>MVNT01000006.1:0-604990 GCA_002109505.1 Yamadazyma laniorum | reverse complement strand
TAAAAGGCCCTCCTACAGGCACGCCAGATTCGGGCGTGAGAGGAAGAACAGAGGAGACGGGAAAGAAGACAACAGGAGGGGAGGCGAGAACAGGGGGAATGGGGAGTGAATGTAGGGGTGTTCTGTAAAAAATGATAATATGCTAAGTTGGGTGGATGCTAATGAATGAACTCTTTCGAGTTGGTTGACTGACTGACACTATCTAACTTGCCTGCCTGCTCAACTTCTTCGTGCTGGATCTTCTGCAAATTGTCAGAATGATACAAGAATCTTAACAATTCCTTTTCGTCTGTCCATGCCCTACACCTCTTTCCATAAATATACAAGGGTATTCCGAAAAGGGAGACCACTATTTGAATGATAGCGTATGTGGCGAACGTGATTCTACTTCCTTTGGAGTGCATGAAAGAGTTATTGAACAATGAAAATGCAAATCCAATAAAATTTTTGGCGAAGTTCAAACTCACCAATCCCTCGGATGCAAACATTTTATAAGAGTCAACTGTGAAGGTAATGGCAGTGGTACTGGCCATTGAGCTCCCGAACGAAAGGCAACCAAAGAAAAGAACAGGGGCAATCCAAGGATCATTTACTTGAATGGACCAACCATACCCAAGAAACCCGAATGCAATAAAGAAAGTGGCTGGGACCATCATAACTAACCTAAATTCGGGTTCATAGATGCCCCTGTTTTTAGAGACGAAGAACCGACTCAATCTATCGGAGATCATACCGGTAGTCATGCTTCCCATGATTCCTCCTATGAAAGGGGAAATATAGAACAAACCAACTGTTTGCTGAGAATAGTTGTATTTATCACCACGAAATATTTCCGATATGACCTCTGATATCACAATCAACCAAACGACAGCAAATGAATAAACCAAGGAGCCAAATAAAACAGAGGGATAAGTGTAGAGAACAAACGGTCTCAAAGCAACCATCCACCAACTGTCTATGGTGTGTCTTCCCGAGAACACTGAGAGCCTGCTCACAAATGATTTGGGTTCTTCATGATCAGTTTCGAAGTTGCCTGAGTTGAGAGAGGAATGGTTCACTAATGGTATAGACCTCAGACTTGGGTGGTTGCTATTTAGAGCAAACGCATTGGGTCTTTCATTAGCTGGTTTGAAACCTCTAGCGATCCTAGCGGCTCCAGTTTCTTTTATACTTCTCTTGTTAGGTGTCGGTTCTCTTTGCCAAAAGGTCTCTGGAACAAAAAGAAATGTAAGTATCAAATTGGCTCCAAGAAGCATGGATAAGATCCAGAAAAGCCAATGTCTGTCCAAGTGTTGAAACACCAAAGATGTCAAAAGAGGTACAATGTTTTTTCCTCCCAACATTAACATTGTATAGATTCCTACTCTATAGGCTCTTTCATGGGCAAAGTATATCTCAGCAATGGTGGCTGACGGTAAAGATTCAGTTGGCGAAGCCCCAAACCCGGTAATGATTCTTCCAATCATGAGAACAGCATAACTTTGTGAAGAACCACCAACGAGTGCCCCGACTAAAAATACCAAGATTCCCAGAAGATAAACTACCCGCTTGCCATAAAGAACTGCTGATGGAGATGCGAATACCGAACCCAACCCCAAACTCAACATGAATACACCCACCAAGTATGAGATCATTGTAGACGACTTGTGGAATTCTTGTGCCAACAGGGTCATTCCAGCAGCAAGAAGAGGACTTTGGCCACCTCCCAAAAACGTCTGGAACCCTACAATCATTAAGCACAAGTCCCTTCGCCAGATGGGCCAATTGAGAGGGTCATTAGGAGTGTCGTGGGGTTGGGGATGCAAAATAGTTCCCTCTTTAGACTTTTTTAGTATGGGTGAGTCTTCCGAAGCATTCGTACTCTCCTCAAGCATAACGATAGTCCCTGTGACATTCTGCCTTGTGGGTTCCTGGATACCCAAAGCCATCTTAGTTGAAAAGAAGCCAGTTTTCTAATCTTGAAAATCAAGGAAGAAGCACGTATTTATAATATTTAACAGTTCATCATCTGTTTTTCCGTATCAAGACTTATTCTTGGGGCGCGCGCCTGGGACAATGCTTGTTACGTCACACCGAGTTGAATCAAAAAGTACGAATTTGGGGAAGGGACTAAAGAAGAGAAGAAGTTCACATTTATCAATAGGTGCTTCGGGGAGAGCGATAGGAGGACCTTTTGAAACTGTTCTGTTTCATCTAATTTGCGGGCATGTTATATTCGGTATAAACTTTTTTGCAGTGTTATAACCACTACGGTAAGATGGGGTGAGCTTTGTGCAGTGAGTTATACAGTGTTTGTCATAGCAGAGAAATAGCCTTAGTTAGGTACTGACTACAAAAGATTGCTGTTGCAGAGCAACTGATCAACCCGGATTTGTTCAATAGAGGAGTATGATTACCGTACTCGCTCCTTTGTTACGGGTCTGTATATAGGCTTATCTCCACTCTGGGCCCATCTCCGATTCATCACATTCTATTATTTATGTAGATAATGATTACAAACCAAATTACTTTTTAGATGGCTCCATGTATTACTACGCTACCCATCAAAAGCAGTCTAAGTGTTACCATCAATTGGCCAAACAGCTTCATCACCGTAGTTCCAGTGAATTGCTTTAGTTTGAGTGTACTCCTTCAAACCTTCAATACCAAGTTCACGTCCAAATCCAGACAGCTTCATGCCACCGAATGGAACCGCATTGCTCAATGCAACATATTGATTGCACCACACGGTACCAGCGTGAAGGGCATGCACCATACGCATACATTGTGAAGCATTCTGAGAGAATACACCAGCCCCAAGTCCGTATTCAGTATCGTTTGCCTTTTGAATGGCTTCTTCTTCAGTTTCGAAGGTTTGAACAGTAAGAACTGGTCCAAATATCTCTTCGTCAACGATTCTCATGCCCGGCTTACAGTCGGTGAAAATAGTTGGTGGGGTATAGAAGCCGTTCTTGAACTTTGACGGTAAATGGGCAATTCTGGCTTCGCCTCCAGTTAAAAGAGTAGCGCCTTCTTCAATACCATACCTAATGTAGCGGAGAATCTTCTCTTGTTGTTGTTTCGATACCTGTGGACCTTGGTAAGTCTTGATGTCGAATGGATCGCCGACGACATGTGCTTCAAAGCTCGTCTTAAGTTTACTGAGGAACTCATCTTTGATAGACTCTTGAAGGAAAAGACGAGATCCAGCACAGCAGTCTTGCCCTTGGTTAAACAAAATTGCTTGACAAACCCAATTGACAGCTTGGTCGATTTCAGCGCTCTCAAAGACAACTACAGGGGATTTTCCTCCGAGTTCAAGAGTAACCTTCTTAAGGTTACTTTTGGCAGCAGATTCCATAATTAAACGTCCGGTGACCGTAGAACCAGTGAACGCAATCTTATCAATATCCATGTGAGAGGAGATGGCTTTCCCAGCAACTGACCCATAACCATTCACAATATTGATCACACCGGGAGGGAAACCAGCCTCAACTGACAACTCCGCCAACACGAGAGCACTCAATGGAGTTTGCTCGGCTGGCTTCATAACAATTGTGTTACCAGCCGCCAAAGCAGCACCAACTTTCCAAGCGAACATCTGGATAGGATAGTTCCAAGGGATTATCTGACCACAAACACCAACTGGCTCAAGTCTAGTAAATGCAATCTTTTTGCCTTCCTCTTGTTCAATGGTGCGTCCTTCAATCTTATCAGCAAGACCAGCATAATAACGAAGACAATCACAACTATCAACGATATCAATGTCATGAGCCATCCATACTGGTTTACCGTTATCGAGACTTTCAAGTTCAGCAAGAGTGTCAATGTTTTCCTCAATTAAATCAGCCCACTTGTGAAGAGCAGCACTACGTTGTGCTGGTGTACTTTTTTTACCCCAAGTGGTTTCAAATGCTTTTCTGGCAGCCTTTACAGCTATATCTATATCCTCTGCAGTGGCTGCACTGATAGTAGCTAAATCTTCCCCGGTGGCTGGATTTGGAGTAGTCAAGACGTTGTTGTCTTTAGCAGGTACAAACTGATTGTTTATGAATAAGCCTGTAGAGAATTTGATTTCACGTCCTGTTGGTGACTTAATGTTTGCTGACATGTTTAGAATTAATTAAGCAAAGATTGAATTGATATTCGCTAATATTTATAAAGCCAATTTTCTTATCGAGTGCGTTCTCCAAAGAATGTATCGGGATTTTACCGAAGTAGTTGCGAAATACGGAAAGGTTCCGAAGATAAGAACTCCTCAACGGTGTCTACCCGAACTGATAAAAGATGGCTCACAAAGAGCGAATGATTCATGTATCTGCTTTAAAAGCCTAGGAAATTTCCAAGGACTCCACAAATATCAATATTAGATTGAATTTGTCAAGAAATGGTTAAAATTGAAGGTATTATTGCTGCTGTTCCAACTCCACTCACTGCTGATGGTAGGGCAGTCGATTTGGCTAGCATTGAAAAGGAAGTAGAAAGGTTCGTTGATGGTGGCCTTCACGGTATTGTGTGTACTGGTACCACTGGTGAATTTCCAGCCTTAACTCTTGATGAGCACAAAAGTGTTATCAAGGCTTACGTCGAAGCTGTCAAAGGAAGATTGACAGTGATTGCTGGATTCGGTAGCAACAGTACCGCTACTGCAATTGAATTAGCCCAATATGCTGAAAAGGTTGGTGCTGATGCCATCATGGTTGTTGCCCCATTTTATGATCCTTTACCATTTAAGGCTCTTTATAAATTTTACGAAGATGTGTGTGGTTCGGTGTCAATTCCTCTCATGTACTATAACTTGCCTCATGCTACTGGAGTTCATCTTACGGCTGAGCAGCTCAGAAAGTTAGGTGAGATTAAAGGATTTGATTTTGTCAAGGACACCTCGGGTAATGCTAAAGAACATTCCGATCTCCTTACAAACCCTTCATCCAACGTCAATATCTTTAATGGTTTTGATACCTTGAGTTTCTTCTCAATGGCCCAGGGTTCTCAAGCTAACGTTTGGGGTGTTGCTTCGATTGTTCCAAAGGAGTGTGTTGAGTTCTACAACACTCTTACTAAAGAAAAGAATCTCGACAAGGCTAAAGAGCAATGGAAGTTTCTTTGGGCTATGAGTGACTTTTTAGAGAGCGTCAATTACGCTGCCGGTATCAAAGCTGGCTTTGAGATCATTGGTCACCCTGTCGGACCAGTGAGACTCCCAACTCTTCCATTAGAAAAGGAAGACGTTGAAAGATTCACCAAGCTTCTTTCCCAAAGAAAGTACAAATAAGTATACAGAATAAACGTTCAATTCCATCTTTTTTAGAGTAATCACTCTTTAGTATTATTTGTGCTGTATGTTCTGTATATTTAAAAGTTGTCAGCACACAACTCGTAAGCTCGTTCTGCAAAAAGTGGCCCAAAGCCCATTTGCCGTCTCAGAGTAACGGTTCTTTGGCGGCTTATACTAAGGTAATTTACCGGTTTACACTTATTGTGTTGGCGGCATGCTACCCCAACGGTTACCCATTTCCGAATCAACTCCGCATAAGCAAATTCCGTTGATCTTCGGACTTTTTGAACGCTCGATTTTCTTATCAGTTCCCCGTGGTTTCGGGTTTTTGCCGGCCCAATTAATGGATCCATTTCATAGGAGATAAGATTGAAGAGATGGAAAGGTGGAGAATGGGATGAGTAGGAGCGGCCCTTATCTACTAAGTTAAAAATCTATCACTTTCCTTGTTCACAGATTTTCAAGTATCAATATCTTTTTGAATGTTAAAGACTATCGGTAGGCTTGCAAGGAACCACACACGCAACATAAGAAAGCTCACACGAGCTGAAGGCACCAATACAAAATTGGATGATGGTTCAATTGATCTTTTGCCATGGGAAGTGATGAAGAATGTCAACCTGAAAGTGACTTCACTGCTTCTCCTTTCCACAATTATTGCATCAGGATCTTACTACTGGTATGTAAACCAGACTAACTCCATCAAAAACGATGTATTTGCAGCAGGTATGATTCTGGTGGATGAAGTGTTGAAACATAATACCGTTGAAGATTGTTGGATTGCAATCAATGGAAAGGTGTTCGATGTCACCAAGTTCTTATTGATGCACCCAGGAGGAAAAGAGCGTATCATGAAGGTAGCAGGAAGAGATGCTACTCTGGAGTTTGGTCAAATACATTCCCAAGAGGTGTTAGATAAAATGGTCGACTACATAGATGTTGTGGGCACCTTGGATGGGGAATTTGAAGATGTAGTGACAGAAGAAGACTTGAGAATCAGGGCAAATATGGCAAACAAACCCAGCATCAATACTGTCTTCAATTTGTCTGATTTTGAATATGTTGCAAAGCATCTTCTTCCTTCAACCATATACACCTATTTCTCCACAGGTGCTTCTGACGAATTCACCATGAGAGAGAACCATTACGCATATAGTAGGGTTTTCTTTAGGCCAAAGATTCTTCAACAAATTGGACCACCACAAACGAAGACCCAATTCTTCGACCTTGATGTGGATATCCCAGTCTACATTACAGCATTTGCGGGTGCCAAATACGCACATCCGTTAGGCGAAAGAAACTTGCAGAGGGCAGCCTATAAAGCAAATGTATTTCAAATGGTTCCCAAATTATTATCTTATTCATTGGATGACTTCTTTGGTGAAGTCCCAAAAGACCAAAAACTTTGGTATCAGTTGCAGTTCGATACACAAGAGGAATTGGACGCTCTTCCAGAAAAGCTCAAGAAAATAGAATCCTTCGGAAACGTCAAGGGTTTGTTCATTAACGTAGATTTGGCAGACTTGGGTAACAGGGAGAGAGACTCTAAAAAGAGATTGGACGATTCAGATCTTGCTGAAGAACTCACGGAAATTGCTAACAACGGTAATGTGAACTATCCAAAGAGTTTCACTTGGAAGAACATCGAAGAAATCAAGAACATGACAGATATACCAATTGCATTGAAAGGAGTTCAAAGAGGTGAAGATGTATTGATCGCTGCTCAAAAGGGTCTCAAAGCAGTTATCATATCTAATCATGGAGGAAGACAATTGGACTTTTCAAGACCCCCATTGGAAGTGTTAGCAGAAGCAAATAGAATGCTCAAGGAGAATGGGTTACAAAACAAGATTGAGCTTTATGTTGATGGAGGTATTCGTAGAGGATCTGATATTATTAAAGCAATTTGTCTCGGTGCCAAAGGAGTGGGACTTGGTAGACCATTTCTTTACTCTATGGCAAGTTATGGTGAAGATGGAGTGTCAAAAGTATTTCAAATTCTCAAGACAGAGATGGTAAACAACATGAAGTTACTTGGAGTGGATCGTATTGAAGATTTGAACGAAGACTTGATTGATGCTTCAAATTTGAAGCTTCGTAGTGCTGTTGTAAGCGACAGACTTTACGATGGAATCTATGAAGGGTTGCCACCTCCACCATTCAAAAATGCTATTCCAGTTAAAGTAAGCTAGCTGTATAAACTATCCTCTTCAATAAATATCCAACCAACTCAGTTATCGAATATGAAGTGTTTTATTGAGTAATTCCTATTTTTCAGCTCTCTGATGAATATACCCCTCCTCCGTTATACTTTATGGCATATATTGACTCTCTTTTGACCCCTTTACATGTTTGATATAGGGCGGGTCATTAGTGACCTCTACCGGTAAAATACCGACCTTTGATTGGTAATACCAACACCTTTTTTTCTTATCTCGGGAATTTCCCGAAACTCAGCTTCTGAAAATGAAAATGAGATGCCAGATAACGCTAGTTTTGGGGCGATTGGAGAAGGAAATCTCGAACAAAGATGAAACTAGAATTCCGGGACCAAGAAGATAAGGCACAACCCCAAGATAAGGTATTCCTTCTCCTCGAATAGGTAGATTGGAGAGGAGGGAAAATTGGATATAAGGTAGTGGAATCTCTTTCTGTATTGTCTTTAAAGTCTCTTTGTATTATTTCTACTTCATAAACTTGACCTAAATTATACCATGTTTGGAAATAAACAGGAAGCTGACATAGCCGTAAATCCGAGACTTAGCAAGGAACTTGAAAATGGTTCGTTGTCCTCGGAACTAGAGGAAAATGATGTTTTTGTTACAAAGGATGGAGATGATAAGGTTGACTTTCGTGGTCTAAATTGGTGGGGTGCTTCAGTTTTGATCATTAAAATCCAAATTGGATTGGGCGTTCTTGGTTTACCCCAAACTATGGATGTATTGGGATTTTTGCCTGGTCTATTATGTCTTTTTATATTGTGTTTCATAAGTACCTGGACTGGTATCATAGTTGGTCGCTTCCGTATCAATCACCCACACGTATATGCTATTGATGATGCTTGTGATATGGTTTTCGGAAGATATGCTCGTGAGGCCATGGGTTTTGGCTTTTGGCTTTATTATACCCTTTTGTATGGTGCCACCTTACTTACATTGTCGATAGCTTTCAACTCATTGACGGGTCATCCTGTCTGTTCAGTGACTTGGGCTGGGGTTGGAGCAGTGGTTTCGCTTATTTTGGGTGTCTCCATTCGTACCATGAAGGTCTTGTCCTTCCTTGGATATGTGGCTGTTTCCTCCATTTTCTTTGCAATTTGGATCGTTACAATTGCTTGCTTGACGCAAAGCACTCCAAGTGCAGCCCCAGATCCTAGTCATATCGACAAAATGATCAGAGTAGGTTCTAGTGGCGTTCCTTTCAAATCAATTGCTTCCGCTGTTGCTACTCAATTGCTTAGTTTGGCTGGCACCCCTGCTTTTTTCAGCGTTCATGCTGAGATGAAAAACCAAAAAGACTATGTCAAGGCTCTTTTTGTGGGTCAAGGATTTGTAGTATTCAACTACATTGCAGTCAGTATCATTGTCTATTCAAAGGTTGGTCAATATGTTGCTTCCCCAGCTCTTGGATCTGCTGGTTCATTGTTCCAAAAGATCTCCTACGGAATTGCTCTCCCAGCTCTTTTCTTTGCTTGTTTCTTCCAAGCACACATTTCAGCTAAATATGCCCTTGTCCGTATATTGAGAAACTCTGTTCATTTACAAAGCAACACTAAAACCCATTGGTTTACATGGATTTCAATGGTGTTTATCGTAATTGCAGTTGGATTTGTTGTTGCTGGTGCAATCCCATTTTTCGGTGATTTATTGGGTTTGATTGGTGCTTTACTTGGTTCATTTTTCACTTTAATGATCCCGGGTTCATTGGTATTGTGGGAATTGGACCACAAGTTTGGTCCCCCAGAAAAGTCAAGGACTAGATGGTTTTCAAGTGGTTTCAAATACTGGAAAACAGACAAAAATAACGGTATTTCTATACTTCTTGCTTACTTTTGTATTGTCAGTGGAGCTTTCATTTTAGTAGCAGGTATGTACGGTTCTATTGCATCAATCGTTGACGGTTATTCGAATGGAACCGTACTGGGTGCATTCTCTTGTGCAAACAATAGTGGTTTGTGATTCTTATTATTTCAGTTCTATTCATAGTGAATTCATATTCGTATAAACCTCCAAGAGATTTTGCGATACATATGAGTAATTCCAATCTCTCCTACTGATAGAAGGGCAGGTTACTTCTGCCACAAAAGTTTTCACTGGATTCCGGAAGGGGGTAGAAGAACCACCGCTCAAGCTCAGCCCCCAAACTTAATTCTGACCAGTTGGTGGGCTCAATTCCTTGAGTTATATCGGTCTCCCCAGGTACAGAAGGAGTGGTTCCGATCCTTTCCATTTGCGGATCTTCAAGAGAAACCATCCCTTGAAGAATTCGGGAGTTGGGAGTCTCTGGATTGAAGGAATGAGTCACAGAATTTTCTGTTGTACCTCTGATACCTAAATCAATAGCGGGAATGGAACTGATAGGATCTCCTGTATTATTGTGAAGAGGCTTGCGTAACTTCGATTTGGACTCATTGACTATAGTGAAAAGCTCGGGGTTGATTGGAGTCTTGAGCATCCAGTTTGTAACTGAAGCATCTATGTCGTGTTCCATGAAATGGAGTCGGAAACTTTCTTCGTTTGAAACTGATTCCCGTGAGAGGATGTTTGTATAACCTATAACTTCAGACTCAGTTCTAACGGGAATGGACGTTCCATCAATCTGGATGGGCCTTTCTAGATCCAATGTGTCCAGCTTAGCAATTTGAGCCCAGATACATCCTTGATGGCTTGATTGTTTCGGTAATGTAGGGGCAATATTTGCGATTGTCTGAATCACATTCGAGGATATCATTTCAAAGGCATTTCTAATTCTATCATTGGCACCTGTTTCCAATGCTGACAAAGTTTCAAGCATGGCTGTGCAAGATTGAATTTGCTGGAAGATTTCGTAAAAGGGAATACAAATTTGATGAGAGTTTGTTTGCTTTGCAAGTTCCTTCAAAGAATTTGCAAAAGTCAATCCACACATAAACAAGTTTTGTACAGTAAGCCATGAAAATACAGCTGAGCACTCCCTATGCATGATCTTTACCAACCTCATCACTTCACCAGCTGAATGAAAAGCAACGTGCAAAGCATCATGCGACACTTTAGGACGATTGGGTGATGGTCTGAAAAGCAACACTACCGCAATATGAAATTGTAGTTCGAACCATTCTTTAGTAATAAGAGGTGTGGGGTCCAAGAACATGCATCTCCATAGTCTTAACTCATCGTATATCTGCCAGCTCCATGTGGCCAACTCTTCAGGGGTGAGCTTGGGCCGATTTGATGGAGCATACAACATTCTGTAAATTTCCGATTGTAGTCGACAAATACGAATTTGTTGAATATGTGCAACCTTTAAATGGCATAAGGGGCCAGATTCAATCCCACGGACTGTAACAAGCTTATCCTCGACCAATGCAGGAAACTTGGCAGTTATCCAGGTGTCATGTATACCTGTTGGTCTTCCCATAGAAGTAGCAAGAATACGATCAATGCTATAACAAGTCCAGAACAACCGACGCCGTAAATCCAAGCTTAAAGGATCAAAAGATTGTGAAGGATCTGGCTCACCATTGAGTCCCATTTCAGTTGCCAATCTCATGGCAGCTCCTGAAAGCTGCCATAGGTTACCTGTTTTCGGAACCAATAAAGTGTACTGTAAAGATAAAAGGATATTTTGAAGCTTTCGGAGGCCATGACCTTGGGAAACTGAGCCAAACCCCTTGTTTGCAGACTTCCAAAACACAAGAGCAATTCTTCCAATTTCTGAAGTCGACACATGTGGTCTACTGATTGAAGCTAATGCAATAGCTATGACCATCTTCACTTGAAACCAATCCACAGCAGTGGCTTCTTTGGGTTGGTTTCGGCACCGGTCCAATTGGAGATGTAGCATCACCTCGTGAAGCACTTGATGTGCACTGTTCATCCACGTGAAATAACGCCTGGTCAACCGGGTGATAAGCTTATAGTCATAGGCCGAGATGTCGGTGACTTTATTTCTACTGTAGTTTCGACGACCCTGCTTTAAGAAATCTCTTCCCAACTTGGCAATAGCTCTGTTCTCATTGTCGATGAAAATCTCTCGAGGAGTTCGCCCCGATGTACTGGAATATTGGCGAATTTGATTGTCTAAATCTCCACTTACTTGCGAAGCCGTAGATGCCAACAAATTGTCCATGGTGCTTCTTTCGGGGTCAAAATCCTCATCTATAGAGTAGCTCAGGGAGTAGTCGTCGTCGTAATCTTCTTCATCGTGCTCTCGTTCGTCATCCACATTGTTGCCACTTCCTTCATCAATCCTCCTGTCGGTTTCGTGCTCTTCGGAAGTTGTGGGCTGACCTTGGTTTTTATCGTACGAAGATGTTTGATTTATGATTTTAGAATAATCATGGCCCTTGGATAGACGACGCTGCTTGTGGTTCTGGGGATTTCCGGTTTCTCTATCATATACAGCGTTCCGTTCAACCAAATGGTCCCCATTTTGGCTCTCACCGGTACCAAAGAAAAAGCCTCTTAAATGTATTCTTCCCAATACCTTGTCTCTATTCATACAATCAACTCCTGCTTTCATACAGTTGGAACAAGAAGGAACTCGTGAATCACACTTGGTTTTCCTTAATCGGCACCTCTCACACGCCGGAATCCGACGGTCTCCGGTTGTTCTTTCTTCTACCATCTAGCACAGTACCAACCAATATGGTGCAAGCTTCGCACCTCGTATCTTAATTTGAAATGGAAATTTTCCGCATAGTAATAGAGTGAATGTTAGTGGATGGGATCTGAAGATAACAGCCGGGACCGAGAACCGTAGCCCTTGGGAAGTGGTGCAAGTGCCAGTATAGTATTGCACTACGTCTTGAGTAGTTGTTTGATTCTTTTGCTCTGATTGCCATTTATAGTTGGTTTTGTAGATTAAATTTCAATTCAATTGACGGGCCTGGTCCCTGCGCTACTTATCTTTGAGCAGACTGACCTCCCTGCCAATACGGCCAGTTGAAGGTGCTTATCGAGAGATGGTGCTTGATATAGTAGCCTTGAAAGCAAAAGCTTGTGCACGGTTGCAAAAAAGAAGTGAGCGGTACGGGAATCGAACCCATGTCTCCTGCTTGGAAGGCAGAAATGTTAACCACTACACCAACCGCCCGATTGGTACTGTATACCTGAGACAACTGTTCTGAACACATTGGAAAGTCTCTGCAACCCTTGGTGGCATTCTACGACCACTACGGAGCTGATTCGATTCACATGGCTACTAGAACTGTGTTATATTTATACAAAGGCCTAAGCTAAAACCAGCTACTTTACCAAGAGTTTACATCTTCCCATTCATGCAGACGACTTTATTCTCTTCGTCTTGATGCTGTACTCGTCTGTGGCTTCCGATATTCCAGCTCCACCTGTTTTTCTTTCGACTGTCTCAGTCTTGATCTTGACCGTCTTAGTAATGATCCTTGTGGTCTCGAATTCTACCTTGGCCTTTTCTACTTCACTGATTTGATTAATCCCATTGTTCAAGTCGGACAAATCAGAAGCGAAAAGCACTGACTGGGCCCAGCCGGCATACGGACCGAACAACGTCTTGAAGAATACTCTTATGTCCTCGTATACTTTTTTGTTCATGGTTTTCAAGTCCCTTTTCCCTTTGAATTTGAAGTCTCTGATTGCAATTTGATACACATGGGTATCAACAGGAACAATTTCATGCTTGTCAAGTGCCATCAAGCAGATACAGTCAGCCACTTTGGGGCCAACTCCATCAAGCAACAAAAGGAACTCATGGGCTTCCTCATATGAGCGTTCACGCATGGCATGTAGAGCTTTCATTGTGATTTCAGGGTAGTTTTCGCTGTCAGAAAACTTACAGGCCGTGTTGTAGATGTATCTTGCCCGATACCCAAACCCCAACTGTCGAAGCTTCTGCTCTGTCCCTGGTTTGGCGAGACTCGAGGGATCAGGGAACGAGTAGAACGACATTCCTCCATAGTCGTTGATATACTTGCCAAACTCGTTACAAAGACTGTCACACATCTTGGATATTCTTTTCACGTTGTTGTTGGATGAGCAGATAAATGACACAACTGTCTCCCATGGATCCTGTCTAAGCATTCTTATTCCAGGGAACCGTACAAAAGGCGAGTTTTCCAGAGACTTGTGGTACTTCAAATTCACTGCCAGCCAGTCCTCATACAACTTTTCAAGCTTGGTCGATAAAGAAAAATAGTCCCGAATAAACTCGAGTGTTTCTGACTCTCTCAACTTGAGGTTCTTCGTCTCCTGGTGGGATTCCTCCATGATCCACGAATAGTGTAAATGCTCATTGTCCTGCTTCAAGAGAACGATTCTATCACCAGTCGTAAATGACCAAACATGGTCGATATTTTTCCACCTGAAAGTCTGGCCACATCTCAACACCCGTGCTAAGCATAGTTCTGCCGGTTTCAACGGCATGCTTCTCCAAACTGTCTCTATCGTCATGTCTTTACTCGAAATCAGGAATTGCAAAATTTCTAATTTTTCAATCGCGTCGCCCTTTTGGAGTTTTATCTTATCGTAGCCAGCGAGTAATGGAATCGGAATGTCCTGTTTGTGGTAGGTCGTTCCTTCTGAGTGAGCTAGAACTACATGCGAACACGTGCCTTGACATAGAGGAACAAAAGAAGGTCAGGAAGAGAAAGCTTCGAGATGAAAGAGTGGCCCAGGGCTTTAGTAAGCCTTTGAACCCGTTTGAGGCCTTGGGTCTTAAGCGTGATTCGTTTGAAGAAAAGAAGTCCAAGGGTGAAAAATCGGGTAAATCAGGTCCTTCGTTGACGAGTCTTTTGATAGAAGAAAAGAGATTGAAAGCAAAGAACAAACTCGAAGCTGCTCAGTACTCCAACAATAGAGATACTTCCTCGCAAGTAAAAGACGAAGAACAGAGGAAGAAAGTCACTTTTGACGTTCCCAGGTCATTCAATCTTGCGCCTCAAGTGACCCCGAAGCCTTCGAAGAAAGTCCAGGCAATAACTGAGTTGAGAAGAGACTCGAAGCTACCTTTGGCACAGAGATTGAGGCCAAAGTCTTTAGACGATTTCTACGGCCAGGAGAAGCTAGTGGGGCCAAACGGCTTGTTAAGAAACATCTTGAACTCTCAGGATATCCCGTCCTTCATTCTCTGGGGAGTCCCTGGTGTGGGGAAGACCACTTTGGCTCGAATAGTAGCCCACTCCACTGACTATAAGTTTCTCGAGCTTTCTGGTCCTACTGCTACAGTTTCTAAATTGAGGGAAGCGTTTGCTGCAGCTGAAAACGATAAGAAGCTAACGGGGAAGAAAACCTTGGTTTTTTTGGATGAAATCCATCGGTTCAATAAGGCACAACAGGATCTACTTCTTCCTGTGATTGAAAGGGGAGTGGTGACGATTTTGGGGGCTACTACTGAGAACCCTTCCTTTACCCTCAATAATGCACTTCTTTCCAGAATGCACACCTTCGTAATGGAGTCGTTGGATCATAAGGCCTTGGTCAAGATAGTCAATAGAGGGTTGTATCTATTGAACCAGACCAGGAAATACGTCTTCAACCTTCACCTCATATCGTTGAGTAAGGATGCAACTGACTATATAGCAGACCTTGGTAGTGGCGATGCAAGAGTGGCATTGAATATCTTGGAGTCCGTGAATGCTTATCTTTCAGGAACAAAGTTTCAGCAGCTAGAGCCAGGAGAGGAGAAAATAAATAACTTGAACAAGTTGGGGGTGGTGAAAATAGATAAGAGTATATTGGAACCGTTGCTCTCAACCAGAAATTACCAGAAGATGTATGACCATCACGGTGAATCTCATTACGACACTATTAGTGCCTTCCACAAGTCAATCAGAGGATCGGATCCGGATGCTGCTATCTTCTATCTCACAAAAATGTTGGTGGGAGGAGAAGATCCGTTGTTTATCGCTAGAAGAATGATAGTGATAGCCAGTGAGGATGTGGGCTTGAGAGACAGTTCGTGTTTACCATTTGCTGTTGCTGCAAAAGATGCTTTGGAGTTTATCGGATTACCTGAGGGCGAAATCATCTTGGCACATTGTGCTGTAAGGCTTGCGAAAGCCCCAAAGTCAACCAAGTCTTACCGGGCTTTGAGAACTGCTCAGAACATGTTCAAGGAGAACCCAGAAGCCACCTCTTATAAGATCCCATTGCATTTGCGTAACGCACCAACAAAACTCATGAAAGAGATGGGCTATGGGGACACATATAGATATAATCCTTCCTTCGAGAACGGTAAGGTTCATCAGGAATATATGCCTGAAGAGCTCAAAGGAACAACATTTGTTGACGAGAAACATTTCCTTGATGCTAGAGACCCCCAACTTGAAGACGAAGTTTATGCGCAAGCTGAAGAAGACAGACAAGCGTACTTGAAATTTAAGAAACAAAGAAAAGAGTTGAAGGAACAGTTGATCAGACAAGCGATTGAAGGTGAACGAAATACTACTACGGATATGCAAGTTGATGACAAGGACCTGAATGACGTTGAGGAAAGGGCTACGGTGTATCCATACGACGAGTTTCTAAGCAAAGAAGACCAACCTGACTACTTTGATGGAAATGAGAAGGATGAGTACTCTGATGACCCCGATTGCCTGACAAACTTCGAAGAAAGCTACGACTACATTCCCCATGAAGACACATTAGGAGGGGAACCAGCTGAGGAATTTGATAATGACATAACGACTGATTTATAATTTAATTCGATGATGTTAACAATTATTGAATCGTCTCCTACTCTTCTACCTCTCCCGTGCGTATCTTGTGTGTGATATACTGTTCAGAATTGCTGTAGTTTCTCCCACCCTACAATTCTGTTCTTGTTCATTAATCATCTTTTTTAGTTTTCATTTACAGAATCCTATCAAAATTGTAAAAAATGCAAATCAAATAAAATCAGGTACATCCAAGAAAAAAGGGATGCAAAAAACACCAAAAAACACCAGTAATATCACTACTCATCACCGTATACTACGGGGAACTTTCGGTCTCTTTTTTCCCGAGTCCCTATCTTCTGTCTATTTTTATTCTGTTTAGCAGCCAAAGACATTCACGATCGCACTGACTTAAAAAGGTAACGATTAAGACAATGTGTGGACGATTTGCTTTAAATGTGGTAAGTATACATATCAATGGCCACAGAAGGAATCCGTACTAACTGTGATAGAACGTGAATGAGCTACCACTGCAGTTTGTTAAATCCGCTTTGCACACAGATAACAATTCAATCTCCAACACAAGTGAGGGTAACGACAGCAGCCAAACTAATAGTGATGAGGTGAGAGAAGTGGCTGAGAACACCTTTATGGCCACGGAAATATGTTCCTCTGGGTCCAGTAAGGACGTAATTATCTTTTTAGTCAACGACTTACAGGGATATCAACCTTCCTACAACGTTGCTCCCACAAAGAACGCACTAATTATTTACAGACGAGCAGTCGAACCAAATATTCCCATTGAATATGCTTTGGAGGTCCTGGGATTTGGCCTTGTACCAACTTGGTCGAAACCCACAAAACCAGAAAAGTCCCTAACCACTAAGGAAATGCACAAGCAGCAATCCATGCACTTTAACTGCAGAAGGGAGACGCTTTTACAAGCATCGTCCATATGGAATGCTTCGAAGAAGTTCCGATGTGTAATACCTATCCAAGGTTACTATGAATGGATGAAAACCAAGACCGACAAGATCCCACACTTTGTTTCCTCTAAGACGCAGCCTTTGATGTACCTTGCTGGATTCTACTCTCACAATAGTCACTTTGAAAAGAACTTCAACAGCAAGAATGACAGCAAAGAGTATCTATCTACGTTCACCATAGTGACAGGGCCTGCATCGAAAGACGATAACACAGACATATCGTGGCTTCACTCCAGAAAGCCTATCTTCTTGATGCCGGGAACTCAGCAATGGGACGACTGGTTGGATCCCAACACGCAATGGTCCAATAAGCTTCTAGAGTCATGTTTAAATACCACTACAAACCCGGCTTATGACAATATTACGACTCGTAGGGTCTCAAAGGACGTGGGGAATACCTCTAAGGACGGTGAATACCTCACTGCGGCTGTTAAGCAAGAGAAAGGTAGAGGAACAATAGACTCGTTCTTCAAAAAGCGACCATTAAAAGAAGAGACGGAGGTAAAGATATTCCTGACCAGTCCCAAGAGAGTGAAGCACGAGCCCACCATCAAGGATGAAACGTAGCTCCAGTGTATATTCTTTTCAGAGTCGTGTACACCCAATTCTCTGCCTAAAATATGCGAAGTGAAAAAATTTTGTAAGTTCAGAACTGGATACTCGTTGAGCATTGTACATAATGCCCGTTGGTAGTAGAGTTCTTAGCAGATATGTAAGGCGTGCTAGTGACATAAGTGTGCGGTACAACTCCACATCCACTTCCAATGACTCATTCCACTTGAACCCTCATGTGTGGGAAGGTTTACCTGCTGATAGGATTTTTGAATTGCACAATCTTCGTAAGGATTCATTGAAAGAGAACTATAACCCGAAGGACGAGGAAAGAATGGCCATTTTGTCAACCATCACTGCTTTATCCACCAAAAAAGCACCTTTGGACTATGTCTATGAAATTGACAATTTCAAGGAAAGGTATATGAACAACACTCCAGTGAAGTTGAGAGGATTACCTCCCAAGAAGAGCAACGTTGAAGTTCTTGCTAGTGGCCAGACACCCCACGATTTGAGAAGAAAAGACCAGTTAATCAGAGTAAGTGCTTTTGAGATGCCTTTATTGGCCAAGCTTCGCCAGCCCTACAAGCCAAAGAGCAACAAAGAAACCCCAGTCAAGTTGACATACCACACCGATTTCGAGAACGAGCCCAACGCTTCCAATCGTAAAGTCACATTATCTGTATCTTTAAAGCACTTGGGCTTGAATGAACAGCAATCAAAGAAATTCATGATTTTGGCAGGTAACAAATTCAATCACAACGGAAAATTCTTGAAATTTTCAGTCGACGAGTACCCAGAACCAACTCAAAACGCCCGTGTGGCCATGGAAAGATTCAACAAACTATTGGACGCCGCCAAGGACTTGTCTGACGATTTCAGCGATATCCCTGTCGACACTCGTCACTCCAAACCTTTGAAACCTCGTGCCAAGTTCCCCAAGGAATGGAAAAGGCCACAAGATGCCCCAGTTGTGCAAAATAATATCATGAAAAAATTGGTCGAACACTTGAAACAGAAGAAGGACGAACAGTACGTTTCCACATTCTCCCCTTAAACCTCCTCTGCACCTTCTTGTATATACATCTAGAATTCATATCCCATCGAATCGAAGGCGTCGTGCCCTTCCAATTTGCCTGGTCGCATTTCCAAAATATGAAACCGTAGAAAGCAAAGACTTGAATCACAAACAAGTGGTTTAATCTACTTCTTAATTCATCAATTATAGAATCTTGAAGTCACACTTAGCTTTACAGAAATAGCCACCATTGATTTCCGTAAAAAAGAAGCTACAAACGACAAAAAATATGGCATTGGCGGATTCTCATTCGGCCTCCACTACGCTAGATGATATAATAAATGAGTTGAAGCTAACGTACGATTCATCACTTGGGTTGCTAGACGGTGAAGCCCTTAGAGAAACTCCGAGTCTCAATGTGCTTCTCAACTTTAGCAAGCTTTTGAAGAAGTTTTCGAAGGATTTGGACGAAACGGAGTCGGTGGACACCAAGTTGATATCGCTCATCGAGTCGAGGATCGAAGAAGCCGCAGAGGCGGGGGAACAAATGGAGGTGGACGAAGAGGCCGACGTCGAAGAAAACGATAAATTCGAACCTGAGGTGATAAAAGAAGAGGTAATATCTAGGGGAGTCAAACGAGACCAAATCGAAGTGTTGGACGAGTCTGAAGAAGACGCACATGAAGCCAAAAAAGCTAAATTCAAAGCTGCCGCAGAGGAAGTAGGGGAAGTAGAAGAAGAGGAAGATGATGAGGATGACAAGCCGTTGAGCAATAGAGAAAAACCAGAAAAACCTCAACAAGAAATACCTCAGCCAGAAGTTGTTGCGGTGGACGATGAGTCTAAAGAGCTGGACGAGGGAGAGCACGAAAAACAAGAGTTTGAGAAGAAAGCAGAAGGAGATGAAGAAGACGAAGAGCAAGCCGAAGAAGTACCTCAAACACAGAAACCAGTCAAGGAAGAACGACTCAATAGCCCAGATGATCCCAAGCCTCCAGTTCAAGAGGGTCATTTCACTCATGACAACGATACAAGGCTTAAGAATCCAAAATCTGAGTTTGTATCGCCTCAAACAATCTCCACAAAGGCTATTTCCGAGCTTGGTCTTTTCTCGGAAGATCATAATGGGTTAGAAACTCAAGGGAAAGAGTATCTCAAGAAAAAGTATGGTGTGGCATCGTATCCTGAGAATGACTTGCAAGACTTGTTGCCTGGAAAGATTCCAGATGTTGATTTCTCAAAGACTAAGGCACCATCAAATCAAGTTCAATTCACAACGTTTCAGTCTTATATTGAATCTTTCTACCGACCTTTTTCAAATGACGATCTGAAGTTCTTGAATGAGAAGTATATCATCCCACCCGGATTCGAAAAGCAAAACTATGATCCAGACGTTAGCCCATACATAATTCCAAAGTTGGGTAGGTTCTACGTTGATGCGTGGTCAGAAGAAGACGTCAGTCTTGCCAATAAGCTCAATTCAGTGGGGTATTCCCAAGGTTCATTGGATACATTCAAACCCAAAGGCTCAGTAGACGAACTAACGGACGATAAATTATATACCGAAGACATTTCGTGTGGCCCGTTATCAAGTCGTTTATTATCAGCCATTTTGAGCATACACGAAGAGATCACGAACGGTGACGAAGATGAAGAGGGTTCCATCGCTAATGACAGCTCAAATAATCTTGATGAAGAGAGGGTTGCTACTCAGCTATCTTTGAATAATATGAATGATGATTATGAACTTCTTACTGAGTCCAACGACTTCCACTCTATAGAGGAAAGGCTTAAACGTGAGTTAAAATATATTGGAATCTTCATGAATCTACCTGCAGAGGATGAAGATAGCAAGAGCAAGGTGAGTATTAATGGGAGATCTATAAAGACAGAATCTAGAAGAGGAAGCATTATTGACAACGATGATTGGATAAGGAATAAAGAGGATGACGAAGTAAGCGCTGAAATCAGAATGCTTCAGAAAGAATTAAAGGAGGCTTCGGCCAGAAACCGCCAGAACAAAAAGAAGCTTATTCCTTTGGTTGAAGAACAGATTGCATATCAAGAATATTGTACCATATTAGAAGACTTGGATAAGCAAGCTGACCAAGCTTACATGAAGAGGCTCAAGAGCAAGAGCAAGAAGAAGAAGACGAGCGAAAAATCAGAGCCCAATCCAGCTCAGCAGCAAGCAATGAACACAGGCATTAGATCCTTGTTGGACAAGCGGAGAAGGTGGATAGATAATATCGGCAAGTTATTCAAACCACCAGAAATCATGCAAAGAGTACCTTCAGAATCTGTACTTGACAGTGGACCTATTGAAGAGGAAGTGGACGATGACGCAAATGATGTAGCACAGGATGTTATTCAAGAGAAGACATGATTAGCAACGTTTGTAATACAAAATTCATACCATTAAGGTATATATTTACAGGAGAGAATCAACGTAGACACTAAATATTGATCATAAAGATAATCCCAGTTGGATTTCAGCGTGGGATGGTAATGTTTGGACATTTCCTAAAGCAGCCAAAGCAATAGGCTTGTTCTTTAGCCTATACTGGGCCCAGTCCACGATATCTTTTTTGGTGATGGCTTCTACCCTCTCAAACGCTTCCTCTGGGCTTAATCTGTAACCTGTGTTGACCAACTGTCTTCCAATATCTTCGGCAATGGCAGTAGAATCATCAAGAGCTAACAACAATGAGGCCTTTAATTGTGACTTTGCTCTTTCGACTTCCTCTTCTGTGATGTCACCAGCTTTAAATCTGGCCCACTCCTTCAAAAATGCATCCACAAATAACTTCAAGTTGGCATCCTTATCAGCAGTAAAATAGATGCCCATCATTCCAGTATCGGCGTACGAGGTGGTGTAAGACATATAGGAATTGGCGATAGGCTCTCCATTGACACCACCAATAGCGGCAGCAACAGCCAAAGGAGACGGAGAGTTCGATCCGACACCATGAGATCTGTCCCAATGGCCGATGATACCACTAGCAACCGAAGCAGCGAAGAAATCGGGTGCTGACCAGCTTGCACTTTCAACCCCCAATGCTATATGAGTAACAGGCATCGTACTGTCCTGTATTCTTACTTCGTCTCCATGGAAAATGGGCATATCACCACCACTTTGTTTAAATGGGACGTCTGACTTCTTGATATGGCCAAAGTACTTATTGGCCTTTTCCACCAATTCATCATGACTGACAGCACCCACCCCAATGAGTGCCATTCTATCACCCTTGTAGTTAGTGGTGATGTACTCCACCAAGTTTTTCCTGTTGATGATCTTTATGATTTCTCTGGGACCCAAAATAGTTCTCCCCAAGTCTTGGTTCTTGAAAGCAATAGCATGTAAATGATCAAACACCACTTCGTCATACATCTTGTCGATCTCATCACTCTCTTGTAATATGACATGTTTCTCGTTTTCAATAGCTCTTGGTTCGAGCTTTGATTTGGTCAAGATATCACTCAAGATATCAACGCTTTCATCGATCTTATTAGCCAAGCATTTGGCGTAGTACACCGTGTTCTCTCTGGAAGTATAAGCGTTGATTTGGGAACCCATATTCTCCACCTCAAGCTCCAAATTCAACTGGGTTCTTCTGTCTGTTCCCTTGAATGCCAAATGCTCCAAAAAGTGTGCAGTTCCACTCGACTTGGGGCTGTCAGCTCTCGAACCAGCATTGATCCATACACCTACGGTGGCAGTTTTTGTCCCCGGCATAAACTCACTGGCTACCGTAAGCCCGTTAGCTAAAGTGGAAGTTTGATACCTGGGGGTTATTTGGGCAGTTGTACTCAACAACCTTCTCGTTGTGATTCCTCTTAACATTTTGAAGTGATGGTATGACAAATTCAATGAGTCTAGAAAATTTTGACAATAAAATGCGAATATGGGTGCAAAATCGAAGGGCTTGAAGGAAATGGCGGATGAAGAATTGTCATGGGGGAGTATAAGAGATGGCTTCAAGAGTTGGCTTCAAGAGTTGATTATCCTCAGTTGGTTGCCGGGAAATTGGTGGCAGGGGCTCGTTTATGAGTGGAGATTTTATGGTAAAATTCTGGATTTATACTTGTGCAATACCAGTACATATTTTATAATTATACTTGCGTAATACTAGTACAGGTGTATGCTACTATATAAATGTAATGAATGCTTCATGTGCTCTTCTCTATTAATGCAAATCACTTCTGGCGGGATTTCCTGCTATTTCCTTTGTTTAGGAACTCAAGATGGTGAAGTGGTTGGTCCACATACTCGTACTGGTACAAAGACTTTCTCAATGGCTTAGTCATTCGGATGTTTTCCGCTACAAACACATTGTACTCATCATGGTGGAATCCGCTCAAGAGCCTGTCACTCACAGCGACCTTCTTGTCTTTATCGTCTGTGTTTTCATCAACAGTGAACAAGAACTTCTTCTCGGCTTCATGGATGTCGGTTATTTCCTTGGTTTTGTAGTACTCACATAAAATCTCGTCGTCGTTTTCAAGAAGTTGGATAATTTGACTTTCATCTATATCTAAAATCAAATCATGCAACCGGTTATTATCAATTTGGACCTTGTCCTTGTTGTTTGCAGCAATTTTGTAGACATCATTTTCATCAAATGCACTTATTAGTCTGTGTTTTGGAACCCAAAGAGATATTTTAGGGATGTAATACCATTTCTGATACTCGGTACTCTCCATTCCCTTTGGGTACTCAAAAATCAATCTTTTTGTTATATCGTTGGGTAAGTAAACAGGAACTCCTCCAATCATAGAATACTTCAAAGGAGATAATTGACCATGTTTGTAGAAGTGCTTTCTACGGTCATTATAAATTTCATCGTCCTTAGAATCCTTGGAAATATTCAACAATTCTTTGTCTTTTTCGAAGTCTTCAGGTATTTCAGCATCACTGGTTCCCAAACCGGTGATATCAATATAAAGACCAGTATCAACATCAATGAACCTGGCATCGATATGATTTTCCTTCCTGCTGATATCTCTATTATGAATGAAAGTTCCAATGTCAACTAAATATTTTCCAAATCCTTCTTCAACATCTTCGATAACAAGCGTCTGATTGTAAAACTCACCCAATCTGGCCAAATCCTTGGCTGGCATCTGAATGTCTAAGTCATTGTCGAATGGGAACATCATACCGTTCCAATACCACGATAATAAAGGTCCATGCATAATCCAGCTGACAAAACCCTTTTCTTCTGCAAATCTGAACCAGGTTCTAGCTAATCTATCTAAGATGACTTCTTGTCTCAAAGTAAGTTCCTCAGGAGTCCAGCCTTTGTAGGTAGTCAAAGTCCCCACAAAGAATCTCCAATCGTAATGGTATCCCTTATCATGGTCTTTGTTTGCTTCGTCGTGGTCGTGCCACAAGGTGGCTTGCCTGAAGTACACAAACTCACTGTTTGTATCACGTTCCTTCGAGAACTTCAATGAGTCCAAATAGGATTGTTTAATGTAGTCCAATGGCGATATTTGTGCAAGTCCATCGTAGATCTCGATCTGGTTATCGATTTCTTCGGGACCATAATGAAATGCTTCTTTTGGAATGGGTAAGGCCTTTGATTTCTTTGGGTCGAAAGTATGAGTGGTGCTGTAAACTTGGAAAATGTCACCATTTGGACTGATGTACCTTGGTTTTACCTCCTGCTTCAACTTACGGAACTCAGTAACGGGATCCAAATCCACTTGGGCTGGAGGCACTTCGCCCTTCATCAAGTGGTTTTCCTCCAAGTATTTTTTCATGAAATCAGATTTTACAAGTCGTTTACCAGGCATTTCTTGATCCACATTTACTTCGTAGGTTCCGTTGTGCTTGTTCAAAAACACCAACTTGTATGGGTTGGGCAAGTGGGTCATAATGTAGGATCTAGCCTGATAAATTCTGGCTTCAATTCGTGCCCTATTAAGTGAAAATGCATGGGTGACGAACCCCGGTAACTGGTCATGACGATCGTATCCAAGTTCCTTGATTTGCTTGAGTGTCAAGTCGTGGTTGTTGATACATTCTAAGTGGTCAAAGTTATATCTGTTCCCCTTGTCTACCTGGTTTTCAAGCCATTCACAGGTCTTTCTTTCCTCGATGGGCAAACTTAATTCCTCATCGAGATACGATAAGTCTATCCAGTCCAACCAGCTGAAAGGAACCGACACCAGGGGATCATTCATCTTGACTATGGGGTTTCCTTTATTATCAACAGTTGCTTCATTCTTGTGTTCGTAACGGACTGCTGTCTCAGGAGTACTCTGCTGATGCTCCACAAGAGCCATCCTGATGTGATGTAGATACAACAGCAAGGTCAAACGAACATTGTAGAACAAGCCGTTCTTATTAGTCCAAGCATTAGGATCTTCGGACTCTGCCAAAAAAAAGCTGGGATCCACTTTCAAGGTGGTTTGGCTCAATTCTGTATCCTTCAACCAGAACTTGTTGGAAACGTTCTTCTCGACCTTTTTCAAGAGTCGGGAGATTTCCGAAGCGAAGTTCTTCGTGGGTTCTTCTGACTCTTTATCGATATAAACGTACTTGAATGCTCCGTTACCTGAGTACAAATTCAGTACTGAAAATTCCTCCCTGTTGTTCAAGAAATTCAAGCTTAGGAATATGGTGTTCACCACAACCAACAAGAGAATCCCTCTTTTCAATATATACGTGAGAGACTTTACCATGTTGTGAGTGGTGTTTTGATAAGTCGAAGATTAGATGATTCCAAACAAATTCTTCATAGACAGCAACACACGATCATTGCAAATGGGCATCCAACCTGGCAGTACCAATGTGCATGCAAGATAGCCTATATGTAGACGCATGCATACAGCTAAAAACCGCAAGGTACATTGGCGTTTTAGGTTTGGGGCCCGGGGACTTACTCGCCTAGTGCGGATGCTGTTTCTAGGCGTCTGATATTGGACGCCAATCAGCTTGAGTGAGCGCAAGCTACGGACGACTAACTGAGTGCCGATGATGTCATGAAGGTACTAGAAGTACTCAGGTTGTAAAACTTGTGATTGACTATTTAACCTCTCTAGTTGACGTTGGTTACGTAATTAAGATTCATGACGTTGAGATAGAATTAGAGCCCTGAGAAGACAATAGCTCGTCGTGCAAATGTGAAAAATAACTAAGCAGTATGTTCGGAATGTGTTTGTAACTGCTTATCTCATCTCCTATTTCTGGACTGACTATTACAATTTTCTGTGTTGACACTATCGGTTACTAAACCCAGAAGCCACAACAACTTCCGTCACGTCTAAAACTCTTCCTCGATACTCTTGAGCACCACAGCTTTAGCGTCGCTGACAGGTAGATCTTGTAAATCATATCCTCCCCAAAGCGTCACCTGCGCAAAGCCTTGGTACATCATGGCGACATATCCGCCAATCACTACCCACCCAGCTTCTTCGAACTGCTTGTAGAGCTCGGTAACGACCACGGGATGATAGCACATTTCAAGCACCGCTCCTCGTGAGCTTTTCATGAATACATCAAGGGTGCTTTTGGCAAGTTTCTCCTGTTCTGTAGAAGGTGGAATGTTTGGTACACACAAAACAGCCAATACTGGTGTCTCAACCTTTTCAGCTTCTTCCGGGGACTCAATATGTACAATCTTCAAGCTTGTAACTGTTTTATCGAATGTCTGTCTCAAGGATTCCACCTCTGCCTTATCCCTGTTCACTACGTACACAGTTTTGCATCTAAAGTTTTGATGTAGAGCGAAAACAGCAGATCTGGATGCCCCCCCACCTCCGTAAACCAACCCGGGTTTTGTGTTTGCTTGGACATATGGAAGGGCCTCTGGTGTTTGTGAGAACGATTCTTTAATTCCTACTGTATCGGTGTTAGTACCTATTTTTACAATTTTTCCGCCTTGAGTCCTTCTGGTGTAGACCGTATTTATAGCCCCAACACTGGCACCAATCGCATCAATAAGATCGACTTCGCTGAGGAACGCCACTTTATTAGGCATGGTAACTGCCGATCCTATACAATTATTCTCTTCGAAAGTCTTATTGAAGGTGTCTTTACTGGAAGTTTCCAAAAGCAGATACTTCCAGTCGAGATTTAACCGTTGAAAAACGGTATTGGCAAGGAGTGGAGCCCGTGATCGAGAAATGTGTTCCCCGAATAAGAAGAACTGCTGCGGGCTCGAGCGGAGCTCTTCAAACAGCTTGGTAGGCAGTAGTTTTTGAGGTATCATCAGTTGCTTGTCTTGAAAGTGGTTGAAAAATTTAGAAAAAAGCCACTATTTGATCGCGAGATAGACGATAAGAATAGTAAGCCTCTGGATGCAAAATTCTTTTCTGAGTCAGGGGCCCGTCTGTCATAGGGCCCTAATATGTGTTAAAGTACCGGTTTTGTTGAACTAGTTGGTAGAAGTGGAAGACTAATCCAAAAGATCAAAACACCCATCAAGAGAGTGCAACTCGATTTTATATGTGTAGAAACTGCCTACAAGAGATATGTGAGCTTTACGCCAAAAGAGGAGACTGCCTAAAGTACCTTCGTAACCAGCAGCAAAAGCAGAGGGCCAAAGATTAAGGATTCGTGTTGGTGTACCTTAGTGCGTGAGAAGTAGGAAGGTCTAGTACACAGGTGGTGTCTTGATCTATTCAAGAAATTCAGACCACGTACCACCAAGCCATTGTACAGCAGAGAAGAAACACCCAAGAGCCAAAGACAAACGGACCGTAGCTTTAGATGCCATGCGATCTTCATCTCTTTCTGTCACCTTACATTGCATACGAAATTGATGTGCCCCATCTGAAAATTGTTTCTTTGGTCCATCTTCGTCAATACCATCAATATACGAATGTGGCATGAAATGGAATCTCTTCCTTTTGCGTTTTCTCTTTAGAGCAATGAACACCCGATTACTCAAATTGACAACGTTCGTATGGCTCCGTCGATATGTCGGCTATACAAGGGTTGGGTACGCTTTCGTGCGGCTCATAGCTTCTAGTATCCGAGACCTTTGTACGAGTTTTCAATGTTCTGGCATTGTACACGAAAATACTCGTTTGGTTGGAGATCGAAGTTTTTTCATGGAGCTGAAAACTTTCCTTCGTCATATATTACCATACCTCTATATCGAGAAAATGGGCCTGAAACTAACAGGTATAAGCCAAAGAGCCAATACATGGAGGTGTCGAAGCCCGGGCTCTTGGACCGCTTTCCTGAACTACAATTGAGGTTTTCACTTTCTATGGTGGGGACGTGGATCTACCATACTCTTCTATGTCTTCGCAATTTTTGAAGAAGCTTAAGCACCATTAGCAGCTTAAAAGGGCCTATCCTATTAGTTATATGGAAGCACTTGGTGTCAATGGCGAAGAGAATAAGCTTGTTGGACAAGAGAGAAATTATTCGGTTCCATAAGATCCAGGTTTCAAGAGATGTTCATCACAAGCAGACCGATACCATCAAGCACTTTGCAGATCGTTTTCAGATCACCAAGTCTACCTTGAACAGGTGGTTAATTGAGGACTCCAAATTGAAAAAAATCATAAGCCGACGGGAAAAACCTCTTAAACAGCCTTTGGTAAATATAGACGAAGAGTACGTTCAGGAAGAAGAACAGAAAAGGATCGAAACTCCGGAGCCTGAGGACACCAAAGACGAATTTGACTTGAAAGATGCTAATATTGTAAGTTCAATTCTTGTACAGCACTTTATCGAACTCAATATCCAGAAGTTCAAAGTGCAGCTTGATTTTGGTCTTGTAAAAGAGGTCACAAAGAAGGTGAAGGAATTGTGCCCCGAGATCAAATTACCCAAGTCAGCATACTTTATGAACCAATTGACCAAAGAAAATATAGTATATCTTGAGAGTAACTTGTCTGAACAAATGAACGTGAAGGAAACATATAGCTCATTGAGCAAAGAATCGATAAGGTTGAGTAGAGTATTCAAGCTGTATGATTCTTCTCATATCTATCAATTCAATGAGTTTACGATTAATTTAACGGATTACCTCGAGCTTCTAGGAGAGGATGCCAGGATTAAGTTGGATCTCAAAAATAAGACTTACTTCATTACCATCGGCCTAGGTTTTAATCTCCTGGGAACTGAGTTTTTGAAACCTGTGATAGTGACCAACTTTGCCAACAATGGGAACGATCCTGATGTTGTTTACAACCAAACGGGCCTTATGGCCAACTACATATTCAACAGATACATCGGATCGGTAAACAGAAACTTCAGAGCAGAAAAGAAAAGGGCTCTCTTTATAATCGACAGAACCTCCAACCATTTCTTGGCTAATAAATTCACTCATATCAAATTATTGTACAATAATTTGAACAATTTTCCATTGAATTTCGGAATCCAGTCAATGTATGCAAAGTCCATGACTGTAAGCCTACTTGATCACTTTAAGCGTAGCTTGGATCTCACGGTGGTTCCTGAAATCATCAAAGCATCATTAAATCAGCTCTCGAGCAAATTTTCGAATTCCCGTTCGTACACCAAGTTCTTCAGCCATTGCATAGACTTATGTCTCAACCACTCACATATCACCAATTACTCGAAATTAATCAGAACCAGAATGAACAGCTCATTTCACTACTCCAACTTGAGCAAGTGCTTGGTTTTAAATTCTCACGAGCAGCACATGAAAGAGTGGCTCAAGAAACTAGAATTACCAGTGATTAGCATTTTAGATAAAACAGTCACACCGAAATATGACCTTGCAACCATTGCAAAAAGTAACCTAATAATAGAGTGTACTCCGACCCCTGAGCCATCATTGGACATTAACAAAATCATCAACATTAGGGCCGTGCTCGAGAAATCGAGTGTGTCAGCCAATAGCATGCTTCTTTTCGACCAGCTTTATCAGTCTCTAACACAAGATCTAGTTGAAGTAGAGGATGAAATCGAAGATTGGAATAGCGACGACAACTTCGACATTGATTCCCTTGACCTCAACAGTGTGACATCGATTCCGGAATTTTTGGAACCAACCGTCGACCAAAGCAACAATCTTCCACAATTACCTCCCCAGCACTCGCATCAAGTCACCAGTTTGTCCAACCCGTCTAGTATGACTCCTCATACATCTATTCCTTTCAAACAACCATCTCTTCGGTCTCGGCCTTCGATATCTCGAGACAGAAGCAGCTCGATTTCGCAAGCAAGCATCAGCTCCAAGAGATTGTCGATATCAATGGGCCCAACAAACGGCGTGAGTCGTACCAACAATATCACCCAGTTTAGTGACCAAGCCATTGAGTCAGACTCCGAAATGGACTCCCAATTTGCTTATCTCTCGGACATATCAAACCATTCCGACAGCCTAAAAAGGGTGAACCGAAGAAAATCTCAGATAAAATACGCAGAGAGCCTTGATGGTAGCGACTACGATCCATAGTATCAAAAGTTGTATAGTAAAATGTATTATTTCCGTTGTCCCGTTGCAATGACGAAGCGGCTGCAAGCATCCATTTCGGTGATAAGTGATGATTTCTTTCTTTTTCTTAAACGACCGCATTGAAAAATTTTCTATATAAAGATAGGAAGCCTCGGGACCAATTATCTTTAGCGAGAAACAAACCCACATACCACAGCATGAAGTTATTTGAAAGCACACATGACTTCCAATACCCATGGGAGCAGGTAACAGCTGCCAATTGGCAGAAGTACCCCAACGAGTTGTCCACGCATGTGATATCTGTGGATATCTTGAACAGAACCATTGATCCAGTCACGAATGTCTTACGAACAGAGAGATTAATCGGGTGCAAACAGCCAATCCCCAAGTGGTTGACGTGTTTGGTTGGAGGACAAGAATATTCATACGTGAGAGAGATCAGTGAGATCGATTTGGCATCTAAGACTCTTGTGATGAAAAGTGTAAACTTGACGATGAACCATTTGTTACAGGTGAACGAAACGGTTACCTATAAGCCTGACGAAGAGCTTCCACACAGCAGGACTCGGTTCACTCAGCAAGCTGAGATCACGGCCTTTGCCAGTTTCAAGAGGATTTGTGACAAAATCGAGGACTGGTCCATCGATAGATTTGGCCAAAACGCTAACATTGGTAAGCAGGCGTTTGAAGATGTTCTTCAAACCCTCACCCAGAAATGGGAAGAGTCAGGGGTGTTTGTGTCGGACATCGGAAACAACTTGATGAAGGATTTGAATACCGTCACCGACAAGACATCAAATGTTTTGGCCGAGGTTTCGAAGTTGGGAAACGTATTTAAAGACCAAGATTAACACATTGAGCATTTTGATAGACCTTGTATATACATTACGAATAAACGAGAACACGATCTTCGATAGACACGATGTACGCAGCGGATCACAGGCCACAGGCCACAGGCCACGGCCTTCTCCCCATCTCCCTGCCGTAGCCAAATTCGCAGTTCTGAAAAATATCATAAACACAACCGTCACCATGAGTGGACCAGCCCCTGACACGGTGCAGGCCAAACAGAACAACATCATATACCAGCTCTCCATGATACTAGAGACCACCAAAAGCATCAACAACAACCTCTTAATGTCGATTGAGTTGGTGGATGGAGGGTCGTTCTCTCCCGACTCCATGGAGTCTAGTGTGCTTGAAAACGTCCTGAATTTGAAAACCATCTTGGAATTGCTAGGGACCCTTGCACCCTCAGAACCCGACGTGGAGATCTTGAGTGACTCCGATTAGTTTAGTCGTCCTGGCCCCATTCCCCGGCTGGAGATGAGATTCCCACGCGAAGTTAATTTTTCATTCAACCAAATGGACACCAAACAGTCAGAGCTTGTTGAAAAGTATCAGGAGTCCAAGCTCCATGGAGACAACGTAGACGACGACGATCTTCTTGATCTCCTTGACGAAGATGACTCGGTTTTGCAGCAGTACCGAGAAGCCAGAATCCAGGAGCTCAGCAAAGAGCTCAGGCGAATCAACGACGCGCAGCTGAACGAAGGTTTCGGGGCCGTGATTGAAGTCGAAAACGAAAAGCTGTTGATGGAGGGTATCAGTCTGTGCAACTACTCCATCGTGCACTTCTATCAGCCCGGGTTCCCCAAGTGCAAGATCATGAATGACAAATTACTGGTACGTGTGCAAACCCTTGTTTGGCCCTGTTTGACCCGTTTATAGTACTAACGTATTTCTAGTTACTAGCCGAAAAGCATCTATCCGTCAAGGTATTCGCCATCAAGGCCGAATTGGCCCCATTCTTGGTGAACAAGTTGAACGTGAAGGTTCTTCCGTTTGTGGTGATATACAAGTCTGGTAAAGAAATGGACAGGCTCATTGGCTTTGAGAGGCTCGGCAACGATGCCAATAACCTCAGCTATTCGGACCTTGAGACTTTGCTTTTGCGGTTAGGAGTGCTCCAAAGAAAGACCATCAACTTTGCCTCCACAAAGACCCGTGGCCACAAAGACGACGACGACAGTGATTTGGACCTATAACTGGGCTGGACTCCTTCACTTTGATGCTACTGAGCATGTACATATCCGATAAATATACGCCATAAACCGGGTTTTTTTCGAGGCTTTTCCCGCAAGCTTTACCTCCACGCCATTACTGGCACCGCTGGAAAGGCCGCTGTGAATGCTCCCGTATCGTGCTAACCGGTTGTTTATCACTTTATCTCCCAACATACACCCATTTGCAACCAACATTGCGACCCGAAGTATGGGCCCGCACACCACGGGGCTCCAGCCCTAACAGCCCCATTGCAAGAAAGTTTGTTCGTGCACGTCTCTGAAATACATCAAAATTTTTCACTGGCCGAGATTTTTTTTTTCTCTTCATCAACCAGGTAAGAAAGAAGCATTTTTTTGCAGACGAACCAAGATGCAGATTTTCGTTAAGACCTTGACTGGTAAGACCATTACCTTGGAAGTCGAGTCCTCCGACACCATTGATAATGTCAAATCCAAGATCCAAGACAAGGAAGGAATTCCACCAGACCAACAAAGATTGATTTTCGCTGGTAAGCAATTGGAAGATGGAAGAACTTTGGCTGACTACAACATCCAAAAGGAATCCACTCTTCACTTGGTGTTAAGATTGAGAGGTGGTGGTAAGAAGAGAAAAAAGAAGGTCTACACCACCCCAAAGAAGATCAAGCACAAGCACAGAAAGCACAAGTTGGCTGTTTTGACCTACTACAAGGTTGACAACGACGGAAAGGTTGAGAGATTGAGAAGAGAATGTCCATCTCAAACCTGTGGTGCTGGTATCTTCATGGCCAACATGGGTGACAGACAATACTGTGGTAAGTGTCACACTACCTTTAAGTTGTCTAACTAAATGTAACGTCAGTTATTAGTGTTAGCTAGTTCATAATAGATAATTACATTTAGCATGAGTAGAGGCCGTGTAGGTCTGAGGTATGGGAGGACTGTTGGGTCCGAGAAGTCCATGAGGTGCCTTGTGCTCCCGGAGGCTCGTGGCGACTTCCAGGCAGCTTGCACGATCTCTGATCTAATTTCCAGTTATTCTCAGTGAGTTCTGCCTGATCTCTCAGTAAGTTCTGCCTGATCTCTCAGTAAGTTCTGCCGGATCTCTCAGTAAGTTCTCGCCATTTTCGCGGTATCACTCTCACTAACCTCCCACTAATTACCTTTTTCTCACCATTTTACTAACTCCACCGCACAGATCAAATCGCCAGGTTTATTTACTTTTGCCCCATGAGCTTCTCCATCTACAACTTGGACGACGAGATCAAGGCCTTGCTAAATCTCGATGACTTTCTTGGCGGCCTTACTGTCAACGAGTTTGTCGAGGAATTGAGTAAGGACCATTTCTTGAAAGGTGCCGAAGTCAACAAGCTCGAGTACTTGGATCCCAAGCCCTACATCAGAACCTTTGAGTCAACTCTAAGAGAGTTGAAGCTGATATCAATAGAAGCAGAATCCCACAAAGAGCACCTTGAAAGACAAGTCAACGAGTACGAATTGAAACACAGTCATAATGTTCTTGAGTTGAGTGACAAGATTGAAAGTATCACTAGACAATTCAGTAATTTGGACACCAGAATAAGTGATGTTTCTGACAAGATCGATCCCCTCAACTCGTCCTTGAATAAGATAACCAACTCCAGAGACATGTCTATCGAAACCATCTTCCTTATCAGAGCTTACCATGGCTTCTTTACCAAGCAAAAATACGATCAGTTGGAGACCTTGCGAGTCAGCAAGAAATACGAGGATAGATTGAAGTGTGCAAAGACCGTCAACAATCTCATGACGTTAGCAAAGAAGATAGAAACCCCCGAGATCTCTAAAACTACTCAATGTGTTCAAGCCCTCCAAAAGTTCAGTGAAACCATGGAGAGAGACTTGTTGAACAAGTTTGAGGTTGCGTTGGACAGCGATGAATTCGAGATCATGAAGGAGATCTCCACTATTCTTACGGAGTACAACGGGGGCATGAATGTCATTCAGACTTTCGTCAATAAGAGTGATTTCTTGGAGGAAGTGAGTGAAGAAAACCAGTCTGTGTCGATTCTAGAAGACGAAGCCATTTGGTATAACCTCTCCAACCCTGATTACACAGAGCCTGTTGTGGACGAAAACCTAGAAGACCTATTGGACCATCTTAAAGTGACCATTAAGGGCCAATCGAGAATTGTCAGCCAGGTCTTTGACAACCCAAGCCCAGTCTTGAAGATCTTTATCCAAAGAATCTATGCTCAGTCGATCCAAACAAAGATAAACTCGTATTTGCAATATTCCTTATCGGTGAGTTCTTTGGCACATGTAAGGGTCTTACAATACCTTTTCCAGATGGTGAATGAGTTCACCAAAGACTTGAGAGACTTCTTTGTAACTAACGAGTTCGATACTGATAACGAGCTTTCGTCGATTTTGGACCAGTGCTTCTACGATTTATTCATTGAGTTCACGTCTGACAGCATATACTTCAACAGGGAGAAGAAGAGCTTAGAGGACTTGATATATGATGTGGTGTCGAGATTCATTAACTACAACGAAAGAGCTTTGAACGCAAAGCAGTTATCAGTTATGCTCGATAATCTCAATAATCTCGACTACAACAATGATGCCAATGCAGCTTCTTCTGACAAGTACTTTGGAATCATAGAGAGAAAGAGGTTGAACAAATTCAAAGATTTTATGAAATCACATTTGGCTGATGTCAACGTCAGGAACAGAAACTCTATTGATCCAGATGATGCAGAGGAGCGCAAACAATACAGCTCATTAAACTTATCCATCACTGAGACAGTGATTAAATCCATAATAGAAGCTGTTGCTAGAGTCTTGGAGTTGGAGTCTACAAGGTCTCCTGAATATGCATTGGAATTATTGGAAATCCTTTTGTTTGATTTCGGAAAGTTGTACATCGAAGGAGGATTGGAAGTGATCTATGATGCCTTGAAAATCGAGAGCAACTACACCAAAGTTAGCTCTAACAATCCAATTGATCTCACCTACTTGAAATCCTTCAAACTCTTATCTGAAATTTTGTTTCTTATGTCCAGTTGCATTAAAAGAATCATAATTCCATGTGCTGCCAATAATCCAAACATCAGAAACAGAATGATTAGTTTAACCAACAGCTATATAAAACGTTGTGAGGTTGCTATAAACATCATATTGAACGAAACCGTTGATTTAATATCCGAAAAGTTGACCAACTTCTTATCCAAACAGAAGCGGAAAGACTTTTTGGCGGATAATATCACAGAATATGATACAGAAGCTTGTGAGCTTGTATCAGATTTCATGGCAAAGACACACGAAAGTCTAACAGATTCCTTGACAGGACCCAACCTTTTGAATGTCTTGACGAAAGTTGGTATGAAGTTCTTAAATTTGTTGTTAGAGCACTTCAAGAAGTTCACGGTAAACTCCACAGGTGGTATTATTTTGACCAGGGATGTTATCAGGTATCAAACCGTCATTGATGATTGGGGAATCCAGGAGTTGTCAGAAAACTTTCAAATCTTAAAAGAAATTGGTAACCTTTTCACTGTGCATCCTAATTTGATCAACTCTTTGGTTACTGAGGGACAACTTGCCAGTTTGAAACCTTCAACAATAAGACAATATGTCGCCAAGCGAACCGATTTCAATCCTAGTTACCTTGAAAGGTTTTTCAGTTTCCGCTGAAACTACCACTGTATATTATACAATCTTTATTGGAACCATCTATGCGTAGGAATAATGTAGTCCAATCACTAAATACACATAGGTTATCAGGAATGCAATTGTAAGGCCTAGCTTCTTAAGTTTCCTACTATTGAAGCTAACCTTGTCGTAAACCATCAGAGTGTTATGGAAGTCCATAGGCTTTTCACCCTTGACCTTCAGTATAACCTTATCAATGACCTTTGGCTGTAACACATTTGCAATTAACACCACTATGGAGAAAATCAACCACACCACGTATAAGCTAATACCAAAAAATGGACTAGGCATGTAACACATTTCTGTCTCGTATGTGGGAAGCAGCGTAACACTTTTTCCGGCTGCATCAATAGGATTATGGAGTGACAATAATTGCAATGCAGGATGTTTTATGCCAGCACTCATGGCTACAGACTTCACGGTGATCTCTTTGGCAGATGAGCCATCTTGCAACAGGTGTGATATCTCACAGTAGTCATGGTCGTCACCTCCGAAAATTAGCAGGGGGTTGATGGTATTAAGTATGTCTTTAGTCAAATCACCGTCAATAACTGTTTGGTACTGCTTACCTTTCTGAACCGGGAAAGGCTTCGGCGACTCTCTCTTGGGCCCACAAGTCTGTGCCATATTGTCCCTGTAAAGAGGAACATGCGTGAGCAATATCCTTGGCATATTGGAGTCCATGAGTTGGGGAAGCAGAGCAAAAAACTCTTGAGCTGCACCGTTTACATCGGGGTCCTCGGAAGATAATGAGATCAGATCCAATAACACTATTGTATGGTTTCCCAACCTGAAAACGTCATTGGGTGGCCCAAAAAACTGCTGAAACCGTTGTTGCATCTTGGGGTTGATCACTTCAAAACCAATATCGTGATTTCCTGGTAAAGACTGAATGGTGACTCTATTGGGCTTGATAGGAAAGATACTTTGGAATCTCTCGTACTCATCGAACCATGACTCGTCTTCCCAATCTCTACCACCATCGAACAAGTCCCCAAGGAATATGGTGCTATCAGGATCAAGATACTGCTGCAAAAACCGGTGGTTTCTACGAAGGTAATTGTCACAGATCTTCCTAACAAAATAATTCAACAAAGCGGGCCTACCAGGGTACGAATAATCGTCCACCACTTGTGGATCGGCTATCAATGCAACCCTGTGGGGAACAACCGTGCTCCCGTTATCCCAAGTCTCCCAATTCTTCCACCGGCACTTATTAATTATGTACTTAGGATAAGTTCTTTCGCCGAAGTGCACCAACATCAACCACGAAACCATCAAAGACCCAATCACTTTGGCGTCTCGAGGCCCCATTGATCCCCAAAACTCGGGCCTGGGCTTGAGAAATCCCTGTGACTTAGACTCTTTTGGAATACTCCTCTCATAGAGAGGAAGTTCTGCTTCAGGGGTGTTTTTTCCTCTGTAGCTCATCGTTGGTATCAAGTGAAATATTCAATCGCGATTCCATAATAACATTATACAATGGGTGAAACAGACACCAAGCGACAGCTAAGGTCTCGGACGCTCGACTATGGTGACGATGACTCGTACTTCTGCTTCGACGACATAAATCCCTACGTATCGTACAACTGGCCCATAAAAGTCACCAAGTCCTCTCTGAAACCCTTATCATCAATGGACCTTGAACTGTCCACACTGAGCTCGGCACCGGCCAGGAAAGAAAACTCCCCCAAAGTCCAGTACAAACAGAACACCGGTATTTTGCTGCCCCGGAAAACCAAACTTCGTGGTGACCCTCTTGATGATGACAAGTACCTCCCCTTCCACAGGACTATGGCCAAGAGAGAAATCAGCATGAACAACCTTGACAAAATGAAGATAGCCTCAGAAATGGATAGCTTACAGACCCAGAAAACACAGCTTCACCAGAACAACTGGATGTCCATTCTTCCGACAATCACCAGAGTCAATGACCACAAGGACGAGATAGAACTCGTGGAAAAGAGGAGACTTACGCTTCTGGAGATTGACCGGAGGCTCTCGAAGTACCAGATGTGGAAAAAACGGCAGGAGAAACTAAAGGACGAAATCAAGCTATACGAGCACTCTTTGTACTCCAAGGATGAAGAAGATGAGTACTCGATGCCACTTGCAGAGTTGAAGGCCAGAAGAAAGAAGGAGCGACTAGAAGCATATGGAGGAAGCATCAAGCTCATATTGAACAACGGGTTTTCCTTGTTCATTGATCCTGTAGCTCCTCCCAAGATCGAAAAAGAACAGGTGGCCCCAACAAGGCATACTACAAAGAACGCAAATGGCTCAATGAAGACAAATGAATACTCAAAGCCCGTCAAGGTGAAAAAAGCATCCAAACCAACAAAGAAGACACCCAGGGCCAACAAGGTGAATAAAAAGGCAAGAATTCAAGAAAAGAAGACGCCAACTCGACAGCAGCGGCACCTTAGAACTAGGAAATGAGAGTCGGATACAATCATTATCGTTATCATTAGTTTATAAAGGCTCTATGAACATTCAATTACTAGTATACAAATGCATGCAGAAAACAAACTTCCCAAGAATGGTATCCACGTTTGATACCTGCTCGAGATCAGCACTCATGTCTCGGGACTCATACTCAAATGGTATATCTCTGTGAACCTTGGGTTGCAGTCTCAACTCGCTGTCAACTCTCTCCATTTTGAAATTCACTATTCTCTCTACGTTTAACCCGTACCTACTAATTAGGTAATTGTTGAACTCCAGCAAACAAATCATGGTTTGCCCTTGGATACATAAGTTCTTCCTCATACTGGTAGTTGTCTTTGTCAACTTCTTGACTTTTTCATAAAGATCCAACCCTCGATGTGTCAAAATGTCGTTAACATTCTCTGCTATCAAGTACACCTCTTCGAGAGTTAAGAAAGTGACAAACGAAAGGTTTTTCAAGATAAGAAAGGCAAAGTTTCTTCCAAATATATCGTCCAGCTCTTGAGTACAGAAATTTTGTAGTGACTTATTAATGGCCAATATGAACTTCTTTCTGGCTGTGACAGTTTTGGAAACGATAGAATATAGCCGTGATATGAAAGTTCTGTTTCCAAACAAACCTTCAGGAGAACTGGAAACATACTGGACAGCATTTTTGAATCCTTCAGTGTAACAAGAATCGAACAAACTTTCATGCTTATTGAATATTTCCAGCAAGAGACCGTGTGCAATCCTACTTATCGTACGGTCTTCACTAGCTTCAAGCGCAATAAAGGTTGGGATACACCTCTTGGGATTCTCATAACCCAAACTAAACGTTAGCTTGCAGAATTGAACCGGGGCTAGAGCAAAAGTACAATTCTGGTTCAAACAAAGATCCAAGATTTTACCGATGAATCTTTGGATGAGGCTGGAACATATTCCGTCGTTGATGTACGCTTTACCGCCTCCATTAAAAGCTGTGACGTCGAAGTTTTCGTTAGTAGAGGTTTTGGTCTCCACCCCAATTCTGCGTCGGGACTCTTTGTCTTCGTTCCTAACGAAGTCGAACAAGTTTTGGACTATTAGTTGTTTGGTCTTCGTTGAAGATTCCTCGGTATTATGAAGCTCCGAGTCGATGATCTTTAACACAGTCTCATTCATATATAGTTGTGGATGAGTGGAACAAATGGTCAAGATATTTCTGATAGCAACTGATCTTGTGTGAAGGTCGAACTCCTCACTAGCAAATACCAATAAGAACTTAGTGATCAAACTTGTTACGGACTCATTTGGTCTCATACCTAGCGCTGATTTCAAAAACACCTCTCGCTTGTTTTTCAAGTCACAATAGGCACCAAAACATCCGATCAAATGGAGCAACTTCAACAATTTCGAGTCGCTTTTGGCACTTTGTTGCTTTTGGAAACTCTCAACGTACTCTGCTATCAAGTTCAAACTTGAGACTGTGGCGTTTGCTAGACGGCTGTTGTCGCCTTGAAAGTTGGACATCGAAGAAAGTATAGGAACTACCTCATGTAATTCTTTCACGTTGAATTTGCTCAATCTACTCAATAGGTGAATTGTGATCTCCTCAGCTAATCTGCTGTCAATAGTAGTGAGGTTCGGGAGTACATGCTTCAAGGTTACCAAAGCAAAATGTAACGACTCACTTTGGGGATCATCGTCTAAAAGATAAGGTTGCAAGGTAGTAAGATACAGTTGGGGAAAACTCTTCCCATTACAGCTTGTTATGATACTTGTAAGCTTCAAGATATCAGATACACTTCCTCGACCTTTATTTGGACCGTTGATCAAAGCCAGCTCAAGGAGGTATGCTAGTAGTTTCAGTATAGATTCTTGCAAATCTTCGCTTCCCTTAACAAAAACCTTGTATTCAAGAAATGTCTCGAAGTCAGCGGCAGACTTGCTCCAAACCTTTAGCATCTTCACAAGAATAGGGGAGATGTATGCTGGATCACGGCTCAATAGATCCTTAACGAATGCTACAGCTGAGTTTTTGAGATTCTCATCTTCATCTTCCAGCCTTTTCAATAGTTTCGAAAGAATATGGCCTCTGGCTTCTTCGGTAGTGACGTCTTCGAATATTACCTTTGTTAATCTTAACGCACTTTTACGGACTTGAGTACTATCATCATTGAGACATTCAGTCAAATGGTCGTAGAATGTGCCAGCTTTGTCTCTATTCCGAAATAGATATTCAGAAAAAAACTCTAGTACCGAGTCTCTCACCATAGCAGAATTGTCAAATAACATTTTGGGAAGAGTGGTTTTGATTATGGGAAGAAATGGTAACCTGTTGGAAAATGCTTGTAGTTTTGAAAGAATGCTTACAGCCTTTGATCTGGACTTGATTCTTGAATTCTTGAGTGATTTCACGATCAAGTTAATGAGCACATCCTTTTCGGCTTCTAGTTGGGGGAACAAGGTCTGTCCCAGATGCTCATTTGTATTTGAGAGCTCTCGTTCAACAGAGTCTTCAGGGTATATCAACAAATGTATCAATACCGAATACGTTTGCAAAATATCAGCATTAATGATCTCAGAAGCATTTCTACTTTCTAGGGCAAATAGGTTCGTTTCTCTCTTCTTAACGTGCAATTTAACAAGACCTAGGATGTGAGACACAATCAAGAACGAATACGCAAACTTGTGCTGACAATTGTCATTTGTACTTCGGTGTAAGATGTTCAAGGTCCTCAATAACTTTTGAAGTTGAGGTTCCAACGCATCCTCGGAGACTTTTCCTCCCAGGCCATCGATCATGTCAGTGCTGATAATTGCTTTACAGATATCTCCACATATCCCCAAGAAGAACGTTTCAGCCGGCTGGGGGAGATGATCATGGCGAAGAAACTTACTGATGACAGCGACCAACGAACGGACCACTAAGGTAGTAATAGGATAAAAGGTGGAGCCGAAAGCAGCAATGGTATCACTAACGAAAGACTCAAGGGGTGCTCTATTGCCTTCCCTAGCTGTCTCACAGAGCGAAGTCACTATGAAGTTACACTGCTCCTGTTTCTGCTGATAAATATCTTCGAACCCTTTTGCAGCTAAGAAAGATTCTTGGTACATTCGATTCTTCACGAATTGGCGATGCTCCTCTATTATTGGATCAATATCAATGAACTGGACCACTGTTAGCAAAAGATAGTTCAGAACATGGATCTTGGAATGACCAGCTAAAGGCACTATGCAGTTTTCGAGGTTTAAGTCGGTAGAGCTTTGTACATTTTCCAACAAGCCCTTGACTATATAGTCTCTTTCAGTGGGATAAAACATGTATGCGGATCTGATGAGTCCAGCAGAACAAATCACTAATCCTGAGAGTGCCGAAGTCAGCTTAGATTCAAAGGTTGTTGAAATTCCGAGCCAATTCAAGTTCGACAACAACACAATGTTGATAACTCCCTCAGTGACCTTGATAGACTCTAAAATTTCTGTAATCATTATGAGTAGTTGAGATGAAAGCTTCACGAAACTTGACTGCAGATCATTTCGGATGTCAGAGAAGCTAGAGGGGCACGAGAATATCAGTGCTATTATATCCTTAGAGACTTTGATAATTTGGGACAACCCCTCATCATGTACCACTTCAAGGGAAAAGCCAGATACCTTCAAGCAGTGGAAATAGACACTTACACATCTGTGCACCTTATTGACCAATGAAACCCAGTGGGAAAGTTCAGCTCTGTTTTGGGGATCAATCGCTGAAAGCGACAATTCCAACGATGACAACCTTACCAAAACTTCTATCTGTATAGTTTTGATGGTTTCCAAGGGCACAGACACCGTCACAGATGATCCCTGTTTGATCATTCTGTGTAATTGAGCATCCAAAGATTCTAGCAAGACCATAACTTCTGAGTCAGAGTCACCTGCCTCGCTGTGCTCCTCTAGCCTCTCCACAAGCTCGGCCACTTCAAGAACCATATCTTCTCTGTCAACCTTCACTCTCTTGAACTCTTCGTCATTAGTTGGCACAAACGGCCTTTTAGCTGCAGAACTTTCAAGCACAGAGCCTTTGGAAGAAGCTTTGAAAGAAGCTTTGAAAGAAGACTCTTTAGGCGAAGATGGAAGCTTGTCATGCTTTTGCGTAGTACTCTTTTTCTCTACAGCTGAAGTCAGTGTTGCAGCTTCCATATCGATCACTTCTATATTTCCCAATACGTCTTGGCTCTCTTCCTCGCTTTTCATGACAACCGTCTCCTTGGACACAAGAAACCGCTCGTTTCCTGCCAACTCCAAAGGAGCTAAGTCTCCTTGCACAGCATCTGGAACTGGTGCTTTGGGAAACCTGAGGCCGTCTATCTCCTCATCATTATACTCCTCCAAAAGCTTTGTGACCACCTGAATTGTGTCTCTGTTCATGGAAGCTTTCTTGATATCATTGAACACGGTTTTTCCATATACTTTCAAAAGCTCATCTTCAATGTTCTGCTCAAACTCGAGGCCTTGCATATCCAACAACTCCGCTAGATCCCCCTTAGGAACAAGGTTGTCGAGTGGCCTTCGAAGAAGCTCCTTAATGAGGGCCTCTGGTTCGTCAGCATCCATTACCATTCAATCTGATTCACGTCTCGAATCACAAATCGCTCGCGACGCATCGAGCCCGTTTAAGTCGGACAGTTGCGAAAAATGGTACGAAGAGTCTATGGTTATGCGACATTGTTTAAAGTACAAGTATGCTATAATCCTACTACGTAGGATTGGGGAGTGAGGGTTTTATATCTTTGATATTTTATGCTGTGGCCATGGGCTGGGATGAAAATGGCTGGAATTTCGATGTCGGGGATCTGGACAATTCACTGAAGAGGTGGAATGTTGAGTAGTCTTATATCTTCAGCCTTATATTTGTCTCGCAACCGTAGAAACGAGTGGCCTCTGGATCTCCCGATCCAGTTGATGTAGAGGTTCTTAAACACGTTATGGGTGTTATAAACATTGATCCAATTGTTGTCACCTCTCACATTGGTCAAGTACTCCCGAGTGGTCAAGTTCTGCATTGTGAGTAGAATGTGGACCAAGAGGATTAGCACCGGATATATAATTGCCAAAATCGATAACAACCCAAGGCAGAAACTTCCGGGATACAGTGAAATCGAGTCTTTGAACGAGTGGATCTCCGAAGTTTCTACCATTGTGTAGTGCATGATGTGGACAAACGTCAATACTATGACCATAACCCCACAGACAGTGGCACCAAAGACGAACCATAGAAAGTACTTGTAGTTCCGTAGCCCCACGCAGTTATTGATGTATATACAGTGATGATCGTGATTCACCACACACGCATTACAGATCCCGCAATGGCTTGCCCGTGGCGGCCTCCAGATGTGGCATGTGTGGCAGTACTTGACCGATACACCATGATGCATTTCCTTAAAATAAGGTAATGATATGGAGTTGGCATACTCGGCAGGAGGGGTTCGTTTTTGGTTGTTATGGAGCCTCAAGTCGTAAGGCATATGAACATTTCGAGGAAGAATGCCTGGGTCTGAAGTAGCAGCTTTAATAAACATGGCGAATGTCACGAGCCAGAAGTAAGAGAAAATAACTGGGATTGATGGGCTAACATGATGCCAGCTCCATCTGGCTTCAAACACCCAGAAAAGAACAGCCAATGCCACTAGAGAGCACGCCACCACCAAGTTTATCGGTGCAGCTTTGACGACTCTAATTCGTCCACCTAGGATGTACACAAACTTTAGCTCTTCCTGTTGTTGTGCTTGATAGTTTTTGTAGGACTTCAGATTGTTGAGCACTATATAGTTCGGATCCGCTATAAGCCAGTTCGTCAAGAACCAGTAGTACCAGGGAAGGCCTGGTTGTGTTTCCGACATGGCCATGGCTTATCGCTGTACGATTTCTGTACGAGTCCCAAATCCTCACATTTCTTTCCATTTTAGGGTGCGCATACAGAACGCATCTTGATGTCATGTTGATCATGGCAAGCAGACCAAGAAAGGTAGCTGATCAAGTAGCTGATAAGCCATTTATGGAGTCGTGTTATATCTACAGACAAATGGTGTACATTGGGCCTGTTCTCCTGCTTTCTGCCTCTTTATCCAGCATGTTACTGCAACAGCAAGCGTGGTTGCAATAGTTAGCTGTTTATGACCATTAGCTGTCTCTCTCTCGTGAAAATTTACATGGATCCAATGATTTGAACCTTGAGTTCAAAATGTATGCTCTAACATACAAGACTCAGCAAGTTTCACTCCATTTAGGTAGCACCATTCCTAACGTAGATCTGCTCTTGATCGTCGCGAAGGACATTGAAAAATTCCTGAAGCATCCAATGCATCGAATAGTATTTGGTAGAACAGCTATACCAAAACTCTGGATGAACGGTTCAGGGCGGCCGATTTCCAGCCCTATGAGGCTAGTGCGTCCCCCGCTTGGAATTTCGCTCTCTCATCTTCAAACTCGGTCCTTGACCCTCCCCACAGGTGGATTCAAGCCTCTGAAAGGATTTGGTACAGTGGTCAACATCCTAGGAGGTGCATACATTGGAGGTCTTATTGTATGCCTTGGGCTGCTATACTTCTTATATCATGATGCCGATGAACGTCAGTCAATCCCGTTTGAGTTGTCGTTCTCCAATCAGAAACTAGCCGTAATGGCTATCAATAAAGACGACGTATTGAAGAGCCCACGTTACGCTGTCAAACACTACCGAAGGCTACTTATCAATCTTGCTAAAAGGGAAAACCCAAACTTGGAATTTGATGAGTCTGATCCCGAGAACAGGTATAAGGTCCCACTATTGGACTCGCATACGTTGGTATATAAAAAATCCAATGGGTTTTCTAATTTCTACATCGATATAGTGTGTCGGTACGCCAAAGCACTTCTAGCCAAAGGTCAATTGGATGTATCTGTAGATACGCTTCAGAAATTGGTTAATGATGACGAGATTTTTTTCAGGTTGGGAGATGCTGAACGTCTTTCCCAATGCTGTAGACTACTTGCAAAGATTTCACCCAATATCGAGGAAAAAGAACACCTTATAAGACGGTCGATATCGATGATCGGACAAACGTTTTCTTCTATTCATTTGGACGAGAACTATATACTTCAGAAAACTTCCCGAATCACCGATGAATTGATCTCGTGTTTGAATGATTTGGCATTTGGTTATGCTAAAGAGTCTCTCAACAAATCGCTTCCTAACAAGCAAAAACAAGAGTACCTCTCCAAGTCATTGAAGATATACCTTGCCAACTTGAAATGCCTTCAAGAATTGCAACACAATATCGTTTCAGGTATCAAAAACCAATCGAATTACCCACTATTCAATTGTAACGAAGAGAACCTCAGAATGCTCATCAACGAGCTTCGCAGCCATATTAGCGAAGTGATGTGGTCAAAAGGCTACAAACAGAATGCTATTTCCTGGGGTGAGGAGGTTGTGGACGACATCTACTATATAAACTCGTCTTCTAAGCGAGCCAACCAGATTCTTATTGATGTGTTGAATAACCTAACCATTATGTACCGAAGTATTCGTAACCGCAAGAGTGAAGAAAGGTGTGTCAAGCTTCAAAAGAACCTTACTCACTATGAGTCGAATGAATCGTCGTGGTACGACCACTTAGTGGCCCGGTTCTGTAAGATCATATATCACAAGGGGCCATTGGGGGTACTTGAAAAGGCTATTCTGGAGAGATTTGGGCCTCCGAAAAGACTTCTTGAGATTGAGGAGTTTGAGGCCGAAGACGAGGAGTAAGATGAGGAGGAGTATGTAAATAGGAAGTTCAATACACAGCTGTATATAATGAACCAGAAGCAGTTTGGAATTACAAAAAGTAGGATCGGAGATTTGGTACTGAAACAGTATCTGTTAAGAGTAGCTTGTAAATACAAGGGTCGGATGGGATACAGAGTTGTATCGTTAATTGTGATCAAGAGTGTGGCCTACTATAACTGAGAAAAAGAGTCTGAGCTGCGATTACAACCCAAGTGTAGCATGGTCAATGATCAAGAGTAGTATAAGTGCAATTACAGAAAAGTATATTATTATAGAGGGTAAGTACTGAAGAATGTGAGTGTAATAGAAATATAGTGCATAATAAAAAGAAGCAAACGAAGTGCAACCTTCAGCAGTAGTAATAATGGTAACAAAATGCAGTAGGACCAATGAAAGAAGAAGAAACATGAACGGCAACAGCTGCAAAGATATCCAGCATGCACTAAAGCTACTGAGACAGAAGTAATTTATGCTGAAATACTAAATCGAGAAGCAATACGGCTTCCACTACTGATGCACGAAGAGTCTAAACAATACCAGAAGGAACAACATAATCTACGAGACCAGAAGAACTAACATACAACTGTTACACGGATGTTCATGTCCAGTTATAAGCCAAGACAGATATAGGAGTAGCTGCAAATCATATACAATATTAGTAGCTGCAATACAAATACAATACTAGTAGCTGCAAATACAAATACAAGACTAGTAGCTGCAATACAAATACAAGACTAGTAGCTGCAAATACAAATACAAGACTAGTAGCTGCAATACAAATACAAGACTAGTAGCTGCAATACAAATACAAGACTAGTAGCTGCAAATACACCTTATGTGGGCCGACACAACAGAATATCGTTCAACAGAAGCAGCTAAGCCCACCACTCACCATCGTATCCTACTCCCCTCTGCCTGTCCCTTCCCATACCCTCCTACAACCCACTGCCCGTACCCTCCTACTCCAGCTACACCCGTACTCTACAGCCAAATCTGCCTCCACACGACACATCTGGCCAATGAACTCTCGTTCATCTGTCATCCCAGTTAAAACGGCCCCGCGAAAAATATCCTCTAAACAACTACAACACCACCAATGTTATCACTCACCAAGCTCGGATTGGCCAAGACCGCTGTCAACGCTTCTGTGTATCGTCCTGCTCTTCTCAGAGGCATAAAAACCATTCCCCAACCTCCCGGAAACATCGTCGGAACCGTCAACGATGCCTATGTTCCCCCAAAGCCCAATAAGACCCACGGCTCTTTGCACTGGACCAGTGAAAAAGTCGTCACGGTAGCGATGATTCCCTTCATTGGTTACCCCTTTATAGCCGGAACTACCACCCTTGTGGATGCCTCCATGTCGGGATTGTTGTTGTACCACTGCTACACCGGTTTCCAGTCCTGTATCATTGATTATATTCCCAAGAGAGTTTACGGTGCCTACCACAACTATGCGATGTATCTCTTGACATTCGGCAGTGGGGTGGCTGCTTACGGAATCTATGAAATTGAAAACAAGGAAGGGGGCATCACCTCGATTATCTCCAAGTTGTGGAAGGCTTGAGGTTTATTTATTTCATATATATTCATCGTTCCCAATACATGTTCATTACTACCACCCGTCAAGGGTCTTGCGTTTCTTGGACTTCTCTTGCTCGAGCCGGGGCCGGTCTCCGTACTCGGCCTGGACCTTGTTGATGTTGGTGCTGAGCCAGTGTTCGAGCTGCTGCTTGTGCACACCTAGGCTCGAAATATCCTGGGGCTTTAGCACTCTCAAACTGTAGAGCTGCGGGTCGTAAACGTCTCTGAACTTCGTCACCTCCACCACCGTGATGGTGTGGTTGACCTCGTCGATCACCGTGCGGATGCTCTCGCGGCTCATCTCGAGAAGAACCAATTCGATTGCAAATTCAGGGTCTTCTTCCGGGCCAATGTGGCCAATGGCAGACAAGATGGCCTCGTGTTGCGTGATCTGGGCTATGTCGACCGTTCCTCCGTCGTACATGCTCAACACGTCCCAAATGGTCAACTTGACGAGCTTAATGGCCTGCTGTCGCGTGAGGTCAATGAAGTTTGGCCGGTACTGGAAGTAGTGGTGGATATTTCCAAACGCAAAAAGCTCCACTGTGTTTATGACTTTGGCGACCTCCGAGTCGCTGGTGGTTTGGACGTCCAACTCACAGAGCAGGGCAAAGTAATTGTACTGTTTGCTGTCTGCCAATGCGTGTTTGAGCTGCTCAATGGTGTCCATCTTCATAACAGTTCTTCCACCAATTCGGGATAAAGTTTCGCGACTAAGTTGTCGATGATTTTGATCCAAAGCCACTGGTTAAGGGCATCGGGGGAGGACCGGGAGTCGTTTGTAGAGGACGTGTGATCGAACACAGCTAGCGTGGATGCAATTGACCGGAGTGTATCTGTTTTGGACTCGTTTCGGTACTTGAAGTATGAAAACATGTTGGCAGGTAACGCTTTGTGGGTTAGGATGTCGTAGATATTGCTCGAAATCTCTTCTATAGACTTGGGACGTTCTTCGAGAGCATTGGTTTGTGTCAGAGCATAGGTTTGTGTCAGAGCACCAGTTTCTTCCCTCTCCTTGTCGTCGAACACTATGTCTCTCAATCCCAGAATCACTCTTGCAAGAGTGTCGTCATGCACCAACCGAGACTGCACAAGGCCCTTGAACAAGTACTTCTTACATATCCGGTTAACCTTTGTAGTAAGCACCTCGTGGCTCATGATAACTCCCCGGATACACCCAATGATGGTGGACAAAAGCGGCTTGCGGTGGCTGAATCCGGTCAATGTGTCGAACAACTGAAATATGCTGTTGTCGAGTATATTGTGTTCTGTATCCAAGCCGTCATCGTTCCATATAGTCAAGTATCCCACGTCCTTGTAGCTCCTTGAGAATGTGTTCTTGATTTTCTGCCTTATAGATTGTGGGTTTGGCTTCGTCACCGGGTGCTCTTTAGCCCTGTCGTCAAGCCTGCCCTTTATGGATGTCACTATCTTCTCAATGAGAGACAAGCAAAACTCAGGCGTACTCAACTTGGACAATACCTTTCCAAAAACCAAGTCGGCAACAATGATATCGACAAACTGCAATCCGATATGGCTGTTCAATGGGCCGTAGTTGTCGTCCGTAGACGAGAAGGTCGTAGAGAGCAACTTCTTTACAAGGATCCGTAGGTAATTCCGCTTGTGGTCGTCCGACACAAAAACTACATGCTGGGACGCAAGGTACTCCTGTATGATACGTTCGTCACCTTTGGCCTCAATCACCACATTTGACACCTTGAGAAACTCTCTATAATCTTCAATCACCTTGACGGTACCATTCCCCCGCAACTTCACGATATGGTCGTTTAGTATCGAACTCCAGTCGTCGATCCTGTTCAAGAGATTTTCACTATTCAATATGATACTGAACCTTATAGCAAAATTACGGATAAATTCACACAATACACAGTAGATGGCCTGGATAAATTCCATACTATCGGTATTGAGTTTCGTCAAGTACCACAGTGTCACATAGTTCACCATTATACTGGCAAGAAACATATGGAGCTCGAAATTAAGCTTGGGGTACGATATGTTGGTGGTCTCGTTGGAGTGTGGAAGAAGCTGGGGAAGTGCTCCAGCCAACTGCTTCATGGACACAGATGCGTCGTTGTTCGATTGGAACCTCTTTGGTAAGTAGAGCTTGCAGAGAAGCCGGAATGCCTCCGTGTCGGTGACAGGATCCAGCCGTAGCTGGTCTGGCAACTTCTTGTGCTTGATCTTCTTAGACTTTTCCCGGCTTATTAACCTGTAAAACTTGGTAGAAGTCGATGTAGTGGGCGAGGCTTTGGGGGTTTGGGCTCCTACCAGCTTGGGGTACAGAAGGTCGGTGGCCGATAGACCCGAAAGCTCTAGAGGGTGTCTCTTCAGCTCTGCCATGGATGTTGTTGTGGTTGTGATTGTTATCGTTTGAATGCGACCGTTTAACTGCAAAAACCTAAACAGTGAAAAATTCAAATCCACCTCGCACTTCTTCATCACCATGAACCTCATGTTAAAGCGGTTCAACTCTAGCTGCACGAAGTTCGTGCCGTTGATAGAGAACTACAAGACACTCAGGCATGTGCACTTTGACGGCGTGACTCCTTTCGAAGAGGGACAGCAGCTCCAGCAGTCGATTTTGGATGCCAACTTATCGTTCAAGCAAATCGAGTCTAAGATAAAAAAGAGCCAGATGGACCTTACCAAACAGGGGCTCAAGGTCAACGAGTACGAAAAAGGTTTGATAGATAAGATACTAGACATGAAGCCACACCCTACACTTTTGACATTCCAGTTCAACAACGTATATACTGGTGGTAAAAAGATAAAAAAAGACCCCACCATACACCAGCAAATGAAGGCATTTCGGGAACTAGGGTGTGATTTCCACCAGCTTGAAAGAGGCGGCGACATCACATGGCACGGCGAAGGCCACCTTGTAGCATACTTGATCTTGGACCTCAAGAAGTTCCAGAACTTAACTGTCCGATGCTATGTTGATTCTATTCTTCTCAAATCATTACAGGACTTGTTGCGGAAGAACTACGACTTGAAGACCTACTTAAATTCCAACCCGGGTGTATGGATGGAGCCAGAGAACCTCAAGATCGCTTCTGTGGGCACAAACATCCAAAGGGGGATGACCAGCTACGGAATTGGCTTGAATGTCAAGCCCGACTTGAAGTACTTGAATACCTTCACTATGTGCGGGCTCCCCGGAACCACTGCCACGTCAATCCAGCAAATGAGGCCGGGCGTGGACCTAAACCTCAAGGACGTAGCGTACATGTACTCCAAGGAAATAGCCAAGAACTTGAACATCACCACCGTCGAACACATGAACGGCGAAGACATCAAGCACCAGATGCTAGAGCAACACAACCAGTAGGATGTTTCATTTAATAACTAATATACATTTCATAACTCGTTCACGCCCCCTCTACGCCGTTCCCCTCTACGCCGTTCTCCTCGAGGTCCATGTGTTGGGCCATTGGGGCCGTGCCCAGCCGACTCTTCTCCTCCAGCCCGTACCGAGACAAGTTGTACTGCAACCTAGACTTCTTATTTCTGAGGAAATTCAACCGGAGCAACTTGTCGTTCATCACCTCCTGCGACCGGCCGCGAGAGTCCTTGGACTTGCTGATGGTCTGGAGCCTTATCCTCTGTAGCTCGATCTTGTTCTTGAGATTGTTACTTCTGTTTCGCAACTTGGTCAACTCCAGCTCGTACTTGGCCCGTAACGTCTCCACTTTGGGCTCAAGCTCGTCCTGGACCGTCTTAATGGAATGCTTCAAGTCCAGTTCCGCCACAAGCCCAAAAACGTTGTCTGTTTTCAAGATCTTATTGAGTCTCTTGACGTCTTTAGTCGATGCGTCTACCACACTGATGGACTTCTCAAGCAACTGTGTCGATGCCCTGAGCGAACCCACGCAACTGGCCAAGTACTCGCTTAAGTTCGTCGATGGCGTGTGGGGGACGCCCGCCATCCCTCGGTTCCTGGGGGTCTCCATTAATGGCATTCCTGACATCGAATATAACTTAAGAATCAAAACAAATAACTGCGCGATCGGTTCAATTTTTCAAACATCAAATATCGTGATTGCAGATGCACCATGAGTGAAACCGACATCCCACTTCATTTGGACATGTCGAGCACGGTACAACAGCCGGTTTCGTCATCCCCGTCGCTGTTGTTGTCTTCGTCGCTGTTGTCGTCTCCATCGCTGTCGTCTTCGTCCCAGGGGCCGGCGAAGGCCTCCGGTAAATCAGCCAGGCCCGAAGAAAGAGCCAACAGAAGAAGGTCGAACTCGCAGAGCCAGGTTTTGGCAGCGCCTCTGCTTGCCAGTATTGCCAGGCCGGACTCGGACGTGCATTCGTACGGAGCCGGTAGCTGGCCTATCGAGGAAGAGTCGTCGTTGCAGCCCGCAAAGAGGAAACAGGTTCAACACTTTGTGACGTTGACGTCGATGAACGACACGTTTGTGACGAGACACATCTCGGTGCCATACTTCCCTGACACTCGGAAGCTCGGGCGGCCGACTGGTGCCAAGATGAAGCCCGGGGTCACCAATGGGTTCTTTGACTCTCGTGTGTTGAGTCGGAACCATGCGGTGATGTTCGTGGATCCCAGCAATGGCAAGCTCATGTTGAAGGACTTGGGGTCCTCGAACGGAACTTATGTCAATAACGTCAAGTTAGACACTGAACCGGTGGAGGTGAAGATGGGCGACAACATCTGCTTTGGTTTCAATATTCAAGTGGGAATCAACCACAAGCAGATCAGTTGTAAGGTGGAAAATATTAGCATCATGAACGATGTGGCAGCGTCCAACGACGAGTTTTTGGGTCTGCACTTCCCCATTGACTCTCCCGAGTATAAACACTACCAGTACATTCAAGAGCTATACGGAAAGATTTCCATTGAAAACCGTAGGAAGTCGTTGAACGAAGCTTCGAGAAAGTCGCCAATTTCGTTCGATTCAGCTCTCTTCAGTGATATTAATCCCGAAATAGAAGACAGTTTGCTAGGGCTCTATACCAAGGCCAATAACGGGATTTTCAAGAATAGTGGCACCTCTACTAGCTCTAAACTTGAAACCTCCATCAGCTTGCTCATGAACTGCTTTGCTAAGATCAAGCAGCAAAATAACTCACTCACTTCGGTCGAAGCGTTCCTAGAAACCTACCAGAGGAAAGTGGATGATCTCAATGGGGCATACTTGGCCGAACAGATGAAGTCCAAATTCAAACAGTTGAACGACACCATCACCGATGAGAAAAACGCAAAGGAAAAACTCATGAATGATTTCAAGTATCTCAGAGATGACAACCACAAGAAGATCAAGAAGTTGGAAGAGAAGGTGTTTGCTCTAAAAGACGAAAAGCTGCAGTTGAACAAGAAGCTCAATCAGCTCAATGTGGACCTAAGAAAACTGGACCTGGCACCACTACCGGTCGCCGTAAATCCTGCGACACCGCCACCACCGCACCCGCACCGGTCGGTTGCTGCCACCGCCGATCGCCCCGACAGCAAGCTATCATTATCGGAGCTCGACGACCTGGTACAGTCCGTACTGGCGAGAGATATCCCTTCACCAGTTTCTGACACAGAACCCATGAGCCTTCCAACTGCCAACACTACACCTTCCAACGGCAGAGTGTCTGCCAACGGCAGTAAAACTACACCTATAGAACCTGCTCCCAGAGATCCTTCACAGCCAGCTCTTACCAAAGAGCAGTTGGCTCAGTTGGACGAAGACACCGACTTGAGATACAACCAAAACGCCGTGTTCCTTGCGTTAGCCGGCTTGGTGTTTGCGTTTATAATCCATCACAACTTCGCATAGTGTTAATACATACCTGCATTTCTCTACACCGAATCGTACCACTCTACTTGCACTAATTTTTCGCGAGACAAACCATACGACATGAGATGGAATAGGAGCATAATGGGCCCTATGGTGGGCATTGTGCCGAAGGTGAACAAGCGGACACTTTTCACGCCTCTAGCAGTACTTGGGGGCTTATTCTACACCGAAAGCAACCGCCTAGCCGACCAAATGGCCTCTGGAAAATTGCACTACGAAGACCCCAACACCGAGTTGAACCGGACCATGAAGCTCGAGTTTTCTCGTCCTGAACCACAATACCCGGGCCATGTGCCCCTCTACAACTTCGAGAGGCTCTTGATGTTTCTCGGGTCGTCGGTGGGGTCGTATTTCCACCCCGAACGAAACGAGTTCATTGTGGGTTTAGGCGAATCAACTGCCCTCCCACCGGTGCTAAAACACATCCAAAAAACCATGTTGTCTCATCCCACAGGCAGACAGATTCTCCGTGAAAAACCACGTATAACCTCAACGTCACTTGACTTGGACTACTTGCGGTCGTTACCCCCAAACACCATCGGCAATTCCTACATTCAGTGGCTCGACAAAGAAGGTGTAAGCCCCGACACTCGAGTGGCAGTCCGGTTCATTAACGATCCCGAGTTGGCCTACATCTACCAAAGATACAGAGAGTGTCACGACTTCTACCACGCCGTCACTGGCTTACCCATCATCATTGAGGGAGAGATTGCCGTCAAGGTGTTTGAGTTCATGAACATCGGCATTCCTATGAGCGGCTTGGGAGCTCTCTTTGCTCCGTTAAGGCTAAAGCCCAGCCAAAAGGAACGGCTCTTCAACATCTACTACCCGTGGGCCATCCGAACCGGCGTGAGCTCCAAGCCCTTGATGAACGTGTATTGGGAACACATCCTAGAACAAGACATTAATGAGTTCAGGCTGCAGATGAACATCGAGCAGCCTCCCGACTTGCGTAGTCTTCGGAGAGAATACTTTGACAAATTGAAGAGGAAAAAACTAATAATTGGTTAGTGTAGTAAGTACGTAATATACTCCACTAGAAGTGGACCCCTTGAACCTTCGGTGTCATTAGCTCTACACTGTGAGTTTCATCTCAGTTGCTGAGCCGCACACATTTCCATCTTAGCACACATTTCCATCTTAACAATTTCGAGTGTTTATATCTTGTCACCACAACATGTCGTCCTTCTTGTACAAGTACTTCTTGAAAAAGGTATGTATATGTGTGTGTCCTCAAAGGCTGAATAGCATAGCATAAGCTGAGGGCGTGAAAAAACTGCATCATTTCTAACACTATAGTAGACAAACCTAGACTCGCTCTTTACGGTAGGAGGAGAAGCCAACCACGACCCTTACTTCGAGGAGATCCCCCAAAACGAGTTACACTTCTACCAGCATAAAGGGGCCAAAAGAAAGAGAAAGTTGCCGGGGTTTATTCCTAGCCATGACCTCAAAGTGTTGAACTCCGTTAAGAGGAAGGCATACAGACTCGACTTGCAATTGAGTCTTTGTGGGTTGCGTCTTGGATGGGCCGGGGTCATTGGGTTGATTCCGTGGCTCGGAGACATTATAGCCATGTTTCTTGCCATGCAATTGATCAGAAAAGCCGAGTCGATTGAAGGAGGCTTACCACCAGCCGTTAGGCAGAAGATGATATCGAACGTCATCTTCGATTTCGCCATGGGGCTTATTCCCTTTGTGGGAGACTTTATGAACATCTTGTACAAGTGCAACTCTCGGAACTTTATTCTCTTGGAGAAGTACTTGGTGGAGAAGCATGGGTCGCTTCAGTCAAATGCACCTCATCGAATGGAGAGCATGAATCCGAGCCAGTTACAGGACGTGGAGGACTCCCGATTGAAGGAGGGCTATGGGCCCAAGAAGTCCGAACAGTTAGTGTAAAGTGGCAGTTAGTAGTGTTAGTGTTAGGTACAGTTAGAGTAAAATGAACAGTTAGGTACAGTGTTGGTGTACAGTAGTGTTGGTGTACAGTAGTGTTGATGTACAGTAGTGTTGGTACAGTAGTGTTGGTGTACAGTAAGTCACAAGTCACTTACAAGTCACGTAGTGACAGTCAACAGGCGAACACCAACTGCTAACAAAAATCTAAATGTACCCAATGCTGAAAATGTAATCAAGTCCCCAACTCGGCCTCTAAATGTGCCAATCTGCCCTTAAAGTCCTCCACAAACCCCCGAAGCTGGTCCAACTTCATAAACTCCAACTCCAACCCCTCACACTCCCGCACCAACTTCTGGATCTGGGCCATCTCCTTATCTAGTCCGAGCTGCTGCTGCAAGTAGTCCTGCTGTATAAGCCTCTGTTTTTCACTCACAGACTCGTAGGCAACATCCGAAAGATTCTTAACATAATCGTTAATGCGGTATACAAGGTAGTCATACGTCAACGCCAACTCCTTCAACCCCAATGGATCTTCTGTCTCCGGTTCCAGTGCCATTTCTACCACCAGAAAATCGTCGCACTTTTTCAGTTTCTCCAACAACTGGCAACAGAACTCGACAGTAAACCATAGCAAATACAATGTCGTCAAGCTCCGGATATTCTCTTTCCAATATCAATCCGAAGTTACTCAGAAGAATATGTATGTAGCATGTTTGCAATTGGGGGCGAAGGCGGTTTCTCCATTATTTTTAAGGAGTGTCCCTTCGCCTCAAACCTCCTACCCCTGTATTGGTACTAACCATATCTAGATCGGGCTTGTAGGCCTTCGTTAGACGAGCCGAACTTGGCCTTGAACTTGGAGATCTGTGACTACGTCAATGCCAAGCAGGGATCCATTCCTCGAGAAGCTGCTATCACTGTGGCCAAATTAATCAGCCAAAAGGACCCTCAAACTAGTGAATTGGCCTTGTCGTTGTTGGATAACTTGGTGAAAAACTGTGGGTATCCGTTCCAGTTGCAGATCTCCAGAAAGGAGTTCTTGAACGAGTTGGTCAAGAGGTTCCCTGAGAGACCTCCCTTGCGTTACACCCGAGTGCAACGGATGATTTTGGCCCAGATCGAGGAGTGGTACCAAACGATTTGTAAAACCTCCAAGTACAAGGAGGACTTCGGCTACATAAAGGACATGCACCGGTTGTTGAGCCACAAGGGGTACATTTTTCCGGAGATCAAGCTCGAAGATGCTGCCGTATTGAATCCCTCCGACACTTTGAAGTCGTTCGAGGAATTGCAAAAAGAGGAGGAGGTCGTCAATAGTGCTAAATTACAAGAGTTGATCAGAAGAGGCAGACCCCAGGACTTACAGAAGGCCAACAAGTTGATGAAGATCATGGCTGGCTTTAAGGAGAGTAACAAGGTTGAAGAGAATAAGCAGCAGATCCTCGATGATATTGCCAGATTGAAGAGAAAGGCTGAGATTTTGGACGAAATGTTGACCAGCATTCAACAGAACGGAGGAAATATTGAAGAGTCTAATGAAGCGGCACATGAATTGTATGGATCCGTCAAGAGTAACCAGCCTATCATAAATAAGATCATCGAGGAAGAACATGACAATGAAGCTAGGGTTGGAGAATTGTTGTCCTTGAATGATAACATCAATACCTTGATTAGCAAGTTCCAGCTCTTGAAGGGAGGAAAGATCGATGAAGCCTCCAAGATGAAGCCTAATCTCAACCAAGAATTGAACTTAATTGACTTTGATGATGACGAACCTATAAGTAACGACCAAACTGGAAAGGATAATCAGGGCTATAACGACTTGTTGAGCGATTTGACCAATTTGTCGTTCAATCCTGAACAATCTAAGAAGACCAATGGTGACATTTTGAACTTGTTTGGATCAGGTGGTTCTATTGCTTTGGGTTCCTCCAGTACTCCCCAACCAGAATCTTCATCTTCCAACCAAAATGTTGACTTGTTGGCTGGTTTCAACTCCCCATCTCCTCAATTACAATCGAACACTCATGCGCAAGCTCAAGCTTCTACACAGCCAAATAACTTGGATCCGTTTGGATTCAGCTTCCCCTCCAGTACTCCAGGAAACGTTGCTCAATCTGCATCTGCTAAGCAATTGATCAACCAATCGTCCACCTTGAAAGTTGAGGCTGAGATCTACAGCAAGACGGGAAATACTATAGGCGGAAAATTTTGGTTCAGCAACTTGACCCCTACACCATTGACAGATTTCAGGTTCATGTTGGCTGCTCCTAAGAGTTGCAAGCTAGACTTGAAACCTCAAAGCAATGACTCTATATATGGGTTCTCCAATAATGGTATCCAACAGGAATTTTCTATTCAGAACGACTTGAACAAAGCCTTGAAGGTGAAATGGAAAGTGGAATACAAGGTGAACGGACAATCACAGTCTGAAACTGGCGTAAGTGAATTGAACGTATGAGAGCATTTCTCAACCTAAATAGATTTTAGATCAATTAAACACATGGAACCATACATTAAAAACTAAAACAAACACACACAAGCTAAAAAAACCCTCTTCCCATCCAGAATTCAAACAACAGGTTCTGGTTTGACCAAAGTGTCATCGATGATAAATATGTACCCGTTATCCACTTGTCTAGCCATGGCAACATCGATGTGGATACCATCGAATATCAACTGAATTCTGTCTTGGATCTGGGTGATTTCGACATCTTTACCGTTCAACAAAGTGGCCTTGACAGACGTCTCAGAAATCTTCAAGTCTTCGAAGTTCATAACGATGTGACCTGAAACAAAGTAGCTCAAGTTCGATTCTACGATTTGATCTTCATCACCCTCTGTCAAACTCTTTGGAAATTCCCAAGGTTTCAAGCCATTTAACTTCGTCAGTAAAGCTTCGTCTGTTGGGCAGATCACCAACAAGGACTCGGCCAGAGACTCAGTCTTTTGGTTGATTTCTTGGTTGTCTCTTATGTATCCAGCAAATACAGATATCGAGTTGAGCTGGGGTAAGATGGACTGGAGCAATGTTGATGATGATTCTTCGAGAACTACTTGGTCTCTCTTCGAATTCTTCTCTGCCTGCAAGGAGTTTCTAAACTCTTCGAAGCTGAAGACATTTTTGGCATCTCTCTTGACAGAACCGACAACTTCTTCGTCCCTTTTAACCGACCCAACAACCTCGTCTTTGTCTGTCTTCAATGGAACTCCCACTTTATAATCACCAATATTATAGACATATTTCGCATCTCTTTTCTTGCGGTCTTCAGCGGCAACGGCATTCTTGAACTTGCTCATATCAAATACGTTCTTGGCGTAGACTCCCAACACCAAGTAAAGCAAAACTACCGATAACTTCATTGTATCTTTCCTGAATGTGACACAGTTTCAAGTTAAACTTCAAAAAGTGCGGTGATTCGTAAAATACAAATTTGGGAAATTCACGAAAAAATCGATGAATATGAACCCAAGGTAAACTGAATACAAGAACACCCAGAAGGGAATAGTAATTGAGAATACCTTATCTTATCGTCATATAAAAATATTTGCAGTAATAATAGTACAAACGTTTATTAATTGGGATAAAAACAAAAACCATTAATACAAAACTTATCCCCTTATAAATATAATTTTAGCCATATTTAATTCAAAAAAAACTTTTCCATTGTAAATGGTGCAAATGGAGCGGCTTAGAAACAGATAAACTCCTAATATAAGGTCAAACCGAGAGCAGCGGCACCGGCAACCAATGCCATGAAGCTACCAGTGAGGGAAGTAGCCATGTCGTGGGAAGAAGTGGTGGAGTGACCAGAAGAGCTGTCATCGTCAGAAGAGTCGGTAGAAACCCCTTGGGCGTTGTTACCGGACTTAGAAGAAGAAGAAGAAGTTTCCTTGTTAGCACCAGAACAGTAGTACTTGTCACCCTTGATGTCTCCGTCGGAGTTCAACTCGTTGAATTCCTTACAGGTCAAATCACCAGTAGATCTCAAGTTGAAACCACCAGCAACCGATTCCAAAGATTCAAAAGTACCGTTGTCGAAAGAACCGTTGATAGTAACGGCACCACCGATCTTTTCCAATTCTGGGAAAGATCCACTGAAAGAAGCCAAGTCGTCGTTATCGGTAATGACCAAAGCACCACCGATAGAAGTCAAGTTGGAGAATTCAATGTCTTGCAAGTCAGAGTTCTTACTAATGGTTAAAGAGTTACCAACAGAACCCAAAGAAGAAACTTCAATCTTGTCAAGAGTGTTAGAGTCGAAAGACAAAGAACCGCTAACCTTGGTCAAGTTAGCAACAGACAAAGAAGAAATAGCTTGCAAGTAGATGTTCTTAGCTTCGGTCAATTGGTTCAACTTAACATCGACGGAGTCGGCATTGTAAGAAATAGACAAGGAGTCAGTGACCTTTTGTAAACCAGAGTCAATAAGTTGGATTTGATCGTTGTTGTCGACATCGAAACTCTTCAATTCTACAACATTGATACCTTCCAAAGTGCTCAAACCAGTGTCGGAAATCTTGACGGATTCGGCAGATGTGATACCAGAAGTCAAACCAATGTTTTCCAAAGCTGGCAAAGCAACCAAAGAGAAAGATCCAACGGTAGTTAATTGAGCCAAGTTCAAACTGGACAAGATGGTGTTAGCAGTCAAAGACAATTCTCCGGAAACCAATTCTAAGGTGGCGGCATTGAAAGCAGAAGCTTGAGTGGCGTTTTGGATTCTCAAGTTACCATAGATCTGTTCGACACCCGTCAATTCAACGGTACCAAATTCGTCACCTTCGATGGTAATGTCACCAACAGCAGTTGGACAAGCAGCAACAGAAGCAACATCAGCAGAGTCGGTGGCAGTGAAGTCGTCGAACTTACAAGCAGAACGAACACTTGGAGTGGCAGTGGTCAAAGTGGAGTCTACAAATAAACGTTAGTATCGGTTACGGTTGTCGAAAAATTTTTCTGGATCAGAAAAATCCCCACTAGTAGTACATACTGTTAGCAGCCAAAGCAATAGCTGACAAGGCAGACAAAGTAATAAATGACTTGATTTGCATGATGAACAACACACTCTATTGAAGTTGTAGATAACAAAAATGTGTATATGGAAGAGGAAAAAAAATTCTGGATAGGGGGAATTCCTATTGGTATTTAAATGGTTCCGTGGCGGCATTTTTAAAAAAAAAAGTTTCTACTTATGGCCATATAGTGCATACAGTGAGACATATTGTCGATATCCGAGGGCATATCCGGGACATGAGAGGGGGGAGTGCAGCGCGAGTGCGTGCCGCTCTAGGCGGTGGTTGGCGGCTTGGTGCCGGAGGCCAGCGAGATCAAAAACCGAGTTTCGAGGGGTGTACCGGTTGCTGGTGCCTCGAAAAAACCCAGCCATCTGTTTTCCTAAGAATATTTTTCTTGTTTCATTTCCTGATTCGACAACCTTTATAGAAGCTTGGGTCGATCCTTGTTACTTGCCTTGATTACGACTGCTTTATGGGGCCTTATCTAGTATAATGGTGGGTTGGTGCTTGTTTGTTTATTGTATGAGGCGAACCCTGGTTCACATTTCCCGACAAATTGCTACTATTGAAAAAAAAAAATTCTGTTCTCGGTTAAGTAAGTAAATATTTACCTCTTCGACACAAACAAATATTCCCCGGCTGCCGGGTAGACCGAATTTAACCATCGATGATTTGGTGATACTAGCATCAAAGGGTTCTTGTGAGAGGTCGCTTGGTGTTGATTCGGTAGAGGTGTTTGGTGTACGAGTCCATGGGTCAAATGGTGATGTTTAGTATTTATAACTACACCATAATCTAGTGCCAATGAATATTCCCAATTGGGAAGGAGTAATTATTTCCTCGCCTCCAATCAAAAACCCTAATTTTTGATGAATTTGTCTCGAGGTGGCTTGGGCGTAAAATCATCATTTGCTCTTGGCACTCTGCCTGAGGAAATGAATTCAGTCCAGCTTGTACCAGAGGTGCAATGAAGCTTTGCGTCGCCTTGCTCATCTCATGATGTTACAAGTTGAGTATGGACAACTTTACGCGGACTTGCACAAAATTTTTCAGGCAATCACTCGAACAAATTACTGGAATGGTCTCGGAATATCTCTATCGGCTAATGTTTACACAAGGATTCGGTGCGTAGCTCTATGATGTGCTTTATGTGTCAGTTGCACGTATTTGGTAGATATCCGTATCGAAACACCGTAAATTATTTCTTATATACGAAACTATGCAGGTAAGTAAGCTGAACAAGGGCTTCTTTGTGGGGACCCCACACACGCTGATGGGATAGTTGCAACCCGAATATATTTGGATAACAACAGTCATGGATCCTACGCAAAAATTGTTAGCCAGATGAATACCCAGCATCAGTTGACACTCGTTGACTACTTGGTAGTATACTCCAAGGTTAAATTGGCTCCACCAGCCTAGAAATCTGCCAATTACGAACTTAGAGATATCCATATGCATGTTCTTCTTTGTTTATAGGTAACTTTGCAAAGTGTGAAAGATATATAGCGCTGCTATATATGAAGACACATACCAAATATCATCTGTTAGCTGAATACCGTCTAGCTATCCAATAACTTAAATCATCCAACTCATATTGTAAACTCTTGTTGTCCTTCTCAATCAGTTGTTTCAATTCTTCTGAGTCCAACCTCTCCATCAACGGAGAGTGACTGAAATCAAATAGATAGACTTTGTCATCGAATAAGACATTAGTTATTCGGATGTTACCATGAATCATTCCGGCATCATGGACGATCTCGACATGCTTCTTCAACTGCTCGTAGATTTCGTCACTACTAGGTAGCTCTTTTGCTTCAATGAACCTTGATATGATAGCATTGCCTGTAATCAATCTTTTATATCCTCTGTCTTATTAATTTTCTTCTTCTTTGTGTTCAAGTGATAATATGTATTCATTGACACCCAGAAACCTTCGAACTGCAACTTGTTCTCTGAAATAAAATTCCAAAACTCATGTGTGCTTAAATCATTACATTTAGATAATTCACTGTGAAGACGAAATGGTTCACATATCTTGAAGACCATACAAGCATCGTCATCGACGTTTTCTAAAAACATGCTTTTTAAGTACTTGGCTTTGACCTTGAAGACAGTTGTAACCTTGTCCTTCGATGTCTCTAACACGTATATAACCATTATCATATTATTACTATACAATTACCATTACGATGCGAAACCATTGATTGAATGGAAGAGTCATGTATATCAAGATTCAGAAATAATTATTTACGGTTGCTAGAAATCGTATGGAGACAATTTATAAGAAACGAAGGAAATAGTCTTATTCAGATGTCCTTGGACTTCTCACATGTTAGTTTATTTTCAGAACTGTCTTCTTGATATGATCTTTGCCTAATCAAACTGTTAATTTTTATTTTTCTACACATAGATACCAAAAGCCAAATCCATCTTCAAAATCTCAAAGACTTCGGTGTTTATGAGACCCTATGAATCATCGTGACCTTTATTGCCGAAAGAATGATGACAGTGATAGAACAAATAAGCACACAAGGAGTTAACAAATCAGACCGTAAATACGCAAGCTAGGTTAAACCAGACACAATTCCAACAGCTGCTGCACACACAATTGCTGTGAACAAACCACCAACAAGAACAATTTTTCTTGAGTAATTCTCTCCCACAAATTCTTGGTACTTCAGGTAGGCTGGCAGAAGTTTTCCTCCCCATCTATATGACAGTAAAATAGATTCATATTCATCCTCAATCACTGTACGCTTATCACGTAATGTCGAAATATACTTTCTTAACAAATCTACATACGATGTACTATTCAGTGGTGAATGCTCAGTGAGCAAATCCCACATTATAGGATCGTACTTTGAAACCACCTGGGTATATTCAGCCTGCTCTTCCTTGTCTTCCGTTAACAAACTGTACTCCAAAGCCAAGGTCAAAACCTCCAACTGCTGAGAAAATCTCAAATCACGAGACTGCTCCTTAAACACTATACTCTTCAACTTCTGAACTCTGAGAAACGCATCATTGTTGAGCGACTCAGCTGTCACGCCATCACTAAGTTTCTCCAAAAGCTTTTCAGACATATTCAATTTGAGAAGTGCGCAATTGAGCAGCTGTCAATCTATTTATACCGTAAATGTGTCTAAATATCTCATTTGAGGAGGTGACCTTATTCACCGAATAATCTTTTTAAAAATTGGCTGAAACTATATTTGACACCTATAAGTCGCGATTATATGGCCGTCAGTTCGATGTATACGAACATGTATATGGGAACTGTCAAACAAGTGGCCACAAACGAGTTTTTTATCAGTCCTATTAGAGATGGTTCAATTTGGTTAGCCACTAAAAGGGAGTGTAGGTCGGCTAAAATATCCTTAGGTGAAAGTTTGGTGTGGCCTGCATGCATATCCTATACGGCGCAAATTAGTGGTAGCGTGACAGAAACCTTGATTTAGTATATTTGACAGAAGTTATTGCATGCACTTAAAAAATAATTTTCGGGAAACAACAATAGTATACGGGAAGCCTGAAATTGGTGATGCAATTTCCACTATAAATACTATCTCGATTCATCATCGAAAATCATCTTTTAACAAAAATGAAAGTCAGTAGTTTCTTGATATTAGCCTCAACGGCTTGTGTCGTCACAGCCGAATTCTTTGCCCCTCGAGGCGAGGCAATACAACAAGGATTCGACGTATTGGGTTATATTGCAGATAGTGGATACACAGTCCACAGCGATTCTTCCGTAGGCTTTCAAATCATTGCCCAGTCGTTACATAATGCTACCACAGTCTCTTGGTTGACAGATGAACAATCAACTGTGCAAGCATTGAAAACTCGTGATGATAACTCTACTGAAGAAGTTCCATTCTACTTGATTGGAAAAAAAATCATCAATGATAACACATCTGAGTATGAATTACAATTGAACCCCTACGTGTTGATTTCAAGCTTCGAGAATGCAACCGAAGACGGATTTCTGAAGCGGACTTATTACAAGAAAATCAAACTTACTGTAGATGGTTTGAGTGAGTTTGTGGTTGAACACCGGGCAGATGTCTACGGAATTGCTGGTCTTGCCAACGATGCTTATAGTTTTGCTTATTCTATTGCAAAAGGAATCAAAGGTATTTCCAAACTGCTGGGATGTGGATCTTATTGCAAGAATATAGTTGATGGTAAGCGTACGTATAATTCTTGTTCGAGGACTTATACCAAAGCAAAAAAAGACTGCTCTACAACCGCCACGAGAGACCATATTCAGCAAGCAATTGGCAGAGGTATCAAAGAAATTTCCGCTCACGACATAGGTGCAACATGTTTGATCCTTGATCACGGTGGTAACTGGCACAGTACCTCGAAAGTTTGGGAAAAAGGGTCTGGGTACTCGGGTAGTGATATCAGTTGTAGTTAATAGCCAGTGTATACCGTTCTCAACTCGACTGTACTTCTTCTTTACTATTGCAACCAAAGAGCTCTGTAGTTATTTAATTACACTTAAATCGTTTATTCAATAGTTTCATCTGCCAAATCCACAAGGGTTGACAAATGAGACCGTAAATACGCAAGCTAGGTTAAACCAGACACAATTCCAACAGCTGCTGCACACACAATTGCTGTGAACAAACCACCAACGAGAACAATTTTTCTTGAGTAATTCTCTCCCACAAATTCTTGGTACTTCAGGTAGGCTGGCAGAAGTTTTCCTCCCCATCTATATGACAGTAAAATAGATTCATATTCATCCTCAATCACTGTACGCTTATCACGTAATGTCGAAATATACTTTCTTAACAAATCTACATACGATGTACTATTCAGTGGTGAATGCTCAGTGAGCAAATCCCACATTATAGGATCGTACTTTGAAACCACCTGGGTATATTCAGCCTGCTCTTCCTTGTCTTCCGTTAACAAACTGTACTCCAAAGCCAAGGTCAAAACCTCCAACTGCTGAGAAAATCTCAAATCACGAGACTGCTCCTTAAACACTATACTCTTCAACTTCTGAACTCTGAGAAACGCATCATTGTTGAGCGACTCAGCTGTCACGCCATCACTAAGTTTCTCCAAAAGCTTTTCAGACATATTCAATTTGAGAAGTGCGCAATTGAGCAGCTGTCAATCTATTTATACCGTAAATGTGTCTAAATATCTCATTTGAGGAGGTGACCTTATTCACCGAATAATCTTTTTAAAAATTGGCTGAAACTATATTTGACACCTATAAGTCGCGATTATATGGCCGTCAGTTCGATGTATACGAACATGTATATGGGAACTGTCAAACAAGTGGCCACAAACGAGTTTTTTATCAGTCCTATTAGAGATGGTTCAATTTGGTTAGCCACTAAAAGGGAGTGTAGGTCGGCTAAAATATCCTTAGGTGAAAGTTTGGTGGAGCCGCAGCATTTAAGCATCTCAGAAGATAAAGAATAGTTATTTGAAAGGGCACCAAATGACTCTCATCGATAGTTGCCAGTAGAGAGCTCTAGCACATCCATCAAAAATGGACTGCCTGGACTAGATTTTCGATGATGCCAAGGTTTCCAAGGTGATCTTAAACCAAGAATCTGAAAAAGTCGTGCAAAGTAAATACTATGCCTTACCTTGGAACTTCAAGGAGGCTTCGACTGAGTAAAGCGCTTGAAGATCAAGAACAACAATATCTGACAAGCATTAGTTTCTTGAGATGTCGTGCTGAGATATCTCGCTGCTTAGAATTCTACGACCAATTCAATAGTGCCACTTGTAGGAGATCGTCAGTAGGAAGTCATGTCCATACCGATCCTAGTGTTTCTGCTCTACGATTCTTAGAGTCGTAATGCTTGAAATAATCACTCGTAGTTTATTCTGATTCAATGAGGCATGTACGTGGTAGACGGGACTGTTCATGGGTTTGCTAGGTTCAGTTGCGACGAATCTAGCACTGGATTCTTCTCAAATGGCTTTGTTTCGGAGAATAGCTAGCTTGTTTAGTCTTCTGTGCACATTTTCGCCTGCGTTCAACCTCTCGTAAAGAATGCTGACATACACACCCACTGCATGTTGCCAATATCAGTTCTATATGAATTACAAGCCTGTCGTAGTTTATGAAGTTGTTTACGGACAGTATTTGGACCTTGGAATTGAAATGGTTAATTTTATGGGAGCCCATCCGTAGTTGGAACTCTAAGGAGTGACGACATAAAAGCCGAGAGTCGCTCGAGCTGATGAGAAACATCAGTTACACCTCCTCTTCTTTGAATTTTTCGGTTTTCATCTTTAGCTACTATTTCCAAGTGTGAAGTGGAAAAATAAATTTCATGTCTAGCTTTAGAGATTACGAAAACTTATCATACTTGGCGTGATGTAAGAAGGATATCTAGGTACGAGTGTAGCTTGTCTTTGGTTCTCTTAACCCATCGCACTGTTGTACAGATGTAAACTCGAAAATCCCAACTCATTGAATTTCACAATCCCTTGATAAATCAGTTGGTCTACTTCTGGCCAATAACATTGTTAAGTATAGAAGTCGGCTGAACCATCTTTTGGGAAGATAACTAGTGAATTGGTGGGCTCGAACCACACACCGTGCCAAACTTGGTCTTCAAGCGCTGCAAGTACTATTATAAAATAATATATTCAACTTACAATAAATATCAATAAATACAAAAATCTAGACTCATGCGTTGAATGTGGGCCGAAACAATACCGAGAAAAGAGGAGCTATTCTGGCGCTAACTCAATAAGCCACCTTGTTCTCCAGTATCGCCTCTAATAATACACCCTAGCCTATGATTTCAGATAATACGGAATTAGATTTTTTCAGCTAACTCCTCCAACAACTTGTAGTTCCGTTGTTCAACAGATCCGTTACCTGGTAGTCTAGTGGTACCCATCAAGTAGTTGTCCACTTGTCTGGCACATTGTCTACCTTCTTGGATACCCCAGACAACTAATGATTGACCCCTTCTACAATCACCAGCAGTGAAAACGTTGTCGTCTCCAACCACCTTGTATCCGTTAGGATCAGTGACATCAACAGTACCTCTCTTGGACTTAGAGACACCGAGGTTATCGGCTTCAGGTCCTACAAAACCCATGGACAACAAGACCAAATCAGCTGGGAAAAACTCATCACTTCCAGGAACTTCAGCCATTTGCCAAGCACCAGAATCTGATCTCTTCCATTCCACTCTGACGGTCTTGATACCCTTGACATTTCCTTCACCATCGTCCACAAATTCCTTGGACAAGATGCTGTATTCTCTTGGGTCCTTGCCGTAATGGTTGGCAACTTCAGTGTGACCGTAATCAACTCTGAATATTCTTGGCCATTGTGGCCATGGATTGTCTTTTGGCCTGACATTAGGAGGGGTTGGTAACAATTCAAAGTTGGTAACACTCTTGGCACCGTGTCTGGTAGATGTACCCAAACAATCGTTACCGGTATCACCACCACCAATGACAACCACATGCTTTCCTTCAATCTCTTCTCTGATGTCATCCAAGGTACCGTTCAACAAAGCCTTGGTATTCTTTGACAACAATTGCATAGCAAAGTTGATGTTGTTCAAATCTCTTCCAGGGATCCTCAAGTCTCTTGGAATAGTGGATCCAATAGCCAAAATGACGGCATCATTTTGAGCCTTCAACTCATCCATGGTGACATCTTCACCGACAGTGGTGCCACAAATGAACTCGATTCCTTCAGCAGCCAACAAGTCGGTTCTTCTCTTCACAATTCCCTTGTCTAATTTCATGTTAGGAATACCGTACATCATTAATCCACCAGGTCTGTCACTTCTTTCATAGACTTTAACTGAGTGACCAGCCTTGTTCAACTGGTCAGCAGCTGCCAAACCAGATGGGCCTGAGCCAATGACTGCAACGGTCTTACCAGTTCTAACCTTTGGTGGTTGAGGTTTGATCCAACCTTGTTCGAAACCATGGTCGATGATGGCACATTCCACGGACTTGATGTTCACAGGCTCATCTATAAGTCCTAAAACACATGCACCGTTACATGGGGCAGGACAAATTCGTCCGGTAAACTCTGGGAAGTTGTTTGTCATCATCAATCTTTGCAATGCATCATACCATCTGTCTTCGAAAACTAACTCATTCCACTTTGGAATGACGTTGGAAATAGGACATCCAGTATCCGAAGTACAGAATGGAACACCACAGTCCATACATCTGGCAGTTTGATATTTCAATTCATCCTTGGTTAATCTGTCTGTCATCTCATTCCAGTCACCAGTTCTGTCCTTAGCATCTCTGTACTTTTCGTTTCTTCTCTTGTACTTCATAAAGCCTCTGACTCTGTCCAACTTAGCAACAGATTTTTTGGCAACTTCAGAGTCTCTGATAGTATCTTCAAGATCCAAGACCTTGGGCTCGTTCTTCTTTCCACTTGGTCTGTGAACATGTCCCTGTTTAATCTTAGCAGCTTCGCCATTGGTAACGTCAGCTTCAGGATCCTCCTTGATGGATTTCAAGAATTTGTTCATCTCATTCTTTTTAGCTTCCAACTTTTGTAACTTTTCTTTCTCTAAAACCTTCTTGTAGTCAGAAGGTAACACCTTGACGAATCTTGGCAAGATTCTGTTAAAGTCGTTCAAAATATTGTCAGCAACTTCAGAGGCAGTGTAGTGTCTGTGATCTTCAATTAAACCTCTAACAAAAGCGATTTCACTTGGGTCTTCAATCGAGCTCAACTCAACAGTTCCCAAGTTACATTTGTCAGCAAAGTCTTGGGCCATATCCAAAACATAAGCAATACCACCACACATACCAGCAGCAAAGTTTCTTCCTGTAGAACCTAAGACGATAACTCTACCTCCAGACATGTATTCACACCCGTGGTCACCAGTACCTTCAACAACGATATTGGCACCGGAATTTCTGACTGAGAATCTTTCAGCAGCAACACCCCTAATAAAAGCGGTACCAGAAGTTGCACCGAAGAAGGCGGTATTACCAGCAATGATCTGATCTTCAGCCTTGAACTTGGAGTCCTTTGGAGGATACACGATGATTCTTCCTCCAGACAATCCCTTACCTATGTAATCATTGGCGTCACCTTCCAACTCCAAAGTAATACCTGGGGCCAAGAAAGCACCAAAAGATTGACCGGCAGAACCCTTCACATTAACGTGAATGGTATCGTGAGGCAATCCTTGTTCGCCAAATGTTTTGGATACTCTATAAGACAAAGTAGTACCCAAAGATCTGTCAGTATTGACAACATCACAATCAATGGTTACAGGCAATCCCTTAGCTAAGGTAATTTCCGACTCATCGATCAACTTGTTGTCAATTCTCACATGCAATCTGTGGTCCTGCTTTCTAACACAGTATGTTGGCACACCTGGTCTGATGGAGTGAGCAGGAGTCAAAATTGGAGACAAGTCAATGTTAGCGTTCTTGGTGTTTCTCAAGTCATCTCTAACAATCAACTTTTCTGTACGACCAATCATTTCATTGACAGTACGGAAACCTAATTGGGCCATGATTTTTCTGAAGTCGTTAGCAACATAATAGAAAAAGTTGATAACATGTTCTGGAGTACCCTTGAACTTCTTTCTAAGTTCAGGGTCCTGGGTAGCAATACCAACAGGACAAGTACTCAAGTGACAGTTGGACACAATGGTTCTGTTGGCCAATTGATAGTGTCCTCCAACAACTTCAATAGGCTTGACGAAACCTGATTCCGAGTCCACGATCTTGAAGCTACGAGTTTCTTCGAGTGAACTACGTCTGTTGGTGTAAGACTTCTTCTTTCTTGGCAACAAGATGAAATCTTGTAAAGCTTCAGTTCCAGAACCAAGGTAGACCAAGTAAGTTTCGCTATTATCAAGAAGGTTGGATCTTTGTTTGATAGAGGAAACTGAAATACCACACAGATAAGCAAGTCTTTGAACATCCTCCACCATCTTCTTGTGGTCTTGTCCACTTTGAGCAAAAGCATACTGGTTGCTTCCAGAAACGTACCAACCATCGGAATCAATCAAACCAGCGAGCAAAGCCAAACGGTCCTTCAATGGAGCATTCATGTACACAGCTGGAATACCAGATTGTTTGTTCTTGTACAAGTTGAGGTTCTTTAACAAATCAATCACTGGGTTAGTGACATTGTCCCCCTTGGTCAAGTATACCTTGTAGCTATCAGATTCTGCGTCCTTCTTTAAGTTGAAACTGACTGGATTAGCATTGGCACTAGCATTAAACTTTTCAGTAAATGCTTCCATGTAATGAACAATTTCGCTGTCGGAAGTGACGACTCCAGCACGCTCCACTAAACCATCTCCCAACCAGAAACCTACGAAGTAAGGGTCAAGTGGCAATTCTGAACTTTCCAAGGAGACAGTCTTTTCATCACGAACAGGAGCTCTGTAGAGCTTCAAAGAATTTTTCCAAGTATTTCTGCAGAACTTTTCATATTCTTCCACAGTTGCTTCGATTCTGTCGCCATTCTTGATTAACTTTGGGTCCAAAAGGTAGGAAAATTCACTCTCCAAAACCTTTCTAATGAACTCAACTTCTCTTCTGTCCTTAGTGTAAGAAGAAACGGCAGTACGGATACCTCCACAAGCACAAGTAGTGGGTTGAGCAGCGCTACGGCCTTTGACAATTGATTCTCTGATCTTGCTCGAGATAGATTTGAGATTGTAAGATCTTGACATGTTATCAGCACTCTTGCTCAAGTTGTGTGGAGAAACATCAACACTTTCGATAGATGAGTCGGCGGAATTGTACGACTTCAAGGAGATGTCACTATCGGAATCTTCCTCAGAGGTTTCTTCTTCGATGGCATCCGAAAGCAAGGTCATTCCAGGAATAATACCTTCACTCAAGTCAATGAACTCATTGGCATCTGAAACAACAACCTCGCTGACGCCATCAAATGAAGCTTGACTGGTAACTTCATGGTAAGCAGTGGTCAAAAAGTCATCCTCGGCATCTCCTTCAGTTGCTTGAGAAGTGGACAAATCAGCAACGTTATTTTCAATAGCATCCCTGAGAGCCTCTCTAACGAATTCCTCTTCGTCAGACAAATCTTGGGCACTCAACGCAACAAGATATTCTTTGAATGACTTGCTGTAAGTAATGTCACCATCACCACGGTGAACGTGAGAGACAGCTTCGCCATTCACTTCATCATCGTTCTCATCGAAAAGTTCCTTTGCAAATTCGTCAGCTAAGTTTCCAGCATCGGCACGAGTTAAATCTGGTCTGTCAACAAGATCAGACATAAACTCAGAAACCACATTGTCGATTCTAGCGGCACGAGAGTCGGCATCAAGTTCGTACGAAACGTGGTCTTGTACACACTTGGTACCCCAAACACAAGCATATTCGGTTTGACCATCAGCAACATTCTTACGAGATACGACGAAAGGCTTCATATCATCGGCCTCGAGAAGAAGTCTGTGGTCTGGAGAACATTCGAAAAAGGTGTTGCTGTTAGTGTCATAATCAGCGTATTCGATTCTCTTCAAAGGAGTCATGAATGGTTCTTGGGACATGGTAACCATGACATGGTTATCGTTTACGTCCAACAAGTAGTCACCCTGCTTAATTTCGCTAATAGGCTTGTCACCCTCTGGTGTTCTGACAACTGTATCAACCGAAATACACTTCCTCATCATAATACAACCCATAGCGATCAAGGGAGTGGTAGCAAAACCCCATTGTTCAGCACCTAACAAGGTTGCAATAGCGACATCCCTACCTGTCTTGATCTGACCGTCAGTTTGCAAAATGATTCTTCCTCTCAAATCATTCAAAACCAATGTTTGGTGAGTCTCAGCCAAACCTAATTCCCATGGCAAACCGGCATGTTTGATGGAAGTCCACTTGGCAGCACCGGTTCCACCATCGTGACCACTGACTAAGATATTTTCAGCACCGGCCTTGGCAACACCAGCAGAAATAGTACCAATTCCAACTTCAGAGACCAACTTGACGGAAGTTCTGGCTCTTGGATTGGCACACTTCAAGTCGTACAACAATTGCTTCAAATCTTCAATAGAGTAGATGTCATGATGGGGTGGGGGAGAAATCAAACCAACACCAGGAGTAGAATGTCTCGTCTTGGCAATGGCTTCTGAAACCTTATTACCAGGCAATTCACCACCTTCACCTGGCTTGGCACCTTGAGCCATCTTGATTTGCAATTCGTCAGCATCAGCCAAATAGTAAGAGGTAACACCGAATCTACCAGAGGCAATTTGCTTGATGGAGGATCTCATAGTATCACCATTCTCGTTGACAATAGATCTTTCTGGGTCTTCACCACCTTCACCAGTGTTAGACTTACCTCCCAATCTGTTCATGGCTACAGCAATAGTCGAGTGAGCCTCCATAGAGATAGAACCATATGACATGGCACCTGTGAAGAATCTTCTGACAATCTCGGTCCATGGCTCAACTTGATCAATTGGAATGGAGGTGCTGTTTTCATAGTCAAAGTCCAATAATCCTCTCAATGTACAGTTTCTCATAGCCTCGTGCTCCTTTTTGACATATGCATCGTAGGCTTTTTCGTTTTTGTTCCTGACAGCATCTTGCATGGAAGCGATGGCAGCAGGCTCATTGATGTGACTGTCACCACCATCTCTCCAGTGGTATTCACCGGTTTCAGGCAAACCAATTGGCTTGACAGTGTCTCTTGATGGGAAACCTCTTTCATGCATAGAGAAGGCATCTTGAGCAATATACTCGAATGTAACACCCTTGATTCTCGAAGCAGTACCAGCGAAACATCTGTCGATGACGGAATTGTCAATACCCAAAGCTTCGAAAATTTGGGCACCCTTGTAAGAGGACAAAGTGGAGATACCCATCTTGGACATGACTTTCAAGATACCAGAATCAATGGTATACTTATAGTTGGCAATGATCTTTTCATCAGTCAACGTTTCATTCTTTAATAAACCTTCGTTTTTCATTCTGATCAATGTCTCGATACCCAAGTAAGGGTTGATAGCATCAGCACCATAACCCACCAATAAACAAGCATGGTGCACTTCTCTGGCTTCAGCAGTCTCTACGATCAAAGCAACTTTCGAACGTTGCTTTTGTCTCACCAAATGATGGTGAACAGCACCAACGGCAATCAAAGCTGAGATGGAGACATTGTCAGCATCGGTGGCCTTGTCAGACAAAATCAACACCTTGTTATTGTTGGCGATGGCAGTAGAAGCTTCTTGACAGATTTTGTCCAAAATGTTGATGTAACCTTGAATTCCTTCTTTCTTTGGGAATGTAAAATCAATGGTGGAGCTCAGCCATTTGGGATAGACTGTGGTCATGTGCCTTATGGCATTCAACTCCTCGGTGGACAAGATTGGAGACTTCAACAACAATCTGTTACATTGATCAGGCTTCATTTCCAACAAATTGCCCTGAGGACCAATATAACATTCTAAAGACATGACAATTTCCTCTCTAATAGGATCAATTGGAGGATTGGTCACTTGGGCAAATAATTGCTTGAAGTAATCGTACAACAACCTTGGTTGCTCACTAATACATGCCAATGCATTGTCGTTACCCATGGAACCCAACGCTTCCTTACCTTCGGCCATTGGAGCCAATATTAAGGACATTTGTTCATGACTGTATCCGTAGGTGATCAATCTTGGATCGTTTTGTAAAGTTTCAGTTGGAGGAACAATATGGTCCTTAATGTCTACAGATTTGTTGTTTAACTTTTCAATCAAATCGTTCATGGTGATCATGTTGGCCAAAATCCATGACTTGAAGTCGAATTTTGAGGAGACGTTGGCCTTCAACTCACGATCATCGACAATTCTACCTTCTTTGGTGTCCACCAACAACATCTTACCGGGTTGTAATCTTCCCTTTTGTAAGATCTTTTCAGGCTCTACATCGATAACACCAACTTCAGAAGCAACAATGATTCTGTCGTCATCAATAACGTAGTAACGACATGGTCTTAAACCATTTCTATCTAAATTAGCACCACAGTATCTGGAGTCGGCAAAGGTGAATAAAGCTGGGCCATCCCATGGTTCCATAAGACAGGCAGCCCACTCGTAGAAAGCCTTCTTCTTTGGATCAATGAGTTTATCATTTTGCCAGGCTTCAGGAACCAACATCATCACGGCTTCTGGAAGAGTCAACTTACCATTGATGACCAACAATTCCAAAACATTGTCGAAAGCAGCAGAATCGGAACCCCCTTCTTCGATGATTGGATACAACTTGTCCAATTCATCACCGAACAATTCAGACTTCATGATACCTTCCTTGGCTCTCATCCAGTTTTTGTTACCTCTCAAAGTGTTGATTTCACCATTGTGAGCAGCCAATCTCAAAGGTTGAGCTCTGTCCCAAGATGGGAAGGTATTTGTTGAAAATCTGGAGTGGACCAAAGAGAAATGAGCTTCGTATTCACTATTAGCTAAGTCGTGATAGTATGCAAACACCTGGTTTGGAGCTAACTGACCTTTGTACACGATGGTTTGATTCGACAAGGAACAAATGTAGAACCAGTTGTGCAAACCGATAGTATGAGTGCTTTGCTTCCTCAAGATAAACAACCTTTTTTGGAATTCCTTGTTGTATTTGGATTCAAATTCTTCCTCTGACAATTCAACACCTTCAAGCTCACTAAGAACAATGGCAGGTTGCAAAATCAAAGGTTCTCTGGATAAAGAGGCAGGACCCAAGATAGTCGAGTCGTGGGGAACCTTCCTCCAGGCTAAAATCTTCAATCCCAAGGAGGATGCAATGTCTTCAAAAGTCGTCTTGGACTTTTCAAAGATGGAATCATCTTTCTTGAAAAAAATGTTTCCTACACCATATTGACCCTTAGCTGGCAAGTCAATGTCACAGTTGTACTTGAATTCTTTTTTCAAAAACTTGTGAGGCAAAGATGTCAACACCCCAGCACCGTCACCATCTTTTGGGTTCAACTCACCACCTCTGTGGGTCATATTACACAATAAATTTCTTGAGTCACTGACAATCTTATGACTGGGAACACCTTTCAAGTGGCAGGTGAAGCCAACACCACAAGCATCCTTTTCATATTCGGGGTTGTACAAGCCTTTTGCAACCGGCAAGGTGGAAGCCCAAGACTTGTTCTCCGGAACTTCATCGTAGTCATACACCTTAGTCTCGAATTCTTCTTGTTGCACATACGAAGTCATTCTGAAACTGTGATTTGATTTCTAAAAATTGGTCTAATACGGTTGGAACAAATTGAGTTAGCGAGGTATTTCTTCAAACGGATATTAGCTACTGATAACGGACTTAGAAACCAATCTCTACCAGACTTATAAGTATGTTATAAAAAAAGGTGGGATAGAAGTGAGTGAAAAAAAAAAGATTAAACTTTTCAGTCTCTCAAAGAAAATTATACCAATAAAAAACAATAACTGTTAACAAAATACCCCATCTATTTTTCATTATCTCTATCGAATCCGGTACCGGGCAAAATAATTGGCTGATAAAGGTTGTGCGTGCGATCTTTGGCCAATAAGAGACCAGCAATTATTAAGAGGCTCGCGAAGGTCTGTGGGTTTAGAGGGGGTTCTCAGAGGTCCACGAGGCTGACGAGAAGGTGGGGGCCTGTATGGGTTAGAGGCTGTGAACCAACGAAGTTCCGAACTTTTGGGTGCTTCCAGAGCTAATATAATCCAAGGTGAAGCTGTTCATCTTGGTGTATCTTTTTACATTTTGCAGGCCATTAAACTGTAGATTTCGGAGCTTGCGTGTTGGATTTTTTTCCCTAAAAAGACTGCAGCAAAACGTAGATCAATGACTCAATAATCATTCCCCTATATTTTGAGTGAAGCAGGGAATTCGAAAATATGCCCCCTGGCAGGTCCGTCCCGTGGTGTGTCAGTCCGCTTCGGTCGGACTCCATCAATAGGGTGGTAGCTTAAAACCTCGAGGTCATCGAGCTACAAGGGCCTCCAATGTCTCTTAACCATTAAAGTGTTCGGTCAAAACCGTGGTGCATGAGGTTTTTCCTTGACTCCAATTCCTCACACTCAGGAGCCGGACTTTGCAGCTTCGTATATTAGGCTTTTCCACGATACCGAGAGGGGCGCCAACTTCGGCGTGTTTCGGCCCATAGTTGAATTTGTAACGGAATAAGGAATTTCCCTCCACAGACTAAACCGGTAATACCGTAATTTCTCATACAATATCTTGGTGCTTAGCATGCCTACTCTACACTACCATATACTCTACCCACTGTGTTTACTACTACCTTGGCCACAACCTGTCCACTGTGTTTACCACTACCTTGGACACAACCTGTCCACTGTTCTTACTACTACCTTGGACACAACCTGTCCACTGTTCTTACTACTACCTTGGCCACTATTTGGTGTCTCTACTACCCTCTCTTGCTCCATAGTTTATCCATCAGTCACCCCTTGCTACGATTGACGGCTTACTCTCTATCGATTCGAAGGAACGTCCGGCTGTTGTTGTCTCGATACTTCTTTGTGTGTATCTATTAACGCACTCCAGTCGCTGAGTTTGAGAGATACAAAGAATTGGGTACAATGCTCTGCATATATTGGTGGATTCCGAATTACATCTTTACATTACAAGTCTAGTATTAAGCTCTCATGACTCACGAAAGTGCCCGAGAAGGTAGCAGTTGGCCATATAAAGTCACTAAAGCTTCTCCGCCACCTAAAATTTAGCAATTTACTGTATAACTGCATCCAACTATCTAACAGTTGTGGAATTATCAACCACGAGCTACAATGCCACCTCCACCTCTTAATACTAAAAAAAAATTAAGGATTGGCCCAGAAGACTGGAAGCTTCATGATCCTTCGAAAGCAGTTGTGGATCAACCTATTTCATGCTCTCATAATATCGATGTCTCTTCCCAAATATGTTTATTGCAACCAAACTTGTTTTCCTCATCTCATGAAAATCTCATCGATGCGAATTCGGTTTCTTGTAAGTAATGGAGCTGATTTCATTTAAGCCAGAAATCCTCGAGAGAATCATCCCTGATGTCTCGTTGGAAAGACATCTCAAGATAGGCATTCGTTCGAACCAGCGAGAATTTGATGAGTTCAAAAACATCCAGGTACTCTCCCAAAAATCCTCCCACCTACTCACCACCACTTATATCCAGAACGGCAACACACTTATAATCTCCAATATATCGTATGGAATTACAGAACAATTGAGCCAAGATACACCGAATCAATACTCTTCAGTGTATCCCACTGTATCCATCTCCAGAGGCCGTTCGGGTGCCCCCACTGATGAAGAAATGAACCTTTCCCAGAAACTTTATGAATCTACATTACACAGTAAGATACTCCCATCCCAATCACTAATATTCAAACCAAAGGTGTTGGTGGACGATCAGTTAGAGGATTTGGAAACGAACAAGATTTTCAGATTCAATCTCTTTGTTAACTTGAAAGTCCTTGATCGATCAGGACCTTTATTTGACATTTGTCATTTTGCTTTAATGACTTCTTTAAAAGCTGTCAAATTGCCTGTCATATACTTAAATGATTCTTTCATAAAGTTGACTAAGGACAACTTACTTGTTTATCCAGATGCTGATTTAGAGCCCTTAAAATTGAACATGAAAAATCCCTTAGTATCCTCCAACTTTGGACTCTACAACTTGGATAATAAGAACGTCATCATATGTGACTTGGAAAATGAAAGTGAAGAAGCTAACATCATCTCCAAGGTCAACGTGGTTTCCAATGGGGAGACCTTCAACGAGTTTACTTTAATCAACGGTAGTCTTTTGAACATCTCAAGAGATAATATCAAAAGTGTATTGAACACATCTAAACTGAGGGCTAAAAATATACATAGTGTATAGTCTCAATCACTTTCAACGCAGACTTTATCTTTAGTCAATAACCGCTTCTTCTTATCAAAATTCAGATCTTCCTCCACTAATGGTGATCGAGACTTTTTACCGCTACTAAAGCTCTCGACCTCCATGTCAGCTACAGGTGTTTCCTCTTCATCTTGCTCTCCATCTTCCTCCTCTTCTTTCTCTTCTACAAGATTCTTCTGCCCCAAATCATAGTTATCTATCTGGGTCTTTAACATGAGGTAATTATCCTTGAGTCCGTTCAAGTTTGTTTCGAACTCTTTCTTGCCTTCTTCGATCATGGTCCGAAACTTCTCGCCTCCAAGTATGCTGTCTTTTGATCGTTTCCTATAGAAGAGTAAGTAGGCTGCCCCAGTGATGGTTTGTGAGGGGTCTTCTATAGGTGAGACATGGCTATCGTTAAAATAGTACCACCTGTTATCTCTGAAGTTGACAGCAGAAGCTGTATAATGACCACCTCCCAATCCGCCATAATGGTTATCGACAGCAATTAAGTCATAAATAAATTCTTCATCTGTGCTGCTGACGTATCTGGTCATGTCCAATCCTTCAATCGGAAAGTCTACCGTAACATCGATTTTGTCGCTGAAGCTTCTAGCAACCTGGAATCTCTTCAAGTGTATAGTCAATATATCACCCGTATTCCAAATCTTGATAGTTTTTGTGGCTTGCTTGTGATCTTTGCAACCGGGACAAAACCATAAATCTTGTTCTCCAAGCACCTCTGGCTGGTAGAATTTATCCAAGCAATCATACAAAGAAATCGTCGACTTCTGCTTTGCAAGTAACTTTGCTCTGTTAGCTTCAAGCTCGGGATTGGGAATTTCTTTCAAGGTTTCCCAGGTTTTGTTGCTGCTGAATAATTTATCATGAATAACATGGTCCCAATCACATACCAATAAAGTGCTTGGTAGAAGAAAGGTAGGGTGATTGTGTTTTTCGAACAAGACTTTGGGTTCCTCTAGGGTGGGATTGTTCAATGTGCTAACCGAATCGAACAACAGTCCCAATCTGTCGTTTTCGCTGCTCTCCAGGCTGGAATCTATTGCCTCGTTTTCATCGTTTGGGGCATCTTCACTGGATGCAAGTGTTTGTTCGGTTAATTCATCCTTTACAACATCCTCTTCTATGGCACCTTCTCCAATGGACACATCTTTGGTAAACATCACTTCTGGTACATCGGAATCCAAGGCTATATCCTTTTCCTCATGCTTTACAAAAACGTACTCTTGATCCTTTTTATGATTAGGATAATGGTAGTAGTTATACTTCAAATCAGGCAATTTTTCGGCTAGCTTGGGTAATTCTGTTAAAGCCGGTTTGATGTGGGGGAATTGCACCTTTTTCCTATCCGGTCTGAACTTAGAGTCCTCATAATACCTAATAGTAAAGCCAAAATCACCACTTATTTCAGGATCAGCCAATGAAACATCCGAATCGTATCCTCTATCTGATTCATCGAAGCCATCAGAAGACTCTAATGCAAAATCCTTTTTGGAATAGTATTGCTTATGCACGTTTTTAAGTTGCTTACTCTGGGAGTTGATATCTACCGTTGTCAAAATTTGTACGGCTTGCTCAAGTTTACCTCTGATTCTTCCAAATGATTGAACTTCTTCCTTATTCACAGTAATGAACAAAGGAACAGCGAATATATGCGCAATATTGTAAGACTTATCTTTATCTGATATGGTGTTGAGGACAGGTACAACCATGTCGTCAGGTTCATGAGGGATTATGTAAATTAATACATTATCACTCGCCCCTATCAATTCACTAATGGGAATGAATTTGTACTTCTTATTATTGGATTGGAAATCCTGATAAACGTAATCGTTGAAGATCTCGTACAAAAACAAGTATTCCTTGGGTACCTTCAAAAACCTTGTTAAGTAATTCAAGAGCTCGTCATAGTTGGATGTTTTATTTAGTTCAATTTGTAATTTCACGATTCTTTCACTTGATTCTTGGCTGAAGTCTAAATTTACAACAGTGAATGTGTGATACCACTTTTTGTCAATTGGAAGAGGTAAAGTCAAATCGTTGAAGGGATCATACGTGATTGAGGTTTTACCACAATCAGGACATACCAATACACTTTGATACAATCCTGAAAACAAATCAACAATCACTGAGTCATTGCGCTTTTTGTACTGGTCCCAGCTTATGTCTGCAAGTCTCTTTATGGCATCAGGATCATTAATCTCGTCATCCCTCAATTCGGGCTTTTCGATGTATGGTTTATCGTAAATGCGGTTTAAATCTTCATGCAAAGCATCCAAAAGCCAACTCAAGAATTCTTGGCTATCTTGCTGTTGATATCCCTGAAACATCGATGAGAAATGGCCAATTGTATACTTAAATTCTCTTGGGGATAATGCGTTCAAGGACGCTCCGTTTAAAACTTGGTCATTGAATAGCTTGTTCAATAATGATCCAAATGCTTGGGCGACATTACCATGGTACCCCAAAGGGTTGGTTTTGTTCAATTCCTTTAGGAATAGATTGAAGAAGAAATAGTAGTTCACTTCGGGAACATGCACTAAGCATTGCAAGGCACTGTTCATGTAACAGGTATTTCCTAAGTTGATTAAACCGGAGTTTCCTCCTGACAAAAGAGCCGTCAGTACATTGAAAGCATCAGCGTTGAAGTTTTTCACATACTGACTCACTGGGAACACTAAATTCTTGTCTTGAACTTCAAGTAAGAGATGATACTTCAACATATTTACCAGATGCTGTTTCAAGGTATCACCCACAAGGTTCTCGTACACTATGCTTTTGGCAGGAATGTCTATAAACTCTTGTAGTGTGATGGAATTGGGAAGATCATCAAGACCATCACCATTCAAAAACCAAACTCTGAATTCACCCTTACTGCTTTTCAAGAAAGTAGCCTTGATGGTATCCAATAAGTCTTGAAACGTTGCCATTTGGGATATAGCAACACCTTGGGGCTTACTGTTATAATTACTGTGGACCTTCGACGATTTGCCCAAGGTGTGAATAATAAAGAACGGAGGATACTTTTCGACTATCTTGTTACCGTTCTCATCTGTGATTAAAGCCCTTGATATGGGAGGACCATGTAGCCCAAACCACTGTGTCAAGTACTGGAATGTTTGAGGATGCACAAAAACGCTTCTGGACTCCTCATCTTCTTTGATATGCAATAAGCCATTGGAATCAATTAATTTTTCAGTGTTAACCGGACCAAGATTGAGTTTTAGAAGACTGAACGAAGTGATTTCACTGTTTAAAAAACCCTCTAAAAATGAGCTCGGGATCAAATTCCAGTAGTCTCCTTCATGGCCCTCCAAAGTATTAAGCAAGTGAGTTATGGTTTGTCTCTTCTCCATAAGATCTTGGGAGTCTTCCTCTTCAATGAACTCTGATTCTTCTTCTTCCTTACCTGAAATCTTCTCGATAGCTTCCAAAGAATCCCGCGTATCTCCTGCGTCTGAACTTCCCCTGACAGTCATAGGCTTCGACTTGATTCCGACTTCGTTTTCATTCATTGTGTAGTTGGGGTCTTTGTAGTCAACACTTTTTCACTCGCGTTTTCTGTTAGAGGCAAAACCGTGAGACGGGGCCCAGCGCACCACGAAGATAGCACGAGCTGGATCCAATTCCGCAACGCAGAACCAACAGGCAGACCAATTACGAAAACAGGTACCTGTCCTGAGTGAGTAACTGAGAGAGTACTGGATGTGACTGAAACTCACTCTTTCTAACCACTCGATCTTGTGTCTCCTGTGTAGTTTTTATGATGATATAAATGTCAGTATATGGTGCTGTATCAATCTTAACTTTTAAGTAATCTGTGATTTTTGCAATATTAATACCTATCAAAGAAAAATAATACTCGACCCAATTGAGATGTACTAAAGGGGGACCCACCCCGGAAACTTCTCTACTTTCTTCTGCAACATTCTAGTACCTCCCTAGTCCACCCCCACATCATTCTTTACTGGACCATCTAGATTTTAATAGTGGTCGTGTACGCCCAAACACTGTTTTGCGTCGCATTTGAATCTTAACCAGCTGCTTTGATAGAGTAAAGACTTGAGCTGTTATCAGTGGTGTGTCCTCTTTGTTTATAGATTCAAGCTTTTCAGAACCAAGAAACATACATCACCGAAAATTGAGCTCAATTGGCAAATATGAGCTGCAAAGGTGCCGATTCGGACCTTATGTTGGTAGACTTCGTGTGTAACAGGGTCTTCCCCAATTTTAACATCAATCGAGAATTACTTTCCAATTGGCAAGTTGAATTGACTGACAGTTTGGAAGACTGGCCGGTTTTAACAGCAGTCATTGAAGAAGAAGTCGTTATTGGTGCATTAATGAATGAGACGTTGACCTTGACCTATGAAGACATGGTTGAGTATTTCCGCATGTTCCATGAGTTGGATAACGAAGTATACGGTGACTTCAAGATCATAATCACTGAGTTGATCTCGGTGATATTCACAATGAAGTATTCCTATAAGATCCATCTTATTCGGTCAGATATCCACAAATTAATCATTGACTGCTATCTCCAGCAGATATCCGGTATGGTCCTTTTGGACTTGAGCAGCGAGAAGCCTCTGGTGTTTGGCCAGTTGACAAGGTTATTAACCAACTTGTTGGAACTCGGATGCGATACCGAGACGTTCCAAAGTATCATTCACCGGTTGCTTAAATCTAATGCTTCCCACGAGAAATTAGCCATATTGCATTTCTTGAACCTGCTCTTCGGCACCCATTCATCCCACTTCAAATTCTATGTGTTAAACAACTTCGTGTCAAGTGCTATAGCTGTGCCTTTTGAAACATCTCGCCGGCCCAACTTTAAGACCTTTACCATCCACTCCTGGTTCAAGATCAATCACCAAGATGTAGAGCCCGACACATCTGAACTACTGGTGATAACGTTACTCAAGTTGTCCAATTCCTCAAGCTCCAGTTCATGCGATTTGAAAGTACAGATGATCAACTATAACCAGCTTACTATCGGGATATCCAACAAGGCTGATCGTGCCAGGATGCAATTCTCTTTCAACCAAATCTTGAATATAGACTCCACTAAAAATCAAGCCTACATCCACTTAGTCTTGACATTTGACAAGTATTCGAATTTCAATCTTTTTATTGATGGAGAGTATTCAGAGTCGATTCCTTGCCCGGAGGAAGGAAGGAATTTCAGTTCCTGGGATAAATTGTACCTCGGTGATGACGAAACAGATATGGTATCTCACAGAAAGTCTGCCAAGGACGAGTTGATCATAAGGAACTTAACAATACTTGACACGAACTTGTCGAGTCAGTGGATAAACTTATTCTACAACTTGGGACTAGGATATGAGTGGAAATTTCAGGAGTTTTCCAACGATAATGTCTTCAACTTACTCAACCATTTAAGTTTCAAAGGCCTCTGCAATGCGTCTCTTAAACTAAAGGAGATAACGGGCGTCAAGAAGAGGAGAAACAGTTTCAGGGATTCCTTACCGCATTTCAGTGGACCACATCAGACTATTTCTGGCTCTTTAAAGAACAACAGCAAACACTTGGCCAACGGTCTTATGATGAAGAATCTAGTTGATAAAAGTCTGATTGCAAATAGCCTCATATCCACAAAATTCAAAGAGACTGATATTGTTTTCAGTAGTAGTGAAAACCATCACCTAGAAAACCTAGAGAATCCATTGTCACCTAACCCAGCCATTCTTAGTCACAAGCCTAATTCCATACATGGTGCGTTCTATATAATAGGTGGACTATCGATGATATTGAGACTCATAGAAACGATAATAGAAGACCATAGGTCTGCCAATCGTGATTTGATACTTGCAGAGTCTATAAATCTATTGTTCACCATCTTGAACAATAATTGGAGGCTCAGTAAAGAGTTCGAAAACATCAATGGGTACGGGATTTTGTCCATACTTTTGACGAACTACAAATCTTCCAACAAGACATTAAAGTTTCATATTCGCCCTGAATTGGCTCACCTACTTGACTTGAAACATGATAACTTGTTGACTTTGATTCTAAGTCATATTGGTTGTGACTTCGACAATCCAACAGATTCAGTCATCATAAACCCCAACGCTTACCGATTTTTGGTTTTGAATTTTGATCTTTTTAATAATTCAAAATCCTTTTTGACTTTAATATCTCAATTCAATGTTGTAATGATCGATAGCAGGTTTGCAGAGTTCAACTTGATGGAATTGAGTAAAATGAAACTTCTTAGGAAGTTTTTACACTTCCTAAAAGGCCCAGCTCTTACTAATCTTGATGTAACAAACGAGCTACTGGAAATCTTTAGTTCCACTTTCTCTGCTATTATTAAGGCTGATATCTCAGTGGATAATATTCGAGGAATTTCACATTTCTTGATATATTCATTTTACAGTAACCCTGAGGAATGTAACCAGAAGTTGGCTCTACTTTCATTGAAGGCACTAACGGATACCCTATGTGATTCTGAGTCAGGGTTGAAGATATTGAAGAAATTTTCAAGATCTATAACGATTCATTGGATTCTACTCCTTCTAAGCTTCAAATCTTCAAGCACATCGTCCGTGAACGATTCAGAAGTAGTCATCTGTGGAATACGATTACTTGCTAGACTTCTAGGTGTTTTGGGTCCCAATATAATCAAAAAGTTTTTCGACTTGAATCGAGGACTCGATATTTTAACTCAACTCTTGAAAGACTGGTGGTCTAATGATGAGGTATTGATTCAAATATACTTGGCAGCTTTTGGTGCTAATATAAAAAATTCTGATGACCCAAAACCAGTCCTGTTGAATCAACTAATACCCTTGGCAGACGATCCCGAAAACCAGAAATTTGCCAAACTTCTCATACCTGATTTCCTCAATCTCTTGAACAACTTGGTATTGAACTCTGTGTACAAATTGAGTGAAAGGAAAGGTAAGGTCTTAAGTGCTCCAAACAGCCCTTCTACCAAGAGTAGTAATTTAGATATATCGCTAGATGCGATTCATCTCATCAGCATGTATGTGCTATCTATTGAGAAAGGATACGAAAATGTCAAGCCATTATCTTCATTTTATGTTGAAAAGAGTTGGTTGGATGGTGTATTCGAATTGATAGGATACCTAAGGTTGTTCTTGACTTGGGAAGATTCAGACTTGTTGCCCAACTTTCGAAACTGCTATGAAAGACTAACCAGGATAATCACAAATATCTTTATATCTAAATTATTCAGTTCTTCGAACTTTTTCCATATCGTGGATAAATTGAATGATTTCACCAAGAAACTTGTTTTTCAAATAGTGTTCCCTAGGATTTTTGATCATATAAACGAGTTTATTAATGTTTCAAACTTCATTTTCAATGAAAAGGAATTCATGAATGAATCAATTCATTTGCTACTTTTTTACAATTCTGAATTCATTAACCAAAACTTTTATGTTGATGACAAGGACATATCCAGCTTTGTCCTTTGTGTGATGTCTGTATTGGAAATCAAACAGGATTCACATACTTCCTCAATGAGAAAATTGAAATCTTGTCTTGGTGATTTAGTGATATTGAAGGTTCAAAATATTTCGAAGGATAAGAAAAGCACCTTTGGGAGTGGAGAAACCACTCCAATTGAAAACTCACCTAAAAAGACTCTGAATTATCTAAGTGTAGAAAAATTCAACGAAACGGTGAAATTGATACTTGAAAGACAAATAGTCATTTTCCAGCCTGACGTTTTGGACGACGAACAGACTGCCACAGTCATCATATTACTATTAGGTGCCTTTTCCAAGATGTCTATTTCATCTGATAGTTTGCATACTGATTATCTATTCAACCTTTTGAGAACTGTTTATATGATGAGACAGAACACATTTCAAAATATTCTTGAGTTCATGACAAGGGGAGTAGACTACAGTGCCTGTTTGGATCTTGTGAATGAGTTTTTCAGTACATTAATGGCTAAAAATGACGAGGAAACACTAAAGTTACTCACAAGGCACCCCACCTACAAACATATATTCAATCAGAGGTCTTATTCGATTTTGACTAAAACGAACGAATCTTCCAAAATCCACGTTCAAAACATTATAAGTGTGACTTTGAGTAACGGTGGAAGATTGGGTCAACTCGACAATATCTACATCAAAAGTTTTGAGAGGGACTGTTTGCAATTGAAAAACCAAGTTATCACAAATGAAACGATCAAGTTTAACAGGGCCAATCAAGACAACAAAGAAAACATCGTCTATTTTGCTACTAGCTACAGCTCCTTGAAATTTGAAACTGAAAGGTTGATTCACAATGTGGACAATTTGAACTTCAACTACACTTTGGACTTCATCGAGAACTCTGATCGAATGAGAAGAAGATTGGTGATTGAGGACCAACTTTCGGAATCAGAAAAGTTATCTTATAAGATAAATATCCCAGTGAAGAGTGTTCTGAATATACCAATAAGCCATAGCGAAAGATCTTTTGAAGCATACAATGTGGCTATTGAAAATAGTGGTATAAATACATTGAGTCTTTCAAGCAACGAAGTTTTCATGGATTTAGGTGATGATTCATACGAGATGGTGGATGATTTGGGAGAAACACGTGATACTGAAGCCGATGATGATATTGATACAAGCTATGAAGACAAAAATAGGAAGGTATTGAGAAGTTTGTTTCTAGGGGATCACATTGCTTCTATCTGGAACATAAGTCAAATTAATGGCTTGGCTCCTATTGAAAGTCTAATGATCCTTGGCTTTACCCATTTATACATCATAGAGAACTACTTCCACCAACAAGATGGAAACGTCATCGATGCCCAGGATGCGCCAGTGGAATTGAGGGATCCTTATTTACAGTTGGTGAATACCCAATCAGCAGACTTTGCAAGCCATTCATCAAAGTCTCACAAGAGTAAAACTTGGAGCTTGGATACGTTGAGCTCAATTTCAAAGAGACAGTTTCTCTTGAGAGATATTGCATTAGAAATGTTCTTTACTGATGGCGCAAGTGTGCTTTTGACATGTCTTTCTTCTAAAGAGAGAGACTCAATCTACAGTAGGCTTCATCATTACTGTGCGGGCAAGGGACTAGATTATGATTTGAGTCAAACATTGCAAATGACTTCCTCATTGTCCTTGACAAACAACCAAACCTCAACATCGTACTTTGCCTCCAAATTTGCATCTGCCTTTTCGTCTAATACTCCTGATAATTTGCTTGCTGCCACAAAAAAGTGGAAAAATGGGGAGATGTCCAATTTCTACTATTTGATGCTCATAAACACATTGGCAGGAAGGACTTTTAATGATCTTACCCAATATCCTGTATTTCCATGGGTTATTGCTGATTATACGAGCGAGACACTAGATTTTTCGAGACCTGAAACATTCAGGGATTTGTCAAAACCCATGGGTGCTCAAACTGAGCCTCGAGCATCTGAGTTTCGTGAAAGGTATGAAGCATTAAACAGTTTAGAAGATGAAAATGTACCACCATTCCACTACGGTACTCACTATTCATCAGCAATGATTGTCACTTCATTTTTAATTCGATTGAAGCCATATGTTCATTCTTACTTATTACTTCAGGGTGGTAAATTCGATCATGCAGATAGGCTCTTCAACTCTATTGAAAAAGCTTGGATTTCTGCTGCAAAAGATAATACAACAGATGTTAGAGAGTTGATTCCCGAGTTCTTTTTCCTCCCTGAGTTCTTGATAAACAACAACAACTTTGAATTTGGGGTGCTACAAAGTGGGGAGATTCCCAATAACGTAGTTTTACCTAAATGGGCCCATGGTGATCCTCAAATTTTTGTACAAAAGAACAGAGAAGCGTTAGAAAGTCCTTACGTTTCAGCAAATTTACATCTCTGGATTGACCTCATATTCGGCTACAAACAAAGTGGGCCTGATGCTGTGGAGTCCTTGAATGTGTTCCATCACCTCTCTTACAATGGTGCCATTAATTTGGATAATATCAATGACGAGATGGAGAGAAAGGCTGTTATTGGTACGATAAATAATTTTGGGCAGACTCCCAACAAGATCCTCAGTAAACCTCATCCGAAGAAGGATGTATTAAACTCACCAAACTTCTACTTCACAGAAGTGGACGATAGTAATCCCCCCAAAATGATTTTCGAATCCAAGTTAAGGTGTGAAATAAGGAAAATAGAAATCAGTTCTAAAAGTGGGAAATGGGTAGGAAGACCCAATTGTGTGTGCACAGAAAACGACTTGTTGATCAGAAAACTGGGTAATATAGAAGATGAAACCGGATCGATTATGATCAACAATACATCCTTCCTAGATCTTCATAGCTCCCCCATCACCTGCATCTTACAGATTGGCTACAAAAAGTTCATAACCGCCTCCAATGATGGTCTTATTAATATCTGGAAGTGTATGACAGAACCTACGTTGAGCCTCCAATTTCAAGGAGTTCTCAGGGGACACACTTCGCTGGTTAAGGAACTAAAGTTCAGCAAGAGTTTCAAGGTTGGCATGTCCTCAGATACCCAAGGAGTCGTCATTATGTGGGATTTTGTAAGATTCAAATTCATACGCAAGTTTCCCAAGCCATTGTCACAAGAACTGGATGTGTTGATGGATATATCCAACGACACCGGCAACGTGGCCCTACTTTCTCGGCCAAGCAATACTTTGAGTGTCTTCAGCTTGAATGGTGATCTCATCACAGAAACACAATTGCCCCCAGGTCATATCACTTGTCTCAAATTTGGAAGTATAAACAACTCCCGAGTGGAAAAGGGCAACCAGCTGGTTGTCAGTATGCACACATTCTGGAGCTACGACTTGATATCGGCTGCATACGGGGGCCCAGATAGGTGTATAGACATCTACAATATCCAGCCCTGCGAAATGTCAGCAAAATGGCAGGTGTCAAGAGTGCTGAAGCTTTCCATATCCAACTTCACTAATATTGGTGACATAACTGCCTACGAGCTAGTTAAAAAAACAATTGTAGACCCCGAAGACAAGCTCATCAGGGGCTATCTTAGCATAGTTATGGGAGACTCGAATGGCCGGGTCTTTCAGTGGTAAACCCACATCTATCAACGAATATACGAACTTAGCATATAACTGATGGTTCCTGAAGTTGCAAAATCGATTGCGTAATGTTCAAATGTGCGAACCACCGAAATCAAATATAAATAAATTTGTTTTGTTGAAGAAGCACAATTTGTATTAGTGGGAGAAAAATGGCCCTTGATCTGTGGTTGCCACCGATTCTGGTGAAGACCGTGGGCACATGTGTGACATGGTACGGGATATCATCGCTCACGTCCCAATTGACCAAGAGAATCTTGGTGGAGTACAGTTATCCTTTGTTCCTCAGCCAGTTTCAATTTCTCATATCCTCATTACTTGCACTTGTATTCATTGTATTGGTGAGACGGTTTCCCCACATTAGGAAGCACTTTCCCAATGGAAGTGTCCCGGCAGATATAGAGAAGCCAATTATCAATTTGGGGGCCTTTTTGAAGATTTTACCGTTGGGACTCTTTCAGTTCTTTGGCAAGTATTTTGCATTGAGTGCTACATCATTGATATCATTAGCAGCTGTATCCAGTATCAGGGCATTGTCTCCATTGATTATCGTGGGGAGCTATCGATTTGTTTACAAGGTGAGATTCCCGATTTTGACCTACTTGTCTTTGATTCCATTGCTTGGGGGCGTTATCTTGATTATCTCTTCAGAAGCTCCGAGAGAAACCTCAGAGGGTTCAACCACCAGCGAGATTAGATTCGACTCCGACCAGATAAAGGGCTTCATATTTTGCTTCATCAATTTGATCATCTTTGCTGCTCAAAACATATATGCCAAGCAGTTAATAACGTGGGACACCGATGACACTAAAAGTCTTGCTATAAGCACCAGAAAGTCCGAATCTCCGTTTGACTCCGAAGTAAAAAACCAAAAGTATATAAAGAAAAGAAACAATCTGATAAGATTGCCCTACTCGACGTCTGACTTGAAGTTGGATGAAAAGTTCGAAGAAGATAAAAACCCCGAGTACGGCACTTACCTTCAACCCCCAGCAAATAACTTGTACACTCACCAAAAGGGCCAAGAGAACTCATATACGAAGGAAGTCCAAGCGAACAAGTTCAACATGAGTAACCCCTTTGCTTCCTTTATCAGTGAAACTGATAAGATCACTAAACCTGACCAGATCACCACTATTTTCTATTGCTCGATCATTGGGTTCTGCATTTCCGTTTCTGGGTTTCTTTTGAATGAGCTCCCCCATGTCGTCGACATCATGCAAGGGAGATTAGAGAATTCAACCCCAGATACAAAGTGGGGCATTACCTGGGTGTTTTACTTAATTTTAATGAGTTCTTTGTTGCATTTTTTTCAAACCCTTTTGGCATTCCATCTTCTTGGCCTGATACCCGCTGTGTCGTACTCGATAGCCTCATTGATGAAGAGAATTTGGCTAATCACCGTTAGCATAGTCATGGCATCACAAGAGCAGGATCCAACTAAATACTTCGGAAAGCTTACGGGCACTCAGTTGACGGGTCTTCTGCTCACAGGCTTTGGATTATACTGCTACGACAAATGGGGTTCCAAAGCCACTAAGAGCAAGAATTAGAGTGGATACTAGGCACGTGGTGCATTAGAGGTGCTGGCCATTCACACTTATGTACTATATGAATAAACCAACACTGAAAGAAAATGTTAGGACAGCTGGAATGCACTGCTTCAACCGAGGCACACGAACGTGAACCTCTGAAACCGTGTCCTAATAGTCCTCTCGCTCACTCTAGAATAGGTTGTAGAGAGTGGTAACCGTAGATCTTAGTTAGCACCCTACAATAATACCTATACATGGTACAATATAAAGAAGAGAACGGTTCTGAATATGAAAATTTTTTGGCCCGCAGCGAGCGTCGTTGCAGAGAAGGCACGTACACGACTTCTTCGAATGTTGCAAAATGATGGCTTCAGGCGGGTAAGAAGTACCGAAGGGAGGGTTCGGAAACAGAGAGTATATTATTAGGAAGAGAAAACCATATGTGGAGCCACTGGTGAATTTCCAAGAGAAAAAGAGTGTTTAAAGATTAGTTTATAGGAATCAACTGTAAACCTAACGCACTGTGCTTGTGAAAACAATTGGAAAGCAACCAAAACTGTTTCAGAAGTCTCTTATGCTATAAGATCTCCCCATTTCATACTTGCATCTCAACACCCAACCAAGTCTTCCCAAACTCCAGCCATGCCCCTTTCTCGTACCTCTATCTATGGCTATAATTCCCGGCCGCGAACTGAAAAATAGTATCCAGTTGTACGTCCCACTATTACTCCGTTATGAAATTGGGACTTATCACCGGCACTTTGTTGCTGATAGTAAGCACTGCGTCCGCACTAAAGCTAGAAGGAAGGATCACCCATGTTCCCACTGAATATAGACCAGAAAACGGTCAAGATATACTTAATGGTAACAACTTACAAATACGGTGCACTGTCCAATTGATACCCATAGGTGACCAGACAAAACAAAAAAAGAGGGCATTGGTCAATTCTAGGTACGAGTTCAAGTTTGAGGATGTGGGGCCCGGAACTTATGACCTCTCTTTGCTTTCCCACGACTTCGTCTTCGATAAGGATAGGTTCAGGGTTGAAGTCAACGAATCAGCCATCATTGCTACTGATTACTACTTGGACAGAGAAGATGGTACAACTGTAGACGTCACAGAAGATCCTGTAACAGTTTCTGTACTTGACACCCGAAAATACTATGAGATTCGCCTGGGATCGTTATATGATATGCTCATGAATAGTCCATTGGGATTCATTTTCAGAAACACCTGGTACACTATTATGTTTTGCTTCACAATCTTGATGATGATTGGTCCCTACATTATCAGAACGGTGAATCCTGAATTGGCAAAACGTCTAAATGAGATACATGAAGAGCAGACAAAGCTTTCCTCGCAGGTACCGGAGGAAACCTCTGATGAGCCATCGAAAATCCAAGAGATTTCTAGGTCGGAACCAGCAAAAGGAGCAAAGAAGAGAAGATAGGAAAGTTTTTGTAATCCTTAAACTACATTAGGAAACACCTTTTTTCATGGGCTAAATTTATATGCCCTGTTGCAATAGACTCGGATCATACTAAAGCATATAGTAAAGACATCATTTACGTTATATATTGATCTACTTAATCCCCATTGGCACCTTCCTCATATTCTCTTGTAAAGTTTGGCTTTTTACTGGGATTGTTAAATCCCCCGTTGACATAGTCAAAGTCCGCTTTCACCCAATGGGCAAAGGGGTAAGTAGGTAACGTCTTCAACGGAGTTTCTTCTGTGATTATATTCAAATCTTTCTGTCTTTGAATTAGCTGATCCAAGTAACCGGCAATGTGATCTCTGAACACTTGGAAATTTTTATACTTTATGATTTGTTCTGGGGCTTCGTAGAGAATTTTTCTGATCAAAGAGGGAACCATGGGTTCGTCTTTCATCTCGTCAACGGAATAGAAGATTGGATGGTTGGTGAATATAATTGCTTGAGTCCTTGGTAACCTCCTCAAAGTTTGTCTTTCGACCCTGACATTGAAATTCTTTGGATCGTTGTTTTCAGCATCTTTCTTTATTTCCGAGGTTGAGTCAGAGTATTTGTACACATTGTTTTTCCTCAACTTATGGTCCCAAGTCATGTACCATGAAGCTCTTTCTACTGGGGAATCTGGTGTCAACCTTCCCATCCACCTTTCCATTGATTTTTTCAATTTTTCGTGATAATATGGAACATCTTCGTGGATGATGTCCATATGTTTTCCTAGTTTGTGGTCAATACCAAATGAACCTCCGGGAAAAGGTACAGCAGCAGCAACCAAGTAGTGTAAACCATCTTCAGGATTTTTTCTTACGACGTAAAAATCTTCTTTTGCCATCTTTGTGACATAAAGCAAGGGGTGTTCTTTCAAAGGTGATGTCATATCAATAACTTCTTTAGTTAATTCGTTCTTGATAATTTTTCCCTCTTTGCCTTTGTCTTCAATCAATGTGAAGCACAAAGGATAACGTTTTAACATATGGTCGGTAACGGTTTCCATTAATTCCAAGCTAGGTTCATATCCTTCTGGTAACCAGTCGATATTTTCCTTGCCGTACTTGAACCAGATTCTTTCCTTTTCATTAATATAATGCCAATAATATTTGTCCATATCCAACCAGTGGTTTATTTCCAACTTGAAAATTGACATAGTCTGATGATAGGGCCACCGGAAAGGTCTCCAAGGTCTGTCATCAAAGTTCTTTACTTGTTCTGGAGTTATCATTAACGGAGTTGGTTCTGGAGGAATTTGAGGATCTGCCCCTTTCTTAGAAGAGTACGACGACTTCCTTGACAGATTAGGAGTTGGTGGGTTTGAAAAGGACAAATAACTTTTATAGTACGAGCCAAACTTAGTGTAAATGGCTGCAAGTTGCTTGTGAGACAAGAAAAGAGAAATAACAATTCCTCCTAGCACCAACACCAACAAGTTTGAGCCCTCTATCATCATTGAGAAGTATACGTGAATTACCTAGCTTCTTAGTGCCGAGTGGGATCTCGAGTCTTATATAACGTTGTATTCTTCCTCTTATCAATGTGTTAGTCCCGCGATAAGGAAATCGATACCAAATTAGGAAACAGTTGCCTTAAAATAAATTCCCCCAGAAGTTTACCTTTCTTGGATAGCAAAGTTCCTAGACTTTGCACTGCTCCCCGAAGACAACCTGATGGTATTGTAGAACTGTTCGAGAATCGAATCAAACGACTTTATGATATTTGATGTGTCGCCTGTTATCAATGCAAAGTCGTGTGGATGTTCGGGTAAAATCTCACGGAGCTCGAAAGTGTCGTGGTTAATGCCTGAATTCGATTGACGTTGAATGGTGGATATACACTGTCCGATCCAGTTTATGACAGCTTCTTCTTTGTGTATCAAAGCTAGAAGGCCCATGTATTGGTCGAATCCTGTTTGACCAAATTTGAGCTTTAGGTAGACATTGTGGGTTCGGCTGGAGACCAAACTTTGATACATGGGATCGGCAGCTGTCGATTGTAAGTGGTGATGCACGAAAGTTTTGAAAGTTTTCAGTAGAAGTTTCTCTTGGAGCTCGGATCTTAGCTGTGCGGGCAATCCAGACCTTGCTAGCCACAACCCCACGTTATATCTGTAGAATGAATATCCTAGCATACCAGACTTTTTCAACACACTGGTGTACCTAGATCGATCTCTGGAAGGAAGCTTCAATTGTTTGAAGTAGTTGAATGAAACATGATAATTTATTGTCAACAACGCAGCTAAATCTCTGACCCCAGAAGTATCGCTTTTTATGTTGCTGTCTTGAACTGATTGAACTTGTGAAGCAAAGTTGCCTACAACTCGGGAAATTTCCAACTGTCTTCCAGGTTTGAGAAGCATCTCTAGGACGATTTTGTTGACCAACTCTAAGCCGCTTCTTTCGTCTGCGTAAATTGTGCTTCCTATGCTTAACAAAACTTCACTCTTCTCACTCAATGCTTTCAATATCAAAGTCCTTTGCTTATCGCAAGTCTCGGGACTATCGCTAATTCCCGCTGAGTAGCTTACATAGCTTACACAGTCTCTCGCAATACTGATGAGCTCTGCATCACTTGCATTCCCTTCGACTGAGCAACTGGGAATAGACAAGCTCTCGCAACAAGCTCTCATATGCTGTAAACGGATCTGGTCAATCGATGTCAACTCTTGTCTTAGGGTAGCAGAGAATTCCCTGGTGAATTGGTTGATTTCCATTTCGGTCAAATTATCGAAAATATCTATGTAGTTCTTGACGTGCTGGGAACACCATTGAACGATATTATCTGACTGTGTAAAGGCTAGCACAGTAAAATACTGGCCAAATTGTCTGTAATATAAATCTCGTGGGTTGTTCTCCACTAGACTGTCGAGGAGAGCATTGGATTTTATCAACTTATCGAACATGCCAATACTCTCCACAAGAAACTGCAAGTACTCATCACTGATAAGCAAGTAGTATAACGTATTGAAGTGATCACCATTGGAATGCAACAAAAGCGAACGACGAATAAGAATTTTGTAAAGTGAATTTCCAAAGGTGGAATGCAAATTGAGTCTGTTCTCTAAAATTGTGCTCCGTGAAACAGGATTTCTAGCACGAGGTCCCACAACAGAACTGTTTGTTAGAAGCGTGGCCACAACAGGGGAATTATCGGCAATTGCTGGAAGGGTAAACTCGTTACCTTTATGAAACAAGTACTCCTGGTTCAAAGATACTCTCAGCTCTGGGACTAGTTTGAGTTCTCCCAAGACATCTCCTAGAACTCCAGAAATATCCGGTTTGTAAGCTATATCAGAGTCGATGGAATCGATCAACTTTTCAAGACAGAACATCGGGTCCTGGATAAAATTGAAACCAATGATGTGCTGGGGACTAGGACGAATATTGATACCCAAGTTCATGAACGAACTCTGCAAGTCAGACGGTATCCTCCACTTTGAGAGTGACCTGGAGATTTCCTTGTCGTATTTGGAAGCAAGTCGAGGGTTGTTGTACGTTCTATAAAGAATTGGCACAAAATCAATGATTTGTTGGCCCAAATTGTATGCCTCTTTCACGTAAAAGTCATTGACTATACCGTAAACGCACGCTTTGCCCTTCAGTTGTTCGCTTATTGGAGCCATATCCAATCTCCCACTAAAAAGCATCTTCTGTGGCCTGGGAATCTCAAGTCTAGGTAGGCTAGCTAGATCATCGGACGTCAGAGCGAGCGACTTCCATCCTTTATTTGGATATATTTTTGCTAACTGGAGAATCGATTCAAGAACCTTCTGACTATTGGAAGGAATTGACGACTGCAAACGGCAAAAATGCCTCCCAAAAGCATGATATGTTCGTACCCTTGATGAACATACACTCATGGTTGCATCAAGAAATTCCGCACAGCAGGAATTTAAGAGATGAAGAGCTTCGGCAGAAGATGGGCAGATGCAAATAAGCGTGGGTGAGCTATTGAATACGTAAGTGTACATTTTTATAAATGTTGCAAATAATGCAAGGATAATTATTTCACCGGGACGATAAAATTAACTATTAAACAAAGCTTTATATAAAAATAACTGAAAGCAGAATGATGAGAGTGAAAAAAATCACAATCTTCTACCTCTTCTACCACCCTTTCTTCTGGTGGAGTCAGATGGAACTGGGGTAACATCTTCGATTCTACCGATTCTCAAGCCGGATCTAGCCAAGGCTCTGACAGCAGCTTGACCACCTGGACCTGGGGTCTTGGTCTTAGTACCACCAGTAGCTCTCAACTTGATGTGAACAGCGTTGATACCAACTTCTTTACATTTTTGGGCAACGTCTTGAGCGGCCAACATGGCAGCGTATGGAGTGGATTCATCTCTGTCGGCCTTAACCTTCATACCACCAGTAACTCTGGCAATGGTTTCTTTTCCAGATAAATCAGTCACGTGGACGAAAGTATCGTTGAAGGAAGCAAAGATTCTTGCTACACCGAAAACAAGGGAACCGTCTTTTTGAGCTAAAACTATGTTAGTAATTTGCGTCGATAATCGTTGACGGAACAAAGTATAAAAGTGGATGCATATTCGCTTGGACTCCAACGTCGAAGACAGATGCGGAATTGAAAGTGATTTGATAGTTGCTGCCTCACGTTGTGTTTGTGGATTTCTACTGACAGGTTGGCCGGAGTAATTTAGTCGTAATTCGATTTTCGTTGGTGATGGGGTTGGTCTCAATGGGATGTGTTTCAGTAGACTGACCTTTGCCACAAACAAGGAAACTTAGGGCCACACCAATCTAACGCTCGGGTCATCCACATTATACTCTTGACGTTCGCTATTCGTTCTTATTCTATCACATACCAGTAGACATTCTTGACTATGTTAAAAATTTAATTAATTTTTCACTTAAGTTTTTCTTTGAGAAGAAAAAAAAAACCCGGCGAGTGTGTGCTCGCACGACCACAACTCACAGGTGAGGTTTATAGCTGGGAGTATCTGGGGCTGGAGCCCTCATTCCATGAAACTCAGACCTAACATTCAGCCATTCTTTACCGTCTACAGTCAAGTACTCCATTAAATATATATTACATGTATCATATCATGTGAGCTATAATCTAGTAAACGAAACCCAAGATCTTACCGGAAACGTGCTTTCTTCTGGCTTCTTCGTGGTCCATAATACCAGCAGAGGTGGTCAAGATAACGTAACCAAATTGTCTGGCTGGCAACAAGTTGTCGGTCCATCTTTCAATGTCACCGATCTTGACGTTGAATCTTGGGTTGATAACACCACACTTGTTCAATCTACCGTTCAATTGAACGACAATCTTACCAGATCTGTGGTCATCGATGTATTCGAATTCACCAATGTAACCGTGCTTTTGCATGACGGTCAAGAACTTGATGATGACCTTGGAGGATGGTCTGATCAACACTTGTCTCTTACCGGTTTTCTCGGCGTTGTTAATGGCGTTTAAAGCATCAGCTAAGACGGAGGTTCTGGTCATTTTGGAGATGTGGTAGTTGAAAAATTTCAATTTTTCAAAATTTTCAGTATGTTTCTCACCAGTGGTCGATACTGCAGGTAAGCCACCGCTACATACTTAAGTCGATACTCCTACGTGTGTGTACCACCCCTCACCAATCCTACGCATGGGGAAAAGCAGTCACTGTGCGTGTGTGCCACACACCAAGGTCGTGGGCCATCGTCAAAGCTGTCCGCACTAGAAACTTTTGAGAGTAGAAGAATTTTTTTCACTCACATTGAATAGTATTCATTGAAGATGCCAGTATGTATTACTTCAAAACTGTGGGACAAGATGTATGACAAGTGACAGACTCATACATATTTGAACTGAGGAGCACAAGCATTCCAGAGAACCAAACAGGTTCCATAAAGATGAAAAGGAGCAGGCATATCAGGGAAGCCGTTCATTATTACGATAAAGTGAAAAATCATGCAATCTTGTGCTCACCACTATTCCTTCCTCTCGGGTGAATTATTTGGGCAAGTTTCCGTATGAAGTTTCTACCTCCGTCTTTCTGTCCAAAAACCTAGATCCACAAATGTCCATATTACTTCCAAGCATAATACTAACATTATCTAGTCTCAAAAATCATTCAGAACCAAGCAAAAGTTGGGTAAGGCCCAAAAGCAAAACAGACCATTGCCTCAATGGATCAGATTGAAGACCGGTAACACCATTAGATACAATGCTAAGAGAAGACACTGGAGAAGAACTAAGTTGAACATCTAAGCCAGTCTAATTGAAATGTGTATAGGTAGATTAACAAACGAGTTCATATATATATAAAACTATTAGTCATGGTCAGCATGTTTAATTCAATATAAACCAATCTGAATAAGCTATTGAAAGTACCTCTACGATTGAAGCAGCCGTTTTGTTTATCTTGTCTATTAACGCATTATACTTCCTCTTCGAAAACAGTTTCAATGGGCTTCTCCATGAAAGAAGCATGGCCAAACACAGCCACACCACTGGATCCAATCAACCACATCATGGTGGAAATGGGGGATGCCAAAAACCCCAAGGGAACTGCAACAATAAACAAGCCCGTGTACAATTGGGAAGTGGTTAACCTGGTGAATGGCAACACCAAGTCATTTCCTTGCAATCTGTTGATTCCCAAAACACCACCTGCAACCAAGATGATCACAAACAACAACAACAAGTTGGTTACCAAAGCATAGATACTCAAAATCGATATAATCGCCAAGTAATTGGCCGAAAAGTACCCTAAATTGTAGGAAACTCTGCTTTGAACTTCGCCAAAATTGGCAGGCTTGCTAATTCTTCTGAAGTCGAAGAACTCCTGGGGAGGACGAAGCTTTGAGATCGAAGACTGAAGAGATCCTACGTCACTGCGGATCCTATCGAGGCTTAATCTTTCAGAAAACTGAGATAACTACACAAAAAACCCTTGTTAGTACATCACGTGGTGTAGTGGTGGCCCGTGGCGGTCCACGGCTTGAGCTGTTACCGATACATACTGGAAATGATGTGAGAAAGTTGGACATGGTGTTTTCTTGACGTGTGAATTTCGCTGTTTGGACGTACGCGATATTTCAGCCTTGAAGGGTGCGACATTGTTGCGACATTTTGTGTATTGTAGACTTTACTTATTGTTACGATGAAGGACAAGTCCTTTTGAATAGGGGATTAAAGAGATAGGTCCTTTCTGACCATGGCTTGGCAGATCGGGTGATAGCTGTCTTCGAACTTGAGGAAGTATTCCACGGCCATTTGGTGGTCTACTTCGTTCAATGTCACATACCCAGGACGTACAAACTTCATGCGTCCTACGGTTCCAAGCCATTCGCCGAGCCTGGTGTAGAACTTCAGGTTGTGGCCCCCGATCTGGAGAAAGTACCAACGGGACAAAACCTCGGCATTGGTTTCGTTGGAGTAGATTTCTCCGTAGATATCATCCAATGCTTCGAGAGCCTTGAAGTTCTTGGCCCATGAGAACCCGTTATCCTTGTTGAAAGCGATCATAGTTTGTAAGAATAGCACAGATTGGTTTCCATCGAGAGCCTTTATATCCTCTACTGAAAATAACTCCTTGTAAGGACCATTTTGAGTGATAGCAGCGTGCCAGCGATCTGCCAATTTATAGCACTGGTCGGCCAAAGTACTATCGAAATTAGGCTTGACTGGAGGCATTCCTGGATTGAATAGCCAAGCATTCCAGTCGACCTGGTCCAATATAGCATGGTCGTTGCTGAAGTAGTCGTACAAGGTGTCCAAGAATTGGTATGTGTCCAAGGACTTGTACTTGAATTTGTTAAAGTAGTATGGAATGAAGGGATTAAATTTCTCTTGTCCCAATAAGGTTTCTATATGATATAACAAAGTAGACCCCTTTTCGTATGGGACAGTTGAGAAGGAGTCATCTGGGTCGAGGCCGTCCTTCAAGTTTTGAACCAAGGTAGAGAAACGATCAGCATCGTCTCCCATGGCTTTAATTGAATTAGCAAGATCATACCAGCCAATAATGGCACAGAAGTCACGCACAGAGTTCCCGTGGATCTCGGCCAAAATACGACGTTCAAGGTAAACGCACCAACCTTCATTAAGCCAAAGGTGTTCCCAAGAGGTGTTTGTCACAAGATTCCCTGCCCAAGAATGAGCCAATTCGTGTGCAATCACGTCTATGTTCGATTTGTCTCCTGTGACAATAGTAGGAGTGGCAAAGGTCATGTTGGGAACCTCCATTCCTCCATACGGGAAAGCAGTTGGCAAAATAAGAACATCATACAGCTTCCATTCGTACTCAAACACGATTTTTTCAGCAGCCTTGATGAACTTCTCGACATCTCCTTGGAATTCGTGCTGGCATCGTTCCAAATAAGGAGGCTCACAATACACGTGGGAACGTGGACCCACAGGAAGTTTGTGGATGTCTCCGGACGCAAGAGCGACAAGATAAGATGGAATAGGCACCGGCTGGGTGAATCTGTAGATTTTTTCACCAGCAGTGCCAGTCTCTTCACCTTCACCTTGTGCCAAACCAGACATCACTGCTGGAAGTGGAGAAGTGACGCTCAAAGTGTAAATTGACTTTAAGGCTGGAGTGTCAAAACATGGAAAGAGCGATCTGGCATGGATGGCTTCACTTTGGGAAAACAAGTAGGGAAACTTCTTGCCATCAGTAGCACTCTTTTCGAGGAATTGTAATGCAGTACACCGGGAAGTGGTTTGGAACTTGACGGACACACTTAAGATGTCGTCTTTTTGGCATACGTGGGAAATGGTGAGAGGAGCTCCCAATGGGCCGGTTCTTTCAGCAAGAACAAAAGAGACAGGCTCTCTATTGACAGTCACTGAGTGCACCTCCAAGTACGAGGTGTCGAGAATAATGCTGTGGGTCGACTTTAAAGCGACGAGGTTGAACTCTACATCACCGGAAACTGTTTTGGAGGTAAAGTCAATTGAAAAATTCAAGTCGGTGGAGGTGATACTAAATGCTGCATAGTTGGAGAGAGTAGAAGGGTCTTCTTCGGGACACAGAGGAGGACGGACGATGCCTTGGAGTTCCTTAACAGTCATGTTGCTGTTAGTCGATGTGTTCCTGCGGTTGTTGATAAAGGACACCACGGAATCCATCCTGGAGCCATGCGATGCCTTTAAAGCTTCGCAGACAATGCCATTTGTGTGGATGCAAAAAAAAAAAAAAAATAACGGTGCCGTGTGAGGGAAACAGCACCCGGGGGGTCCTATAAACAATAGTTGTTGGGGTGCTAAAGAAAGATACAAGTACGGGTATGCATTTTTTTTTGTGTTTGCACACACGGCCTTTTCGTAGACTCAAAACGGCGGCAAGCAATTCGCCGCAGGTCGGCATCTGGAGCGAAAATCGAGGCGGCGTAGGCCACAAGTGGCAGATTGGCAGCAGAAGAGTAATAGGATGCTGTTGCGGGTAAAGCGGTAGAAGATACACACACCATAGGGTATGGCTGCTCTTCTAGTTCCACATTGACTGGATACTATTGTACGAGTCATTCTAATGCCCTTTTCGAAAAGAACGGCGTTTGAAGAGGTGAAATACCTTTAGCCGTACGGCGGCCCATTTACGCACGGAAGAGATGCTTCGCCCTAAACCGCCACGGTCTCGCGGTGCGAAGGCATCAAAATCAGTATCATTTTGAGCCCACACGCTATGTGCCCTGCTAAACCACTACCACCGTATTGCTAGCCGGTGTTGTTAAGTTGACTTCTAGAGGATCGGATCAGCACTACTTTTGCAATTATACCAGAAGAGTGTATGAAATCGTATTTAATACCATTTTTAGCCCACTCGCCATCCGATTCACCACCGCCATATTGCTAAGTCCGTGTTGCTAAGTGACTTCTCAGGTACAGAATTAGCACTATTTATGCAATTATACTAGAAGAGTATATGAAATCGTATTTGATACTCAACATGTACATATCTGTTCTCGCCTGCTATCTCACTCTCCAATTTCGGCCACAAGGGCGTCACAAAAGGCAACCAAATAGATTTCGTTATTTGATAAAATTAATTCCTTTCGAAAATAGTATGGTGGTAGATCCAATACTCTCGAGTGTCCTGATTTGATCTTCTGCTCCATCAGCTTTCTATGTGACTCTTTTGTTTGCTCTGATTTGCTCATATGTGCTACCTTGTCCTTATCTTTCTAGATGACATGAGAAAGAAGACTCCCCTAAACTTACACTTGCTATTTTCACCAAGCGGGAGTGTTCTACAAGTGTAGAACTCAGGAACGTTGAAATTCGGGACGAAACTCCTTGATCCCCTCGTAGCAATTCAATTTAAGCACAAACTATCTCCAAGACACTAAAAAGCTTGCCAAAATATCGGCACTTCATGGCACTCTTCAAAGCGCCATCTTTGACCAACCGGGCCAGAAGTCATTGTATCTCTCTGTATAGCGATCCGGGGAGCCTTGTGGAGAGACTTCTGGCGAAAGAGAAATGAGCTTAGAGGTTGAATTCTATTCTTTCATGAAGCTTGATGTGAAGTGGATGCAAACGACCTTCGAAAGAATTCCTCTTCAACATCGTAGTTAGGTTTACATTCAACTATCATGTCAAAATACGGTGGATTAAGTATCCCCTTCTTCGTGAATCATTGCATCTCCATAAAACGCCACCTACCTATGTACAACGCAATCAGGGAAACTTGGTATCCTCCTACAACACGCAAAGACACGGAACTACTCACAAATGACGTACCTTCGTGCTTCTCTTAAAGAATACCTACATCATGTGCTAACAAAAGGTGATCACATACAACCAATCATCACTTCTACGTAGTCCAGCTCTCCAGTGTGACGAAGTCTTACTAAAGTGTTACTGTGTCAGCTTCCATTTGATGCGAGACTCCTGAGCTTGCAGCTGCCAGACGCAACTTATGCCTAGTTGCTGCAGCCCGGCAGCATAGCATGTAGGTTGGACCCAATCGGGCTCATAAACCTCCACCTCCTGCCACCAATGCCGCCATCTCACCGCGACAGGTTGCTTCCGGCCTCCTTTCAGCTTGGTTACTCGGCCCTTCTCTTCGCGACGTTTCACCACACCAAAAATGCATCATCTGCAGCCTGTAATTGCCAGCTTGGCACCAGAAATAGTCAACAAGTCCAATTCTTCTCTGTATAACACCGATGCTGCCATGGACATCTCTGCCCAAACCGCAGCCACCACCATTCAGGAAAATGACCTTTTAAAGTCGCCGCTTCATCAGCTTGAATTGCAGACAGCTAAGGCCCGTTCCAAGAGTCCTCCCCAAAGCCCTACTCCAAACTCGGCCGCAGAACTGCCGCTGGTAGTGCTGCCGTATTACCCAGAGCTAAATCAAGACCTTGATAGAGACAGTATTTACTCGTTTGACTCCGTGAGCACCAATGGAAGACTACTTGATCGTTTGGGACTTGAATCCGAAGATTTATTCGACGTTGACGAGGTACCGGCCGCCCGTCTAGAACGTCTCAGCATCAGTGGAGTAGCCAGCAGGGTCCTGCGAAATAATAGTATCCAGCTTCATAACCCGTTTCGCCAGAATGTGACTAGCACTGCTTTATCGAGACTTCCTCTGTATCGAGCGAACCATCTTTTCAATATCCATCCTAATTTGACCCGGTCGGGTTCTACTGCATCAACAGATAAAGGAAACTCGGAGACCTCGTCCAAGTACCTGGGACGTACACTTAATTCCCCCGACACTTCGCCCGTTTCCGTCAAAAGTGGCCCTGCTAATGTCATCTATGCCAACCGTAACTGTTCCGTACACTCGCTCAAAGCTCTGGTTCAGGCCGAGTCTATATCTGCACCGAAGCTTAGATCCGAATCACGGGCCCAAGGTGTGGACTATAATGAGTACGATGACTTTAACTTCAATTCATCGTCCGAATCAATTAATGCACACGGTCCACGTCAAGGTAATGGGCCCCCGTCCCCGTTCACACGAACACGTTCCATATCTGCCAGTGTCACTTCAGAAAGCCCCAGTAGAAGCTCCAGTGTACGCAGAAGTATTTCGGACTATGCTGGCACCAATTCTTCACCAAATGGGAAGTCTGCCGAACTTTCACCAGAGGCTCGAACAAAACTAGCTTCTGAGCTCCGGAGCATGGGAAAGCAGAGAGAGGCCTCGTACCAGCTTCAAATAGCTGCAAGTTCCCCCTTCAACTATCCAAAGGCCATGTTCTTGTATGCGATGGCTCTCAAATTTGGCAACGGAGTCAAACAGAGCAACCAGTCAGCCCTCAAATGGATATGCAAGTGTATTCTTGTATGTCTCAATGATAGCACGGGGTTCGTTCAACAAGTTAATAGTCTTCCGTTGGAGGAAGTAGTAAAAATGGTGTTGATTCATGTAAAAAATGACGACACCGAAGTTGATCCCCTTAAATTGTCTGATTGTTTCTCCAAATTACCTCAAAATCAGATAAACAAGATCGTAACAACCATCAAGTCACAATCGGATCCACTTGCTCTTGCATACCTGGAATTGGGAGCATTCCTTCTAGGTGGCTGGTCTGTCGAGAAGGATGAATTATTGGCAATAAAATGTCTAAGTCTAAGTGCCTCGATGGGTAATTTCAATGCTATGGTACTGTTGGGAGAAATCTGGGGGCTCAAGACGAAATTCCACAAGAAAGACAATTTTAAAGCTTCAGCTTGGTTGAGGCTCGGAGAGTTATTTGGGGCCAAAACTATTGGTAACAGTTGGATATACAAGGAAAAGTATCTAGAGAGAAAGTAGATCTGTATTATTATGAGTATTAAACTATCGATTGATACCGCATTGTAAATGTATATGCAAAAATTCAAGGTCCAGGTAATCCAGACTTCAAACTATAAATTAAATCTTCGTTATATATCTTGTTGTAAATCTTGATGATTTCGTTTAATAAGTGATAGAAAAACCTCACAAATTCCTCTAGCCTAGTGTAGTTGTTCAAAGGCAAATAATAGTTGTGGGTCATGGGCATCAACGTATCGGATCTATCTTCGAGGCTTTTACACCTTTCGTTCCAAATGTTTGGAAAGTTGACTTTTATGAAAAAGTCAATATTAGGACACACGAGTTCACACTTCTTGGTGAGTTCGTCAATTTTCTTGTAGGTATTGATTATTGTGGATTGTAACGTGAGTTTCTTAGTCACATCCAGCTCTCGGGGAATCAACTCCTCGTACATGGAATTCGTACGCCGCAATATGATTGCGCTGAACTTGTGTAAAATACCAATTAATCCCCTCAAGTAGATATGGACATCTTCAAGTTCCTTTTTGTTCAAATATGAGTTTTTGATCTTACTAATAGTGCCATCTATGTCATCTAGTAAGATTTTCCAGTATCTGTCCAGAGGGGGGATGTTCATTTTTTCTTTCAGCTTGTCGTCGAAGTAATAGGAAATCGTGTACAAGATCAAAGAGTCAAGCTCTATAATTAGTGATAATATACCCTCTGTCTTATTTGAAATGAACTTGCTCTCTTTTGCAAGCTTTATCCAATATGTCTTCATTTTGATATAGTCAACATCCACTTTCACGAGCTCAGCACTCTTCAGTTCTTTCCGTTCGGGATGTGGAGCCTTGAGTGTTCCCGATTTGGATGGTCCTACGGGCTTCGATATCGGAGTTCCCTGTTTACTGGCAGAAGTCGGCTTTGGCGTACTGGGTCTTGGGTTTTGTTTGTCTGGGGAAGAGACAGAGTCCTTCCTTTTCTTGTCCACAGATATGCCTAGTCCTGTTAAGCCCCTGGGCTTATCTCTACTGTTCGAAGCCCGCTGCTGCTTGTATTTGTGCATGTTGTAGTGGAATCGGAGCAAAAATCGTGGTTTCGGCTCGTCCATTTTATTCGCCCATTTGATTAGTGTCTTTGATTTAGACGTCACCAGAGGAAGGGACTCTCGAGGAGGGGGAAGTGGCGTTAGCATTTCCAATGGAATATCGTCATTCCAGTCGTCTTTCTCTCTGTCAGAGCCGAAATTGGGAAGAGTTGGAGACAATTTGGGTGGAAGCATCTTGAACTCCTGATAGGCAAGCGACATTTCCTGTAAATTCCAATTCACTGTCAGAGATTTCGGGTTTGTCGGTGCCAGCTTCGAACCGCTCTTATTGGCATCTTGCCTCAGCTTCGATAGCTGGCCCTTTGTGGAAGAAATTGCAGATATGGGCCTTGATCTGGGTGAACCTTTGTGGCTCAAGCCGGATTGAGAACGCTTGTCGCTGTCAAAAATCGCTGACCTCATGTCCTCGTATGTACCAACGGTTTGAAAGAGAAATCAGGCGTCGGAAGCAAAGTTGTAGCTCAGTCGACGCCACTTTTAACGGCGAAGGTAATCTAGCAAAAGTTTAAAAATGATTAATCCGCGAACGAATTGGGAATGCGGTTTAAGAACTTCACACATTAATGGGCCCTCGTAAACCAGGAAATTATAACGAAGTGAAGCCTGTGGTGATGGGGCAGAAGAAGCAGGAGGATTCACAGGCAGTTTCCAGTGCCGTGAAATGGCCTGCTAGTCTAGAGAAGTTTGTGAGCGACAGTTTTATACGATCGAACTCTTTGACCTCAGATGAGAAGGTAATTTTTCAGCAGCAGATTAGAGCACTACTTGATAAGGCACAGGCAGAGGGCAAAGTGTTTTCGAACAATTGGGAGCAACAGCAACTACCTATCTTCAACAGGCATTTTCCTCTTGAGTTGGCTAGTGATATCGCTGAAAATGCCACTGAACCCACTGTAGTGAATGAGCCAGTCCCTGAGACGTTAGGAAAACAGAAGAGGCCCAGGCAGTCCCGACAACAGAAGTACGATTCGGACGAGAAGAAACGGCAGAGACTTGAAAGGTTCAACTCTCCTGAGCTTCCTTCCAAACCCGAGTTTTATGACCACACTTCAAACAACGGTGCCATTGTTGGAAGGTCTCAAACTATAGAGAAGCGATACTACAGACTTACTTCAGAGCCAGATCCTAATTTTGTGAGGCCACAGAAGATCTTGCAGAAAGCCGTGTCCCGGTTACTTGACTTGCTTGAAGAGAAGCCCTACTCATATATCAAAGATCAGTTTAAAGCCATCAGACAAGACCTCACGGTACAGCATATTAAAAACGACTTTTCCATGTACGTATACGAAACCAATGCCCGTATATCTATACGGAACAACGACTTGGGGGAGATGAATCAGTGTGTGACACAAATTGAGTATTTATTTGATCTGAAGGAGGATCGTGATCCCCACTCGAATAGTATCGAGCTAGAGTTTATGTGTTACAGAATCTTGTATATGTTGATGGTGGGTAACGATTCCGAGATCTTCAAAATCAAGTATAAGGTGTCCAAGAGAGTATATAGCCACAAAGACGAGCTAGGCATGCTACGGTACGTTCAATTGGCATTTGACCTTCAAAACCTGATGCTAACGTCCAACTACTACTCTTTCTTCCAGATTGCAGAGAAGTTCAAGTCATTGGAATTGGCGTCTATATTGATTCAGAACTACTTGGCTGAGAAAGAAAAGATCAAGACTCTTGACATTCTTGTTAAAAGCTACAAAAAGGTTACGATAGACTTTTTGGCAGGCATATTTATTTCCGAAAAGGAAGATCTAAACAGATTTTTCGAACATTTTGGCTTGCAATCATTCCAAAATAACGAGCTTGATTGCACTGCTTTGAGGCCACAGGTACAGACATTGATGGCCAAAACAAACTTCAAGAAAATAGATATAAAGGGCCAAGTATAAGCATCTGGCCAACATACTCACTAATCATAGAAGAGTTCCCGGTGTGGCATGCCTAATCCAATGTAGGGCCCAAAGCGAGCATGGCGAAGTTGTGCTTGTTTTGCTCATTGGTGTTGTTGATGTAAAACTGGATTTTATCGTTCAATTTGGGATCCTCAATGATGTTGCTTCCCGGCACACTCTCTCCCAAATCAACAGGGCCGCTTCTTCTGCCATCCAACTCATACAAGCGGTTGTCTTTGCCCTTCACAAAGGTGATAAAGTGAAGCTCTACAGAGTCTTCAGCACTGGGGGCTTCGGTTTGGCCACTGGACCCGTAATTGGCATCCAATTGGATCTGCTGCTCTAGGCTCTCCACCAACCGGGCCACGTCTTCTATGTTCAGGGCCTTGGTTGTTTGCTGGATCAAAAACTTATTGACAAGCAGATTGTCGATAATCAAATCTGACTGCAAATTGGCCATCAAGTGCAACAAAGCATACAACCCACAGCCATTGCCAATGGTTTGCTTGAACCACGTGACAGTGTCAATACTCTCGTAACTATATGGGGCTCTCGTGGAGTCGAACCTGGTTCTGTAGTCTTCGTATTCTTTTGTAAGAGGAAATAAAAGTGTTACCCCATAAACTGGCTGGGGAAGAAATGCAAGCAATTCGGGATCTGCCATCGACAAAACATCGTGGAATTCCAATATCGGAGATAACCCCAATTTATGGGCCATCTGGGTGAAAATCTCCGGGTTGCTTTCCAACGGAATCACTCTCTTACTGTCTGGCATTTGCCCAAATGTTTATAGAACCGTAATATTCAGACTTTTCACATCACCAAAAAGTGCGGAAACAAAAACTGCTTTTTGTCTTTTTGTTGATTCCACTTCTTGTACACGATCACCATTTGTATGAGCAACGTCTTGTTTGCGTTGGTTATAGTGCCAACATGCTTGGTGGCCAACGTGCTAATATTGTGGGTGATTTATTGCCATCTGTGGACCAACATGTATGTTCCTACGGTCTACGAAGAGATTAAGTCCTTAATCATAGGGCTTCAGTTGGGATTGCTACTTCATTTGCTCAGCCGGCTCAAAGCCGTTTTCAGGTTGCCCGATAGACATTTTTTCAACAGTCATTTTAACCCAGCTCTCAAGGAGGTGGTCAAATACTTGGCTGTCACCTTACTTTCGTTGCATGATCATGGTCAATGGGAGGCCAAGTTAACTGTGTACCAAGTTCTAACTTTAGTCGGAGTATTCATGGTGTTTACGACGATAAATCTCGTAAGAGACTTCATGCCCTACTTCTACTTGAAGACTTACGGGGTGTTTCTCAAGCTCTATGATGACTTCTACTATATGGAGAGCTACGAGGGTGAGTCTAGACATGATGCGACATGGCAGATGGTGGAGTCCATGAGGAAGAACTCAATCACTTCAGACTCGGACAGAACTTTGGCTGCCATTCTTCCCAAGAAGATTTCTGTTGGAGACATCAATCTCGGTGACGATACTGATGCAGATACTACAATGGTAAGTTCCAGCTCTGGCAAGTCATGCAATGACTCCATGTCATTCAACAACAATGTTTTTGATCCATCCATCAAGCCTCAAAAGTCTTTGCCGGCCCTCAAGAGAAACTCTATGAACTCTTCTAAGAACATAAACCTGTATAAGTCGTGCTACAACTTGGTGGACAAGTTGTACTCTGTTTCTCCCAAGAACACATTCCATTTGGAGCTTGCATGTGCCACAGCCATAAACCGAGAAGACATTCCCGACGACATATCTGTTTTTGATGAATCCAGCGATAGTTGCCACGATAACATAGACACATCCAGCTCGAGTCTCTCACCCTTGGTACAAGCCGAGCAGGTTCGTAGTGATCTTGACAATTTGTCTGTGCATACCACCGATACCCACTATAGTGGTGGAGGTGGAGGGAGCCTCAAGTTTGGGTATAAGACTCCCAATGGGGGGAAACTCAAACTAGGAATGGGAGGTGGTGGTGGTTTTGGTTACGACCACAGACACTCTAAAGATAAACGTTCATCCATGAGTTCCAAGAGCTCCGGGAGTTTTGTGTCCTATAAGTCGAGAAAACCCTGTGATCAATTCGACACTAGAGGTTATACTTGGCTTGGTTGGCTAATACCAGCAGCTGGCAAAAACATTAGTATAAGGAAAAAGTTGTCCAGGTTCAGCTTCAAAGACAACGAGCATACTAGTTTATTGTCAACAGAGCCAGCAACTACATCGTCCCATCCTAATTACAACACGGTGACACACTTGGAGGCCTGTGTAAATGAATGTCTTTTGGAAGATCGTGTGGTAATTACTAAGCAAGAGTTTCTCAACTACATCAGAGTTACATTAGGCATAGACCAATTCAAAATTGACTTTGATCCAATTTTTGAAAGGTATAGTAAGCAGCTCATAAGAGACTTGACAGTATTTGAAGTTATATTATGCTATTTGAACAATACCGTCTGGACCACAGGCAGTTTGCTAGTATACTCCTCGATATATTTGAACGAATCAAGAAACTATCTCTTGTTTGTGATAACATTGAACTTGTTCAACGAGAATTTGCTTAACAGGGTAAACTTAAAGCTCAGAAATATCTTGTTGATCAAGGTTTTATTGAATACTTGTGTATTGGGTATTCTAAGTGTATTATGATTAATGTATATTTATAAAGTTTAACCGTATTCCAAGCGATATCGAGTTCCATTGTGTCATGAATGTTTGAGAGTTTTACCGAACCTAGCCCACTGGCTGTCTTGAACTTTTTGACAGAAAATCTATGGACCTTAATAGGAATTCCGATATTTGTGAAATTTGCAATAATTTCGTGTGTGCACAAAAATAATAATATTATCCAATAAATACCCTATAATACATATATACATATGGAGACAAATGTCCCCGTGGTGATCATTTCATTACGTAGCTATTCAAAAACTTTTCGTTCGTGAAAGTGAAGTCTTTGACATGAAGAATATCCTCGTTCAATTTAGCCATTGGAGGAGTAAATGCCATCTCTGTAAACTCTTTATCAAAATTCTCGGCAAGAATTGGGTTTGTAATTACTGGGAGAATAGGAGGTAATACAGACAGACTGTTATGGATTAAATCATTCCAGTTCACATGTCTGAAAAACCTATGATCTTTTAGCTTGGCAAACTCTTCGTCTTTGTCCAAGTTCAATCGCTTATCAACATTCACCGTGAGTAGCTTACGTAGAAAGTCCTTGGCATCCAAAGACAAGTAGAACGGAAACTTCAAGTTTTTCTTGGATGCAAGTATTTTTTCAGTGATTTTTTTGTTGTTGTTCCCAGTAAAGGGAGGGGAACCAGTAAGTAAGTCAAAAGAAATACACCCCAAGGACCACCAGTCCACCTCGTAGCTATATGTCTCATTCCTCAAGATCTCAGGAGCCATGTACTGGATAGTCCCGATGAAAGAGTTGGTTTTGTCTTTGTCATTCACCTTGGATAAGCCAAAATCAGTCAATACCAAATTGCCCAGGGAATCCAACATACAATTTTCGGGCTTCAAGTCTCTGTATATAACGTTCAATTTCAAGTGAAGATACCTCAAGGCAAGAACGAGCTGTGCAATGTAATATGAGGCCTTTGGTTCAGGCAAGAACGACTCTTGTGACAAATGATAGAAAAGTTCACCACCGTCCAAATACTCCAATATAAGATACACTTTATTGAAGTCTTGGAATGCGTAATACAACTTGACAATATTTGGATGGTTGACTCTCTCCAAGATCTTTTTTTCATTCAAAGTTCTTTCAAGATTAACTTCGTTGATCTCGTCGTTCATTAAAAGACTGATTTTCTTGAGCTGTTTCTGAGCAAACAACTTACCTGTGGTAGACTGTCTCACCAAGAGAACTTTCCCGTAAGTACCTCTGCCTAGGACCATAATTGGCTCGAAATCGTCGAGCGTAGGTCTATAGTTGTTGTTGACATCTTTAACAGAGCTGGAGATGAACGGCTCACTCATCCTTAAATCAACTGAATGGCTTCCTCGTCTGCTTCTCTTGGGGATATCAAGTCTTAGCAGATCCCCTCCAGAGTATTCTGTCACGACAAAGTCATTTTGCTCGTTTCCGTTATTGTTTTCCGGCTCATTATCATGCCCATGAGCTTCCTCATTTTCAGAGTTCTCAAACACCTGACCCGTGCATCCGTTGGGGGCAGAAAGAGACAACGGATCGAAGCTTTCTTCTAAGTCCACAATTCTATAGTTTAAACGGTCCACCTGCTCCGCCACATCTTCCATATCAAACATATTCATTGTGGGTGCACAACATTCGATATTAACTTAAAAACGTTTTGAGACTTTTCATTGAGATGAAAAAATTTAACCCAAAAGAGCTTGCAAAAACTGATAAGCCATTGATGGACGTGTTGCGACGACTTTGAGCTCTAGAAAGTAGTTGGTAAATGCCTATACTATGTGCGGATGAGATACTTAGTGAAGCTGAGCTCAAGGAAGCTACTGTGCAATTATGTAAAAGCTGATATTTATGTGTGAAGATGAATCATGTAAAAACCCGGAGGGAAAGAAGTAGTTTACGATAATTCGCTGTAATATTCTTGAAGTTTGAACAATAGAGAACACTGCACGAACTTGGCTGGAGAAACAAACCGGCTTCTAAACAAACTTGTTTGCCTGATAATTTTTTGTGCTTTTTTGCTTCTTAGTGTAGTGTAGAATACCATACACTTATCGACCCGCCTTCCCGCCCGAGTGCTAGCTGATTTCTCTTGAGCGTTTCAAGTTCATGCAATCTAATCAATTTGCTTTGTCCATGCCGATGTGAGTATGGCATAGTTATATTATTAAGAGTAGATGCAGAAAGAGGTGTGAGACAATACATCTACAGGACACTTGTTTGTTCATCATGCACGACGAGCTGCTCGTTTTTTTCCTTAATACTTACGTTTTATCACTATCTTCCACAACAAATATCACGGACTTCTGTGGTTTCAGCTGTCTTATTGCGAAAGAGCCGTCAGAATGCCATCGCAAATGCCGTCACAAATGCGGCCACAACAGGTCCTTCATGGAGAGTGTAACCACAGGAGCTGTATGTGAAACTTACGCGTCTGAGCACTTCTTCCTTCAGACGTATTCCGCCCTTGTATTTTTTTACAGGTTATACTCTTCGGGAGAAAAACGGGTTATATGCAAAACAGTCGCATCCCATCAGCTCCTTCAATAGGAATTCTAACGCATGATACAGCATCTCCTGACCCCTTCAATAGAAAGATTATAGACCGTGCGTTACGGATTATCATTAAAATAATAAAATACACTAAAACCCATATAGACACTAACTCCTACAAACAACCGGAAAACAAAATCCATCGACTTACCTGAACTCGAAAGAAGAACTAAGCTATGCGTAGAAAAATCTTATCTTTTGCCATAATGTAGTCCATTATAATATCCTGTAAAAGAATATCTATAGCCATGGGCTTGAGCTCTTTGTCTGGAAAATCCAAGTGCAATCTGTCGAAGTGCTTGAACTTGGCTCTTACCACTGTGACCAAATCTTCCAAGCCCTTGAGTTTATCCTTCCGAAGCTTGACTGTAGTCACATGGGACTTCAGATTCATCTGAATTTTGATTGTAGTGGGGGTGCTCTTAATGCCTCTGAATGTAGAAAAGGAATCAGATGAACGAACGCTAGTGCTGGCACTCTTGTATAATTTCCCATCAGTTGAGGGTTCAATGTCTGAAAATTCAAAATTCGAAGATTTTGGGGATGCCAAGGGACTGCTGGGATTGGAGAATATGGAGTCAAAAGAACCACGAGACATTGGGAGTGAAAGGAATGAATGAATGAATGCCCACGAACTAAAGGTGACTAAAAAAACATGAATTTTGGATTAGATGTTCTTTATATACTGGGCCAGCTAAAAGTCCTCGATAAAAGACAGAATATTTTTTACATGTTATCTTTTTAGGGGTTTTCCAACATTTCTTTTCTTATTCCTCCATAATTTAACTTGTTTGAAATGCCTTCAATCAGTTGGTGTATACAGAACAGATAAACACGCTTTCATCAACTTTGGGGTTGCAACTTGTTGACCGAAAGCTTTGAGTATTTGCGGGTTGCAGTTAACGATGGTCTTGGTTGAGAAGAAGAGTCGTGTGATTAATTCTGTTCTCAAACGAGGGCGGAGTTGGAAAGAAGTATTGCTGCGGGTAGGAATTTATGGAAGTTGTTGCTCGTTGATGGGTGATATGTTTTGGATTCAAATGTTATAAATCGACGCCAGTATTTGTCTCATCCCACTTGCTTCTTTACTGCTTGGACCTTTTTGTAGCAGACACAACCGCTGGCTCTTGATTGAAATATTTGCAGCCCCGGGCACTAGCGTTATTACGAGCTTATTACAATAGCCTCAACGTATATAGCAAATTATTTAGCTCTAAATGTTGAAAATACGGGGATCGAAGACCCTGTTATGGCCGTCAGCACAGTATCATTATCAAGTGGTGTGAAAATGTAGAGGCTTATAGAGAAACCGTCTTCAATAACCAACCCCAAAACAGACAAAAGTAGAAATTTTATGATTGAACTCACATGTAAATGTTATTTAGCAAGAACTTCTCTTTGAAGAGCTGTAATATTGTCATTGTATTAATCTGACTATAAGCATACAGAAATAGTTTACACTATGGTACTCAGATTGAGGATCTGATTCTCACTAAGTTTAACGATATCTTAGGACTTGATTTGAGAATTGAAAGAAGTTCGTCATTGGAAATAACTGCCTTGTCTTTAAGGATGAGTCTATAATGATCTATAAGCTCTTCATCCTTATAGATTTTGTTGCTAATCAACCTCTTCAAGTCGTCAATACTGTTCAATGTTGATGTCTTCACTTTAAGAACGATGATATCATTATCTTCGTTGTTGAAGATCACCTTTACTTTAACGTACTCAAATTGTTGTTTGAGGGAATCACACTTAAATATTGACGAGAAAACAGGGGTTGTAGGTGTTATAGGTGTTATAGGTGTGATTGGTGTCAAACCATCATCACTAAACTGGCCACTAGTTGTCACATGAGTCCCTGGCAGTTTGGAGAAAATAGAATCAGCTTCATCGCTTCTGGATCTGGAATATTTATAGTTACCAGGAGTTGAGCTGGTTGAACTGCTACTGCTGTTCTCGTAAGAATCTATAAGTGAAGTGAAGCTTGATGTGCTGGGGCTCTCGACAACTGGCAAAGGCGCTGTGGGAGAGAAGTTCATTTTGGTAGTGTTGTGGTGTGGCTGGAGAATATCGATCAAATTAATAGCTCCAGGACACAAGTTTTCATTAATGTACTCATCGGTTGAGGGCGTAGGGTTTATGACTTTGTTTGGGTCATCCAAGAATGTCCTAAGTCCATCCGAAGTTTTATAGTACTCGAGACGAACCAACTTGTTCATGTAAACATTCAAGTCGTTACATCTCACAAGGAGTCTTTCCAAGTATTTCTTATCTTTAGTTGAGTGCACAGACTTGAAAGGTTGAGGGAGTGAAGGGAGGTTGTCATGGTTCAACATAGACAAGGCATAATGCAAGTTATAGAAATCTTGATAGCTTTTTAGCAAAAAGAAATTATCTCCTTCGACCATTTTTATGTCTAAACGGTACCGAAATTTGTCCTGGGATTGCAATACCTGAGAAACGTTGATATTCTTGAGAATAGGCTTTTTCTCGAAGTCGAACATGTCAAATGAATTGGATAGGTTCGCTTCGTCTCTTTCGACTTCAGCAGCTACCGTAGAAGGTTGCGTAAGCCACTCGTATGTTATTGGGGTAATTAAATCATTCACAGCTATCTTCACATAGCTTGCAGGAATTAGTCCAACCTGCTTGGTGGCCACCTTCTTCACCTTTAGCCATCCATCGCCCGGTCTTTCTAAGAGTTTCAAATACTCCCCTGGTTGGGTGCTCATCTCCTCCGTGTTTTCAGCTTTGAATTCGTACTTCGCCGAAAGAATAATAGTGCCAAAGTTCGTGTCTAAAGGACCAGATGATGGGGTGGTGGGACTCAAAGAGCTTGCACGAGGGGAGCCGAGAGTGGGGCCATTGATTCCAGTTAAACTCAAGGTGCTGAGTGACAATGCATTAGAAAAATAAGACGTAGGACTCAGTAGACTTTTAGTCACAGCTGCGCTATTTGAACCTTCTAATATGGGTGATGATATCGTGAGCAGCTTCAAGTTCTTCCTGCTTCTATACTGTCTAGTTTTCAAAAGTGATTCAGACATGTTTGAAGCTGCTTAAAAACTTGGTAAACAAACAACAACAGAAGGAAATTAATTAAAAAAACTGGTTCTATTGATCATAAGTTTAAGTACCTTTGGGGATTTATAGAGGTATTTATTGAGGAAAAGAAATTATAAATAACAATGCAAGGGAGTTTTCCTAATTCAAGTTTTTCAGGAGGGACCATATCGACGAAGAACAGGGAACCAGTCTTTTTCCATAATAGTGGAAATTCCAGTAGGCGTACTTCTTTGCTTGTCCATTGTTGTTCTGTGTGGGCGTAGGCCTACTTTGTTGACCTACGATAAATATTCCAATTACGGAATACGTTTTTACTGCATCTACAGATACAGGCATTTGCATGAAAACAAGTGTGTCCGTACTAAAAAAGGAATATGATTTACCACATTGGGTGTAAACAATCTCATCGACAAAATAATCGATTGTTGATGAATTGGTAACACTGCATGTGAGCGCCAATTTAATTGGTGATTGGAAAAATTCCAAAAGTCGATAAATCAAACAATAGATAATAAATATGGTAACTTCAGGCCCCACTCTATTGTTGAGCAGTATCGTTCTATTGTTTTGCGCGTATTAATTCCTTGGCTTATTTTACTCTGTCAATTTCTCGTAATCGCTCGCTCGTCGCCGATTCCTATGAAGTGTGCTTCTATACATTACTTTTAGTTGTTACGCAAATCACTATTTTGATTTGCAATGCCAGGGTCTTTCACAGCGTTATCATTATTATGCACTATACACTACGTAGTACGGGGATTCAAGCTGAAGATTTTCTCTATTAAAGAATAGTCGGAAGACAGTTAGCTGATTACCCTCATATCAAGGTGGTCCATGGTTTTCATTGTTTCCAAATCTATTGTATCCACCAATTCAAATCTATTGTTGATACACACAAGTAGATGATTGAAGAAGACCTGCTCTTTCACCATTCTCTTTAAAACATCAATGCTGTTGATTTCGTTTTTGTTCATGTTTAAAGTTACATTGTTAGCCCCGTTGACTAAATTTACTTCGAGATTCGAATGAAGCAAGTTTATGGAGCCGTTGAGAATGTTATTATTAATTTCATTGTCATCGAATTTGGTGCCCGCCAAATCATACACAATATGGTATCTTTCGTTGTTCTTGAAGTTAATCCAGTTTATAAACTCGGAGTGACATAGCTTCAGTACTTGATTGACGTAGCTATTCAAATCATTACATCTCTTAAGGATACTGCTCAATGAGTCTGTATCCTTATCATTTAGCTCTATTGGAGGAGGTAGTTTGGGAGCTTTACCATAGTGAAGTATGCTCAATTGCAAGCTGTAGAAGTTCTGGTAGAATTTGCCAATGCTCACCTTCTGATTGGGGTATCTCAAGTCAATCCTATACCAATAACGCTCATTGTGTAAACAACAGTTTGTTATGGAGATACTAACGAGTTTGGTCATAGGATCGTAATTAGGCGAGTGGAAGTCAACATCTCTCATACTGTCTCTGAGAGCAGCCAGACTCAGCAGCAGGCTTTTCAGAGGACTCGAGGGGGTCTTAGATGTTCTAGAACCAGAGTGGTGATGATTGGAAATACGGGAAGTGCCTAGTAAAGGATTTCCAGGGCTAATAGGGCTCATTCTTCTAGCAAAAGAAGATGTAGGTGAATTGGGCTGAAACCTGTTAAAGCTATCGGCTGTAAAATCCTTCATAGGTTTGCTTTGTTGGATGTATGGGTTATTGAAGGTCGGACTTGTGTCGACCAGGAACTTTTTGATGTCTTTGTGATGTGGTTCACTCCGAGTTCTCTGCCTGGGAGTGTAGTGCTTATTAAACGGTACAGACACAGGTTGGTTCACTTCGCTATTGCTTCTCTTTGAAGTTGGAGGCCCGCATTCAGGGGCACCGTTTCCAATGCTTTGACTATTAACATGGGAATCCTGACTTCTTAAGGTTGTTCCGACGGAGATGTCGCTGTCTCTGAAGAGTTTCTTATTACTAGTCTGCGTATTGTAGCTGTTGCTTCTACTACTATTGCTCGAGTTTTGAAGTGGTTGCCAATTCTGTGTTTTTTGGAGCGAACTCAGGTAAGGTGGATGTTGTAATTCGGCTTCTTCATCAATCAACCATTGAAGAGTGATGGGAGTCTTCGAATCATTGATGGCTATTTCCACGTAGGTAGCAGGGATAATGCCAATGTTGCTTAAATTGTCCAAAGACTTGACAAGTAGCCAACCTCCACGTCTCTTCTCTATGAATTTCAACAAGTCTCCCTTGTTAACTGAAAGCTCGAATTCGTTTTCAGATGTAAAGGTAAATTTAGACACGAGGATAACGTTCAAACTTGAGGAATTGTCATACAACAAAGTAGGACTCGAAATGACTTTATTCTTGAACGTCATCGAGTTCATGGTGTTGGTCACTTTGGAAAGCATTGTAGTTTTCTAACCAAGCCAGTTGTTGTTATGATTATAACTTACTCTGAGGTCAAGATAGAAGTACAGGTGCAGTTTTTTTATTTTTATTTTATGCATACAAACCCCCCAACGCGCGTAAATGCCCCAAAGGGATAAATTCGGTAGGAAGAGTCTTGTAAAGCAAATTTTAAAGTTAGAGTAAAAGCTTCAGTTTGTCACTTGTGTTTTGAGTGTGACTAGAATAACGACACGTAGCTAAATCCTTCTATTCTAGAGAGCCCAGAGGTCTGAACTTTAGTAAACAACTTTTTCTTTTTGTGTCAGGTAAAGAGAAGAGCAGAAAATAATACGAAAAAAAATGTTTTCATCAAGCGAACTTAGTAACACACGGAATTGGTATTATCAAGATTATAAGATGAATGAGTTCTTCTTGGTCCGGCCATTTTTGCCAGAAACTAAATCTTTTACTGCCTATGAGGCTCTTAGTTCAGCTGGTAATCCGGACGCTAGCTTTAAAGAAGTAGAAAGAAGAGGCAAAGAAAATGAGATGAGAGCGAGGGAGCGAGAGAGGGGGAGTGCCCCCACCAAACACAAGTAAATAACAATCACCGCACGACGTTACCGTGGTCTGGTGGCGGAGTTGGGTCTGGAGTGCATACAGCGAGATTGGTGTTCCTAATGGTGGAGGCACAACTTCAATTCCTTTTGACGATAAGTAACGCCATATGCACCATCCGAAGCTAGCCATTGGAAGAACTATCAGCCACGGCTATCTTCACCTAAACCCCACCAACAGTGTACACGTTCGCGATTGCACATTTGCCAAGTGGTCTGATCATTTACTCTCTACAGCTGGATCAGATTCCGAATTCAACTTTCGATTATAGGCTTATTCGGTAAAATGAATACTAAAGCTAAGTCGACTTCTTTACATCATTGCCCTCATCAACGTAACACTGAAGACATGAGGGAATGTTTCAGCGGAATATTATGTAACCACCCATGACAAAGGGGAGCGCAATTCCAAAAAGGAGAATTCTTCTGTGTAATTGGTTCATTTTTATTTTTTGTGACGTGCACCGTCAACGTAATTGCAAAAATGGGCGACTTCCAACGGTTATTGTGATTGTCGTCCCGAAAATAGGGGTGTTGATCCTCTTTTGTAGTTATTCAGATAGCCCCCCGTACTTCGGAAACTTTACCGAGTATTAGGTGACTTATACTGAATAGGTTGTCACCAGATAAAGATTGCGCTGGATCATTTTGGGAGAGCTACCTCTGGAAACTGTTGCAATGTAATCAACTATGATGGTTATAAATGATTTTCACTACCAGTCTTTTCGGCTAAGGCGACTGTACCAGTCGCACAATAGAGTGCAAGCAGCAATAAGGTTTAGTACAATAGGCTTAAAGTTTACCTCAGCGTTGACAAATGCCCATCAGGGCATCTGTTAATCCGGACACCTCTTGGAATCAACCAATAAATTGCCCAATATGGTTGCGATTCAGGAACAAGAGGTTTTATTCAATCTCACCAATGTGTAGTTAGCCGCTGTAGGAAAGATCTGGTTTACCTTGTTGCTCAGTTTTCTCAACGGTTTGTAAAAAACCACTCTTGTTGATAGATAGTATAGTGCTCTTTATATCGTGATTAAAATTAGTAACCATATGGTGGTTGAATCGGCATCATTGCCACGACTTGGGAGAGAATACATATAATTCCAAACTATAACTTTGACATGTGAAAGCTACAAACTCAATTTACTCTAATCAAAAAGCCCAGGATTCTGAATTGTGACTGTACTCCTATTCAAAAGGGATAAATGTATATATATATCCTTGTAAATTTCCTGTTTCGAGCGACCTTCGTTATCATTAGTTGCAGTTTTTTTATTTTTTTCATTTTCCCTCTTCAGTATTTGAAGGACTTTCGTAGTAAAGAGAGCCTTACAAAGATACATTTTAAGCAGCCACTTTGGCTTGGTATAAAAATTTTCAGTTTAGATACTTCGTGGCTTCAAGTATCTGATCAGGTGGGCGTTACTTGGCTTGTTTGATTCCGCAATAGGGTTGCATTATTGGCTTACATAAACAACGTTGGTTCTTAGAGCTCCCCATCTCTAAAAAATTGAGAATTAAAATATAAAAAAAAATCCTGGAAATAAAAAAGTACCACATTTCGTTCCCTTTCTATCGTTTTAAAAGTTTAATCGGTGATTTTTCTTCAACCTTCAAGAGAGAAAACCTTCAAACTACAGTCATTCCTTTAACTCCAACTCCAAACTAACTAATTTTTCACTTCTCCTTCTTTTTTTACCTCAATTTCCCTTTTTCCAGGCCCAATATTCAAAAACCCCCGTCATTATGGAAGATTCTCCCAGCACCATAGGCACAATTGACGAAGAAAAAATCGACATTCACAACATTTACTCGTTTGACTCAAGCTACATGGCGCTACCTCCACCACCACCTATATTCAACAACCCTCGCCAGAACTCAATCAATTCCAACAATTCAAAAGATAACGAAGTCTACTCCATTTTCTCTCATTCTAATACCAGCTACATTTCTATCAACGATAGCTTCGACTCGTTAGACCAGGTTTACCACCCAGGGGACTGCGAGTGGAACCAGCTGTTTGATCTGATTCCAGACTCAATAGTGGACCCCCAGGTAAGCCCATACTCCCTTTACAACCATTTTGATACCCACAATTCGAATCACGTGCATTCCAGTCACGTGACCCCAGATCACCACCGTTTCGGGTCCGTCGACAACCTCTACGAAGCTAGCCACCCGGACCTAGGAAACAACGGCTTATCGTTGGGCTCTGCGGATGTCCATGCAAGCCCTTTACAGCGGTTCCGTTCAGAGGCCCATTTGCCTCGTGTGGCTCACGTGAATGGAATGCCCTATTCTCATTCTCATCCCAATTCTCAACACCATACTCCGGTGGTACCACAACCCCCAACCATAAATACCATTGGCCTTAGCGTTAATGCCAGCAGTGTCATACTGACCCCTTCTTCGGCTGAAACACCCATCGCCTGGGCCACTTTCCGCCACAACCCACCCCCTCCACAGGGCTTTTACCCATCTCCACGTCGTCGGAACCTTCCACTCGAGGAAGAGTCTGCTACTCCGACAACTGCCACCACTTCCGTGTCTACGGCCAACTCCGCTGCGACCTCGCCTTTAGCTACGTCTGTGACCTCACACTCTCACCTGCTTGGTGCCACCCCCAATCAGCAGCAGGGAACTAAAAAATACACTCGCAGACGTCTACTTCCAAGATCCAAAAATGGGTGCTGGATCTGCCGAATTAAACATTTAAAATGTAACGAGGTACGTCCCACATGTTCGTCATGTTCGAAGTTCGGTATTGTTTGTGACTATTCTCCTGAGAAGCCTTTGTATGTTCTGGATAGAAATCTCAGACGAGAAAAATTGGTGGAAATCACCCATATTCGGAAGGGTAATCAAAAGTTAAAGTCCAAGACCTCGAAACGTCGTCTTAAAGAGTAAGCTACTTGTACCCTTGGTGCTTCTGCATTGGCCCCGGCCCCTCCGCATTTTTCAATTCTAATTCTTTATCGGTTCCTCCGCTTTATCTTGGCTGCAAATTTAGTTTCGCTAGTTATTTAATTGATAATGCTTTTGTTTGTGTGAATCAGCATACCAGTAGTATCCCTGCAGAATTCCCCTGAGCTTTATATCCGGTTGTACTTTACTCCCCAGACCTCGTCAAGCTCCATCTCTAGTTTTCGTCTGGTTATGCTACGCATCCTCTGATAAATCCTTTCTCGTCAAACCTTATCTATTGTTTTTTCTCGTATACATTTGTACATAAATTAATAAAGAGCCCCGTCATATCGAAAACGCATAATCACTTTAGTTCATTCCCATTCCAGAACTATAAGGTTTTTATTGATAAGTACGATCTCCTCTGTTCCTAAGTTTTCGGCATCACCCGACACCCTCACCAACGTAACTCGATCTCCTTCGAATTCAACCATTGGCCCATCTAATTCATACGTGAGGTTAGGATAGGTGTAGTTGGTAAACCGTTCTCTCTCCTCATCAAGGGTGCTGATTCGTCTCTTTCTTGCTGATGTCGTCACTGACTCATAGTCAAGAGTGTAGTCACCGTTTACCAACATAGAGTCAGTCTCGCTTGCGTCTATATGGTGGGGTGGCACAGTATCGATCTCGCTCAGGGTCACGTCGCTTTGTGATTCCTCGTCATCAAATTCCTTGTCGAATTCAAGGGGGCTCTGTATCGCCCTCAAGGCAATAAAGTTGTTCAATGGTAAATAGTACTTTTCGTAGTTATAACTTATAACAAGAGTTATGATGATCAATGGGAAGCACAAACCCAGTAGTAAAACGGCTCCTTCAAGTGCCAAGGTACCACACATGAAAAGTTGAAACAATATGGTGCCTAGTATCAATCGCCTGAAGATTATGGGCCACACTTTACCCGTAGAGTGAGGCGGATGCACATAGTTATAGATCAACTGATACTTGTAGACCAAGTAACCGAGGACAAAGTACACAAGTCCACTGGCGACTATCTTTGTAGACACAACCGAGTATATCAATATTATCATGAAAATGAGGATATGCTGGGGGACTTGAATTCCAAAATCAAAAATTGGAGGTGTAAAGTAGTAGAACCGATAATCTCTTGGGGTTCTCAAGAAGATTTTGTTCACAAGGAAGATTTTCCGAATGATATTCAATAGCACAACATCACCGATCTGGAGCAAACGTACAGGAAACATCCCAAGCCCTTGCAATAAAATTAAGTCCACGTAGAACAAAGACTTCTTCTTCAAAGAGCTTGCGAGCTGATAGGCAATCTTTGTGGTGTCCTGAATGAATGATAGATAGTCCCAAATGGTTCCTGTAATCATGAAGACGAGGAACAAGTTAAAAAAAATAAAGAAGAAGTTTTTCGACAACGAAGACAACTCGATATCACTGTTGGAAGTGTAGCCTTGGCATCTCGAAAGATAACGATAAAAATAGGGCATGGTCACGTTCAACAAGGAATACAATAGTGGGGGCAATATTCCTGTTACGAATGTCGTCAACCAGCTTGACTTCTTTATGAACTCACCCAATCCTGGCCAAAATTTGGTGATAGATTTCAAATCCAACAATGTGGCCAAAGACGAAACTAAGAACAAAATAGGAAAGTAACTGAGAATGATTATGAACGTGATCAAGTAGCCTTTGGTCAATTTGGAGTAGTAGTCGAGTTTTAGGTTGGACCATTTGATATCAGTTGGAGCAGGTGCCAAGTTTACCATCAACTTGTACACCCGAGGATCGAGAACCGTCTGAGCAGCCATCTGGGCAGATGCCACACTATCCATAGTTACGAAAGCAGAGGGAATCTGCCTAAACACCGGATCTCCATGGAGTATCAAGTTGTCCTCAAAATGTTGCTTGTAGGTGCTTTGAATATCCGAAATTTTGCTGTCCATGATTGCCAATTGTTCCATGTATCCTTTCAACTTGTCGTCTTCAACAAGCTTTCCACTTACTGACACCGTGGGGCAAATTTCATTGTAGATATCAACGTCCAACTTGTACTTGGACGAAATGTACTTCTCTATGCGATGGACAAAATTTATACGGTCCTTCACCAACTTGTCCAATGGAAAACAGTCGTAGATCATCTTGATGTCCACCACCTTCCCAATTCCCAAGTCCTCAATGAAATCCTTCAAGATATCAGTATTTCTCTGCTTCAATAGCCGTTTGGGAATGCCATCGATTCGAATAGTTCGGTCTGTTATCAGGTCCTGCGACGCCAAGTACTTCTGCCGAGTCTTTATGATCCGGTTGGTATAGTCGAACAAGTTCACATACACAAGCCCGGAGAATATATACGCAAACAACGGATACACCCAAAGATACCCAGGAAAGTCGTCCATATCACCGAAGTCAGGAAGCTTATTATCGTCACCGGTGCTGAACTCCTCGTTCACCGCAAACCTCATGAAATTCACCCACAGAATGTCGTCCTTATCGTAGTGGCCCGTGTAATAGTATCGTACCGGACTTAGTATGAACACCGCCAACACCAGAAGCTGGAAAAAGATCCGAATCCCCATCTTAAAGAACATGATAAACACGTAGGCATCAAGCCCCGAGTACTCAAGCACCTCTTCGTCGGTGATCCGCAACACCAAGCCAATCCACCCGAAATAATTGGTGGGAATGGACTTCAACGTGACGTTGGTTTTGCGAAGGGTCCGAATAGCGTACACATGGGGCCATTTGTACCGCAAAAAACAAAACAAAACAAACAGCGATATCCCCAACCACAAACAAAGCACGAGTTGTGTGGTGAACACTCGTTGCTGCCCTCGTAAAGGGTCATACTCCGGCTTGTTTTCTGCCATCCTCTTCTACTCGTGTAACTTTTCAGTCGCGCAGTTTTTAGTTGCAAAATTACATGAGGGACGAAACGAGAGCTAAAGATACGGCGAACGAAGCGGTTTTCGGGGACTGGCGTACAGAGGATGAGACTACTGATGCCCGGATTAGCGAGGTCTCACAAATTGCATTTTGTTCGGAGCTAAAGGAGCGTTTGTGTGAGAAGCTAGAGAAATTCGACATCGCTTGCAACCAGGAATGGCTCATTGTGTTGTACTTGGTGTACGGGGCCCAGGACCCCAAGGTGTTTGGGTTTTGGCAAGAGATCTTACATACTTTAGATAAAAGTAGTATTCAGTTGGGCGGAGCCGCTCTTCGGAGAATGGTGCATGAGGTTTTCTCGGGTTCTTGTGTCAGCTGGTTTGCCGGCACGGTTTTACTATTGTTGATTGAACGGGGCAGATTGGGACCAGAGGCCTTGGACGTCGTCCGGGAAACAGTAGAAGGCTTTTGTGGAAAGGAAAAGCTCGGGCGGTTGTTGACAGAAAACCGGGACTTGACCACCTTGATGAATGTCATCCAGATCATGAGAGAATTGGGAATTTATAGTGTGGGGCGCTCTCAAGGAGCAGTTCTTCGGTTCATTCACTCCAGAAACCCCCGGATCATAAATGTGTACCAGATAGAAGCCATGAGATGCTTGGAAGTTGATGCTCTTAATCGCAGCTTCAAGCGAGACGGGGTGGTGTTGGTCCAAGTCATTAATAGTATCCTTCTTGTTTGGAGCAACGACACAAACACCACGAGGATCAATATGAACAACTTGTTTCGGATTTCCATGAAGAGCCATAATTGTGTGTGCTTGCAGTTCAAGAAGTTGGGCCCCTACAATACCATCAGCTACAAGCAGAACAACTTCGTGGTGCAAATGGAGTTCAAAAAGCCAGACGCCGTGGGGTGTTTTGTGAGGAGGTTGAGGAGCGCACATAAGTGGATAGTCAAGACCCAGGTGTCTTGTGTTCCTCTCCCAGCCTCTGCTTTGACAAAAACAGACCCCTTTTCGGTGCGTTCACTGGTATTTGAAAACTCCAATATGGCTGCGAAAAGTGCTGAGAGCGATGGCAACGAGTTCTATGTGGCGGACACCAGGAAGCTAATCAAGTTGAATTCGAGCCAGGGTCTTCAGCACAACATCAGAAAGTTGAGGAAAAAAGCCGATTCAGTCGACAAGGAGAAGAGTTTCTGGAGGCTTTCAGATGACATTTCTGACCCAGTTGAAGACTCGGAGGTCTCAGATTTACAGAGTTCTTTGAGAGACGCTGCCACCAGGTTGCACCAAAACGACTCGAACAGCGTACAGGTTCCTCAGCTGACCCAAATCGCCGAGTCTTATGGAACCACGGGTGGTCTGTTTCCAATGCTACTGGTGAGTCTGGATCTGGAATAATCATGTGATATCACTAGAGGCCCGAGTCTCGAATAATTACTAGGCTCTACAACTAGGGCCTGGATCTGGAATAACTCTATTCTCAACATATAATTTACTACATCTACTATTTACAAGTAACGGGGCTTGAAGCCAAGGAACTTGAACACCGCCTGGTGGAACACAGAAGGATTATCCAAGTACAAATGATGGCCCGCTTGTGGGATCATCTCGAACAGAGCCATACTTGTGTGGCCAATGTCGTTGATTTCCTTGACAATCTCATGTCCTGCTTCCACGTTCATCCAGTCGTGGTCCCCGTACAACCACAAAGTGGGTAGTTTATTCTTCACCAAAAACCTAGGAAGCCTATCCATCAACGGCAATTTTGGAACGGCCCCCACATCCAAAACTCGAGTGATAGCATACTCCCCAGACCCCTTTGCATTGAAATTTCTGTAGAGATAGTCGTGGATGTTTTGATAAAAGTCCAAGTCTGAAGCGTAGATCTCAGAAAACCTTCTTGTGGTCCATGCACTGATCATCTTGGACTTGAATGGGCCAATGCTTCTTATGAACGAGAAAGGACTGATGTTCCTTCTCCAGAGGTATATGATGAACCTCATTCTTCTACTGGTGGACTCCAATGGCTCTAGTTGAATGTCTTTGTAGTCCGGGTTAAGGTTGTGTTCCGTCAAGGTGGTTTGGTCCTTCAAAAACTCGTCCTCTATGTGCACGCCCCGGGTGTTTGTATTTTGTCTCTTGAGCTCGGAGTCGTCCAAGAAAGGATTGGGGATGTTTTTCAACAATGAGTAGTGGTTCCGCTCCACTCCAACCGGACTGATAAGCACCATTTTATTGATTAAATTCTTCCCATCATCCTGAACCTTATTGTACTTCATGGCGTAGCACGAGCTCAAGTAGCCTCCGAAAGAGTGTCCCATCAATACAAAGTTCAGGATATTGCGCTTGATCCTCCATTCTTCTATAGCATCAATAAACCAGTCTTCCACCTTCATGACATCTTCGACGGTGTCCGACTTGAAATCAGGAAATCGGGGCCTCGAGCTGAAACCGAACCCAAGCAAGTCAATGGCATGGACCCTGATACCCGGAATGGACGACAAGGAGTCGAAATTGCTGAAAAATAGCCCTAAGTTGGCTGCGTATCCATGAATCAACACAATATCTCTAACACCGTCCGGCAACGGCAGCAGTTCCGACACTGTGTTGTCGACACAAAACTCGTGGATGTAGTTGTTGTTACTGATAGGCGTGTTGATCACCTGGGCCGTTCTCTTCCCATCCGATTCCGGGAAAAATGGCAAGATCGATAACACTCTCTTCTCAGCCTGCTCGTCTGATAACGTAAATTGCCGGATCCAATCCTTGAACGACGTGAGATACGAGTAATGTACTTGGACGGGGTCTTTGGGAATGGAGCTCCTTCTGGCTTCTTTTGCAGAAGTCGAAGATGCACTCATAGTGTAGAGATAAAGTTCGTGAATAGGCACAGTCTTCTATTTATATAATAATCATTGTTATTTGCCACTACACGGAGGGGGAACGGGGCTGCCTCCGTCCAGTTCCGGATCCGATTGCGTTGGAGTGGCCAAGGCTGAACGAGCAAAAGCCGTGGCTGGCACAGCAACACTGACCAAGCAGCTGGCCAAGCAGCCGACAAAGTAGCTGATAGCCTCTTAACTATGTCCCCAGTGGGGGGACCCGGCTGGTTGGATGGGTGCATGGGGTCCACTGGTCTACGTCAGCTCCCAGTGAGCCGTTTTTGACGGGGATTTCTTCAGAACGTAGTTCAATACACAGCCATGCCCACACTACATTTGTATGCTCGCTGACAGCCTGCCAACGTCCAGCTTCCGCCGTACACCAGGCCAGCCCTGGGTCCTATCAATGGTTTGAACCACCGCACGACCGGCTACTCCCAAGTGATGAAACACATAAAAAGTCGTGCGCGACGCCACGTCCCTCCATTTTCTCAAAGCTCTCAATAAAAAATTTTTCATTTCATATCATTCAAATAGAGATTATTCAAGATGGTATGTTTGGGTACATTTTCGTTTGGAGTGTTCGATGGGGCCTTGCAAGGAGTGACCAGTGTGATCCAGTCGGCCAGTAACCTTTTGGTGCAGCTTTGGACCCACTATCATGGTGGACAGATCATTGCTAGCTTAGTGATGCACCAGCAGGCCGTTGAAATCTTCGTTCACTTCGATTCCTCCAGCTCGTCCCCAGAACAGTCTACAGCCACCGAGTTCACAAACGTGGCCTCTGCGGTCCCCCGCCAGAGACGTCGTGTTACTCTGCAAGCTGCCCGTTTGAGGGCCTGTTCTCGTACTCCAAGCCCAGTTCCAATTTAAATCACGTAAATACTAACAGTCTATTTCTAGGATACTAAAACTCCAGTCACTTTAGCTAAAGTCATCAAGGTCTTAGGAAGAACCGGTTCTAGAGGTGGTGTCACCCAGGTCAGAGTCGAGTTCTTGGAAGACACTTCCAGAACCATTGTCAGAAACGTCAAGGGCCCAGTCAGAGAAAACGACATCTTGTGTTTGATGGAATCCGAAAGAGAAGCCAGAAGATTGCGTTAAGCGTCATCTTTGCTCTTTACTCTCTAAGGCATATAAATATTAATACATAAATTGTACTTTAAATGTTCGTAGGTATACCAGCGGTCATAGCGGCACGTGACAAATGAGGGCTCAGCCCTCGATGTTTGCCGGCGGTACTGCTCGTGCCCCAGCACATGCTAGAACTACCGGAAAGCTGGAGGTTGCTGCTGGCTTCATCCTCTATCTCCTCGTCTCTCTTCTCGCAGCGCAGCGCCCCAAGTCCCCCCGTAAACCGTCTCTACTTCTTCTCTTACGTTTGTCCAAAGTCGCACTCGCATCAGAATGAAAAGTTCACTTCAGTAACCAAACTAAACAGATGTCGGATTTGGACGACGACTTGTTGGCTCTTGCGGGGATTTCAGACTCCGAGGATGAAGCTATCAGCACCAAGAAGAAACGGACACAAGACGAGTCGTTTGATGAGTCGGACGGCGACGTAGACGACGCAGACGATGACGACGACGAGGCAGACGATGAGTTGATAAACCCATATCCGTTGGAAAACAAGTACAAGGACGAGGAAGACCGGGACCGGTTGTTGGACATGGACGAAATCACTCGGGAAGAGCTTCTCTTTGAGAGATCGCAGGAGATGGAGCGATTCAATGAGAAGAAGTTCTTACAGGACAGAGCCAAACAACAGAGACAAGAATTGTCGAGGAATAAGAGCCGTGGAAAAGACCAGGCCAAGACCAGAACCAGTAAACGGTCCAAACCCACCGGTGGTGCCCGGGGCGACAAATTGAGCGAATTGAGGAAGCAAAGAGAGAGGAAGAGGAGAAGAGACGACTACAGTGATGATGAAGAGGAGGAGGACGATGACGAGGGCTTGGACGAAGAGGTCGACGACTTGGCCGACGGGTTATCCGACTACGAAGAAGGCGAGGTTGTGTGGGGAACCAAGTCCAGGAAAACCAAGTCTTACGAGAGGGCCAAGTTCGAAGACGTCAACAAGGTATTGGTGGGCAGAAGCTTTTTGCACAAGTACTATTTCTACAACGAGTTTGAGGATGTGGTTTTGGACTGCTACGGGCGGATCAACTTGGGGGCCGACAAGAGAACCCGCCAGCCCATGTACAGAATGGTCAAGATCATCGACATCAAGCATGTTCCCGAAAAGAAGTACAAGATGCCCAATTTCGAGAGTGACTTGTATTTGGAAGTGAGTCAGAACAAGAAACAGACCAAGCTCTTTCCTATTAGTGTTTTCAGTGATAGCCTTATTACGCAGGACGAATATGAGCGGTACATAAAAGAGTTGGAGAAGAACAACGAGGAGTTCGATTACTTGGACGATGTCAACGACAAATACGAGCAGATAAACGCCGTGGTCAACAAGGCACTCACCGACCACGACATTAATGACATGATTCAAAAGAAGCAGTCGATGTTGAAGTCCTTGAGTGGGTACGACGTGGTTTATCAGAAGGCTGCTTTGATGGATAAACTTAAGATTGCCAGGCAACAGAACAATAGACAGGAAGTTGAAAAGCTCGGTGACAAATTGAGACAATTAGAGAACTTGTTGATTGACACCAGTAATAAGCACAGCACATCGATCGATACCATGTCGAAGGTGAACGAGAGGAATCGTAAGTTGAACCTTGAGAATATCAGAAAGGCCGAGATAAAGTCGTCCATATTGAGGAAAACTGCAAGCAAGGATCAAGGAGACCCATTTCAGAGGTTGAAGACGGTGACCCGGGTGTTCTATCAGGATATCATCAAGGAGGAGAACGAAAGGGCCAAGACCGATGCCGAGCTCAACTACAAGAAGTTGCTTGACGAGAAGAATGCTATTGAGAAGAAGATTGCAAAGTCGAGCTATCGGGTTTTGGGAGTGATGGACAAGATGATCAGCGAGATCGAGTTTGATTTCGACTTGCAGGTATAATGTATGTAAAGTAATAAGAGCAAGAGCACAGTAATGGGAGCAAGAGCACGAGAGGTAGAGCAAAGTAGTGGCAGAGCACGAGTGGCAAAGAACAGTAGCAGCAGAAAACAGTAGCAGCAGAAAACAGTAGCAGCAGAAAACAGTAGCAGCAGAGCCCGGACACACGTCCATTGTCTTGCCGCCTTCAGACTCCATCACCATGCCTCCTTATACTTCCTGCCTCCATAGGTTATATTTTATTGTTATCCTCTCTTACCTTATCTCTATATTCATATATTAATTTAGATAATTTATAAGTAAAAAATATTTAATGCTTTTGAAGTTTTATCATCTTTATATTTAAGTATACTTCCCACTTCCTTATACTCGTGCCTCCTCACACCCACTTCTCAGCCTACGACACTCGTCATACAAATGTACATTGTCTATTTACATGTCACCTCTATCATTAATCGTAAGTCGTCAAATTACAAGTCACTACACCAGCAACTCCTTCATGAATTGTAATCTCAACTCAATACGTTCCTTCTCCTTATCAAAAGCGTAATGATCTTCATATACATAGTCTTGGTCCAAATCAGAGTAGTACGTGATGACGGACTCTGAGTCTATGGAGGACAAATCATCGTCGTAACCACCAGTGGTCAAGGATGTGCCGGCAAAGTTCCTGAAGTTGGTGGGATTGTTCAACAAGTACTCATCATCAAATAGTGATGGAACACCCGTGTTTGTCAGGTGGTTGTGGGTGACTGGCTTTGGTTGCTCGACGGAGTCTTCAGAGTCTACAATTGTCAGACTTTGGTTGCTGGACCTACTCAGGATATCGGAGTAGGTAGCATTGACGAGGGACTCATTCGATCTCCTACGCTTGAACGACAACTTGCGGAGCAAGCACAGTTTTCTGGATGTTTTGACTTCGTCCGGCAAGTCAAACAGGATGGTATTTGTTTTGGTATTAACATAGTAATGTTGGTTTAAGGTGGCGTCATACTGGAGTTTCCAGTTGGTTGAATGGATGCTTTTCAACATGAGGCTGACATTAATGGGAATTTGCTTATCAGGGGAAGACGGTGTATTTATATTCTTGTTGGTGATTAATCATCAATTTTGCAGTTACTAATCATGCGGAACCAGGAACGGAACTTAGAATACGCGAGGGGGGCCGTGTGGTGGTGGCTGGGTCGAACTAAGGGCGGAATGCTGGCAAGGCTGGCGAAGGCTGGCAGCGGAGGTTAGGGGCGGAGGCTTCGTAGTTCCGATGAGCCCGTGGCGATTTCCTGCATCAGGACCGATCGGCGGCGCACACGACTCTCGGGAATGCCCAACTGGGGAGCCTTCCGGACTATATACAGTGACACACGGGGGCTTTACTAAGCGCAAACAATTCGATGCATTACGGAGCGGTTTACGAATGACCGAAGGGTTACCTCCGATCCAGCTCCTTGCGCCGGGTCTCGTGCTTGTTCCGGCCTCCTGCTAGTTCCGGCCGTTGTGTTCTCGAGACGGGTCTCGTGCTTCCGGCCCCCCTGCTAGTTCCGGCAGTAGTCCTACAGATCAACCAGAGTTCGCTAACATTTATTCTTGTTTAGACAGGCTTACACGGCCGTGATCAGGAACAGCCTTTCTACTTGTGGTTGTGCCTAGTTTGTTTTCGGCCCAGCCAATGCTGAGTAGCTTGCCATTTTGCCTCGGGTACCGAACGAGTACCGAACGGCTTCTTGAAGTTGAGTAGGCCTGAGGCTGTCTAATGGCCTGTACTATTTATGATTGGCTCCGATCTATAGTGGCATTGTTTCTGTTCTTTCCTAGTTGTAAATACTCTATTATGTACGTCCTGTGAAATTATCCAGCTAGCTACTCAATTCCCCCTGTCAGTGGCTGTAACCTTATTTCACAGCCGCTCCATCACTTAAACTTATTAAATGGCCCCTGTATTAGCTGTTAGATTCAACTATTGGTGAATAAATAGTGCACCCATTTGTGTCAGAGAGGAAGACTGATCAGAGTTGAACACCAAAAGACATCATTATCCGTTGAAATCCTGATATTTTAGGCTCCTTTCAAACTGACCACTGCTCCGGATACATATGCCCGTGACTATTCATAGCCACTTGTGTACCACATGCCATAGAATTCCGACATTGTCGAGCACAGTTGGTATCTTGCTTGTCAAAGGAAATAGCTGCATAGAGGCTTATCGGGATGGGGAAAAATTATCATCCCTTAAAAACAACATACTACAACCAACCGCCTGTCGGGGCTGTTCTCTATTTGAACATGTCATATCCAAATGGATAGGCTCAGTCAAGCAGTATTCCATGTTACTACGCTTCTGGACCAGGTCAAAAATGTTGCCACCACTGACTACTTGCATTCAACGTACGATACGACATATACTGATGAGCCTTCACAACATAGGGCAACAACAAGTTTATAGAACAACCCTCGCTTCATCTCCCGAGACCATGCCGAACACTAAGACTACTACAGCAACTAGCAACACTCCATTCAAGATGTCAAGGAACTCCAGTGTTTTAACATACGAGGGTGATGCTCTTAAACTGGGCAGTGCATATTTTCTTTACTTTGCAATTTGGGAGTAAGCATTCGGGCCCTTTTCCTTCTAGCTTTTCACTGGAGACTGAGCTGCTTCTCATTTGCATTTGCAATTCTCATAGGACTCCAAGTCTTTACACTTTTAAGATATAATAACATAATGACGTACCAAATTTCATAAAAGAAACGCACGAGTAGGTCGATTTCACAATCCGTCAACACAGCCAGACAAACTGCTCAACAATTTCTCTATCTACACCCCTGGAGTATTCCGTGACTCTGTTGCGAAAATTCCGGTATTGCTGGTGATGAATCGGCTTAACACGCTCTTAATTTTTGGGTTACTTTTTATTTCAGAAAGGGTAATGGTCTCACATATTTCGATTGGCATGTCAACCTGCAATTTGAAGACTCGTTCCAGGACATTTTGGTGGCTTTTTTCACAATAGATGGTTTGCTTCTAAAGGCTTACAAAAAGTGAGAGAGTGAGTGAGTCCTTTAACGCTACTGCCAAAATTGCTGTTAGCCTCGGAGATATTTCTGTCCTGAAACAGAGTGTCTTGTAGCACAGCATACGGACTTTGGCTGACCGAATACCGACTCAACAATTTTGTGATTGTTTTATTATCTGGTTCCGGGGGTCACAAACGTGAAAGCTCAGATGCAATTCACTTTGGGATTGTTACACTGATATGTCTTTATTTGGAACTTCCTCTACTTGATCAAGAACACCTGAGACTTACAAACCCCCTTTTATGGGCCATGTTGTTGAATTTATTCTTAAATTTCTATTGTTCCAAGTTTGGCATCAATGGTGCTCATATCAGTTTGGGACTATGTACTTTAAAGAGAAGTGAAACGGACAAAAACGTCAAGATTTGCAAGTTAGTATAGCATTTCCTGCATATAGTTTGATAACGTGGAACACCCCAATGCTAATAGTACAATAAGATTTATGTTTTGATTTTTTTAGGCAAACCTATTGTCTATTTAGGAAAAAACCTGGTTGAAAATTATCGTGAAATTAGAGCTTGTCGCTCAAAATCTGCAGCGTATATGTAGATTTACTTAACACACAATTACTGTTTCCCAAAATAGCCTTGCGGGGCTTAACCGTATACTTGATACAGACATCTCGTAGGGCAGGAAAACAAAGGAATCCAAAAAGGGTAACAGTGCTAGGATTGAGGTAATGAAATTGAAAATCCCTTCTTTGTTGTCGGAATACGGCTTGCAGGTCCGTTTAACGTAAACAACGTCTGACATCATCTCACGGCAAATGAATTAGGGAGGATCGAAAGCGTTCTTCAAAGTATACAACCATAATATCACATGAATGAACATACGTCACAAGCTCTAGAGAATAGGCTTGATGTATGAACCACCATCATGCAGTGGTTGTACTCTAACAGAAACCCAAAAGGGACTCCGTGTTGAGTTTTTCGAAAATTTCCAGTGGAGTGCCGTTCCATTGGATGTTGCTGACCCAGGACCGGCTTTCCAAGACTATCTTAATGAAATCGACCAGATAACCCCTGATACTACAATCAGTGAAGTCACTGATTTAAATTTTGACATTCAAAATTTTACCTACCAGGACCCAGACTACCATGACATCTACGGAAGATCTACAAACGCTTATAAGTTTGGTTTGAGACTTTCTGGTTACTTCCTTGCTCCGACTGATGGTACCTATACAATTTCCTTGAAATATATCGATGATGCCATGTCCGTTGCTTTTGGTGCAGGTAGTGCTCTTGAATGTTGTACTCCTCCTTTTGAGCTTTCAGGTATTGGTGATAATCTCAACTATGGTACCATCAATCAAAATGACTACGGTGGACAAAAAAATCCTAATAAGACTGTTGATCTTGTTGGAGGATATTATTACCCTATAAAAATGGTATACTATAACCAAGCACCTGTAAGTGCAGTTCTTTCTATAAGCGTGATATATCCAGATAACACGGAACACTCGAGTGATATTCCCTACTTCTCATGTGTCTAGTACGGTCCCCACCTCAGCACAAGACTGTAACACTTACTACCACATATACACCACCAGGTTCCCCTGGTACCCCAGGTACTCCGGTTTTTACTGTTTACACAACAACTTTCCCTCCATCACCAGAAACCATTCCCAACACGGACACTCCAACCGCTAGTGGTAAAGTTCCAGGAGGACCACCAGATTTGAAAACTTTGACTTCTACTACAACTAGTGGAGTACCAAGTAAAGGTGGCCCTAATGGATCTCCTGACACTAACACTAACACCTTATCTACCTATTAGGGCGTTGCTGGCAGGGTCGACACTACTTTTGTTGCTTTCTTGTTATCTTTGTTCTGGATTGTAGTCTAACTGGTCTTTAGCGTCATTATGGATTATTGTTACCAGACCATGCTGAATAATTTAACTTTCATATACGGCCTAAATTTCGTTTTCGTTTCTCAGCTCATATACAACTATATATTTCGAAATCTAACATTGCTCAAAATTCAAGACTAATTCCAGAAAATCAAAAAGCAGTTATGTCACTGAAAATCTACCACTGCAACTAACGAAATAAGGTCTGGTTAATTGTAGTTGCGAAAATGTTAGCCAAAACGTACGACATTTGGACATTTGCTGGGTTTGTCTAATGACGCAAGATGCATCGAAGGTTGAATGCGGTGATGGGAGAGACATGCCTCTTAGAGCACTTCAATTAAAAATGCAGATATCCTAAACCCTATTCATAGAGTGTAGCATCCCTCAGGTTACTCCCCTAGCAGACTGTATTTGACGTATCTTTTCGGGTTCTCGTTTCCGAGATGAATAACCGCATCGCACTGACACTACCTCATTAACTAGCCATGGAATCTATAGAACTACAAGACGTAAGAGGACTAGGGCAGTCCACAGGTCACGCATTTGAAACCTCTGCCCATAGCGAGGGAAAAGAAAGAACTTCGGGAATCGAGCCAGTTACCACACATACCTCAGAACATGACAACTCATCTCAAGAAATCGAGCCAGAGCTCGAATACCCAGAAGGTGGAATCAGGGCATACTTAGTTGTATTGGGTTCCTTTATAGGTCTTATTGCCAACTTTGGGCTTGTGAACTCTCTGGGAGCCATCCAAACTTACTTATCGACTCATCAGCTCTCTAACTCTTCAGCATCTACAATTTCATGGATTTTTTCGATCTACTTGGCCTTAGCATTTGGTGGTACGGTTTTTGTGGGGCCATATTTTGATATGAAGGGAACCCTTTCGCCCATGGTAGCTGGAAATATCTTGGTTTTTGCTGGGTTGATGGGCTGTGCAAGCAGCACAAAGGTCTGGCAGTTCATTTTGTCGCTTTCTTTGTGCGTTGGGGTTGGAAATGCCATGTGCATCAGCCCCTTGGTGGGTGTTATAAGTCACTGGTTCTATAGGCAAATAGGTTTTGCTATTGGAATGAGTTCTATTGGGGGCTCTGTGGGAGGAATAGTTATTCCCATCATGTTGCGAGGTCTATACGAGAGAGTTGGGTTTGTATGGGCCATCCGAATCTTGGCCTTCGTGTGCTTCGGACTTTCTTCGATATCCACTTTCTTGATCAAAGAGAGATTTAAGCAAGTGGCCGAGCAAACTGATGCTATTGGAAAACGTAAGAAATTCGTCAATGCCGGTAAGAAGCTTTTCAGTCTCGATGCTTTCAAAGATACTCAGTTCATGTTTCTAGTGATGGGTGTTGGTCTCGGGGAAATCTCGATCCTTTGTGCCAGTACGTACTATGGTACCTATGCTATCTCTCAGGGAGTTTCCGAAAGTGAATCATACATTTTGTACACTATTTACAGTGCTGCAGGAATCTTTGGAAGGCTATTTCCAGGCTACTCAAGTGACAAAATTGGGCATTTTAACGTCATGATACTTATGCTTTTAGGCACTTCCATATCGATGTTGGCTGTTTGGCTTCCGTTTGGCTCTCATCATGCGGTATTGTATGTGTTTATGGTTTTATTCGGGTTCTTTTCGGCCCTGATCTTTTCTTTGACGCCAGCTTGCTTGAGACAGATGACCCCCGTAAGAGAATTTGGCTCCAAGTACGGGCTCATGTATTTTCTTGTCAGCTGTGGTAACTTGGTGGGGATCCCCATAGGAAGTGCAATTATTCTGGATCTGAGTAAGTTCCACTACGATATGTTTGCCTTGTTTTGTGGAATGGCTTCGCTTGCCTCTTCTTTCTTCTGGATATTTTCACGCTACAAAAACGTAGGCATGCGGTTAAATGTCAAGATATAGCGTATGTATCTAGGTTTACGAGAACAGATTATTGTAAAAATTCAATTGGTGACCATTTAGGAATTTCTCAGGGTTCCATAAAACCTGTTTAAGCATAGTGTTACTTTCTATCGTTCAGTATCAAGGGCCCACAGGTTTGAGACTGGCAGTTTCAGGTTCTCGATGCTTCAACGTGTTTTCCGTATTATCTCTTCAATCTTATTATCAAGGTCCAGGCAAATTTGCCCTGGCAACTAAAGAGGTGCAACGTGTGTGTATGCATCATATCACACTAGAGTCGTACATATACAAGAACACCGATGCGAGTCTCCAGCTGTCGATGCTGGTCCTCAGTGCCTACCATTCACCTTAAACCTCGGATCGTGCCTCGGCCAAATCATCCTCTCAAAATCCCCAACTTTGTCGACCGCACAAATTTCTCCTTTCATAATTCAAAAAACACAATGGTTTCTGCATTATTTGACCAAAAAGTACGTTGATTACTCAAATGGCACAAGAAGTCTATCCGCATGTCCTCCACAAATTACCACCCCTTTTTCGACGGTTTTGTACGGCAATTACATCGCAATTGAACCATACTAACTCGCCCAGGCTGAAGCTGTCAAGAACTTACCAAAAAGACCAAACGACGACGAATTGTTGAAGTTGTACGGGTTGTTCAAGCAAGCCACTGTCGGTGACAACAACACCTCCAAGCCAGGATTCTTGGACTTGAAGGGTAAGTACAAGTGGGAAGCCTGGAACGAATTGAAGGGCACCACTCAAGACGATGCTGAATCTCAGTATATCGACTTCTGTGACGAATTGATCGCCAAGTACTCCAGCTAAGCGATGCTGGCCTTAGATTTGTATACAGTGGAAATTTATATACTAAATGATTATATATGAATATTGTGTACCTATTGGATCTTTGTCCTTTCTGCCTCTAACTCGGCTACCCGTCCTCTTATCCGATTGAAGCTTTGTCTGAGAATCACCAACGGAATCAATAGGTACGGCATGTAAATAAAAACAAGCTTCCACACCTCAGAGCTCGACAACCCGTAAAAAGGACCCTGGCTGTAGACATACAAAATGCATGCAAAAGTGGTCAACAGAGCATTGACACCATAAACGACGTTCAATAGTTGCACGGTGATGCTGTCTTTTGCCACCACTGCATACACAAAGAAAGGAAGCTGGAAAATCAACTCAATCCACACAAACCCCTTGAACCATACCGGCTTGGTGGTCATCAAAATGTCTTTATTTGCGGATACATGGAACTCAATGATATACTTCTGGAACTGGAAAAACACCGGCAACACAGCACAGGAATCGATCAACAACGTCACGGGAATGTGCACGAGATAGTAGCAGAAACAGAATAGGTCAAAACTCATCTACTGAAAAATTCCCATCGCGAACTGCAGATGAGTGCTAAGAGTCTTATCAGGAGCATAATCAACAGCAAAAGAATGGTGAAGCCGGTCAAGCCTTTGGTTTGGATCGACTGTGAGATGACTGGTCTTGACATCAACAAAGACCATATTATTGAGGTATGTTGCATGATCACTGACGGGGATTTGAATGTTGTAGACGACTGCTACGAATCAACGGTGTACTATGACGAATCTGTCCTCCAGCAGATGGATGCCTGGTGCACAAAAACCCACACCGAATCAGGTTTGTGGGCCAGTGTGATAGGCCATTCGGATAGAACCCTTGGGAAGGTGCAAACTGAGTTGTTGGAGTTTATCAAGAAGTACGTTGACCCTAAGAAGGGTCTTTTGGCAGGTAATACGGTGCACATGGACAAGTTTTTCATGATGAAAGAGTTTCCAAAGGTGATCGACTATTTACACTATCGTCTCGTTGATGTGAGTTCTATTGCCGAAGTAGGATATCGTCACAACCCCAAGTTGATGCTGCTCCAGCCCCGTAAAAAGAAGGACCACACAGCCAAACTGGATATTATTGAAAGCATTGAGCAGTTGAGATGGTTGAGAGAGACTTACTTGAAGAGTGAAGAGGAAAGCCAAGAGGCAATCGAAATGCTTTCTAAGATGGAATGATCAGGAAGTACGAATACCTACATACATAATTGCAAAAATTAACATTCATTTCACGTTCATACTCATCATTATAAAACTATTCATTCACCTTTCTGTATCACTCTCGAAAACTTCGTCCAGGCGTAACCTGTTTACACATTGTCGAAGAACTTCAAATTCAATAGGCTTCTCAAGAACCTCCGTAAATTGCCCAGATAAAGTTGCTTCTTTGGCAAAAGCAGTAATGGCTACTAAAGGAGTCTGTGAATTGACTCCGTTGGTATGCCTGATGAGTTTTACGGCGTCTATCCCACCTATCTTGGGTAACTTCAATGCCGTGAAAATTATGTCAAACTTCACTTGTCCTGTAGCACGTCTGATGAGCTCGTCTCCATCGTTTACAAGAACCACTATACACCCCAACTTCTCAAAGTAGTTCATAATTACATGACGAACAATGGGAATTGGCTCACAGTAAAGGATGTCGAGTTCATTGACGTTGACCAATTGTCGACGAGAACCTTCTCTTCGTCTCTGTACTCTCATCAAGGCTCTACTATTGTCTTCCGTATCTGAAGAGGTGGGTGAGTCTTTGAAGCTTCTGGCAAACGAATTTACCGAACTCCTGTGTCTTATTGGGGGTGTTTCGTTGGGTGATAATTTACCAAAATCAGGAATATCATCGTTGGAATTTCCCGATCCAATTCTCTCGTGTTTAAAACTCAGAGGACTACCGGCAAGATCCTTCATAGGAGACGGGGCTCGGTTGAAAGCCGTAAGCATTGGGGACACGGGTCTTTTGAAGGGGCTTACATCCTTCAATGCAGGTCCAAAGTACCCTCCCAGTCCCAGATTGGTAGCAGAAGCGGGTGTTGAGCTACTAGATCCTAGGCCACCAACGGAACCAAGGCCTAATCCAATCGAGCCAGAATTACTCAAATTCAAACTCAAGTTTGGCTTCTCGCCGAAAGAGTACCCTCTAGACCTAATCGGCGTTGATTCTGAAGAAGAACTTGAGAAACTGCCTCGATGTTCGAGATGCTCACTCTTTAACCGATTAATTACGTCCTTGTTGGCCTTTTCAAGAACATTCAAGTTCCTGAAATGGAATGATCCAAACTCCCCGGGATCTGTCAATTTACTGCCTCTTCTTTCTCTCTTTGTGCTTCCTGACAAACTGCCCCGACGGCTATTGTTACTTGAATTCGTGCTTGTGTCTGCCTTACTTTCATTCGTCATCAGGCTGATACTGTCCTCACGAAGCTTGAGCTTCATGTCCAAATCTTGACTTTTATCTTCGTCACTCAGTTCACTATCATCCTTTGGAAACTGAGAAATATCAGCACCTCGTTGATCAAAATAATAAATAGATTCAGGATCATCGAGCTGAGGAATGAAAGACGGAACTTCATTGAACAAGTTGTCCCAATCAATTCCATTGAAATATGGATGATTTTTGATTTCGTCGCTTCCACCATATCCAAGTCTGTCTTCTGGATTCACGGTCAACAATCCTTCAATCAAGTTCTTAGCAGCTGGATGACAAGTTTCGTTGAATTCTTCCTGCAGTAATTTTGGCCAATCGATTTCACCATTCAATATGTTGGTAAAGACCTGTTGCGGTGTACTTGCATGGAAAGGGGGATATCCGAACAAAAACTCAAACATTATACACCCTAGAGACCACCAATCAGAAGCTTCTGATTGTCCCACACCTCTAATGGTCTCGGGAGCAAGATAATCAGGAGTCCCCACGAACTTGATTTCACTACTTTCCTGGGGATCATAAAGCTTATATGAGGTAATCTTTGTACTTTGAGATGGGCTCACATGGAAATCACCTTCCACTATTGAGAATGAAGTATCTGATAAGGTTCGTGGCAAACTGGCATTAAGGTTTGGAGAATCATATTTTTTCAAACGGTCTGACAGCTGGGATTCATGGCTGTCAAACGATCCTAGGTCAGTATTCAATCGGCTCTCTGGAGTACGGGTTTCACTCAAAGGTGATGATACTGAGCTTCGTTGGTCTACTGTTGGGGAAAGGGAAAAAGGTGTCACAGAATTGGCTCGTTTGTGGCCATTATGAAGGTCAAGCAATGGAGCATCAAAACTTAATCTGGGGCTTCCTGGAGCTGCAGTTGTTAAGCTTTTACGGAAAAGTTCTACCCCTTGTTCTGAAGCACTACTTTTACGTTTCACTCTCTGTCTGCCAATAACTCCCATTCTAGAAAGACCAAAATCCGTCAACTTAAGGTGACCTGTACTATCAATCAACAAGTTATCGGGTTTTAAGTCTCTGTGAATAATACCTCGATCATGAAGGTCTGTAACGCCGACAATCACCTCAGCAACGTAGCGACGAGTCCAGTCGTCACCCAAGGTTCCAAGCATCTTGATCAAGGTAGCACAATCACCTCCATTAAGATATTCCATTACCAAATAAAGATAGTTGCTAGTTTGGAAAGAGCTGTACAACTGGGCCACGTAGGGGGAATCGGATTGTTTCATCATCACGGCTCTTTCAGACTTCACATTCAAGATTTGATTCTTTGCTATCATGTCAGACTTCTTAAGACACTTGATAGCGACATAGTCACCAGTAAGTTTCCTTTTAGCGAGGAAAACGGACCCAAAAGCACCTTTACTGATTGCTTTGAGAATCTCGTAGTCCTTTATAGATCCCGACGACGGTTTTGCTGTGGGGGTCTGACTCACCAATAAGGGCGATAAAGGAGGCTTCACAGGTGCTTTATTGGATAGCACATTCAAGTAAAGCTTATCTGGTTTGTCTAAACTATCAGTGTGGAGCTGTGTGTGTGCAGTTAATGGGCTGGAACTGGGGATATTCTTTTGAAGTGACGATAAGTTGTGGTTGGGGTTGTAAAAACTGTTATGGCCAATGTTCAAGTTGTTAGAATTTGAGCCAGGTATAGGCATTGAACTTGTAATTGCTGGCGAAGACCTCCTAGGCGAGGAATGGTCCAGATCAGAAGTCTTTCGAGGACCTAGTGTAAGATCGTTGAAACCTTCGATGGTGATATCTTTGGAATTCCTTCTGGATTTTGACGATGAAATGGATGATATTGAATTGGAAGACCTTGAAATCTCCATGTTTGTCGATCTGCCTCTCAATAAAATGTCCCTCGGTGTAATTGATGACACGTTAAAAGCATTGTTACTCTCAGTACTCGAAGATGCTGTAATAAGTGGTGGTGGCTGAAGATTCACTTGTGAGTTGCTTGCGCTATTCGACTTGACAGGTTGAGGAGAATGCAAACGAGATTGTGAGGGTTTTGGGGAGAACCTATTGGGGGTAGTCTTTCCCTGATGTATGGGGCTATTTAAGTCGATGGGACTGTTCAAAGTCGAATTGGATATCGAGTTAGAATTGGAGTTTGGAAGATTCATTTGCTCTTTAATACGGGAAACTGTATCTGTAACAGATGCTAATACAAGTTCGTCTACTTCTTTCTTGATTTTTTCACTGATCTTTAGGATTGAATATAGTCTGGAAAGGGTATCGATCTTATCATTTATCAAGCTTCGGGTGTCCTGTATAATCAACTTTATGGCCTTATCACTAGTCTCGAAAGGCTTGAAATTTAGTATCATGTTTATGGACTTTTCTGTATTAGGAGAGAATCTTGGTTCACCATTTTCACCGATCTCAATAGGATTTATAGTTAAAGCTTCATCACAAAGTTCAATTAATCTGGACAAGATTCCAAAGGGGAATTTTTTTATGGGTAGAACAGGTTTTGATTGGTAATGCACAACATTTAACTGTTCATTAGACGATGTGTTTGGCAACGGGAGACCCTTGTAGTCCATGATCATTGACGTAACACTGGATGACGATGACGCAGAGCTCAAAGAACTGCTGGAACCGTTGAGTTGGTTGTATGCCAAACTGTAATTACTGACATTTTGATGGTATAAGCTTTCGAATATCTTCAAAATCAATTCTTTTTGGTCACTTATTAGATCATGGCACAACTGGAGATCTTCGCTGGTCCTATGCTCTACAATACACAAGTCACTGTGCTTTTCAAGAAACCAGGCAGGGATCTGCTGTTCACAAATATGACAAAGAGCAGTCTGTGGTTGGGGAACCAAATTCTCGTCTGTTGTTTTCAACTCTTTGAGTTCAATCAAGTAATTTTCGAAAAATGTAGAACCGAATCCCAATAAATCGATCAACTGATCAGGTATCGTGAGATCTAAATCTATCGGAACATATGGCTTGATTGTCCAAATGGTGTGCGTAGGTAGATTTGTCTTAGAATCATGGATAAGTATTCCTTGTGCTTCCAATTCGATGATGCCTCCATTGTTAGATACTTTGGAGCTTGTCTCAGAACTAGCTGACTCTAATTCATCCATATCGTCTACGTCTATTACTTCCATCTCGAGTTGAGTGAGATCGGCCGTTGGGCTCATAGGATGAGAATAGTTTCCTTCTATTGACTGGCCGTCCCCCTGCAAAGCGTCCCGGATGTCATTGTCGGCAAGAGAATTGCTGGGAGTCATATTCATATCGTACTCTGGGATGTTCTGGTCATTTGTAGCAGTCACAAACCTCACCTTGTAGCTGTCGTCGTCTTTCACCATTTTTTCGATAGCATAATTGAATACTTGGAGATCGTCTTCGTTGTTTCCAATTATAAATTGGGATATAGGCTTTTTTATCATCTTTTTCACCTTTGTTCCAACGATTATCTCCCAGTTTTTACTCAAATACTTGATATTCCCATCCAAATCCAATTCCAATACGGTGGTGGGATTATTAGACGATGCCAAACTCAAGTCAATTTGGCCTTGGATCATTTCATTGAAGTTGGCATTAGTCTGAGGAGGAAGGTCTGAGATATCGGAGTCATCGGGAATAATTTCCCTGGGACTAACCGACCTTTCAAGGTCCCGGAGATTGGTTTGTGATAGTTGAAACAACGGCTGATGGAAAAACTCATCCTTAGACATTTTTAACGGACGATCTTGGTGGGTCGCTTAGAGTCTTTCAGTTGAAAATTAGGAGACCCTTTGGTGGGTGGGAGATTCAACGTGATAGTTTGAACCCTTGAAACTCCTGCGTTGAATTGCCGTGCTCAACGTGTGTTTTGCTGCCTGAACGGAGAAGGATTCTGGAGTGACGATTGTTCAATTAATAAAATTGGATGTAGATAAAGGAGGAACCAGTTAATGAAAAAAAAGGACGCGAAACGTACAAGATTTGATAGCAGGGTCAGGCAATGGTCAGAGATCTAAGGGGTTGAAGAGGGCAAGAGGTGGCTATTTGTAGAATGTAAAGAGTGAAATACAGCCGGGGAATAGCAAAAAAGGGGACAATTTAGGGGCTACTACGCACAATCATGCTCGACTCCACATTTCGGCCTGGGGCAATGAAAAATCAGTGTGAGCGTAGGCCGTAGGAGGGTTGAGGTCTTTTTGTGGTAGGTCTGTTTGAGGCAGGCTTGTTAGATAATGGGTGTATTTGTGGCAGCGTCGTTAGACAATAAGTCTGTTGAAAAATACTGTCTTGGGTGGTCCGACAAGTATACGTAGCAAGTCTGTGAATGGATCGGGTAACTGTTTCTAGTGAGTCTGTGAAGGGGACCTGCAAACATTTGTAGACGGAAGCCAATCTGGTAAATTCCTGAGAGTAAGGGTCAACGAACTGCCATTGTCCTGTCACTGTGCCAACTGTAAAGCCTCTGACTGAAATAGTTGCCTGGCAACCAATACATTGATTTACACGTTTTATACTCTATACAAAAATTATTTGTTGGAAATAATCAAGAAACGTCATGTTGAAGAATTAGACTGTCGTTATTCATTAAGAAGGCACCCAAGAGTTGGATCTGGGCCCACTGTTAAAAGTTGGATTTTAACAGAATCTACGGGAACTTACCGTACCCAATAGGTTTTGGTGTTGGTTAGGTTTGGTCAATGCTTTGGCTTGGCTAGTTGGTATACTCAAACAATGGCTTGGATTCAGTTATGGATCTCTTCTTTATGGTTTCCAATAACTTTACATTTTGTTCTTCGTTTTTCTTTAAGATCAAGCCCTTTAAACACTTGTTCTCCATTTCCAAAGTCATCAATCTCTTTTCTAATTGTTGGACTTTTTCTTCCAATTCCTTGGATTTCGCTTCCATCTGTTGTTCCTTCATCTTTTTCTTGATTCTGAACCTGGCAGATGCAGCTGTGTTTCTCTTTCTCTTGTCTTCGTTTGCAGCAACCAACTTCACCTCGTCATTTCCAAACTCTTGCGGAGTGTCGGCTGTGATCTGTGGTATTTGGGTGTTGAAAGCTTCCACTGGACTCAAGCTCTCAAGTGACATGGGACTTTGCTCACTAATCTCGAGTTTGGGCTTATACTCTTGGAAGTCCAAATTGTAGAAATCATTCTTGGAAAACAAGTCCAAGTCATTGGAATTACTTAAGGCATTGGAGAGTTGAAAACCCTCATTGAAATCGAGGTTCAAATCAGACAAGTAATCTGAAGGCTTGAAGTTCATGTTGTTTTGGATCAATGATTATTAAACCAGTTTGAATTTTCATGAGTAAGTGAGAAAAATTTTTCAAACTTTTGAGCTTTGCACTTTAATTATTAAGCAACCGGTATCGGCCACCATGGTTCTTTTTGTGTTTAGAGAAGGGAAAGTGAAACAGAGGTTGTTATGCCTGGGTCTACGCCACTCCTCCTCACACACTTAGGGGCTGGTAGGAGCTGAAGTTGGGTCTAGACCTGACTATGGGTATCGTAAGTGTATAGTTGTGCGACACTTTGAGTCAATACGACATTTCCACTTTGGGTAAAAGTTTGCGGTCATCCGCAAGCCCTCTCGCATATGGCCGATTTGCGACATTCAACGACAGGGGACAACATGATAGCATTCTTGTAGTAGGTCCTCCCTTTTGTACAATCATTATTAACCAATTGATTATATAGCCTCTACGCTCACCAAAACCAATTTATTATATTCCTATCTAAAGCCTCTAAAATCATTATTCGTAACAGATTCAACGTAAAAAGAAGTACATGTCTCGACTGACTAGTGGTTAATTTGGTCGACGAGAGATTTCAACACAAACAGTTCTCCACTGTCCTCGACAGCTCCTCCAGTAGCCGGCTTGTTCTCAGATTCTTCTGTCCTGTCAGAGAAATTGCGTGGAACTGAAGGTGAAAACGGCAAATTGAACTGAATTGGGGAACTCGTAGGTGTCCCACGAGAAAACGGAATACCAACAACAGCACACATCCAGATTCTAGTTTTGTATATCCGAAATAACTCCCGTACCAAATCACGGAAGTCGATTCGGCGATTGGAGGCATAATAGAAGATCAATTTGTTACGGTCAAATTGATACTCTGCATCAATGAGCTGCATGTTGGAAAGTCCGTCCCCGTGTGCACCTGATGTAAGACTCGAGATCTTGGCGACACATAGGCGGCAAGCCTTTTCTTCGTCTTGCTGCTTGTTGAGCACTCTCAAAACTTCTGGTTGCAGAGCAAAGGCTACAACTGCTTTGGGAAGATGTAACACGGGCGGCTGATGGTCGTGATCGTCAGAATGACTGCTTCCACGCCTATTGGGCTCCTCATCTCTCAAGGCATGTTGCTGTTCTTGGAACTGCAAGTATTTCAACCAACGAGCTTCGTCAATTGAAACGTCCAATTGCACGAGACGGCCAAGATCCCGACCTCGATCAGCCTCAACAATCACAAGATCTCCTGGCACAGCTGATACCAACTCGGGGTGGGTTGCGGGTCCTGGGAGGTGGAACACGTCAAGACGGCCAGCCTTGAAGGCCACAAGCACAAGCTGAGCATTACGCAAAGATGGCTCGGAGGGAAACCGAGGCAACTGCACGTTGGGATTCGGGGAATCTCCGTAATAGTGCTCTTGAAGGTGACGAAGAGTGACCCCCACTCTCTGGTGAGGATCGGCTCCAAAGTACTCGGCCACAAGCCTAACTGCCTCACTACTGCCGGCACTAGCATTGGCACCATTGTTTCCAGTCAACTCGGTCTTGGGCTTGGTCTTCACAGGGGCATTTGCAGCGGTCTTTGGCGACCCTGCTTCGTTGACCTGAGAGAGCATGTCTCCCTGCGAGTGCCGGCGAAGGTCCCAAGAATAGTCACCACCACCAGCATCCAAAGAGCCTATCGAGTGTCGATGATCAATCCAAAGCCCGTTGGTGAACACACCAGCGTTCACAGGAGGACTCATGGAGTTGGCCGAGGGAGCTGTCTGACTCATGGAGCGAGGGTGGTACAAGGGCCCCGAGCTTCCACCCATATTGATTGGAAACCCACTGTGGTTTCCCACGCTACTGGGGTTTCCCCCGTTATTAGGGTCTGCCAATCCACCGGGGTTGCTGCCTGGGTTGGCACCAGCAGCCAACTGGCTCGTGTTAGCCACCACGGGCGCCCCGAAGCCCATTCCCCCCATCACATTAGCATTTGGATTCATCACATTCATGGTCATCGGATACATCACATTGGGGTTGGCTCCATTGCTATACATCACATTTGCACCAGCACCAAACACGTCGAGCTCCTGGGGACTCTGGGGAATCCCACTGGCACTCAGGACCGATGAGTGATTGGAGTTGGTGCTCCAGATGGTATCAAAAGTCAGCGACCTCCTGTGGGCCACCCCGGGTGCGGACCATCCTGGAGCATCAGCAGTTGGACCGAAAAAAGCCGCTCCCTCGGGATGGCGATTGACTCCACTCATGGTGGCCCAATTGTTTTGGGTAGGTTCGTGATCATCGTTATTGGTGTTCATTGTTAGGTTATATAACAAGGGTAACCTTCAATAATCGTAAAATAAATGATGGTTTTCAATTTGGGATTCTCACCCAATTTTTAGGCAATAATTATTTTAAGGGTTGTGAGGCGGGGGCATTTTCTGGGGCGAGTATTGGCCCTGCCTAAAGCAGTCAGTGTTGCGCTCTAGTGGGGTTAATAGATGATCTTTTTTGAAGAGGGACGAGTGTTGTTTGCCTTACGAGTATTCCGATTTACATGGGAGCCCCTAGGAGGTAGAGAACGTCGTAGTGGGAAATACCCCAGGGTTCTGTGGGTGTGCGGATGCGGCAGGAGCTACGATCTTCTTCCGGAAGGATTGGCGTACCAAAGTGGTTAGGAGAGTTCCTCGAGTGGCAGCGGCTTGAGGCCTTTTTCAAACACGGGGTTGTGGGACGGCTCCGAGACTCTTTGTTCGAGCTACATCTCCAATTGTGGTGATGCATACGCTCTAGTTTTTTAGCATTGCTGCAGATATGCTACTGCCTATTTCGCACCGATTTCGCAGCCATTGTTTTGCAGGGGCTGCATCAATAAGGTTTTTCCATGATTAGGTTTGGATGAAGGTATGAGAGGCTGCTGGCACCGATTTGGAGGCTAAGTAAGTGGGATCTTAACTTAACATAAAGGTGAGAACTTGGATCTAAAGGCAATATAAAGGTGAGCGTAGTTGTAAGAAGTGAAATAAAGGGCCAAACTATATCATTGAGATTAGAAAGTAGTACAAGCGTATTGAGCAATCGATTAACCTTTTCAAGCGGAATGCTAGCAATTGAATGAAAGACGAACTTGAATTATTGCCAACTATAACATCAAGGTAAAAAATAGAGACTAGCACTCGATGAAAAACACAAGGATAGATCAAAAATAGTATAAGCGTGGAAGTGCGAGGATTAGCCGAGTAAAACAAGGTATGAACCGAAAGCTCTAATGTGAAATTTGAAAACAAACAATACGGAGGTGGGATAATGCAGGAATTTTTCCACTAGCATTGAAAGGGTAAAAGGAAATGTATTTGAAGGACCGAAAGAAGGACAAAGGTATAAATTGAAATTAAAGTAATATAAAGGTGAACTTATGCGAAAAATGTAATTATCTCCAAGAATTGAAACGTTTTCTAGTGTAAAAAACTAGATCAAAATAGCAAAGAATAAGCAAACAGAAATGAACATTGAGAAAGACTTGCCAGAAGCAGCACTTCCTTCTTGGGCAGCAACAGTTGAAGGTGGAGCGACAGTGGAAGAAGCAGAAGCACCTGGGGCACCGGCACCAGGAGTACCGGCAGCACCTCCAGCACCAGCACCAGGAGTACCGGCAGCACCTCCAGCACCAGCACCAGGCTTACCACCAGCACCTCCAGCACCTCCAGAACCAGGCTTACCACCAGAACTTCCAGCACCTCCAGCAGCAGCACCAGGCTTACCACCAGCAGCACCAGGAGTAGGCAATGGACAGTATGTAACATATGTGGTAGTGGCATCATGTACAACAGTTAATCCAGTAGTCACTGCAGACTCTTTGCAGATGTCATGAGAGCAGGAGGTAATGGTAATAACGGCGGTTTTGACGTCAGTTTCGGTCTTAGCGATACAGTGGCCCTTGACACAGACAGTGGACACAGTAGCTTCATCGATAAGGGACGAGCTGGTGTAAAGTCTACCACTGGCATCTGTTGTTACCAAGTAATCGTAGTTACCAGTGACAACTGATCCATCAGGCAAGGTTGTAGTGAAACCAGAAGTATAATGGGTACAGCCAACACAAGCAGTAGTTGTAGGAGCGGTAGTAGTAGGAGGAGCAGTGGTAGTAGGAGTGGTGGTAGGAGTGGTACTAGCTCCAGACGAAGCACCAGACGAAGCACCAGACGAAGCACCAGACGAAGCACCAGATGAAGCACCAGATGAAGCACCAGATGAACCACTAGAAGACAATGAAGATGGATCCTCAGAAGATGAGGATGGTGGTTCAGAAGACGACGATGGTGGTTCAGAAGACGACGATGGTGGTTCAGAAGACGACGATGGTGGTTCAGACGAAGAAGATGGTGGTTCAGACGAAGAAGATGGTGGCTCAGACGAAGAAGATGGTGGCTCAGAAGATGACGATGGTGGCTCAGAAGATGATGAAGAGGGAATACTGCTGCTACTCTCTTCGCCTGGATAAAGAGGCATTGGTTCACATGCAGGACAGCTATCGGGTCTTGCAGTATTAACAGCAGGCCCACCGTACAACAAACCACCGTTTAAGGTTTCAGGAACCGCTGGACCAAAATCAGTGTTAACAAGGGTAATCAACAGCTCGTCATAACCTGGACCGATGTTAATTTGGTAAGATGAAAGAAGATTGAGCTCAACAGTCAAGATACCACTAGCATCGTAACTGTAACTACTGATTGGGAGACCAAAACCAATCATGTTATCTCCGCCCCAGCCAACAACGTTGTAGGTTTGTTCTATAACATTACCATCAATCCTAATAGCACCGGAATCACCAGAGAACACGAATGTTTGGTCTGGAGAGAGGTCCAAAAGATTATTTGCAAACCAAATGGTAGAGTCGTCACCAATATCGAAGCATCCAGTACCTTGAATGGCAGTTTGTTGCAAGTAAGCCACATTGATCAAGCATACAGCACCATTGTTGGTAATACTACCAAGAAGGGTACCCAAGTTGACAGTTCCGAGACTTCTCTCCAATTGAGAGAAAGTGATAAGACCGTTGTTAGTCCAGTCAGGACTGACGATGGTCATGGTTGAAATACCAACATCACCGTTACCAGCGTACCATATCTCACCGTCGTTTAAGAAGGTACCAGCGTTACTTTGGTAACTTGGTGTTAATTGAGAATTGATAGAATTCAAAACAACCTGACCATCAGGGCCAACAGTAAAGTCGTTGTTGATACCACCTAAGAAAAGATTCAACCCAATAAGTGGGTCCTCTGATGAGATAAAAAGTTGACCTTGAACATCTAAATCACCGTAGAAGTTAACAAAATCAGTATCAATAATGGACCAGTATACACCAGCAGCGACAGAACTATCACCCCATGCAGTGGTAATACTACTTCTTGTAATAGTGTTGGAGGTGATATCTATGGCTAAAGCCCGGGCTAAAATTGCCAAGGTAGGCAAGATACTCGAATATCTCATAATTAATAGTAGCGAATGTTAGAGCGTGAAGAGGCTCTACATGAGTGGAATTGGTGATCTATTTATAATGTTTTCGAGAATTGGTTTCCAAAAAATTTGTTTACAGTAGGATTTCATAGACCTCCTTGAGCTTGTTTGTCCGAGCAAAGACGCCCCGTCCAGAAAGGGTCCTCCCTTGAATATTATTCAAAAAATATTATGCAAAGTCAACCATTTCCGCTGATGAAGATTTACAAAATAGGCTGAAGGTCTTTAATAGTGTGAATTCTTGGCTTCTGTAAACAGTCAGCTTTTATAGAATTGGGACGTGAATGGAAACTTTGGGACGTGAATGCAAACTTTGGGACAAACCCAACCGGTGCCCTTGCTACATAATGTTTCACCATACTCCCCAATACTTCAGTAGTTGGTTATTTGAGGCGCTTCTCATTAACTCAAAATTTAAGAAATTAGCCTGTGTCAATAGAAAATCCCAAATTGGAAATCTTCGATCAAAACAATAGGATTATGACCCTTTCCCCATACAACTTCCCTATTCATCTTGGGGCACCAGAAAATATTCACGAACTTCTACCATCAAGATAATTGATGCAGGAATTTTCCCAATGTAGTCATGAAGATGTAATCAGGCTTCTTGTTAGGCATATCCAGTGCACATTGCTATCTCGATGTAAGGAAAAACTTTATTTTTTCTAGTTTAGTGATATTCTGAACCTTAATAAGGCAACAAATGTCGTCCTTTGGGGTAAACGCCTCAGGTCTTGTAGATCTATTTGTATGGGGAACTCTCCAGCGTTGCTGAGGTAAATATGTCTCCGCATTTGTTGCTGGTGTCCCAACCCATTTGTATCGCTCTCTGTGCTATGTCCAACATGTGCTTTTAGAGACAACTGGTGAATTACAGGCGACGAGCGTTTATGGACCTTTCGATGCTTTCGCATTAAACATCAAAGACAGGAACTTGTACTACAACATGCAACATCCCTCGAATACTGTGCCACGGCGTACCATTGGCCGTTGTCTTTCCACGTGCATTATATTCTTTAAGCTACCCGAAATATAAAGATTTGAAATCTCGTATGGATCGCAGATCCTTATGCAAACGTTCAAACTCCGTTGACCCCGTAAATCTACAAAGTTCTGGAACGTGTAGATTGGGTTGGGATTTGACCAAATTGCTAAAAGAGTGCTAAAATACTGGATCTACGGGACTACTCTATTCCAAGAACAAGGATCTCTTTGACAATTGAGACGCCCCAAGAATAGGTGAAATTGATCGACCATCTGCTGGTACACTTCAGATATACAAAGGTGATCCTCTGCACCTGTACCAAATAAAGTCCAAAGGGTCCTATTTGAGACTGGTGGATCTTCAGGACAACCTGTAACTGGAAAGAACAGCCCAGCTTCACGAATTAAACTTTCACTGTCTTAATTGCTCTTCCGTGTATTTGAAGCGATTTACTGCCTATCTTCCTATGATGTGCATCCAGCCAAGTTGTAGGGATTTCCAGTATTTATCAACTGTAACAGGCAAAAGCTAAATGGAGCCAGCTCCAGTTTTAGGAGCCAGGTTTCTAACCTAAATTTTACTGTACTGAAACATACCTGAATTTGGGTATACGAGCTTAAGTAGCCTGCAAGGTGGCTGCGGTTTCAGTACGACCCTCCATGTGATGGTGTCGAACATCCATGTGTGGTGAGGTAGCCGCATTGGGCTGATGAACTCCTGGTCTCTCCGAATCTTGGAATAGTGAGGTTTATTTGCTTTCAAAGCAGTGCTCTCTCCGCATGATAATTTGTAGGTGTATTAGAATCTCTACTAACACGATAAAGAGCTCACGTATATTACAGTAAAACACATTTAAACAAACTATAAAGTTCACCGATCCATCACTGGTACTGCTGTTGGTTGGGCATATTTCCATTTTGCATGTTGAAGTACTGCTGGTACACATTTGGGTCGTTGTAGCCTTGTGGAGGCATTGGCATTTGAGGATGAGATTGAGGGTAAGGCATTCCAGGAGGCAAGTGAGCACCTGGGGGTAATTGGTTAGCAGCAACACCTGGTTGAACTTGTTGGTGGTGGAGTGGATGGGTAGGTACTTGTTGGGGTTGAGGAGGAGCTTGGTGTTGTTGCTGCTGTTGTTGAGCAGCTTGGTCTGGAGAATCTGAGGAGTTTCCGTCACTTTGGTTATCCTGGTCATCACCCAAGCCTTCTTCAGGAGCATTCAAGCAAGCCTGGATCAAGTTCTTACCTTCGCTCTTGGTGACCAAAGGTTGTAATTTTGGAGTGGTGAAGGTGTAAACCAACCCAGTTTCGGAAACAACCAACAACAACACTTGGGTACCGGTTAACACAGACAACTCGTATGCCTTTTTCATAATACCGGCCTTTCTCTTGGAAAATGTTATATGTCTTCTCGACTTGTCTTGGATAAACTTGATCTCAATCTTTCTTCTCTCCTTTTGTTGTTTACCACCACCAGTTTGTTCGTCATCATCGTCATCCTCTGGAGGCTGGTTGGAAGTACTCGTACTGAAAGTCGTGTTACCTGGGATTTCGTCCGGGGTTTCCAATTTTGGTTCGCTATTTTCACTCATCTACAATTTGTTAGTATTACAGCTAAAAAAAATTCACCACGGAAGGCCAGGCAACCACAATTATGGGGAAGTGAGACAATTCACTTGTGGGTAGATGCAGGTGGCAAAGGTCCAGCTCCTGAGCGGCACCGTGCCGTCGTAGACTCTTGTTTACCCACTGATAAAACCAAATCCAAAATGTGTTCGCTGTCAACAACCTAAAAAAGGGGTCAACAACAGGCGTCTCCAAATATCACCAACACCAAAGTCTCCAATGACCAAACCAGTCCCATGCAACCGATGAAGCCTCAACTATTGACCTACCAAATAAGTTATGTGCAACCATAATAGACTTCGTGGCCATATTAGGAAATTGAATAGATAGGTCAACCAAATTAGGTAACCTCGAAAACTTATGTGAGGAAGCAACACAGGGCCAGATACAGAAGCGGTGTGGGCGGAATGGGGCTGAAACTTGGCACGGATGATCTTTAGGGTTGCACAAATGAGACCGTCACTTTTCTGTGCCTGTTTGCCTGGGAAAATCCAGGAATGGGGTGTATTTCGTACGTACTTGAAGATGCTTGAAGTATGGAAAAAAAACAACAGTCAATTTGACCAAAGAGGCATGTTTTTTTGAGGATCTTTTGGTGTGGCTCTACCGTGGTACATACACGTATTTAACTATTTAGGGGAGGGGAGGCGCGCGGCCGCATTTCAGCGCGGGCAGTTGGGCCGATGTGCAGTACCAGTTGGGCCAAGCGCAGTACCAGTTGGACCCAGCGCAGCGGTATTGTTGCAGTGGCCCGACACTAAGAGCTAGCTACACCCTAAACCACGGTGGGAATAACCGTCGTGGTGTCAAGCTGGTCATTTTCGCCATTTGTCTTGTTTTCGCCGTTCTGCTGTTCGCCGTCGCCATTCTGCTGTTCGCCGTCGCCGTTCTGCTGTTCGCCGTCGCCGTTCTGCTGTTCGCCGTCGCCATTCTGTTGTTCTTCGACTGAAGGCTCAAGGCTCTCTTCCTCAACCTCCTCCACCTCTGGATTTGGCTGCACCTCGTAACCGACCCATTGGTGCAAAACGCTGTTAATTCTGCTGGTCAATTTGTCGTCAATGTCTTTCCTGTTGGTCAAGATAAGCACTTTGAGCAATTTGGACTTAGCAAACACCAGTTTGGGCACCCACAATTGCACGAGTTTGTCGAGCAGTTTGATGGCTTCGTTGATTTGGCCTCTATCTACAGATGGGACCAGTTCGGACCCGTTTGCCTCACGGGTTTCGCTTATGCTCAACAATATTTGTACTAATCCGTTGGCTATGCTGTCAAATTTTTTAGTAGAGGCAGCCAATTGGTGTGCTAACACTTCCGCTCTGGGAAAGTTCTGGTTGAATTTCACTTGGTCTTCTATCTTTTCGAATATATAGTTTCCCTGCCTGTAGTTTGCGTCCAAATCTTCTTCGATTCCCCAGTCCGGATCGTCATCAATGGGTTCTCCCGTAAACTTCTTTGACTTAGCCTTTACCTTGGAATCTCTGGACTTCGGTGTAGACTTTGCGGTCGCCAGCAGCTTCAGAGCAGTCTTTTTCTGGGGCAATTTCGCCTTCTTCAGATCCTGTTTCTTGCCCTTTTTGGCAGCCGGCTTGGGTTTCTTTTGTGGCCTATAATCGTCTTCTTCCTCTTCCTCCTCATCATCATCCTCTTCGATCTCCTCCTCTTCAATGCTGTCTTCTTCGTCTTCTACTGGAAGAGAGACAGGCTCTGGAGGTGGTTTTCCAGTGGACCCATACTTCACAAACAACTCCATATCCAACGGATCCAGAGCCAAACTGTAGGCACTTTCGAGCAAGTTGTCTCTCCGTCTCTTAGATCTGGCAACGAAATCCTCTATCATCTGCTTCGTCAACGGTTTTATATCAGAGCTTTTGATCCAGATATAAGTGTCATCACTAAAGAATCGTACTGGGATAACAACAATGGGTTTAAGGTTCTTTTTTTTGGCAGGAAGCTTTATATTCTTCGGTCTCTTGTCCAATACATACTCGGGAAGTATCTTCTCGTCTAGAACCATCGCTGGCCACGGTGGATAGCCTTTAACTTTTGCGAGAACAATGGAGGTTGGAGGGAATTCCAGAGCTAAATCTTCGCTGGATTCAGTCCCAGAGTTGCTCCCACCTGGAATTGGCAGCAGGGGCTGTACGGCGGAACCCACAAGCTGTGCTGACGCTTCAATACCCTCACGTGACATCTATTTCGTGTCAAGAGGTTGTTATGGATGGTGAAAAATCAGGCTGGCCGCGTTCATCAAGGTATTGCGACATCATCGCGACATTGATCTGCGACATCACCGTACGAATCGATGCAACCAACCGTTGCTGAAACCCACCACGAACTCGCCCACAAACAGCACACAATTTACTACTCCGTCACCCACCAAAATCTCCGGGCCTTTGATAATCATGTTGGCCTTTTTTTTATACGAAAAACGCAAAATTTTGCCGGTTTCCGACCCACAGAGAATTTCCTGGTTACTGTAAGCACATTTGACCTTGTACTGCAACCGAGCCGAGCCCAGCCCTGTACTGAGGTACAGATTCAACATTCGAGGTACGGAGACATCAAATATCTTCAAATGACCACTCTCGTGGAGCCCCACCATGAGCTGCTCGTGGCTCACGTGGAAGTCGATTAGTGGGTCTTTGAAGTGCATCTTAGTGAGTTCGTCCAGGCGGAGATCAATGGACACTAACGTCCCGTCTGCACTCGATGCATAGACCATGTTATCGTCACATCGGAGAGTACCAATATTGTCGGCAGAAATCTGCACGCTGTATACTCTATTGGGTGTGGGGGCTCGGACGTCGTATAAATTGACATACCGATTGGAGCCTGCTGCTGCCACAACATTCTGATTGATGAACTTAACTGACATCATGCTTTCGTTGACGTCGTCGTTCCTGACACGAACGCTTTTAACCACCTGGCGAGCTTCGAAGTCCCAGAGGCTTATGACATTTGAGTTGGCTGTCACCATTCTTTCTCGATGGAGGTCGAGGCTGGTGATGGGCTGGTGATGCGATTGGGGGAATTCTGAGATAAAACCATCGGAAACATTGATTAGACAGAGCTGTGACCCTCCGGCTACAACGAACGGTGACGACAGTACTTCCGAGCAGTCATTGACAGCGAATCCGATGGCAATGGGGAGCATTTGTTCGATTGTGCTTATCTGCACAGAGCGCGATCGAGATGAGATGAGACTAACATCTACGCTTTCCAACGACCGCCGGTAAAAGAGGTGTTTACGACTTAAGAAGACAATCTTATATGGAAGCCCATATATACTAGCCAAGCTCATTCATCGCTGATGTCTTTTTTGGCATTTCTGGCACTTCTGGATAGAATTATACTCTCTTTCACTGGATCTTTAGCTTCAAATACGTGCTCGATCTCTTCCAACGTCAAATTACTAGTTTCCACGAACAAGAAGTAGATCACCACAAGCTGAAAAGCATCCCAAAATACGTAGAAAACATAATACCAGTAGGTGATATTTTGCATTGCTAGTGGGGCAGTGTACAAATTCAATGTGGAGGCTGCGTTCGAAACGAGCCCGTACAATGCCATACCACGGGCTCTCATATCATTGGAAAGAACCTCAGAGGGGTAAGTTGGCTGTAAGGGAGTAAAGGCAAACGAGAAAAACACTGCTTGGAAAATGTAGATGAAGGCAATTCCCACAGCTGCTGCTTGTTTGTTATTATTGTCGTCATTGAACTCTTTGGTTGCAACAGCTAAAGATATGAACGAGATGATAAATCCGCTGTTGGCATACAATAAAGCTGGTCTTCTGCCAATATACTCCATGGCAAAAGCACCGGCACCGGCAAATATGAAGCAGATAATGGAGTTCACAGCTGTCAAAAGTAAACGGGTCGTTGGGTTCTTGATTCCTAGGTTGAGAAACAAAGTAGTCATGTAATAGGTGATAACCTGGTTACCACTGAATTGATTGAACCAGGACCAAATAAATACCAACAAAGATCTCCGACGACGTTGTCGAGTTCTCAAGAACACACTGATGTCAAAAAAGTCCCAAGGCTTGATAAACCCCAGGACCTTAAAGGACTGGGCAATTTGTTCCAACTCAGCTAACACTATTGGGTGGTTAGCATCTCCTCCAGCATGAAACTTGATGATAAACTTTCGGCATTCGTCAATGCGGTTTTTGGAATAGAGATACCTAGGGCTTTCAGGAAACATCCAAATGCACGAAAGGCATATACCAGGACACAATAACTGCAACCACAAAGGAATTTTAAATTGTTTCGAATCTTCAAAATGGATCAGAGTCCCATAACTGGCCCATGTGCAGATAATCGAACCAACATAATAGAAGGTATTGAAAAATAAACCAACTGATTTACGATTGGGCGGGAGGGTTTCCATGAGAAGCATTGGGGCAGCAGCTGAAGCTATACTGACACCAAAGCTCAATAGAAATCGAGCGAATATTAGCAAGTTCAACGTCTTCACAGTTGCAGACACAATTGCACCAACACACACGATAATAAGGCCTACGGATATGGTTTTCACTCTGCCGATCCCGTCACAGAGAAAGGGAATAAAAGCAGTCAGAGCCATGGCAGCAATTGGATAAATAGCGAAGAATAAGCCAGTGGATGCCGGAGAATCATGTAAATTGAAGTAGTCAAGAAACAGGGGAAGAGTGATGATTGCAGTGGCTACACTACCATCATAGCCATTCATAGTAGGACATAGGTATAAGCACACGCATAAAAGGTAGAGCCTTACTCGGTCCTTCGTGAACTCCGACACTGGGTACTTCACAAGTAATCGTTTAAGAGAGGCTTCTGGGTTATCTAGATCGGCACTCTCTTTAGCATCTTGTACAGCATTCTTGAGCTTGAGATCTTCAGGATGTTCTTGGTGGGAGACTTCAATTTTTATGGAGTCAATATCAACGTGAGAGTCTGTATCGGACATTGTTACTAGTTGTAATTATTTGCTTATCAAAGGTACGGGATAGTATATATTGGAGCCATCAGGGCAAGTAGCTTGAACTCCGGACCCTCTCAGATTGTGGGGATATCTCGAAGAGCAATGACATGGTGTTGCAACCAGATTAGCATTTCTGAGGGGCCGGGTATTGTTAATGCTCGGTCCTTGAAAGGCAACCTCTAGCTGGGGTCAAAGAGTCCATATAGCTTACGTGCGGGGTGACCAAGGGCTCACGAAAGCCTCCTCTCATTTGATAATAGTGGATCGTTAAACAGTGCCAGATAAAAAGAAAGGTCTAGCACACTACACCCCACCCGTTTTGGTTCAGAGCCCCTTCCTGTAGCCAAGCCTGTTCGGGTTTATCGCAATATTACTGTCTATTAAGCCGAAGCACGAGAACCAGCTGAGTCAGGACCACTACTCAAGTCGGCACTTTGTTGGTCTGAAGAGCCACCACAGTTGAGTCGGTCAGGAATGAAGATTACACGCTACAGTTTAGAAGAACCCTTACCAGTAATTAACCTTACCACTAGTGTTAAATTTTAGTAACTCTTGCGAAATTTATTATTAATAAATCACATACTTGACTTAAAAATCGCCAGTTTGAATCTCATCGCTAGTAAACAATGAAAACGGTAAACATAAATACCGAAAAAATCACCATTTAATGGACACTGTGGTTTGTGTCCAATGGGCAACTTCCGATTGTAAATTGCCCAACTAAAAAAAAATAACTAAAATATTTGCTAATAAAGATCATGAGACTTTATTTTACAACGTAGTAGGTTACCAAAAGCGCCGAGCAACGCAAACGGCTGATGCCTCCAGGGCCACAAGCGCACCACACAGTGGTGACTCTTGAAGTCAATCGCCACTGCATGACCTCGCCAGTAAGGCTCCTGGTAGCACACAGTTTAGTGCCAGCGTGGTCGTAGTGCCGCCCTGGTGGTGCACCATCACCCCAGCGACGGCTGAACATATGACCCCCACGTAACTGATGGTTGCGGGCATCTCGGAACATCCCACCGAGGCGTCGCGGCAGCCTCACATTTGTCGCCGCAAAACTTAGGCCTGGCGCGGGTGCACAAAAAGAAACCTCAGTGCTTATAAATGCAAATAATCCTTAAGTTTTCAGTCCAATATTTCATTACAGCAAAAGCTACATTACCATGGAACAAGAGCTTTGCTACAAGAAAAGGAGAACAGAGTTAGGCGAGTTCAAGCTACGCGACCACTCTTCCTATGACACCCCGGAAGAGCCCTCGTTCCCACTTTCGAAGTCCGATTCCCTTGCCCACAAGATCGTGGATTTCAGCATTCCCATGACGCTCGAAGACGATGAGCGAAGTTTTATTCGGTGGTTCAACTACGTGAAGAATACATTGCCTATGTCGAACTATAAAGATATGGTGTCGTTGAAATACATCAACGAAAACGACGACAACTACTGTAAGAAGCTCTTCAACAAATTCTCTATCAAGTGTAAACGGTCGTCTACTTTGAGCCAGGAGTTGAACTTGATATTGTTTCTGTCGATAGACCCCCAGCTCATACATCGCATGGGACTTGAAGGGAGCCAAATGAGTTTCTGCAATTTTGAACGGATAAAGATATACTTCCAGACCAAGATCAATGTGTTCTATCTTATGACTCTTGAAAACGATTTGCTGTTTGACCCGGTTAACAACTTGAAGTTTTTGAGTGATTTGGATTACTTGATATCGGTTTATCTGATAATATTTGGCCACGGACCTAAACTGGACTTGAAGGTCAACTGGATTTTGAATGCTTTGAACAAAGACTTCGTCAACAACCAGGCATTACTCGATGCCGTACAAAACAACTGGGAGCTAATTTCCAAAGATATATGCATATTGAGAAAGATATTGTTGTCTCACTAATGACAAGCAATGATAACGAGAACACGAACAACCACAGCGATTCAATCACCAGCATTAACTAGCATAGACTTATGTAACATAAACAGTGTTTGTACCATATAATGTGTAAATAAAATTTTTGTTACCACCGCCACTTAGATGTTATCCTTGAGCACCAGCCTGATGTCCTTCAAAAATCTCCCAAAATTCTGATCCTTGTTGAACCGGCCAACAATCGGGCTTACCTCTTCCTCGCTGAGCCCGGGAAAACTATCAACCACATTGAACTCGTCAGCAACGTCTAAGTCCACCCAGAACTCCTTATCAAGGTTATTGGGATCCAAATTGGAGAACCTGAACCTCATCAAGTCTTCCTTCAACACCTCGATCCGCAACCCCAAATACCTCTCGAACTTCAAGAGCTCCACGTCGTCTTGAATCACCTGGTCATTGAGGTCCTTGGAGAGCTTCCGGATCTTTTCGTTCAATTCATTGATTTGATTGTTTATTTGGTTCAAACCCTCATCAAGCTCGGTCTTTTTCGCCAGCAATTCGGCCTCTTCAGTCCGTAACTGGTCTATCTTCGACTTCCTTGTCTCAAGACTCACCAAACTTTCCTCTATCTTCACCTGGAGCTCCGCCTTATGCCCGTCCAACTGTTGGATCTGATTAGCTAGCCGCACCTCTTCATTTTTCAACTGGTTGACCTTGATGTTGAAATCGGTCTTATCATCAATAATCTGGCACTTTTTGCTGGAAATCTCCTTGTTGAACCGGGACGTGAATTGGTCGAGATCCTTCTGCAACTCAAAGAACTCCTCTATTGGTGTCATAGCTTGTTGTGTGCTCATTATGTTGTGATTTAGTGTTTATTTTTCGCACGAGCAAAACATTTAAACCTCATCGATGGAACGCACATCAGTCAAACTTTTGACGTTTAATGTGTGGGGGTTGAAATACGTCTCGAAGCACCGGAGAGAGCGAATTGCGGGAATTGTGCACAAGCTCTTGGATCCTTCCGAAGACTACGATGTTATTGCGCTTCAGGAGCTCTGGGTCGAAGAAGACTGGGAATTGATCGATCACAAGTTGGCTCATTTATATCCCTACCGTAGACGGTTCAAAAGTGGCATTTTGACGGGGCCAGGCTTGGCTATTCTTTCGAAGATCCCTATAAAGGAGACATGGCTCTACCGGTTCCCCATCAATGGGTTTCCTTCGGCTGTGCACCGGGGCGATTGGTACGTGGGAAAGAGCTTGTCAGTGACGACTCTTGCTAATAATATCGTTATTTTGAACAGCCACATGCATGCTCCGTACGGCTACGTGGGGCCCAATGCATATACATGCTCCCGGTCGTGCCAGGCGTGGGACATCAGCAAACTCATCAATCTTTTAAACCGAGCAGGTTACCATATTATATTGGTGGGTGATTTGAACTCGAAGCCGGGCTCGTTGCCCCACAAATTGTTCACTCAGCAAACGAATTTACGGGACTCATGGGAGGTGTTCAAGTCTGCCTCGGGTCTGTTGTTGACAAACGAAGAGGTGGCCGGGCTCTCGCCAAAGGACCAGATCTTGAAGGGTGGAATCACCTGTGACTCGAAGCTCAACTCATGGAGGATCAACCGCAGATTGGACGAGGCCTGCAGACTCGACTATGCGCTTATAAACCAATCATTGGGGGTGTTGGATGCCTCGGTAAAGTTCATAGACTTCTTGCACGATTTGGGGTGCTCGTACTCGGACCACTTTGCTTATTTTGTCGAGGTGAAGATCGAGGCCAAGGCAGAGGCCCTGTCCACTTTGGACACGTCCAAAAGCGATTTGTGGGTGGTGTATAAGGAGTTTTTGGCGGAAATAGAGTTATACAAGAACGAGATATTGCCCAACCATTTCAAATGGAGGGAGTACCATTTCTACGTATCGATGGTGGCGATTCTTCTTCTAATTGGGATGAATGCAATAAGTGTTCCTCCGTTATCGTCGTTATTATCTGCAATATTGCCAGTTGTGTCGATTACGGGGGTTATAAATGGAATGTTTGCCCTCTTGTGGATGAGAAGTGAGTTACGAAATGTTGATGAGGTGAGGATGGAGGTCGAGGATACCTTGCTGACGTTATCGACGAGCGATATGGCCGATTATGACGTGATGCAGGGAGCATAGATGTGAGAGGATAGCTACTTTCTGTTAAGAGCTAGCTTGTGGGTTAGACCCAAGAAAAAAGGATAAACGTAATACGGCGAGCCACATAGTGCATACGGCTGAATAATGCTTAATGGTAAACTACACAGTGAATATGGCTGAGTAATAATTAACTGGTAAACTACACAGTGCATACGGCCGAATAATGCTTAACCGTTAAACTACATAGTGCATATAGCTGAATAATCTTAACAGTCCAGTGATGGCAGGATCTCTTGACAGCAGAGTTCCACAGTTTAGCAGTCTCAACAGTTGTAGAAGGCCCGAGTGAAAAATCCATCGCACTTTATCTACGTGGTCAACAATGTTGTCTGAAATCGTAACAACACTCACTCTCATATTGGCAGTCCAAGCCAACTTCTTCGACTTCATCCAGAACCAGTTCCACGGCCATTCCAGAGAAGGTTCCACTCCTAGCTTTGAAGTCGCCAAACTCAACTCCAACTGCGAAGGCTACTTATGCCCCGACACCCAAGAGTGCGTAAAGGAAGCTAACCTTTGTCCATGCCCATTTCCATCGAGCCAGATGAAGTGCTTGCTACCAAACGGTAAGTATCTCTGCATCTCCAAGCCCGCAGGAGATGTTGCTGCTAACTATAAGGATCCCCATACCAATTGGAAAATCGATGCCAAAGACGAAAACATCAGGGACTGTGGCTGGGTCAGCAGGCATTACGGTGCTTAAAGTGAAGTCGCTGGTGCCTAAAGTGAAGTGGCTGGTGCCAGAAACACCGGGGCAGCGTGGTTCTCCATGTTGGTTGCTCAGGCAGTCGACAGGCAGTGGCTTTTGAACTCATTCGACCATTTAGCCCACATGTAGTTTCATCCAACATCGTCTACTGTCGCAGCTCGAGCCCGGTATTGGCCTCGAGTACTCCAGCACATCACGGGGTCCCCCATTCAGCACCATCACTCTCCAAAACCCCGGCCGTTCCCTGAAGCTTTCATTGCTCTCAGCGAACGAGCCAGCCTACAACTTGCATACATAGTCACAATTATAACGAGAAATACACAACTTTTCCAAACAAAAATTACACGGCTCTATTGCCCTCGTTCTCTGCTTCACCCCCATCAACTCAACCACCCCTTCCACTCATCTTCATCAAGCTACGCCCCTTATCTCCTCCCATCAAAAGAAAGTCGCACACCAGTGGTAATTTTTGTGACACATTGACCCCAGTTTTAATCTCACGAGTTTTTTAACCTTTGCTGTTAAGGAAGATCACTATGACTATCGATATAACCATCAACGAAGGGGCTCCCAAGCACAGAGACCTGTTTCATACGGCAGCTACCACTCCCCAAAACAACTACTACCGGTGCTTTCAAAACTACTACCATGGGCACAACTACTTGAATCCCAACCCCAGATATATCACCAGTGTCAAGTCCAATGTGAACCATTTTCAGTTGAGGGACTTGCTTCAGGTCGACCAGTCGACGGGTGACATCTACTTTACCAAAAGCTATTCGTTGTGGAAGTTGAGCGGGCTCAACAACCCTTCATGTGGCTCTTTGGTGTCGTCCGAGGTGTCAAAGCCAGACTACTCTCCCAAATGCTATAATGTTACAAACAACGGGAACATGGTGATAGGGGGGCTTATGACCTCCCAGTACAAGATCTTCTACTCCAATATCGAAGGGTTAAAGACGAATAATCAGGGGTTTTCCCGGCCTCAAAAGGGACTCTTCACCTTCCACAACTCTCAGTTGAACATGAGTAAGACCGTCAAACTTGGCGAAATGATTAACAACGCAGTGATTATCGACAACGACGGAAATGACCAGGCCACCCAGTTCAAGTCGTATGTCTGTAACAACGACTCGTCGTTGTATGCGTTGGATATCAGCAACGGAGATCGTATAGGAATCTCCTGCAAGATAACGTGTGAACACGATATCTCTTTGAACAACGTCATGAAGTGTCCCACAAGTAACAAGATCTTAGCAGTCACGGGAGACACGCCTCTGGTGTTTTTAGTGGATCCAACCAGTTCTGGTGACCATGTTATCCAGAAGCTTCACACAAATCATGACTCGGGATTTGGCATTAGTTTCCATCCAAACGGGAACATGTTCTCTGTGGCGTTCCAGAACGGGAACTGCTTGCTATATGATCTTCGTAACCTTAATCAGCCGTTGCACACCATAAAGTCAACCAGGCCGGGCCACCAACTGGGTGCTTTCAGAGCCTGTAAGTTTGCAAACTCCCAGTTTTCGGACATTTTGGTGATCTCTGAACACATAGGCCGTGTTCATGTGATCGATCTTCGGAACTTGAATGACGAAGTAAACAACCACCAGGTGATTGTGTTTCCATTTGCATTGGATCAATATGGCGACTTCAAGGCGAAAAGCTGTCCAGAACTGTCTGTCGACGATGGCTCTTCCATTAAAAATTCGACCGCAAAGGGAGCCAGCAAATTGGGCGAGTCAGACATTGATCAAGACAGAAGGAAAGCTGTGAAATCAAAGAATGAAGCACATGAAATACACTATAATGTGCCCATATATGACGATCAGTTTGACACGGCCAAAGCTCAGTTCACTGCTCCTTTGGTATATGACTATGACTACTTGACCAATGTCAATCCCAAGTTGTTCAAGTACTACACCTACCTGCCTGAAGCTAAGCTTGACGGTCCATCTTCTCCTGGAACTTCGCCAGGACCTTCACGGTTTGATCCACAGTCCCCAATGACAGGAAGTTTTGATGGTGTTTATAACGCCCCTACGTTTGACAGCCTGGTGCCGGCAAGCTCTCCAAGCACTTACCACAACTCGGATAATCATATTCATGGGGAGATGGAGCTTTCTGGTTTGGACTGGTACGACTCCAAGCTTCTTGTTGGATGTGAAAATGGAGGTATCATTAGCTGGGATGTCAACTATATTGGCCGCAGAAGCTTTGGTCTGTTTTCGTTCGTTTGAACGGTCAACCGCTCCGGTACTGAATCTGAGAACGTCGCTATATTTTCGCCCGGGCCATTGCACATTGTTTAAGGCAATAGTAATGCTTGAGACCAAAGTACACCGAATTTGGCACCATCGTTGTATAGCCAGGCCCCACAGGGCTCTATATAGCTGTAATGAATTACAATGACATCGCATTGACCGTTGTCTCTTACATGTGCACTACAGCCACTAAGTCTCCACCATATATAAAGATACACTCTAACCAATTTTACATCTGCACAAATCCCATCCTACAACCAAACCTGGCATCTTCAACCAATCCTACATCTGCCACCAAACCCCATCCTACAGCCTTTTGGTTGTCTGGGAATTTGTTCTCAGTGAACCCCTCCTGAGAAGAATCCAAGACTCAGCTAAGCCTTCAGCTGAAGGCTTCAAGTACATGCTTTTTGGAGCAGCAGTGGCACTTTTGGTCAAATACAAACTCATCTCCACGCTTTTCGCACCCATTTCAAAACTGTACGCGTTCGGAAAGTTTCAGAATTAACATCAACAATCCCACATAATGTATGTGCACCCGTCCCAGTTCGCCAAAGTATACCAGGAGATCAAGCGAACGTCGTTGTCTCACTCCACCTGTAAGTTGATCATTTTTGTGGCGTGTTTGGATATCGACTCCTTGTGTTCCAGCAAGATTCTTAGCAACATTTTCAAGAAAGAGTTGATCCAGTACCAGCTTGTCCCGGTGGTAGGCTACGCCGACTTGAAGGACTATTTCGACAAGCTAGATGATGAAGTGGCCAACGTGCTTCTTATTGGCTGTGGGGCCATGTTGGACGTCGAAGGGTTCCTCGACATCAGTCCACAATTCATAGAGGGCCACGAATCTCTCGATGTTAAAGGCGACACTGTGGCAGACCTTGCGAAGTTGAAACGCCGTGTGTTTGTGATAGACGGTCATCGGCCATGGAACTTGGACAACTTGTTTGGCTCGGCTTCTGTGGTGTGCTTTGATGATGGCTACATCAACGACAACTTGGTGGAAGAGAAGGAGGCATATGAGAAGCTATTAGAGGCAGACGAAGATGCTGACAGTCAAGAGGAGGAGGACGAGGACGATGAGGAGGACGACGAGGAGGAGGACGAGGATGTGGAAGATAGTGAGGAAGACGAGGACTTGTCCATCCACTCTCAGGATGATGAGGAAACCATATCTAGAAAGCGGAAGCTACAGACCAAGAAGCTCCGAAGTCTCAAGAAACAGAAACGTATAACTCTCAACAAATATGAATATGAACTCGAGACGTACTACAACCAAGGGACCACCATAATGTCATCGACAACTGGTACCATATATGCATTATTATCTTCCATTGGTGAAACCAGCATTGAGAATTTGTGGTTATCTATAATAGGCACATCTTCCTTGGACAGTCACTACCCCGAGGTGTACGACAAATTCCAGCCGTTGTTCAAGGATGAAGTTGTCAGATTGAACCCTTCCAACTCTGCAAACGAAAAGACAGCAGATTCTACTCTTTTAACCTTGGACAAGGATTACCATTTATTTTTGCTAAGGCACTGGACTCTCTACGATTCATTCTTCTACTCCAGTCACGTCAACTCCAAGCTTAATTTATGGACAGAAGATGGGAGAAAGAAGCTCCACAAGTTGTTTGCAACAATGGGTGTTTCATTGGCCATTGCTCAACAGAAATGGATTTACATGGATACGGCCGTGAAGAAGAATCTCCCCTTCATTTTCAATAAGTACTTGCCCTTATATGGGTTGGAAGGTATCGTAAGAGAGGGGTTCATCCGTACTTTTGGTTTCACTGGCCAGTTGTCTGCTATAGAATGCGTAGAGTCGTTGACTGCTCTCCTCGAAAGTGATAATAGAATACTATTCAGTCTGACAAATAATTCTACAAGCTCTTCGGAAGACAAGGATGTGGAAGACGATGTCATCAACTCCAGAATCAAGGACAGGGAAAAGATTTGGGTAAACAATTTCTGGTCTTCGTGGGATGCTTTGAATATGGATTTGGTCAATACTACTTCCAATCCCTCATTTGGTAACGGGTCCGCAAACTTGAAGAAATCCAAAGGCTTGGATCTACTTCTACAGGGACTCGAAAGTGCCAAAAAAATCCAGCAAGTGATCTTTCGGACAGGCACTTCGTTGTTGGAGAGAAAAATGGTTAAGAATTTGAAGCTCTATCGATTGTGCGTTTTAAACGATGGTTCGATACCAGATTTGAAAGTCTTTAATAATCCTTTGATCTTATCTAAGCTTGGTAATTGGATCTTGGAGAACATCACTGAATTGGAATTTTTGAGCAAGAAGACAAACTTCTTAAAGCCATTGGTGGTAGCCAGTTTGGACAATGAAACAGACACCTACCTTGTGATTGGGCTTGCACCCAAGTACCCTGCCGGGTTATCCAACACGGAAAAGGCGAAATTGGTCCAAAAGAACAAGAAAGAAGTGGCTGATGGTGAAGAAAACGATAACGATAACGACAGAAGTGATTTGGCAAACAACCTAACCACTAGACTCAATACCTTCAGTGTGGCTTTCCATCAAGTAGCTAACAGTTCGGGGGCCAAAGTCAGAATCGACAGTTTCGACAAGTCAGTCATCGAAATAAGAAAAGACGATCTTTCTCCTTTTTTGGAGAAGTTGACCTTCAGTGGTTTAATATAGTTAATTTGTATTATAGAATCAGTATTCACGAATCTGAAAAGATTCATCTATCGCATTTCTTATCAGTAAACCAGAATGTCCATTGTGGTTGTAGGGTATGTTCAATTTGAGAACTGATAACGGCCAATACTAACAGAAGACAGTGCTGGAATCATAGGTTTATATACCACCTATGAGCTTGTTGAATCTGGCAAAGATCCCAAGTCGATTAGGATAGTGGCCGAATTCGTGCCCGGAGACTTTTCACCCAAGTACACATCTCCAGTAGCAGGAGCATATTTCTCAGCTGAAGTTGAACCACAGTTGATTCCGTATTCTAAGTATACCTATTTGAATCTTTCCAAGTTGCAGGAGAAATTGGGCAACAATTGTGGGCTCAAGCGTACGTATTGTACTGAGTACCAGCTGGAAAAGTTGGATCTGGGAGACGTAAAGGACCTCGATTTCATCCAAGAACTAGAAATAGTCAAGGAAAAAAACTATAGAGTCAGGTATTTGGGGTGGACATTCAACAGCCCCAAGTTCATAAACAACTTATTGGACTACTTGCTCGAGAAGGGCGTAAGTCTTGATAAAAGAAAGATTACAGCTTTGGAAGATGCTTATGATTCGCTGACAGAAGTCTTGTTCAATTGCTCGGGGAATGGTGCTCGGGAGCTAGCTGGTGATACAAATTGTGAACCTGTTCGTGGTCAGGTTGTGGTGGTGTCTGCCCCTGGAATAGACCTGGTTACCACCTACTGGAGTTCCACTGAGTCTACGTACATTATTCCACGGCCGGACTCGGAATTGAATGAAGTCGTTTTGGGTGGGTACTACCAGGATGGAAACGGAGACATTGCTAGCTACGGTCACGAAACAGAGGACATCTTTAGAAGGGTGTCACGGTTGCAGCCTGGTATCGAAAAGTTTTTTGACAGAGTTGTTAGAGTCGTCACCGGATTGAGGCCAGGCAGAATAGGAGGCCCTAGAGTAGAAAGAGTGGATGGGAGGGTAGTAGTAGTGCACAACTACGGAGCCCGAGGCTGCGGGTACCTTATGGGGCTCGGAATGGCCCATGAAGCGGTGCTGCTTCTCAACAAGTAGTAATTTATTAGAACACCATGATGCACAGATTGTTGTCTTCAGTCGTAAACTAAACATCAGCAATATACTAGCTAAAGATCTTCATCAACGCAAGCATTATATACCAGCCCTCTTTTGCGATGACAATACACTGCTTATCGTACTTCCCCATATAGCGAAATTCTGCGATTCCATCTCATCGCTATGAACATCCAGTTTGGTGATATCGAGTTCAATGGGCTCAACAACTTAAAGCACATAACCAAGGAGCTACGTAAGGAGCAATATAGTCTCAAGAACAGACTACAGTCTATTCTTTACGACTACCAATTCATCAAATCACTAAACCTTTTGGATTATCCATTGATACCCAATGAGAGATGCGGACTTTGGTACTTACCTCCATCTGAGTACTCCCAAACAGCCTATTTCAAGTCCACAGACGGCCATACGGGCGAATGGAAGTTCTCTTACCGAAGATTGAACTTGCATCTTCTTCCAGTGATAAAGATCCGTGGAGGTGCCGTTATCATCGACTCTACTCGGAAAGGTAAATTGGTGCCCGATGCGTTGCTGAAAACTGTTCCCATTTGGTGTGCTGTTTTGAACTGTTTGGCATTTGGACTTGATGAAAGCAAGGACCACTACGTCCTGCTTCCATCCTTTGTGCCGGGAACAGAGAAGAACGAGATCATAAAGAAGATACCCCAGTTTGTGGAAGAGGTGAGAAGATTGAACCTTATAGACATTTCTTTGGACAAGCCTCTCGTGCCCTCATGGATATATCCTGCTAGAAAGCACGTCAAGCTCGACCCGGATGTGTACCATGTGATCTGCCTAAGTGCTTCCGACAACCAGCTTCAAAATATGAGTGTGAGAGCAGGTGAGGAAACTGTGACGTGGAAGTACATTCAAGGCTCGGCCGATGACCATGAGCTTTGGGTAACGAAAGAGGTGTGTAATGGGAACCTCAGTCCCCAGATTTTCTGGAATAATGCTACAAGTTTGACTGACTGTGGATATATTAAATACGGAGAACAGGAGCTAATTGCAAAGTTGAACGACCTTGACCAACACTCGGAGGCCATAAAGTTTTGGCCTGTTTTCGACACTGGACTATACTTTGGTAGCATTTCGGAGAATTCCAGGTTTCCTGAAGGTGTTCCAATTAATACTTTGGTGGTATTAAGCAAGCACCAAGTGGAGAATGTTCCTAAGTCAGTGCAAGTGTTTCACTTCGATCTCGAAGGTAATAAGAAAGGTTCCAAGATGCTCAGAACTATCTTGCCTCAAGTAATACCAAAGTTGGGCAGCACGAAAACCATGGTTCTTTGTGACAACGGTAAGGACTTAAGTGTCGGTGTGATATTGGTGCTTCTCTGTCAAAAGTACGACTTGGACTTTCAGAGATTGCAAGAGGATGGGAAGGGAAGTAAAGACTTGATAAAGCAGTTCTTGAGTAGAGTCAATCAGATCCATCCTGTGAACACCAGCCGAAACACTCTTCAAAGCGTGAACAGCTACTTGATGTAGGAAGGTGGTTGACCGGTGGCGACCGAATAGTGATAAGCTGGGTTCTCATCACCAGCACACTGTCTCAGCTGTACGGCTATGTTGGTGACCGGTACTTGCGAGATGACCACAACACTGACCTGCTTTTTGGGACCTTGGTGTGGCAGAGCACGACGTTTGTCAACTACACATATAGCAGATGTTTGTCAACTACATATATAGCACCAGAAGTCTGCCAACTACACATTTAGAGTCGCAAGTCTGTCAACGGTAGCACAAATAATAAAACATGGTCGTCAACTACAACACATATGGCATCACAAGTCTGTCAACTACAATACATATAGCATCACAATCTGTCAACTACAATACATATAGCATCACAATCTGTCAACTACAACACATAAAATATCACATTTTAAGAATAGGTGTCAACTACAACACATGAGCATCACAAGTCTGTCAACATCAGCACATTTAGCGTCACAAGTCTGTCAACTAAAGCACATTTAGCGTCACAAGTCTGTCAACTACAGCACATATATTATCACATGTTTAGAACATATCTGTCAACTACAGCACATGAGCATCACACGGTGTGCATGTCCACTGCAGATGCAGGCTGCGTCGCCTTGCACAAACTATGCAGGTCGCTCCAGATGTAACCGTATAGCCGCCCAGTTCGGCTTATCGCCGAGGCACATTTTCTCGCGCGGTGAAACTGAAAAACTTGTGCTACGATGAGGTTCTTAGTATTACCAGGGTTTTTGCAATGCGGGAAGACGTTGGCAGACAAGTCTTCTGGATTAAGGAAGCTCTTAAAGAAGTCCAACCATGAATTAGAGTACATTGATCCTCCCAAGATTCTCAACAGTTATACCGACTTGCAGTTCAAGCTAGGTGAAACTGCCCAAGAATGCGAACAAAAATGGCAGAAGATAGTAGAGGCCAACAACAACAGGTGCTGGTGGAGGCACAGTGAGTCCAATCCTTACGAAGGTCTCGAGGAGTCCTACAAGCATATGGTAGACTATATAAGCCTGAAGGGACCATACGATGGAATCATTGGTTTCTCCCAAGGTGCTGGAATGTCGTTGATTCTACTCCAGCAGTTCCAGTTCAAAGTGTGTTTATCATTCTCGGGCTTCTGTTTCACCGTTCCCAGTGACCCCAGCTATGATAGAGTTAACATCAACTATCAAATTGACGACCCAGAGGTTTACAAGAGCAAGAATATGATACGAAACGAGTATAAACACTACTACGAAGACAAAGGGACTCCTATATTGAACATTTACGGGGACAGTGACATGCTTGTTCCCCAGGTCAGGTCAAAGTTCATTGAGTCGGTGTTCAAGAACGTCGAGAGCTTTGAGTTCGAAGGAGGCCATATGATGCCCAACAAGAAGCCATTTTTGATGCCAGTATTAGAGCGAGTGAATGCCATAGCAACGGAAACTACAGTAGAGTAGACAGTAATATAGAAACCACAACAGCCTATACACACACAAATCACCACACAGACAGCAAACACCATTGGCATCCGTCCTTCCAAACTACACCATTATCGATATTAGTGCTCTCAAACTACGTTATTTTTCGCTTCGCATCTCTGAAATTTATCACACACAACGATGCCTAACGTTCCTTCCGTATACAAAGAGCAAACCGAGTTGCCAGCATGGATGAAGAAGGGGCAGGAGAACAAGTACGATAAGTACGGGTCTCGAACCCCTTCTTCTGCTCCCCCAGAGCCCGAAACCGACGACAAGTATTCGAAGTATGGGGTCAATGAGGATGATAGAGTTTCCAGAATAAGGCGTGAAAACGAGCGCAAACGGGGCCGGGACCGGGTTGGAGATGGAGCCCCTGACTACAGCAAGTACAACAAGTACAGTGAGAGGGAAAGGAGCAGAAAGGAACCCCCACGAGAAGACCCCAAGTCGGCAGTTGCCGAAAACGAGCCCCAAGTGGCCGAGTCCCAGTCTCCGCCTGAACCGGAGCCCGAGCCAGAGGTCATGGCTTACAGACATCTCAAGGTGACGAATCCAGCCAATTCATACTACCAGACGTTTCAGAGTAATTTAAAGCGAGACGTAAACGATGTCAATGCCATCATTAGGACCCACTATAACCAAAGAACCTACCAATCCAAATACCAGGGAAACAGGACCAAGTCTCCAATCATCAAGCTTCGTAACTTCAACAATATCATCAAGTACATCCTCCTTGGGGAATTCTGTAGACCTGTTGGTGAGAGACCCTTCAGGGTGTTGGATTTGTGTTGTGGGAAAGGAGGAGACTTGAATAAGATGGAGTTTATCAAGGTAGACGAATATGTGGGTATAGATATCAGTGATGCCTCGATCCGGGAGGCGTACAGCCGGTACGAGAAGAACAAAGTTCGGTTCAAGAGTGATTTTGCTAATAATTCCCATAGAGACAGCAGGAAATACAATTTCCAGAGTTTTTTCGCCACGGGAGATTTGTTCAACTACTCAATTCCCGATATTTTGGAGCCCAATTTCCCAGGAATAATCGACAACGTATTCCCTGTGGATGCGGTGTCCAACCAATTCTCCTTGCACTATGCGTTTGAAACGGAAGATAAGATCAAGTGTCTCATCAACAACGTTTCCAAGTCGCTCAAGACCGGTGGGAAGTTTGTGGGTACGATTCCTTCTTCTGACTTCATCAAGTACAAGGTGAAGAAAGAGATGCGGGAAGAGGATTCGACTTTCGCCTTTGGGAACGAATTGTACCAGGTGAAATTTCATAAAAAGCCACCTTTAGACGGAGATTTCAATGCGGACCCTTTTGGAAATGGGTACAATTACAGTTTGACGGACGCCATAGACGACGTGCCTGAGTATGTCGTGCCGTTCGAGACTTTACGGAAAATATGTGAAGACAATCAGCTTTTTTTGAAGGTCAAGAAAAACTTTATTGAGTTTTTCAACCAAGAAATTCCCAAATACTTTAAAAGCATCAATACCAATTTGATACAAAGTATCAAGAGGTCTGACGGGAAATATGGTATTGAGGGATTAGAACGTGAAGCAATCGAGTTTTACATCCTCTTTGTATTCGAGAAAATATGATGTTAACGTCTTGCTTTGCATTTGCGCTTGAAGATAAGCAGCTATACCGTGATTTAAATAATATTTAAGCGCAACAATAAAAACCATGGGAGATAATTTGAGTCAAAGCTGGTTGTGTAGCCTTTAGGTTATGGTAGTCTCAATACGCATCATAGGGTTTTACATAACCCTCCCTGCCTTTGATCGTACAATAGCCCGGGATTATTTAGGTGTTCTCGAGTCAGACAATTAATTGTTTAATTAAGGTTTAAAGGAATTCCTTGAAAGCCCCTAGGATTCCCTAAGCCTCCGACGTCTCATGAACGTGTAAAGACTGGGAACATGATCTAAGTACGGAAGGGGTACCTTGAGTCAATCTACTACAAAACCGGGAAAATTACCCAAAAGGTAAAAAGCAAATCTCGAACAAATACCGGAGTTCCGTAACAAAAACAATATAGAATAAGATTAAACAGAATAATGCACGATCCCTTAAAGTACATGTGCTTATTAATAATAGATACAAGTCAGCAAATAACTTGGTTGTTGACAGCGCATCAATTGAGCGGGAGATCTGAACATCTTCGGGGATTGCGGGCAAGTTGATTAGCATGGCAGAAAAATTATATTATTAGATCAACAGATTTATGATTGTATCTAACTGGCAATCAAAAAGTCTGATTTTCGAGGAACTACATGCCAATTCGATGCATAGCGTGTTCGGATTGATGAAACATTATACTTGGAGTTTCACTCTTAAACCATTAAAGTTTTAAGTTTCAATTGACCAGATAAGTCCTGCTCATTCAAAACGAAATCTGAAACCTCAAGTATGTTCGACCATACCCAGGTACGAGAAAAACACTCAAATACGAGTCAACAAAAAAAGTGGGCTCGTCAATGATATCCAGAAGCAAACAAACTACCCCTGATATTGAAGTTGGTGTTTAATCTGCAACAATTGATAATAATACCCCAACACCTTCTAAAATTATTAGATTCAAAGGATATGCAATGGGTGATCTCCGAGCGTACTCATATTTCTATACAAGGTGAAAATGCTAATAGAGACTAGCGTGTGACGCCGGTGTGAGCCTAAATCTAATAAAACAACCTTTATCAAAAAGCGTGTACTAGAAGCACTCGCACGAGAATTCTGCACATATCGGCCATTGCAAATTCGGATGAGGATTGTTTTTAGACTCCGCTACATGTAACAATTCAATAGAACAAAAACCCAATCTATTGATTTGGCAGTGGTGTGCGTCGACCAATTATGACCGTCTATTGATTGGCATAAGCCATTGTGCATTAAATTTAGCATTCTAACGAACTCCCCACGCCTAAAACCCGCTCCTTGCAACATGAAATTTAACGCAAGTTTCAGCTTTAGTTGCCAAATTGAATGCATAGTGGTTTCTGGGGGACTATCGGCCGATAAACCTAAGACATTGTTGGGGAATTATCTACTCGATAAATAGACTTTCTTAGTGTGATCGTCCTTAGTGCTCTCTAAGTAACGCCCATCTACCGAATGTGCTCGAAAAACTTAAAAATAATACCCTCGCTTATGAAAGTGAATAGTAGTCGAAACAATTCGTTGAGGCTCGAACAAGGAAGCAGAGATGCTAATTATACTGTTCTTGAATGTTCCTTCATCCGAGGCTCGAATAGAGAGTAAAGTAGTGTAAATTAGATGCCGTTGGATTTGTTCCTTGTTTGCTGACAGGGCCAATTTATTGGAAATTATAACCACACAATCCAGAGAAAAGCTATTTCATATAAATAAGGCGAAAGCTTATTGTTTTGACATGAAATAATTATTTTTTTTAAATTAATCAAATTTTAATCACGCGTGACGTATGAATAAAATCCGCTAAGTACTATAGTCGATTGATGATTCTATATGAGGGTTGTTCTGGACCTTCCCGAACACCCACTAACCAATTGTGTTGAATAATGTCCACTGTTAAAAGTTGGTCTTCAACAACCACCGAAACGGTTCTATTCCTTATCGAACGGATCATATCTCCGCTTACCACATTGGAATTAGCAATAGTTCTCCATGTATTATAAGTGTATGAGTATGTGCATCAATACACGTAGAGGCTTAAATATATGTATATGGAATTATGTCGTGGAATGCGTACGAATCGATCTGTATGCCAGATTACACCTCACTAAGTTTTATTTTTTTTCAAATTACAAAAATAAGAAAAAAGCACATCTAAAGCTGCAAAAGAAAAACTTAATTAAAAAAAAAAGAATACACGTAATCACGACTCAACACTGGGACATGCATCTTTATGCTTCTCCTCTGATCAGTAGTGTTTCTTCTACACAGTCAGATTTTCTTGAGTAAGTAGTGGAAAAATAGCAACAATCATATTGTTTAAGATAGCCGCTGGCTAAAACTAAACAACAAGGCCCAGGTCCCACATCACCATGTTACCGGATTCAACATCGCCTTCTATAGGTCTCCGGATCACCTTCCGCTTTCAGACCTTCTAATTTTCGGTTGAAGGTACCAGCCAAGTACGACACCACAGGTGCAGAAAGAAAATAAAACCAAAAAATAGACCCCTATCGGTGCATACCGAACTCGCGCAGCAGGTGAATTTTTCTTCAATATTATTTTAGAGTTTAATTTCACCTTTAGAATTTTATTTTATTTTATTTTTTTGGTTATAAGAAGTTTAAAATACCTGCTTTCTCTTTTATCTTCCACCTCAGTTTGCCAATTTCCAATTCAATAGGCTTTTAACACTATTTAAGTACAAAAACATTGCGGTCTCCCGAATATGGTCCCATTAGTATGAACACATATGACAAAAATTCCCCCACCACTAAAGATCACCTGGGTAATCACAACTTCTCTATCCATTCCATATTGAACGAGTCAGTCAAAGGTGATCTGGGCCACCATTCTGAGGACTCCACCCCCAATGCCGAGCACGATGAAGAAAGTGACAGCTCCTCGAGGCCATTGAGCGACAAGGACGATTCCGCCGATGAGATGGGCTCGGTGGGCAAGCATCATGTGCAAGCTGCTACCGAAACGCAGCCTCCACATCAACAGCAATACTACGACGACTTCAAACCCGCCAATCGACGGTTCAGGCGTAGATACAACCAAATCGTCCGCAAATACTCCTGCTCGTTCCCCGGATGCAACAAGAGCTACGGACTGTTGAACCACCTCAACACCCACATCGTCACCAAGAAACACGGCCAGCGAAAGAGCAAGAGCGACTTCCAGAGCGACGAAATCCACAACTCCGTCGACTACAACGGCAACTACTGGTACGGCTACGTCCCCGGCGTCAACATGAACTCTCGCTACCCCTACATGTACTATCCGTACCAGATCCCTCGCCAGGGCCAACCTCCCACGGGCCAGCCGCCCCTCCACGCCCAGCCTCTGCCGGGTCAACCCCAAGAACTAGCGTACCTGACACCTCAGTGGTCGGTGCCTCCCTCTGCATTCATGCCGGGCCACACCGGCCCCCCGTTACCTCCAGTGCCCGCCGTGAGCCTTCCACACCAAGCGGTTCCTCTAGCCACCCTTCCGTCCCTCGTGCCCCAGCATCAGGCCCCACCTCCCACCACGGCCTCGGACCACCATCGACGCCTTGGAAGCAACCCCCAGTCTCCGGTCCCGGCCTCCTACCACCAACTGCACTTCCAGCCAGACAAGAAGAGCCCACCTCAGCCACCCGGCCACTATCCACTGCAGTATCCTCCACCCAACTTGGTGTTGCAAGGATCTCCTCAGAATTCACAGCCCCAGCCGTACCAGCAACTCTTTGGCCCTTCTCCGGCGCAATACTTGCCTCCGATGCCCCCACACCAGCTCCAGCCGCTTCCCCGGCCCTCCTTGGCCCTGTCTGGCCCTCCCAGCTCGCTTCCTCCACCGAGGCAACTCCCACCTCCTCTGGAACTCCCACCACTTCAGCTTCCTCACGAGAGAAACCCCCAGCCCAACAAATAACAATTTGCCGATACGTTGATATCTGCGTTGTAGCTTTCTAGTCCTAGTGGAACTTGGGTTCACGAATGCTTGGCCGGCCAACGGCTGAACCCGGCTTCTTAGCACAGCCGTCTATATATGATGGTTGTTTACATGCTGCCACGTTCCACGTTCTTCTGCAATACTTGTTGTACATGCTACGGCAGTATGTGCGACAGTCTTTCAGTAATACGAGAGACTTTCTCTACTGCAATTAGGGTACAGTCAGCCAAATGTGGGTGGCACACTTTCTTTCACGTCTCGTAAAACACCGGAGTTATCCTGATAACGACTATCATCAATATATTCCTGTATCATAGATTTGTATTGCTTCTATAGACTTAACTGTAACATTAGACTGAGCAATTGGTCGCACTTGATATTTTTTTTTGTTGAAGTAATACCAACTGAATCTATGAGTGATTCGGAGGTGCCGGAGCCATTACCAGCATCGAGCAGCCCCCCTGCTACCCGTGAGGATGACGAACATAACCACGAAATTTCGGGTCAATCAGACGCCGTTTCACCTCAAAATACTCAAGGAATCGTCTCTCCTCTGTCAACAGATCCAACTCCCGAAGAAACATACAAACCAGATAAAAAGCCCAGAAAAAAGAGGCTCACTCTACAGGAGAGACTAGAATTGGCCACAAAGAGCAAAGAGGCCTCGAAGAATCGGGAGAAACCCCAGGATTTTCTCGCTCTCCGTCCCGATGGTGCTCAGTCTCCACAGCCCGATACTGCAAATGCCCAGCCCTTGGCCTCAGAAGCATCCACTCCCGAGCCACAAACACCAAATGTAAAGCCGGAGTCGTCTCCAGATACCAAGCTTGAAATCGGGCCCGAGAAGGGCGTTTTGGACGACCCACAAGTAGAGGCATTGAGGCAAGAAAACGACCGATTGAAGGCCCAAATCACCAAGTTACAGAACAACAAAGCCAACCAGGAATTGGCAAAGAAAGACGAGTTGATAAACCAGTTGATGAAGGAAGGCGAACAGTTGTCGGTCAAGGAGTTGAAGTTGAACGAATCAATCAAGAAATTAAAGGCAATGAACGCAGACTACGAGATGGTCATCGAAGAATTCAACACCAAGAACGAAGAAAATGCCGCTATCATCAGTGAGGTGGACGACATATTGAGACGGTTCAAATTCAAGGATATGGAGGAGGTGAGCAAAACCATCAAGGAGTACCAGAAGTTGAAGTCTGATGATGTTGAGTCCAAGCTAAAGCAGTTGCAATCTCAACTTGAGCAAGAGACCAAGGCCAAGAATGAAAAGGTAAAAGAGGCTAACGATTTCAAAATCCAGCTAGATATGGTGAAGCAAAGCCACCTAATCGAGTTGAATAGCAAGGATGAGATCATAAATAGTCTCAAGTTTGACATAAAGAACGTCAACCTGTACAATTCCCTGGAAATCATGAGGTTAGAAAACAAAATCGAGACCTTGATCTTAGAAAACGAAACCAATGGAGTCTCCAAAGACCAAGGCACAAGTTCGGGGGACTACAGTAAGTTGTTCAAAAACTACTCCAATTTGCAAAATGAGATACTCAACTCAAGATCCAATTGGGAGCTCATACAAATCAACTTGAACTCAAAGATTAGCGAGTTGACTACTAAGGTAGAGAGTTTAAAGAAGGAAAAAATCAACTTAATCAATGAAAACAAGAGTTTGAGGCTCAAATCGAGTGATCTCGAGTTGAAGATAGGCGAACAGGCCGAGGAAATCTCCAAATATAAGAATAAAACCCTCGAGTATCAGGAGCAAATAAATCATTATGTTTCAGATATTGACTCCCTCAATACCAAACTCGACAAGATTAACCAGATATTTGCCAACGAAAAAGCTGGACTTTCGAACAAAATAAAGGAGTTGGAATCCATCATCGACGACATGAAAGAAACCAATGAACAAGATGGACTCATGTCTCAATCAATTAGCATATCAGACCAAATAGAACCTCCCCACATGTCTATGGATAACTCCCTATACCACTTCAACAACAGCTCATCACGTTCGCTTGCGTCGATTGATTTTGAAGAAAGCTCCAACATCCAAAACTCTTCTATGCTCACGTCCAATCAACCAAGCTCATTTCAGTTGATCAACAAAATGTCTTCAAGTATTCGGAACTTGAAAGTTGAACTCAACAGCTTGCGCGATGAAAATGATCTGTTGTCACAGGAGAAAGACGACCTCGAGCTGAGGATCTTGCTGATGTCAAAAGACCTTCAAAAGGTAGAAGAGTTCAGGATAACAATCGCACAAATGGACGCAGAATTAGCTGCAAGAGCCCAGAAAGAAGACAGTCTTTTAGTTCTCTTGGGAGAAAAAGAAGAACGTGTAGAAGAACTTTTCAACGATGTCCAGGATCTCAAAGAGTTATGCAAGCTTCAAGTGCAACAAATGATCGAACTACAAGAGAACCAATCGAAATAGCTTTATAGAATACATTTTGCAGCCGCATCGCGATGAAAAACTTTCAAAAACTTTTCAGATTTTTCTCATCATCTACAATGTCTCAGGAATACTTCATAAACATAATAGACCAGGGCAGTCGGAATGAGGTTCAGATTTTCGAAACAGCCGAGTTCACATTGATAAATTCTGTCAACTTCGAAAATGTCCGTTTACTCACGGCCATTTGGGTGAAAAACGCAGATGACCAGGACGAGCTCATCGGATTGACCAAGTTTCAAGATACCCTTGAATTAGTGTACATATCTCCAATAATAGGCATAGTGGATAGAGCAACAATAGAAGACACTCCAATCATAGACATCTGTTATTTCAAAGACACGTTATATGGATGCTTCAACGGTGGAATCAGGAACTTGACCACTCAAAAGACCACCAAATTTAACAAGGCATTCAAGCACATAATCACAGGCGATAAAATCTACTTGGACGATGGAGAGAAGGTGTATGCTTACGAGAAGGGGAAGTTGAGCGAGATCTTGGATATCGGTGGCATCGACAAAATCAAATTTGCCGACGAATTGGTGGTATTCACAAGTACTGGTGCTGTAATTGGTAATAAAACAGTCGCTGGACTCACCAATGTTGTCAAGGCTAATGGTCAGTCCTTCATGATTTATGACAGCACGGTCATTGTGAACACAGATATCTCGATAGAGGCCCCAGGCACTCAGTTTGTGGACGTAGTTTACGGTGATAACGGATACCAGTTCATCTTCAAGTCTGGCAACTCAGTCAAGTCAAAAACACTAGAGCTAAGGTCCCAAAAAGTCACCCTCGTTTCCGCCAATGGGTCACACAAAACAAATGCCGGCTTTGACATCGACTTGGACTCGTTCTTGCCCAAGACTAACAATCTTTCCCCAGAACAACTTATCAATAATATTCACCAATCAATTGAGACTGAATCCAGAGCAAAGCTCCTCGAGATCCTCGAAACAAATGACAACGAAGAGAACATCAAAAGCTCCATCAACAAGTTGTCGAAAGAAACACAAAAAACCCTCATGTCAGTGATCATTTCCAGGATTGCTAAAAGCCCCATTGACTCTATCAGCTTATCTCTTTGGTTCAAGAACCTCGTTCTCGCTGACGCGGGAGTTCTTGCAGCCGTGAGCCACAAAAAGTTGGCTGCAGCTTCCAAGGAGCTCGCTGGATCGTTACAGTTGTTATCCGAGTTACTTTCAATCAAAGGAAAGCTCAATCTAATGAGCACACAACACCAGTTCAAAGCGATGGCCTTCGAGCCTGAGGTTTTGGACCACGCACAAGAAGACGAAAGTTTGGTGATCGTAAACGGAGAAAACGACGACGACGACTCAGTGGTGGAGGCTCTCCCAGCAGGGGATGATGATGACGATGACGATGACGAGTTATAGACACACACTATCAATATAAGAACAACTAAATACTTTTACTTGTAGGCTCTTCTCGCGGTACCTGAAATTATTTACCAGAGTCAAATCCAACTGAAAAATCATCGATTCACACAATGTCTGTAAAGGAGGTCTCTCCAGCACCCACCGATAAGTGGTATATATCGTACGAGATCATCCACAAGCTTTGCCAGAAGGCTGCCAAACAAATCAAGGAACTGGGCAAATCAGTGGACTTGATAATTGCCATTGGTGGAGGTGGGTTCATTCCTGCTCGGATCTTGAGATCGTTCATCAAAGAACCTACCGGTAAAAACATCCCTATTCAGGCCATCGGGTTATCCCTTTACGAGCAGTTGGGTGACAAGCCCACCGAAACTATCGGCAAAGAGGTTGTCAGAACACAGTGGCTTGACTTTGGTAATTTGAGTCAGCATTTTGACTCCTTGATCGGAAAGAACATCATTATTGTGGACGAGGTCGACGATTCCAGAACAACCTTGCATTACGCATTGACAGAGTTGCAAAAAGATGTGGCAGACATGCAAGTCAAGTTAGGAAGAGAGGCCGAAGAGACGATTTTCCAGGTCTTCGTGTTACACAACAAATTGAAGCCCAAGAGAGCTGAGTTACCAGCTGAACTCTTTGAGAAAAACCGCTACATCGTGGGAGAAAACGTTGAAGATAAATGGATTGCTTATCCGTGGGACGCAGCTGATATCGACATCCACACCGACAGAGCCCGTAAGCAGGGAAACATATAGATCCCCAATTTTCGACAAAATCACGTGACCAGAGTACACCTCCTCGGACCTCGTAAAACCACTGAATGTACGTCTACTTCCTTGTGACTTCTCTATACCTCGTAGGACTCGCCACTCGGCACTCTCCAACGTTCGCCTATACTCTTGCCCACCTGAAGTTCAGGCACCCGTTGTCGTCTCGTTTGTAACCATTTCGCAAAACCTCAAAAGTTTAGCCATTGATTAGATGAGCATTCCCATAGACGACGGGTTGATATTGGAATATTTCAAGGGGACGTTGTCTCTGGACCAGCACATTCGAACGGAGTCGGAGCTGCAATTAACAAAGTTGTACCGACTTCCTGGTTTTCTAGAGAGCTGTGTGAAAATCATCAACACCCAGAGTGATGGTATGGGACATGAAGTTCCCAAAGAAACCAAGATGGCAGCCGCCGTGTACTTTAAAAACACCATAAAAAAGCACTGGAGCAACGGAGAGATTGCATTGGTGGATAAGCAGTTCGTCAAGTCCAATTTCGGTAGCCTTTTGATCCATTCGAACTACAATATCAAGCAACAGCTACTTCCCACGCTTCGAATCTTGATCCAGTGTGAAATGAACGATTGGATGGACCTTTTAAAGACCACACATGTTCTTTTATACGAGGGGTTTAGCGTGGAGACAGTTGATACCGAGATCGAGTTGAATAATCTTTATACGGGCATGTTGTGTCTCTCGGAGATTACGAGAAGTTATAGATGGATCAAGAACTCCCAACGTCAAGAATTGGGCCTAATTATAGACGAGTTCTTTCCAAGGTTGCTTGCTATCGGTACACACCTTCTAACAGGCTCAGAGAACTTGAACGAGTTCAAGGCCGAAATCTTGAAGCTCATTTTGAAGTGCTACAAATTTGTAACCTATTTTGATTTACCTGTCCAATTACAATCCCAAGATCTGATCATCCAATGGGGCCAGTTCCATGGTAATATCGTGAATATGAGATTGCCTACCTACGCAATAAACTCAAGGCTTTCCGAACGTGAAAAAAACTTATTTCAGATTTCCAAAGTCCTCAAATGGTCTTTGGCTAATATCAATCGCTCAGCCATACGATACGTCACGGGGAACAACTTCAAATACGAAATGTATAAGAAGGTGTTCGTTAACGAATTTCTCCCATACTTGGTGAGTAACTTGGTGTCGATTGTGGAGATGTGGTGTGAAGGTACACGCTGGCTTAACCTTTCTACTCTTTACTACTTGATTGAGGTCCTTCGTACTTCAGTTAACCTAAAGAGCTTGTGGGTCCCCATCAAGCAGATCTTGCCTAATTTAATTCAATTCTTCATGTATCCCATAATCATACCTGGGGACCACAAGATCGTGACATTTGACGAAGATCCCCACGAATACATTCTGCTTACTTTCAACGTTTTCTTGGATGACACGAATTCTCCTGATACTGCAGCCATAAACTTCATAAAGCACATACTAAAAAAGCGCAGAAAACACTCTGTTGGAGTAATCATGTCATTTGTCCATAGCGAGTTGAGTGCTCTTGTTACAGTGGAAGAAACACTCGAGACTGCTAAGAAGAGAGAAGCCATTCTCAGGATTGTGGGAGCAATATCCCTGATTTTGCTCGACAGTAACGAAAACAAGTACTACGATAAGATGGAAGAGTTCTTAATCACATTGATACTTCCTAATGTAAGGAGCAGATATAAGTTTTTGGTGGCCCGAACTTTCGAGATCCTTGGAAACTTCAGTGACTTGGAGTTTGAAAATGAGGACAACATGAACCTTGTGATTTACGAAATTTTGAAGAATTTTGGGTTCAACAATCATGAGGTGGAGACCAATTTAGCTATTGTATTGGAGAACTCCCTTTGTCTCCAAAGTTATTTGCATATTCCCCAATTTAAAGAGGCTTTATCGATCATGATTTTACCGGTAATTTCTAAATTGTTAGAGATAAGTAATGAGATTGACAATGACACCATTTCAGTCGTCATTCAAGAGTGTGTGGAGAACTTCGGCGAACAGCTCCAACCCTTTGGTAAGGAGTTGGTTGATAAGCTTGTTAAGAACTTCATGAGGATTGTGAATGAACAGGAAGGTGACGAAAGGTTTGATACTAACAAGAACCCTTCATCTGAAGACGGTTTGGATTCCAACAATGACAAGATTATCGCAGGTATAGGGATCCTCAACACCATCGTTACAGTGCTCATGTCTTTTGAGGAGGATAGGAACACTGTATTGGAGTTGACCAATATTCTAATTCCAATTATAAAGTATATTTTGACAAGTCGGAACGAAAATTACTTCAGTGAAACCTGTGAAATAATCGAAAACTTGGTCTATTTGAACAAGTACGTGCTGAGCGACTTGTTTGATGTTTTGAAGTTGATAAATGAACTGATAAAGGATGGATTGGGTGTGATGTATTTCGAGGAGATGTTGCCGGCATTGAAGAACTACTTAATATACTTCGAGAATCTGAATTTGGGGCATAAAGGAGAAAGCAACAACGATAGTCTATTGGAGACTGAGTTCATGGAAATCTTCTTGAATATATTTATCAAGATGAACGAGAATGTCGAAAGCCTAGGTGACCTGGTGTTGAACTTTGAGCTCATCCAGTACTTTATTTTAATTTCAAAGGTGAAGCTGGTGAAATATTTCACCGTTATTATTGGACAGCTTGTTCCCCTTTTTGAAGTGTTTGAGACGCCCAATCCAGAAGTAAACCTCCTTTTCAGGATCTCCTTCTTGAACATAATCATCTGTATGCTCATATACGAGTCCAACTTTGTTATCATCAATTTGAACAAAATGTTCATAAAGTTTTTCTTGGGACAGTGGCTCCAAGTTATTCCCAAGCTTACGAGATCCTATGACATCAAGCTTTCAATCTTGGGGCTAATTTCGTTGATCAACAACAATAATTTGATGGTTAATGCCGACTTCGGTGACAACTTGTTTTTCCTCCTTAAAAAGTTGCCCAGCTCTTTGAAAGACTTACAGAGAAGAAAACAACTGTTTATTTCTCAATACAAAGGCGACTCTTTTATCCTCAAACCCACCAAAGACGATGGTCCAGAGGAGTTTGAGTCTGCGTTTGAAAGTGATGGTGAAGCAGAGCTCGACGAGGATATCGTTAACGAAGACCAGAACGACTATATTGATTTTCTAACACAAGAGAATCTCAAGCTAATATCAAACGAAGATGAAATAACAGAAGACCCCTTGGAAATAACTCCCCTTGATAACATCAACCTCCCCAAAATTCTCCAGGACTTCTTTAGCCTCCTAAAGGCTAAGAAAAGTGACCGTTACTCTAAGCTTTTTGGAGAGTTATCTGCTCAGGAGCTCCACGATTGCATAAACTTTAGTTAATTATAGCATTTCTTTCCATATACTACACATCGGTCTCTAGAGTTCCTCTCTGCATAAACCTTAGCTAATTATAGCATTCTTTGCCGTGAACTACACACCAACCTCCAGAGTACATAGGCCTAAGTTAATTTTAGCATTTCTTTCCATAGACTGTGCATAGGACTAAGTTAATTATAGCATTCTTTGCCGTGAACTACACATCAACCTCCAGAGTACATAGGCCTAAGTTAATTATAGCATTTCTTTCCATATACTACACATCGGTCTCTAGAGTTCCTCTCTGCATAAACCTTAGCTAATTATAGCATTCTTTGCCGTGAACTACACATCAACATCAACCTCCAGAGTGCCTCTTTGAATAGGCCTAAGTTTATTATGGCTTTTCTTTCCATATACTACGTATCACCCTCTAGAGTACCTCTGTAAGCCCCCTTTCAACTGGTGGTTACGCGTCGCTTACAGCTGTTTACGCCAATGGATTGAAATCATTTGGCAGGTGTCTAAATATAGTTCACTGGCAGACGTTACTAAGAATAACCAATCGCGATGCTATAAAAATTGACGGGAGCTTCCTGTTTGAGATACATACTACATGAGAATTCCCGCTTTAGGTTTGCAATGCATCAAAAACCTTATTTGCCCTGTTGCCTCTTGCCCCTTTACTCATCCACACGGAAACTTGCAATCCGTTCCCCCCGTCAAACAAAGTACCCGTAGTTCAAACTAACAGAGTGGGACAAAAAATGGGCTCTTCATTAACTCATGTTCTGTTGCTCACACAACAAGAGCTGTTCCGTAAACAGACTAGTTGCGGAACAAAACGTTCTTAATTGCAACTCGTGGGCATTACCAAAAACGTGTAGGTGAGTTGCAAAAAAACTCATAATTCATAACCTAATTTTTAGCCTTCACACTAACATATCAAACCCATGTGGCCATATAATCAAAAGTATAAATACACTTGGAAGCCGATTGTTTTGGATTTGGAATCCCAATTGCACATAACATGAGGCTTATACTTTTATCGTTGTTCCTGTTATTTGCTGTACAAGTCAACTGCTTGAACATTTTGTTGTCTTCCAGTGATTCGTGGGTCACGAAGAATGCTCGTCTCTTGAAGCAGGAATTGGTCCTGAGGAACCATACGGTGGTGCTCGTCGGGCCTTTGCATCAGACCGTCTGCTCGTTGACCGACAACTCGGATATTTTGGATAAGGAGATCACCGACGGTGGTGACTTTGGCCATTTATTGCCCTCAAATCAAATGTACTACAAGAACTTGTTGAAGTTGGATAGGATAAACAATTTACCCGAATCCCCCAGGAGATTATTGAAGAAGGTGGATTTAAAGAGAATAGACAACGAAGTGACGTTGCAAATGGAAGCAGGTATTCTGTTTGAAAGCACGAACCAGTGGGGCTATGATCCCTTGGACAAAAATTGTTGGTACGTCAACTCCAACAATCCAACTAACATTTTATCTGTTGCTCTCAACAACTTGATCCCCAAGGTTTACCCAGGACTTGAAATAGACTTGGCCATCTTGGGTCCAACTGAAGGCACTACAGAAGATGTGAAAGCAGTGATTAGCGAAATGGAAAAGTTTTTACTTGTACAAGAGATTCCTACTATCTCTGTTCACTCTGCTGATTCGAGCCACATATACTTCAAGAACGACTTGTTATCTAAAACAAGAAGCCAATTTGTTAAAGTCACAAACTACCAGAACGCTAAAATCGTCGAGTTGATTGACTGGTTACAAAAAAAAGCTACCGATTCCTTGATACCTGCTTTCCACTCCATAAACTTGAAGTTTCCCAAGTACGTTAACTCCAACTGTAAGATGTCATCTAATTTGGTTCCTTCAAGCACCAGACGCTTGAAACTGTTGTCTTATAATGTTTTTGAGTTCGAAGACTCCCAATTGGTCCATGCAGAGACTACTAAGTTGAAGCTAGACAGCATCAGTGAGTTACCTATCCAGATTGATGATCCGGTCAACCCCAAGTTCGTCGATAAAGATGAAGAGGACGATCGCTTTTTTGTCAACAAACAATCAAATTTCTACAAGCACAAAATGAGATATACGCTGTCTGTACCTTCGAGCTCTCCTATCAGTTTCGATGTGAAAGACAACCAGGAGATATTGAAAGATTGCGATATCCCGGTGACTATTAACTACTTATTCGAATTGGATCCCACGTTCCAAATATAGATATATGAATTTAGGCTGTACTATAATATAACGATTTAACGATGAGCAGCTTTTCAGGCGAAGAATTAAAGCATATTACTTGAAATTGGCGACGGGAGGCATTCTGCTTTATTTTATAGTGATTAGCAATGTAGCACAGATAACTTTATAATATTAAAGTTGAAGTACAGATCATTCCATAATATTCAAAGTTAAAGTATAGAGGATCAGTGAGACCAATCATTTTACGAGCTTCTGCTTACTCTTGCATGATCTGAAAAATATTATTATCCTTGTGCTATTGGGGTACGGTGGGTAGTAGAAAATAATGTATTATGGTGCCATTAATCTTTGAATGTCGTGACCAACAACAACTACTGTTGCAACCAGCGCCAAAAAGCGAAAGCACTAAACTGTGTGTCTCTTCTCAACGCCATTTATCAATTACTGCTAAATTCCAAAAGCGTGCAACTCATCTCAGAAAAATATAATTATTGGACCAGCTCATTGAACATCTTTATGAGTATGGAGATACCGTCGGAGGAGGTCACACTTGTTGACAAGGAGCAAGCCATACTATCACAGATATCCCCTTATTTCCAAGTTGCTGAGACAAAGTACGGGGGAAAAGGGTGCTTTAGTTATGGGGCAATACCGAGAGGTACAGAAATCTTAGTTTCCAAGCCGTTGGGGTTTACTATCTCCAAAGATTTCAAAAAGGAGGTCTGCCATTCTTGTTTTCTTTACGACAATGGGAGGACAATGAAAGTCAAGTTATCACTTCCTGAATTCAAGAACCAGTCCATATGCTTTTGCAGTGCAAGGTGTGCAACGGAATTCAGAAATATCGAGCACCACGAGGTATATCTCAAGAGCTTATTGAATTTAGATAAACAATATGCGAGCTTCAACACTGATGATGCACAAGAAGCTCCAGATGTGGAGGACTCCCAGTTTGTTCATTTCATAAAACAAGTTTGGGATGAAGTTGAAGTTTGGGATGCTCGAATAAAGGGAACCAAGAAAACAAAATGGCAAAACTTTATACCCAAACTCAACGAGAGTGAGTACTCAGAGGCTAAATACACTTTGGGGATTCTCCATAAACTTTACCTCAAGGAAAAACACGGACAGATCAAAGAGGAAGGAAAGTTTTTGAGCGAATTGAAGGCCATTTCGGATATTTATGTGTTTGAGGCCGAATTGTTCGACCTTCTACAATCTAATGAGATCCTGAAGGTTCTAAAGTTCAAAAACTTACTTCACTCCTACATTTCTATCTTTAAGTTTCTTAGGTTGACTAGTCCAGACGAATTTCAAAAATTCATAACTCCACTAAATGTTCGACTAATTATTGGCAACAATCTCACTAATGCATTTGGAATTTGGACTTTGGACGAAGGAGATAAAGAGTTTCTTGGATTCGGTGTCTACCCTTCAGGCTCATTTTTCAATCACTCCTGTGCTCCAAATATTATCAAAAAGAGGATAAATAACGAATTGCATTTCTTCACACTTCATGATATCAAGAAGAACGAAGAATTATGTATAGATTATGGGAACTATTTAGATGAGCCTGTTGAATTGAGAAAGAAACAATTGAGTGAGTGGTTCTTTGATTGTGGATGCTTGCGGTGTGAAAAGGAGTCGACTCCTTTGCCCTGAGTCTAATTGAAGAACTGCTTAAACTCTTCACAATCTTGAGTTTCCTTAAACTTGGGCTGCTGGCATTTATCCCAGTACAACCTTTTAGGGCTCCTTATAATATATGATAAAACTCGTCTAGGAAACTGTAAATCAATAGTTTTAGTGTCGTCACCTATTATGCTCTGATATATCACGGGGACTTCTCCCGTATAAACTTTGAAACTAACGTACTGTGAGTTCATGTCTACCGCGTCAACCTTTTCAAACTTCAACTGGTGGTTTTTCTGATACTTTTCGTTATTGATTTTAGCTTTCTCTTCCAACACCTTTTCAAAATTATCGTCTTCGAGAAATCTCTTATGTATAGGCAAAAATTGTCTATGATAATGCACGTTTTTGTCCAAATTCAAGTCAAAAGCAATAAGTGTGTAGTCTGGGTAGCCTGTTTTGAACCTGTCGTAGAGTTTCTTCTCGAATGCATTGATCTCATCTTCAACAGTATTAGTGTTCTTGGGGCCATGCTCAATTGGGATTATGATTCCATGGCCGGAAAATGGCATGTTTGCGTTTGACCTTGTCAAAGGCCCCTTGGCAACAGTCATATATACCGACTGACCAATCGTAATAATCATGTGTGTTTCTACATTCGGGTTGGAGAGACAGAAGAAGCAATTTTGTGGCGTGACCTTGAGCTTCTTCGGTACGGGAGCCACCTGTTCAGAGTCCTCTGAAGCATGTCTCTTTACTGTGTCTGAAACAACGAATGGGTTATTCACAAGATCTGACTGATTAACCTCACTGGCTATCAAAGGAAAGTTGAATGCATAGAACCACTTGCCTTCACCTTCTTCACTCAAACTGACGAACCTACTAATGGCTCCACTTGTCCATTGAAAAGGGCCATATTCATGGAATTCGCCACAGCTAAATATGTACCGAGGCTTATACTTTGTCACTAGGTTGTCGACTGTGAAGTCAGTGCTGATCGAGTCGTTCTTCACCATATTAGATAATTTCGATGGCCATTGCTTGAGTACCAAAATATCGACTTTACCATCATAAGTTGTATCCGTATCTGGTTCTAGGAATGCAACAGTGATTCCACAGCTTAATTTGAGAATACCATTCACTCCTATGAGATTATTATCGGCATTTCCATTGGCCTCTGTTGCAGCCTCCAGCCTCGAATAATAGGCTGGGGGTTCGAATTTCTCATGAGGTTCAGCTAATTCGTTCAAAAGAAGTACCAGCTCAAACTGGTTCTTTCTATGCTGTATATTGGCCTTCCTAATGATCTCGTCCGACTTCTCAGACGGGTTGAGCACCAAGAATTTGAACATTTGTTGATACTATCAGCTTATCTCAAAATATTGTGCGATGAGCTAAACAGACAAGTGAACTACCACATTTTCGAACACTAAAAATAGAGGAACTGGGACCCAGAGAAGCAGCTACAGGTCAAAAATACCACTTCTAGAAACATACAGATGCCCAACTAGGCTTTTCAAACTCGGGCTGTCTCGATCAACACAATTATACATCTTGTGCCATTGGCTGCGAATTCTCACAGCACATACTTGTCTCTGCAACAAAAATAACAACTGCAAACTCCCTCGAGTGTGTACGGCACATCCGTATCTCTGTTTACTTCTAGCCACACGTTTTCCGCCCGATAAAGTGTCGTCAAGCACCGTTCATCACCGCCGTTAGACAACCGATGCCAATGCACGTGACGCGCGTGACTGTTTTTTCCAGCACCATCGCCATTTTGGCGCATCCTCCAAACTCACTGAGTTGAAAAATTCTTTTTCTTCGATACATTTAGTGAAATTTATAACTAAATTGACTACTTGAAAAATGGGTAAATCACACGGTTATAGATCTCGTACTCGTTACGCCTTCCAACGTGATTTCAAGAAGCATGGTGTTATTCCATTATCCACTTACTTGAAGACCTACAAGGTCGGTGACATCGTTGACATCAAGGTTAACGGTGCTGTCCAAAAGGGTATGCCACACAAATTCTACCACGGTAAGACCGGTATCATCTACAACGTCACCAAGTCCTCCGTTGGTATTATTGTCAACAAGGTTGTTGGTCACAGATACCTCGAAAAGAGAGTTAACGTCAGAGTTGAACACATTAAGCATTCCGCTTGTCGTCAAGAGTTTTTGAACAGAGTTAAGACTAACGCTGCTTTGAAGAAAGAAGCCAAGGCTAAAGGTGAACAAGTTTCTTTGAAGAGACAACCAGCTATGCCAAGAGACTACAGAGTTGTTTCCACCGAAGGTAACGTTCCTCAAACTTTGGCTCCAGTTCCTTATGAAACTTTTATTTAAACTTCATGTATATTTAGTTTACTAATACTAATATCGATAACGGAAATCCTGTAGATCTCTTGTCCAACGCCGTCCATTGTGTGGGCGAGTCGGGTGCTCGAGATGAGTAGTTGCAGGGACATCTTCTACTATTAGTGGTATCTTTCGATGGACCCATACACCCACCCAAGAGGACACTCTTAATTCCTTCGGGGTTGCCTCAACGTATCTTTCATCTCTGGGAGTAGAGTTTACTGTGTTCGTCCGCCCTAAGAGTGAGTCTCCTTCGTTCGTCCGACCTAAGAACTAGTCTGCCTCGCCCTTCGAATCTCTACGTAGAAGAGACTCTTTCAGCGAAGAGACTCTTTCTAGTGCGTGCTGCTCTACATGCAACATTATCAACAGATTTACGGCAACGACATGCTTAAAAAGTTACAGAACTCTGAATTAGCCGGCATCATTAACCATTGGTTACACTACATGGTACGACCTCCAGTGGATCAGAAGTTCTCTCGGTGTCTGTTTAAAGTAACAAGATTGTTGCGCCAGACACTGTCACCACTTCAACCCCAGAGCTCCGTAAGAAGCCCATAAAGGAGCTCTCGTCAGAGACAAGAACTCAACTTCGGGAATGGTCATGTAAACACGCGAGATATCATCATTTTTGTAAAACATGGAAGGTCATACAAAGAAGAAAATTCGGTTGTTGGAAAGTGAAAAATTTATATGAGATGCACTGCGTGCGCACACCGAAAAGCTCTCTTTACAAGATGAGCATCTGCAAATTTGTAGACGCTATACACAGCTGAGATGGGAGTTAAAAGAAAGTCCAACACTAAGACCGGCAAGGCCAGCCCGAAGAAGGTCAAAGGACCAGAAGAAACAATTTTGACGGTAGCTCAGGTCAAACAGATCTTCCAAACCATTATGGAGAAAGCCAGTTACAATGACATAGTCAAGTTGATCGACCAATACTCCTACATTAGAAAGACATTGGAGCAAGAAGAGAACGATGCCGTGGAGACGTTGGGACGTCAGATCACAATTAACTTGTACCAGGTGTTCCAAAGCTTGTTCCAAAAGGGGTTGCTCAAATCCAGCAAGAAGTACGACAATAAAAAGATGGTGTTGGTGAAGTGGTTAATAAACAAGTACGACGTTTTCAAGAGCACTATGTACGAGTTTCTTCAAAGAAGTTTAAGTTTTAAATCATCCTTGCAATTAGATATCTTGGATGTATGTTTGAACTTGTTGAAGTTGGAAAACGAGTACTTGAAGTCCTCTAAAGACGATTTGTACTTTCCCACTGCAACTTATAAGGCATTCGTCAAAAGCTTGGTGAACAGTGAGATTGGATCTGTGTTGCCAGACAATACTATAGACAATTTTGTGGTGCTTGAATTCCAGGAAAAGTTTGCCAAGTACTATGACTTACAATATTACTTCTTCCAAAGTTTGAACGAGTTGATAGATGATAACGAAATCACCAATAGAAAACAGTTGTTTTCCATCTTCTACACTTTTATCAAGGATCCTTTGACATTCTCAGAGAACCCCAAGGAATTGAAGACCCTGAAAACCTGGATTGGTAAGCCTCCAACCACTATTTTCAAGCCTTCACACTTCAAAAAGACGTTCCAAGCGTCACTTCTCTCAATACTATCACTAAAATTATCATCGAGTCAGTACAAAAGCATACTTTTGATTCTCAACAAGCGAGTGTTGCCCTATCTTTCCCAGCCTGCTAGATTGATGGACTTTTTGACTGATAGTTACGACACAGCTGATTTGATCATCCAGATTCTTGCATTGAACTCGTTATACGAATTGATGAAACAATACAACTTGGAGTATCCCGACTTCTACACAAAACTATACTCGTTGCTAAACCCCGACTTGTTGTACAACCGATACAGATCCCGGTTCTTCAGATTATGTGATTTGTTCTTATCATCGACCCATTTATCCTCCAACTTAGTTGCATCCTTCATCAAAAAACTCGCCAGATTGTCGATCACAGGCCCGGCCCCGGGAGTGGTGATCGTTCTTCCTTTCATCTACAATCTCCTAAAGAGACACCCGAGCTGTATGATCATGATCCAGAACCCCCAGCTGGACCCAGATTCCTACACGGATCCCTACGACAATAGCGAACCTAATCCCTTAAAGACAAATGCCATTAACTCGTCCCTCTGGGAGATCGAAGCCTTGATGAACCACTACCATCCAAACATCTCCACTTTGGCCAAAATCTTCTCTGAGCCCTTCAGAAAGCCTCACTACAACTTGGAGGATTTCCTCGATTGGTCCTTCAAGAGCTTGATTGACTCGGAGACTAACAGAAAATACCGGTCCATGGCCGCCCTTGAGTTCGACTCCTTCGACCATTTGTTCGAGCCGGCCAATTCTACAGACGAGGCAACCACCTCCGTCTACTTACAAGGCTGGACTATTTAAGTGTATAGGCCAAAGTTAATTTAACCCGATTAGGAAATGTAATGATACACGTCTCATCCAAAACCTGCGCGCCCAAAATCCATCGATTTTTCATCCTAAACCGCTTCTTTTTCTTCACCAAAAACCAAGTAATTACACTATTATGGACGGCAGTGATCTTGGGCCTGAGGCCACCATCACCGACGCCCAGTTCAAAGAGAGGGCAAAGAAGTTTCAGGAGTTTTTGGACAATATCAGCTCAAACGACGTGCCTTATAAGAGACAGATTAAAGACATGCTCATGAAGGGAAAATACAGATTGTGTGTTTCACTCGACGAGATCCGGGACTTCGACAGGTCGTTCTGGAGAGGCTTGCTAGATCACCCAGCCGAGTACTTGCCGGCGTGTGAAATGGCGTTGAGGGAAACCGTCCACGCCCAATATAACGATAATGACTCGAGATTTCCGATGCTTGACAGGGACCAGCAGTTCTACCTTTCGTTCAAGGGCGCTTTTGGGGACAACAGCGTGACAGCCAGATCCATCAACTCGGCCCACTTGTCGAAGATGGTTTCCATTGAGGGTATTGTCACCAGGGCCTCGCTTATTCGTCCCAAGGTGGTGAGATCTGTCCATTACGCTGAAAAGACAAGTCGTTTCTACGCCAGAGAATACAGGGATCAGACCACCTCCTTTGACCCGATCTCCACTGCTGCAATCTACCCTACAGAAGACTTGGATGGTAACAAATTGACCACCGAATACGGTTATTCCACCTACAGAGATCACCAGAAAGTGTCGGTCCAGGAAATGCCTGAGTTGGCTCCTGCTGGTCAGCTTCCTCGTTCTGTCGATGTTGTGTTGGACGATGATTTAGTCGATACAACCAAACCAGGAGACAGAGTCCAAATTGTGGGTGTTTACAGAGCTTTGGGTGGTGCCAATAACAGCAATACGGCTTTTAGAACCGTCATATTGGCCAATTCCGTGTATCCCTTGCATGCCAGGTCTTCTGGTGTGGCATCCCATGAAAATTTGACTGACAATGATATCAAGAACATTAACAAGTTGTCTAAGGAAAAGAAAATCTTTGAAATGTTAGCACAATCGTTAGCTCCTTCTATTTACGGATTCGACTACATCAAGAAGGCTGTTTTGTTGATGCTCATGGGAGGTGTGGAGAAGAACTTGGATAATGGAACCCATTTGAGAGGTGATATCAACATCTTGATGGTGGGTGACCCTTCCACTGCCAAATCCCAAGTCTTGAGATTCGTTTTGAACACAGCTCCTTTGGCAATTGCAACAACTGGTCGTGGTTCTTCTGGAGTTGGTTTAACTGCCGCAGTAACATCGGATAAAGAGACTGGTGAAAGAAGGTTGGAGGCCGGTGCTATGGTTTTGGGTGACCGTGGTATTGTCTGTATTGATGAATTTGATAAAATGAATGATGCCGATAGAGTTGCAATCCACGAAGTCATGGAACAACAAACAGTGACCATCGCCAAGGCTGGTATACATACCACCTTGAATGCCCGTTGTTCAGTTATAGCCGCTGCTAACCCCGTGTATGGTCAGTATGATGTGCATAAAGACCCCCACAAAAACATCGCTTTGCCGGATTCACTATTGTCTCGTTTTGATTTGTTGTTTGTTGTTACTGATGACATCAATGATACAAGAGACAGGATTATCAGTGAACATGTGTTGAGAATGCACAGATACATTCCTCAAGGATTAATGGAAGGTGAACCAATACGTGAAAAGTCCAATATATCCTTAGCTGTAGGCGAATCCTCCGAAGAACAAGACGTCGAGCCTCTGATCTTCCAGAAGTTCAGCGCTTTTGTTCCACCTGGAGTCACCGAAAAGAATGCCACTGTTTTTCTGATTCCTTTCATCAAGAAATACATTCAATATGCCAAGCAGAGAGTCAAGCCTGTGTTGACTAAAGAAGCCAGCGACTATATTGTCACGACGTACTCGAGTTTGAGGAATGACTTGATCGACAACAACCAAAGAAATACCGCTCCTATCACCGCCAGAACTTTGGAAACATTAATCAGATTGGCCACTGCTCATGCCAAGGTTCGGTTGTCTAAGAACATTGAAATAAAGGACGCTAAAGTGGCCGAAGAGATGTTGAGATACGCTCTTTTCAAGGAGGTTACGAGGAAGAGTACTAAAAGAGCTAGAGCCAATGAGTCGACCTTGGATGACGAAGAAGAGGACGATTTCGACGCTGAAGCTTTCAGCCGTGAGCACGATCCAAACTACCGTGGCGAAGCTAACACTTCCACTAGGCACAACACAAGGCTGCAAAGTGCTAACGACGTGGGTCAGACCCTTGATAACTTACATCTTCAGGAAGATAGCCCCATGGAAGATCCAGACGAGGCTGAAACTCCCGATTCTGAATTGGCTCCTCAACATGATGACTTCACGGCTCCACATCCTCTTAGTGAAACTGGTGGTAATGCTAACGAAAACTCCCATGACGACCATATAAGCCCTCAGAGATACGAATTCTTAAGGGGAGTGATGTCCAGGGTGCTTCGTTCATCCTTGTTCGAGAATATCACTGGCTCAGCTCCAATTAAAGACGTCTTGGTGGAGGTCAATGGCGATATCTCTCAAGAAGACCAATTCCTGGATGACGAATTCCGGGCTGGTTTGGCCAAATTGGACAGGGAAAACATTATCATGTTGGAGAAGGATGCCGTGTACTCCATTTGAAGTCCACAGCACTCTTCTTCCTGCGTTTCTTGGGTGTATTATTATAGGTGTTTAGGTAAGTTTATTATATTAGTATTTAAGAGATGCGCATCGCAAAACTTGGGCCGTTTATTTATCGAAACACTCATGTCGTCTTTTATGCCCATGGAGCCGGAGCCGACAGTTTCTGATACAGAGACCGACTACGAGGATGAGCTTCTCATGCACACGTTCCACACGCTCCCTCACAGCTGCAAAAAATTCTGGAACCGGAGATATCAACTTTTCAGCAGATACGATGAGGGCATCTATATGACGTCCGAGCTCTGGTTCTCCGTCACCCCCGAGAATTTGGCTACTTTCACTGCACTGGTGGTCAAGGAGCTACTCCCAGAAGCTCGTGATATCCTCGATATCTGCTGTGGTGGTGGAGGCAATACCATCCAGTTTGCCAAAGTGTTCCCTCGAGTTGGTGCAGTCGATGTGAAGCAGGTCAACGTCAACTGCACCGTGCACAATGCGGCAGTCTACGAAACGGAATCGAACATATGGACTGTCACCGGTGACTGGATAAACCTCAGCAGTTCACGTGACTGGATACCTGAAGATATAAGGCATAAACCTAAACCCTTTGACTTTGCATTCTGCTCTCCACCATGGGGCGGACCCAATTACCTGCGGGAGCCCAACTCCTTCATGCTCGAGCAAATGGAGCCCCTCCTGTTTTCCTGGCTCTGTAAAACTATGGCAGCCATCTCGTCCAATTTTGGTCTCTTCCTTCCCCGGTCCTCGAACCTTGGGGATATCTCTGGTACCACAACCGAATTATTTGGAAAACAAGCAAAAACTCGGGTGATCCACTTGAATACCAGAGGTAACACCACGGGCCTCCTAGTGCTACTTGGGCCCGACATAATGGGGCCTTTGTTGTCCACTGCCGAACTACAATAAGCCTGGTCGTGTGACGCACACTATCGTGGCATTTTGCTCACGACAAATGAGCGACAAAGTCTCGTCAACGACAAAGTCTCCTTTTTTTAACAACGGCTTTTAAGACATTCTTTATCATAAGATCATATACATTTCACCCAGCTCCAATTCCAGGTGTACATTCTACTACGCCACGTATATACCACACCTACCATAAATCTCGGTTGCTGCTATCGCCACATTTTTCAGGTAAAAAAAGAACCCCAACAAAACAGCTCCAAAAGTTTCAAAACAATGAACCAAGACCATATTTCCACGACGCTAGAAGACCGAGTCAAATTGTTAGCCGCCAAGGTCGAATCTCTTGAGTCCGAGAAGATCATTGCCCTCAATACCGAGGTCGCCTATTTGAAGGAGGTGATCGATTACCAGACGTCTCGAATCGACAAGTTGACGAATCTTGTTTCTGATATGAGCAGAAACGACGATAATGGGTTGCTTACATTGCAGTCGCTTCAAGACGGCTCAGTTGGTGTGAGTGTTGATGAGGCCGTGGGACTGCTTGAAGAGCAGGCCAATAATACGTCGGTGCTGGCGTCATCGCGTTCTCAGCCTCAAAACATTGCACCAGCCCATCCCCATTCTCATGCTGATTTACCTCCTCTTGACGGTAATATCCACCCCGAGCTTCAAAACGACGGTGTAGATGCCTCTGCTGGAGGTAAGGATGGAATGGGCTCCAAAAAGAGGGTCATGGGCAGCCCAAGTAACATAATGGCTAAGTCTATGGGCAACAATAGTAGTAAAAAGCCCAAGATCTCCATTGATTTTATCCATAATCCTATGACCGTGAAAGAGATATATGAAGAGTTCTATAAGGGATTCAAGGGCCAACTCCCATTGGCTGAGATGGATCAACGGTATGGTAAGGCTCAATGGAGAGGTGACTCTAGATCTAAAGAGTCGAAGCGGTTTCAAAGAAGAAAAAGATTATGTGATGCTATCAAGAAGGGAACTATCAAATACAACAAGTCACCGGAGGAAATCATTGCTTACATTGAAGAGTTTAGAGGCGACAAGTCTTTGACGTGGGTGATGAATGGAAATATTCCGAAGGATTTGCAATAAGTTTGTAGAGGGTTTTGAATGTACATTATAGTTGAGAGAGTAGGAGCAGAGAGTAGGAGCAGAGAGTAGGAGCAGAGAGTAGAGGCAGACACCAAAAATGTATGAAGCCCCGATGTGTTAGAGACCGCCAGTATACAGAGTGGATGAACTACTCTCTTTTAGTAGTGCGTTGCAATAGAATCTTCATTCAGTTGATATCTTCAAGAATCCTTTTAGTGAAAGAATGGTCCTTTGAGTGGGGATTCACATCCCTATCGATTCGTACCTCATACTTCAACATTTCATCTATCTACAAACTTTACTCCAATAAAAAATCATTTATCTATATCCAACAAAAATTAATGGTCTTCCTCTTTAATCTATAGATTCATTTCTACAGACTCTCTACACAGACACCGTTCAAAGGCCTCAACAGCACACTTTCATGCTAGGACCATGCCAGAGTTATCCCTGCCTTCTATGGCAAAACACGTACCACTACGACCGGCAATAGTTGACTCCCACGGTATCAAACCTCCATTTACCTGCTTCCCCAGATCACCTCCGACCCACTTTTCGCTATACCACCACCACCCAGCACCACCGCCGTCCCGCGCCACCGCCGCATCCACCAAAGAATTTCGAAGATTTTCCATCCGGGTAACCGGCTCCTCGCCTAGTCATTCTGAAAAATTTTAAAAGCTGAAAATTTTTCTACAAAATAAGACTCTCAATACTTGCTTACACCACGTAACAATGTTATCCGCTAAAAGTTCGATCAGATCCTTCGGTAATAAGATCCCATCGTTGATCCGTAACAACTCCAACGTTGCCGGCTCCGGTCCTGTGATCGGTATCGATTTGGGAACCACCAACTCAGCTGTGGCTATCATGGAAGGTAAGATTCCAAAGATTATTGAAAACTCCGAAGGTGGAAGAACTACTCCTTCCATTGTTGCCTTCACAAAGGATGGTGAAAGATTGGTTGGTATTCCAGCCAAGAGACAAGCCGTCGTCAACCCAGAAAACACTCTTTTCGCCACCAAGAGATTGATTGGTAGGAGATTCGAAGACAAGGAAGTCCAAAGAGACTTGAACCAAGTTCCTTATAAGATTGTTAAGCATGAAAACGGTGATGCTTGGATTGAAGCCAGAGGTGAAAAGTACTCTCCTCAACAAATAGGTGGTTTCATCTTGAACAAGATGAAGGAAACTGCCGAAGGTAACTTGGGTAAGCCAGTCAAGAGTGCAGTTGTCACCTGTCCAGCTTACTTTAACGATGCTCAAAGACAAGCCACCAAGGATGCTGGTAAGATTGTAGGGTTGAACGTCTTGAGAGTTGTTAACGAACCAACTGCTGCTGCTTTAGCTTACGGTTTGGAAAAGAACGATGGTGAAGTGGTTGCTGTGTTTGATTTGGGTGGTGGTACTTTCGATATCTCCATTTTGGACATTGGTGCTGGTGTTTTCGAAGTCAAGTCCACCAATGGTGACACTCACTTGGGTGGTGAAGATTTCGATATTGCCGTAGTCAGAAACATTGTCGATACTTTCAAGAAAGAAAACGGTATTGACTTAGAAAAGGATAGAATGGCCATCCAACGTATCAGAGAAGCTGCTGAAAAGGCCAAGATTGAATTGTCATCCACTGTTGCCACTGAAATCAACTTGCCATTTATCACTGCTGATGCTTCTGGTCCAAAGCACATCAACCAAAAGATAACCAGATCTCAATTCGAATCTTTGGTTGAACCTTTAGTCAAGAGAACTGTTGAGCCATGTAAGAAGGCTTTGAAGGATGCTGGTTTGTCCACCTCTGAAATCTCCGAAGTCATCTTGGTGGGTGGTATGTCAAGAATGCCAAAGGTTGTTGAAACCGTCAAGTCTATCTTCGGTAAGGAACCATCTAAGGCTGTTAACCCAGATGAAGCCGTTGCTATGGGTGCTGCCATTCAAGGTGGTATTTTGGCCGGTGATGTCACTGACGTTGTTTTGTTGGATGTCACCCCATTGTCCTTGGGTATTGAAACTATGGGTGGTGTTTTCGCTAGATTGATAAACAGAAACACAACTATCCCAGCTAAGAAGTCTCAAATCTTCTCCACTGCTACTGCTGGTCAAACCTCTGTTGAAATCAGAGTCTTCCAAGGTGAAAGAGAGTTGACTAGAGATAACAAATTGATTGGTAACTTTACTTTGTCTGGTATTCCACCAGCTCCAAAGGGTGTTCCACAAATTGAGGTTACATTCGATATCGACACCGATGGTATTATCAAGGTTTCTGCCAGAGATAAGGCTTCTAATAAGGATGCTTCCATCACTGTTGCTGGTTCTTCCGGTTTGTCTGATAACGAAATCGAACAAATGGTCCAAGATGCTGAAAAATACGCCGAATCTGATAAGGCCAGAAGAGAAGCTATTGAATCTGCTAACAGAGCTGACCAATTGTGTAACGATACCGAATCTTCATTGAATGAATTCAAGGAAAAGATTGAAACTGCTGACGCTGATAAGTTGAGATCTTTGGTTGCCTCTTTGAGAGAAGTTGCTGTCAAGGCTCAATCTGGTGAAGAAGTTGATGCTGCTGAATTGAAGACTAAGACTGAAGAGTTACAAAACGAATCTTTGAAGGTTTTCGAAAAATTATACAAACAAGACTCTGAACAAAAGTCAGATGAAAACGCAAACTAAGTTTAGTTGATCATTCTTTTCATTCTTGTATATATTGATGTTTATAGTACAATATAGTAAGCTAATTGCTATTTATCATTGGGATTGTAGATGTGTGCATTATTATTCAGTATTTATTATCTTTTGTAATTCTTATGTCGTATTTAATGTGCCATATTCAATTGCATTTGGTAGCCTATGGATCTTCTTATTGGACTGTTCCCTTGGTGGGAGGATGACATTGTACTTAAAGACCGATTCAATGTCTTCCTTTTGATGCTGTATTGTTCCCCAAACTCTAGTTTAGCTTGCCTCAAGCTATCAGTCCGGCTGAAGTCATTCCTGAAACTCGATCCACTCCGATCAGAAATAGCTGTGATTGTCAGGTCAGTGTCTGATGATTCATAGTCGAGCATCTCACTCAATACGGATTGACGATTGAACTTCCGGTGGATCTTTTCTGAAGCTGTATCAGGAATGTATGAATGTACTATTCTGTCTTCAGAGAGTACTTCTGAATTCGAGCTAGCAGAGTTGGTTGTTGCATAGGAGGAGCTTGAATCTGGAATAGTTCCAGTTTCCGAAACTGTATCAGATTCATATTCATCTGAATCACCATAATAATCACTATCGACATCTTCTTCATCTTCATCTATATTATAGATGCTACTCATTTTAGAATGTGAGCCCACTCTGCTTGCCTTAGTTTCTTGACCTACCAACATTTGTTGGAAGTATGTGATTTCCTGTCTCAACTGGATCCTCTTCAGCACAACATGAACCAAGTAGCATCTCCACATTTCAAGTAAATCATCGTAGTTACCAAGGATAGTTTCTCCATGCTTGGGAACCGCAGGTGGAATGCTTGAACATTCACTGAGAGGTATCTCCTCGATGTCCGGATCTTTGGGAGAGGACGGAGTTCTTGCATATTTTGATGTGTCTATCTTTCTTTCCATATTGTTATAGTACAAATCCTGTTGTTGATCAATGTACAGTGACAAATGCTTCATCTTCATGTCTTTGTTTTCAACCACGTTGACATTTTCTCTGGGAGCACCTGCTTCGTACTTCAAACTGTCGTCTAAACCGTTCACTTTCACTACGTTTCCTTTACCCAACTCAGGGTTATTGGTTGGTGCCGAGATACTCATCATTTTTCTGACAGTTACATTCTTAGGATTAGCCCTGAACTTTCTCTTGAGGGTTCTGTTTCTGGTCCTCAGTCTCTTAAGACTATTACTAGCGGTTCTCTTCGATGATACGGGTCTCTTGAACTTTAGTTGCTTCAACTTCCTTATGAATTTCTTGAGACGTAACTTCATTCTGTAGATAAGACTTCCCTCTTTGAACCTTATGGCTTTTCTTCTGGTTAACGTGGAGGTAGAACTGCTAGTCCTGTAGACATTTTTCAGCTTCTTTGGATGTTCATCTTGTTTCGTAGAAAATATAGTAGCCTGAGACTCCATTGAATGGGAGATTTCTCTACTCAAGTTGCTCGAATCTCTTCCTTGTGATACTGAAGTAGACTTCTTGTTTCTGGCCATGCTGGAGAAAGACTTTTTCTTACCAATGCTATTATGCGGTACATCTGAATATGTACCTATGGAAGTAGAGTTCAGTGTCATATCATCGGGACGTTGCTGTTCAGTAATGAACTGGGAAAATCTTCCAGGTACAGGATTAAATGCTTCATTAGATAATTGTTTCACTTTGGATTGGGATCGAAGGCTTCCAGTACCTTCAGTGACTGGCAAGCCTCCAACAGTTGGCTTGACATCTTTCTGGATGTTATGGGTGGTGTTGGAGTAATTGGGAGCTCCTTGGCTGTTCGTACCGTCGTTTAATAAGTTGAAGGTGTCAAAGGAGTTGTTGTGCTCATCGATATAATAGTACGGGAATGAGATAGGCACCGAGGTGGTAGAAGTGGTTTCAACTTCGAGCCTTTGTAAGGGATCAGATTTCTCGGAAGAAGGATTCGAGTTTATCAAACTCATTGAATGTAGATATGCAAGATCTGAAGGTAATCCAGGTCTTTGAAAATTGTAATTCAGTTTTTCCATTTTGGCAGAATCTGGGAGAATGATGGTTATATAGGAAGCTTTGAACCTAGGTATCGATGACACTGGATCAGGAAGTATTGGTGAGTAAGAATGGTTAAATTCTGATCTGAATCACGTAAATCGCCGTAGTCTGACGACGGTGAAGCTGCTTCGAGTGTACGATGGCTGGCTAATGCCCATCACTTTGATTGTAGCCAGCCATTTTGGGGTAGTGCGGTGACAAAATTTCACATCAACTGATAAGATAAGAGGAATATACTGTAGACGACGCAAGGTTATATAGTGATCTATATCTCTTTTATTCAATGGTAAAAAACAATCCTAAGCTAAAACGTATTTTCATATGGGGAAGTGAAAAGGAAAAGATTTTTAGGTCTTTTGGGTATGGGAATCTAGACAGCCACGGCCAATCCAACAGCATCTTTCTTCAAGTCGTAAATGGAGTAGTACTTTCTCAAGAAAGCATCACCAACAATGGCCATGTCACCGATTGGTTTAGGGAAGTCCATTGGGGTGATGGCAGAAATACAAGAACCACTGATTTCTAAGGTGTACTCGTAGGCGGACAAAGTGAAGTTGTAGCCGTTGAAATTGAAGGTCAAGTCTGGCAAGTTGGCTCTGGCATCACATTCAACGGTGTATTGGCCGGACCATGACTTGACAGCACCGATCTTAGCGTTGATGATTTCGGCCAAGGAAGATGGTAAAGTGATCAAAGAAGTACCGGTATCGATAGCAGCACCGGTGCTCTTCAATTCGGCGAATTCGTCACCTAATCCAAGTCCTTCGAAAGAAACTTCCCAGTAAGCCTTTCTTCTAACTGGCAACCAAGTGACCTTTCCAGTGTATTTGGAGGAGTCGTAGCCACCGAAAGTAGCCACACCACCATCGTTTTGGTCCTTGTTAGCATCACCCAAGTAGAAAGCAAACAGCTGTTCATCGAGTAATCCTTGGTCAATAGCATTATAGATAGGAGGCACGATCTTGTTGACAGAAATGGTGTTGTAAGCCAAACCTAAAATACCGTCAAACTTTCCAAAAGCAAAGGCCAAACCTGGTTCACTGGTGGCTTCAGCAAAGTCCTGGTTTTTGATGACCAAGTCACCGATTCTCAAAGAGTCCGAGGAAACGTAACCTTCCATGGCCCCTGATCCATATTGGATAGAAAAGTCGCTTCCGTTAGCCTTGTAAGAAGAAGAAGCATCATGGTCATACTTGGAGTGCAAGAAACAAGCCAATGAGGAGCAATCTTGAGAAGGTACCCACAAATTGGAAGATCCGGTATCCAAAACCACCTTGAACACCTGACCAGGAGTTCCCAACTCGATCTCGGTGAAGTATTGGGCATTTGCATAGTTGGATAACGGAGCTTCGTGATCAGAGTCGATAGCAATATCAGAATCCTTGTTCATTTGGGGCTCGATAAACGGAATTTGGGCCTTGGAACCGGGAAACTGACCCAGGCTGGCCAGAGGATTACCGTGGGCCGAGTTAAATGTATTCACGTACTTATGCTGCAAGCCGGCCAAGTATTCTTTATAGTTGTTGGCATTTAAAGCAACATCGTTTGGCACCTTAGACAACTTGGCTGAATGAACAGCTCCAGCCACAGGGCTTGATAAGGCCAACAAGCCTGTAGCAATGGTCGTTAATGTAGATAAGGAAAAGTGCATCTGTAGAGGTTCAATCAATTGGTATATCAAATGAACGATTGAGTATTTTTGGTATTTCTGGTATCCCTTTCTGGTTTTGTATGACAAGCGTATTTTGTGGCAACCAGCAATGCGCAGTGCACACAATGCGTGTGCGGGTCTCTTGTGATGCGAGATGCGCATAATCGTAGGGCCTGGCACATGATAACAGCATGTTGTTCAAGAGTACCATCGAGACACACCATCCGGAGAAGCCTTTACAGTACCGTAGCAACGAAGGCGAGCTCCGGACAATGGCGGATCTCCTAGCCCAGAGCGCACCCGAAATGACCAACGGATACTCCTACTGGACCAACCCACTCTTATGGTCTGGGCATCTTCAAACTGCTTATACGGCCCTTAACAAATTTGAAGATACCGACAAGGTGTCCTACAAGAGGGAAATTATCACGGTGGAGAAGGATAAGTTTTATGAGGTGGACGGGAAGCCTCTCAAGTACGATGCCTGGGAAGGTAAGAGTACGTTTGCTGTTGACTATGTGACCACTGCAGAGTTTGATTCGAACCATTTGCATTACCAGCCCGAGTCCCAGACTGATGATTTGCCTCCAAGGACTCAGTATAAGAATCCTAACGTCGAGGTTTTCCCTGATGATGACAAGCCCTTGGTGGTAGCCTTGCACGGGTTAAGTGGAGGCTCATTTGAGCTGTACGTGAGGGCCTTGTTGAATAAAGTACTGCCTGATCTCGATGCGGTGGTTGTCAATTCACGTGGTTGTGCTGGGCATAACATCACCAGTCCCCAGCTCTTCTGTGGAGTCTGGACCAACGATTTAAGGTACTTTATCAACGAGCATGTTAAGCGTCGGTGGCCTCATAAAAAGATCTTGCTCGTGGGATTCTCGTTAGGAGGAGCCATCACTGCCAATTACGTGGGCCAAGAGAAGGACGATATATATGAGCAGATCAGAGGTGCTTTCATCATGGGCTCGCCATGGGACTTCTCAGATAGTTCCTACGTGTTGCGGGAGAGTCTTCTTGGTGACAGAGTTTACTCTCCTGTGATGTGCCAGAATTTGTTGAAGTTGCTCAAGAAACACCACAAGGGACAACTCAAGTACATCGAGATGGTTGAAAAATATCTGGTGGACTCTCTGGCCTTTACCCTTGGCCACTTGAGAGACTTCGACGAGAATTTCACCTGCAAGCTTTTCGGGTTCAATACTTCTTTCGAGTACTACAGACATGCATCTCCAGTGCAGAGGCTCTTCAAGTTCAGAGTTCCCACCATCATTGTGAGCTCCAAGGATGACCCGGTGTGCGGGGCCCGTTCCTTGCCTGTAGAAGAGGCAACCATAAACCCCTATGTGACGGTGGTGACCACCACTGTAGGAGGCCACTTGGGCTGGTTCGACTACCGCAATCAACGGTGGTACGCTGATCCAGTCGCTCGCATGATGAAGACGTTAGCTGCGCACGAGCCTGTTCGGGAAACCGCCAACTTGCCCATGGATGTCGACAAAGTATGGCAATTCGACCGGTTTGTGGCTGACTACAACTAAAATTGCTTCTTTATAGGTTCTATAGACATTGTTAATACAAGGCATTTTTCGCAGCCGCATTGAGTTGTTTGTTGATGTCCATGTCGTCGTCTCGCAAATGGGTGAAAGAACTCCGGGGTCTTGCTTCGACTCCAACCGACAACGACTACCTCAAAATAGACTACATCGACGTGAATCTTAACAATTCCAGAAAGTTGATCTCAAATATCAATACTTTGGCCGATACCACTGAACGTCAATTAATTGTTAACCACCAAGTAAACGAGAGTTTGATTAAGCTACAGACGGCCAACGAATCGCTCAAATGGACCAATCCGTGACTTGTGGCTTCAGACTGCCGACAACTGCTTGAATGAACCATGCCGTGAGCGGTGGCTACACAAGTGTCGAAGCAGTGCCGGGTTGAGCTCCCAGCTATAGAAAGCCAGGAGCCTGTTCCTAACACCCATCGAACTCTACGAATATTATCCTACAGGTGGTCAAGGTTTTTTCATATTAACTATTACGCCTAGACACTCGATGACTAGCGTTCTAAATCTAAATATTCAACCGGACACCATGAGAGATCTTCACCAGATTCAACTCGTTGTCCGGACTGGTGGTATCGCTACCCAAAGAATGGTCACTTGAGTTGTCATTATCGTCCGAGTCGATGACGAAATCCTGCAATTGAACGTCATCTGGCTTGTACGCATCATCGTTGTCATATTGAGATAGTGGCTGGTGCCCACCTCTCTCTAGATCGCCCTGCAGAGCCAGTGGTTTGTACTTCATCACCACTAATGTGCAACCCACGATAATAATTATCCCGGTGATACTTAGTATCCCCGGAAAATGATGCCACACCATCACATCTATAGTTATGGCGAAAACCATTTGAAGATACACCACCAATGAGGCCTTCGAGGCCTTGACTCTTTGTACTCCAGCTGTCAAGGCAAATTGGTACAAGAACCCCGCCACACCAATGATGAGAAACAACGACCACTGGTAGCCATCCTTTGGAAGCACGAAAGACAAAGATGGAACCACAATGATCGAAATAGTGGTAACAATGACGGTGGTCAAGGCGAAAAAACTCACCGAAATCAACGGGTGGGCGTTGTTGCCAATCTTTCTCAAGATGATGAACACCGAAGAAGCGGCAAAAGTACCCAAAAGGCCTACTGCCGTCGCCAAAAGCCGCTTTTCAGTAGATGACGACTCCACACTATCGTCGACACTCGACTCCTTGTCGGCCTCCTGACCAAAGATGAAGTTGGGCTTTGCAATCAACAACACCCCACCCAAAGAAATCAACCCACACAAGGCTTCAATGATGGAGTATCTTTCTCTGAGTAGTATCCATGCCAAAAAACCGGTGATTAAAGGCACTAAAAACGATATGGCCACTGAGTCACTCATACTCAAATATAAAAGGGAGTAGTACAGCCCAAACACCCCAAAGAACCCCACAGTGCCTCTAAGCACCAACCACTTCCGCATTGAAGGCTCTCCAAAAGGGGCATTGGGCACCGATTTGGTGACGTACATGTATAGCACGCAACAAGCGTAGGTGATGGACATACGGACAAAAAGGATTTCCACAGGATGCACTGGGTTTTCGTCCGTGACCAAGAGCTTGCAAGTGGTGATCATAACAGTATTGAACAACTGTCCTAGCACTAGAAGCATCAAGCCAAAGTTTTCTTGATCATTGAAAATATTATTCCAGATGGTCTTCACATATTGGTATGCGGATCGAGGCCCCGATAGGCTTGCGGTGGCCTCTATGTTGGCTGTATCTGTAGGAGCAATCACCATTTATATGAAGTATAGTATATGTGTAGTATGAGTACGTGAGTAGTATAAGTTCGTGAATAGTATGAGTTCAAATGGTTCTCATCTTTTTTCATAACTGATTCCCCCTTTTGTCATATAACGATGTTGAGAGCCGCACCGGCTCACGACTAATTTGGTACGATTGATTTAATCTATCAGCAATATTTACAACTACACACCGTATAACTAGGGATGCCGTATAACTGGGAGGTTGTACAGCTGTGGATGCCGCCACTTATTTATGCAAGCCCGGCACCCGAGCCTACAATACCGCTCCGAACCCAAATGTTGTCTTGATGCTGCGGATGTAGTAATCCTCAAAATTACCCCGGACTCTGTCCTCTTGGCCCACAGGAACCCCGTCGAATTTGATGATCATCTTGGTTTCCGAGGAACCCTGGTTCAACGAGATGTTCAAATGGGCGTAATGGCCATCTTTCCAATCCTCAAGTCTCCAATCCTGGACGATTTGCTCGTTGGGGACGAGTTTGGTGATGTTAGAACTGATGGATCCACCGAAAAGCTTCATAGTGGAGCCCACCTGTGCAGGAGCTGGATCAATCAACGGAGGGGATCTCGACCAGGCCGTGATACGCTGGGGATCCAACAACGTCAAGTACAACTGTTCAGCTGTTGTGTTGAATGATGGCTCGAGATGTAACGTGGAGGTGTTGTACTTGGGGACGTTGGAAGATGAGGTGCGTGCAGTAGACTTCGAAGGTGCATCAGCCTTCGAAGGAACAGCCTTCTTTTGGGAGGTTTCGGTGTTTTCCTTGGCGACTTGCTGGTTCTTCAATTGGGCTTCTTGGTTTGCTTTGGTGAACACAGAGTTCACTTTGTCTGATTCCAACTGGATATCAGCACTGTGGACCTTGATCAAGACCCCTCCGAATTTACCTAAAATATCTCTCAATTGAGGCAATATCTTTTCCTTGATCAATGGACGAAGGGCGTCTTTTGCATTATTCTCATTGTAGATACTGATATTAAACTGGAGTTCATCTTCCTCTGTATCGTAGGCCAATTCAGGGATGGTGATAGAACCAGAAACCTCAGATGCCGTGTCGGCCGTGTCTGTGAAACCGTCGAATTGTAGCACTACCTTCATATCAAACAAAGAAATCACCTTACCCTTTCTCTGAGAAACTTCACAGTCTCCCTCTACTGAGGAAATCGCTGAGATCTTCACCAGTTGGGGGTGTTTTTCGGCCTTGATTCCCACGAGGTGTTGTTTGAAATAGTCCTTGGACCATGACAAGCAGTTCTTGTCGACCCAGTGCCAGTTGTTCGGATTATTTACTACCATTGCTGATGAGATTGCAGTTGTAGAGGTATTTAAGTGAAAAATTCCTCGCACCGAAAAATCTAGAAACTTGAAGAGAGACAAGCTCCAGCACTTAGCCAGCCTGGCACGAAGCCTCCGTCAAAGAAAGCCCAAGGCAGGGAGACACCAGAGAGGTGAAGAAAAAAAAAAAAATGGCCCCGGGCCCCGTAGCTCGTAGTACGTTTATTACATATAAACAGTCGTTACTTAGGCATCAACCTCCATGGCATCCGCAACTGAGTTGAATGTGATTACCGTCTCCTCAACATCTAAAATATCACGCACACTCTTCAGCAACACCGCAGTGGTTCCTCTAGGGAACTTGTATGACTTGTTCTTTTGAGATCTCACGTTAGGTGTCAAGTAGTTTCTGTGTAGTTGAGCATCTTTGCCCACTTCCATCACACACAAATCGACGTTGGAACCCGATCCCAAATCGTTCCAGATCCCCGCCTCAATGGCATCAGAGCACAACTGCATAGCCTCCTCCTTCGTCATGTCTGGCTTCCAATTGGTCTCCAAGATAGCCATGGCTGCCAAGGAACCCGATCCCAACGACTGGTACTCACCGATATCGGTGGATCCGTGGGCCTGAACTGACAACAAGTGTGCCCCGGTGACATCGGTACCAGCCACAATAAGATAGGCTCCCAAGTGCCCTTGGTACTTGAACAAATGCTGTTTCAACATCGTTAATGCAGTTATCACCCGAGGAGGCCTGCTCTGTTGCAACGCATGTAACTCCAAGTTCGACGAAATCAACTGGGTCACCATCTCGGTATCAGCAGCCGTCCCGGCCCCGGCACACCAGATCTTGGGCGCCAATCTATGTAACTTCTCGCAATTCTTATCGGCCACAATGCTGCCAGTAGTGGCTCTGGTATCGGCGGCAATGATCACTCCTCCCTTGAATTTGCACCCCACAATCGTGGTACCGGTAGACGTGGCTTTCGGCTGCAGGTGCCCGTTGGCGACCAACACTTGGTTTCTTTGGAAATTATCGAAGCTTAACCCTGGCATTTTAACTGTTGGTGATATTTTTGCCCTCAAGTAAATGCAATCGGTGCGCGATGAAAAACGACAAACTTTGGGTGTGCACGATCCTAAAACCTTCCCACACATCGAAGTGTCCTGCCATGCTAGCGAACAGATACAACTATGTGGCGCCGGCCAGAATCAAGGTGCTTGCAGTTCCGGTCAACCACTGTACGCCGGCGGAGTTTGAAGGTTTTTTGGCAACTATTCGTGCCGTATCGGAGATCAGATTGTTAGACGTTACTCCCATGGTTGATCTCAAGTACTTTAACCCCCAGTCATTTCCCAACGGGAAGTTGTTGTACGAGTTTCTGGCGGCGTCCCCCGACTCCGAGTCCATATTCTTGCACGACTTCGAGCCTTTCAGAAAGACCTTTGTGGTGCTTGGGCTTGGTAAGTATTCTCCCGATGCCGACTGTCAGCATTTCACTCACCAATTGAAAAAGCATCATCCCAGCACCATTGTGCAGAATGTCATAATGTTCGATACTCCAGACGGTGAAATCAAGGCACGTAATCCTGCCAATGACCATTCGATGAAGTCGAGCTTTTACTTGAACAATGCCAACCACAATTTGACGCTTCTCGAGACAATAATGTGTGAAGTGTCACGAAATTTCTTATTCCACTTGGATGACTACGTATCGTCGTATCAAAACATAACCCTCAGATCTCCAGTTTCAATAACAGATAGTCAATTGCTAGCGAAGACCATCAACAAAGCCCAAAAACGGTTGTCTTCTGGAGGGGCCGGCTCACTCAAGGTTTCTTTCAACAATAGCGGGTCCGTCACGGGACAAATGGACACCAAAAATAAGACCCAGGTTCGTAACAACGGCAGGCAGTCCAAACTCTTGGCATCTTTCTACCTTCTAGCTGGTAAATACGTCGATGCTTTGAACAATTTCACCGATGCCTTGTTGTACTTGAGAAAATCTGACGATTCCATGTGGCTAGCCAGTGCTTTAGAGGGGATAGGTGTGGTTATACTATTGATGAATTATATCAATGTCCCGCATCAGTTACCTAATGCTGTACTTGCAACTGTTCTTCTGCTATCGAAGGGTAAAATAAGAGATATGAGTATAGACAATGCTGCAAGGAAACTTTCAAGCGATTCACTCTCGAGTACTGCCAATTCCACCGCCAAACCTTCTGCCATATCCCCACGGAATTCTACCAGCAGTATGAGTTCCAATCCTATTGGAGCTGGTCCAGATTTGGGGTTGGTTGCCATTCCTGAATTGATCAAAAGAATCACCATGAAGGTGAATGCTTTCTTCGAAAGCAGCACAGACGACTTCGAGAACACGGTCCCCGATATCGTGTACATAGAATCGATGCTAAGACAAATAAACTTCATGATCTCGGTATTGAATTGGGGGGAGCATATCAATCACAATTTCTTTCTGGCTGTCGTGAACGGGGCTGCTAAAGTTGAACACTCGTCGAACCCAAACTCTTGGTTTACAAAGTCTGATATATTGGCTGAGGTGGATAAGGTGTTTTCCTTACAATTGGTCGATTTGAACTTAATTGATCAATGTAGGATCTACTGTTCAATTGCATCTATCTACCACGAACTAGGAATGTCTAGAAAGAAAGCCTTCATTTTGAGAACCCTAATAGTTGGTCTTTTACCTAAGCTTCAAGCTAGTTCTTCTGAGACCACACCTCGTAATGCAAATATTAACAACTCAGAGCTCAGTGAATCAGCCGAGCCTTCCAGCATCAGTGGACTCACAAGTTCCACACAAGTGAAACAAATTATCATCCTCCTTTTCTTTGATTACGGAATAGACTTGAATGATGAGTATTCGGCAACCAATTTCAAATTTGGGTGGAGTAGTATACAAATGCAATTATTAAAAATCGGCGTTGACATATTCGAGGCATTAGAGGACCATGAGTTTTTGGCACAACTCTATCGCCTAGCATTGACTAAGTTCCTTCACTGTCTTCCCCCTGATGACCAGTTGCAATTGAAAGACAAATTGGAGACCCTAAAGATTGCTAACCCCCATTTGGATCTTCCTTATTGGGACCCGTATCTAGTGAGATCGATACAGTTTGTTCCAAACTTCAACAGAGACGATTTAATTCCGTTCCCGAAGAACCCCACAGAGCCGACTGCCAGTGATTCCCAGACAGCATTGATTTTCAATCCCTTTGACAAAGCAGCCTCCTCGTCGACGAATGTTGAAAGGCTTTTGATTAAAGACGAGATATACCACTTGAAGGTGAGGCTTCAGAACCCCTTTGTCTTCGAATTGGAGGTTAATGATATCACTATTTCAAGTGCTGATGGATTTCCGATAGAGACCATAAAAACGGCAATTGGCCAATCCAATGAAGCTAACTTGAATGGACAATCGGTGCCCAATGGGTTTCATTCGCCTGCTCCCACGAGGCTGCTCACTCAATGCAAATTAGCAGTCAATAATCCCAAACTACGAGTGGATAAGCCAACAATTGATTCAAAAAGTGTATCTTCTCCAAGGTTGAATGTACTTGAACCGAATGGATCCACGAGCTATAATAACATAAATAACTCCACCGTATTTTCTTTGGTGGTTCCTCCGAACTCTATAGAGACTATTTCAATACCTTTCAAAGCTTTGGCATCAGGGAAAGTTACTTTGGATGGCTTGGACATATCAATCGGGAAATGTAGTCGCCAGAAATTTGCCGTCACTAAGAGTGTAAAATATGAAATTAGTAAGAAGCTCAGGTCAAACAGTCAAAAGGGAGTCAATAACAAGCCCCTATTGAATATAGGCTCGGTGAATGCGAGCACTTCAACCTTAACATTGAACGTGATTGAGCCCCAGCCTACCTTGTCTTTGGTGGAACTACTGGTCACAAACGGGTGGTTGATGTTGCTCGAGGGCGAAAAGTTCAAATTTCTGATAAGGTTAGAGAATCGGTCCACGAAGATCATCAACTATTTGTCTTTTTCGTTTTGGGATTCTACAATTCAAAGTCTTACTTCAAAGTTGAATAGCAGCGTCACGGGAAGCCAGTTGTCAGCTCTCGAGATCTACGAGCTCGAGTGGCTCTTGATCAAGTTCAAGTCTTTCAAAATCTTGAATAAGAAAGAAATCAGTGAAAAGTACAGCACAATCAAGCCGAATGAACAAATCAAAATTAACTACGAAGTGACAGGTAAAAAGCACATGTCTGAACTGAAGATCATTTTGGAATATGCAAACAAAACTGCCGGTGAGAGTTTTCTTAAGAATGTTGAGGTGCCGTTAAATATGACAGTTGTTCCTTCCATTGAATTGATTAATTGTGATGTACTTCCATTGTTTGAATCCACATTGAATGGATTTAAGAACACATCGACAGAAGAAAAACGTCCAATGAGCAATCTCCAGAAACTCAAGGCTTTCGTTCAAGACGTAATTGTCAATCAAGGTAGGAATATCTCTGACTACTGCTTGATAATTTTAGATTTGAGAAACTCGTGGACTGAGGAGTTGGAGATAAGCATAAACTTTACATCAGATGTCGGTAAGAAGTTTAGGGTCAACGATATATTGGGTCCAAGAAAGGTCGCTAGGTACTTGATACCAATCAGGAGATTTACCTACAAAGATTTGAACTTCAGTGAACGCATACCTTCATTGAGAAACAAACAGTATGTTAAGGACTACCTGCTCTCCGAGGCCGAAGATTCAGAAATCAGACAGTCCTTCTGGCTTCGAGAGGATATTTTAAACAGGATCAGTGGTGAGTGGTTCAGCCCGCTCAGACATGGTACTATTAACTTCCGAAATATGAAATTGACAAGTAGGATGTCTAGTTCCTTATTGTATCCTAGGGTCAATGTGATTCATAGTATTCTTCGTGATGATGATCTTACCGAGATTGTACGTACTGGAGTGCACCTCGACTTGAAGACCGAGGAATTCTATATCATGAGAACGATGATAACCAACTATTCCAAGCAACTGGTTTCCGGAATTTTAAGACACTTTCCGTACCCATTAACAAGTAGCAGCCAAAATCAAAACCAATTACCGAACAAGGATCAGCTCAATATCGACAAGAGAATATTATTCAACGGGATATTACAGTCAAAGTTGCCTGAGTCCATTGAACCAAATGGAACATTAACTGTTGACTTAAGCTTTACCATTTTGGAGAGAGGTGAGTACGAGTGGGGTTCTTTATTGGATGCATTTAGCAGCTCCAATGAATCATTCAAAATTGCCAGCAGAGAACTTGTTTACATAGTAGCATCATAGCATGAATAGAACTAATATAATGAACTATCTACCCATAACTTATTTACAAGATTTCCAGTGAATTCTTTACTTCACTTTTTACCTGGAGGGGCCAACTTGAACGGCAACTCTTGAGCTCCTTCGGCTTCAAGCTTCTTTATGTATCTTTCTCTTGTTATGTCATTGTACCTCTTCTCCTGGAAATACTTGAACCAACTAGCCACGCAGTTGTTCTGAAATTCTGCTCTTAGTGCCCCACAATTCTTTTCAACATTGTCTTTTTGTTTGGCATCCAAGGAGTTATCGATTCCATTTTGTGTCAAACATTCAAAGAACTTATCACGGCTATCCCAGCATACTTTCCTTTTGTTCTTGTTGGGAGGATCCTGTACGTTATTATCAAACCAACCCATCGTGAAATAAGAATGTATGTTTCTGTAGCTTGAAAAATTGCGAAGAAGTTTTGAGTGCTTTGAGGCAGTAGTAGCATTAAAGGTGCCAAGGACGGGAGTTTCCCTAGGGCATATTGCGTACCATGCTATACCCAACGGAGTGATATATAATACATTTCTAAGTCACAGCACTGAGACAGCTTGTAACCATAAATCCAGCAGTTGGTTCAGATCTTCTGGATTTACTGTGCTTTAATAGAGAACGAGAGTAGACTTCCACCTATGCGATATTTACACTACGAAACACCCCGGATTTCGGGGAGAGTTAATCCAATCTTCTCTATTGCAAGTCCCTTACGTTTTTACGTCCCCATTTCTCTCTTTAATTTTTGCAAGCCGTTTACGGCGACTCTCTTCGGAGCGATGAGCGAACCCGCATCAGACAAGGGCTGCTTGCAAAAGCCCTTGTGAGATAGAGGGACGAGCTACCACACAATTGTTGCTTCTTTACAAACGCTCTATAATGTCTGACATAGAAGTTAACTACCAAAATGATCCAGAAGACATAGAACATGCACAGTTTGCCATTAGATATCGTTCCAGCTCTTTTCACTCTGCTACTGGAGATGCTCTTCCTAAAATTAAAATCCTAGGCACCGGTGGAACCATTGCGTCCAGAGGAGTCGCTGGCCACCAGACAGCCGGCTACCAAGTGGACATGACAATCGAGGAGATAGTGCAGACCATCCCAGACTTAAGTGGAACCTGTGAGTTATCGTATGAGCAGATATTGAATGTTGACTCCAAAGAAATGGGTGCCAAAGAGTTGCAAATCATATATAATGCCGTTATCCAAAACCTAGATGACTATGACGGATTAGTTATAACACATGGAACAGACACCATGGAGGAGACGGCTTTCTTCTTGCAATTTACTATCCAGACATCAAAGCCTATCGTCATGTGTGGATCTATGAGACCCTCATCGGCCATATCTTCTGACGGGCCAATGAATTTGTACCAGGCAGTTGTTATTGCTTCGAGTTCACAATCTAAAGACAGAGGGATTTTGGTGGCTTTCAATGACAGAATCATCTCTGGCTACTTTCTCAAAAAGGGTAATGCCAACTCTCTTGACACTTTCAATGCTATAGGACAAGGGTATTTGGGGAACTTTGTCAATAATCAGATTTACTACTATTTCCCTCCATCGAAGCCAATGGGGGTATCTTGCCTCCCTTTACCAGACGGATTTGATTTTCTGTTTCCTGAAGTTACTATTTTATTTGGACACCAAGGATTCAATGATGAAATATTGCCTTTGTTATTTGAACAACTCCAAATCAACGGATTAGTTTTGGCTACAATGGGAGCAGGATCCATGAAAAGCGAGACAAACAAACGAATTTTTGAACTAAGCAACAAGTATAATGTTCCTGTTATATACTCCAAGAGATCTATGGATGGTATGGTGACTATAGGTTCTTTGCCCAAATTTGAAAACTACAAGTGTGACAATATTATTGCCAGTGGATCCTTAAGTCCTCAAAAGTCCCGAATTCTTCTTCAATTGTGTTTGATCAATAGTTTCGGCGTAGAAAAGACGAAGTCATACTTCAAAAAAGTTTACGGAGGCTCATAAATAGATATATTTATATTAATTAACATAGCTTATTGTTATACAAAGGGCAAAACCATAATAGAGCGAAAAAAACAATTTAAATGATTGGGATCACTTGTAGGCTTCTTCCACTCTATCCTTACAAGAATCCAAAATCTTTCTTCTTTGCAACTTTTGAGCAGAAGTAACAAAACCGTTTTGTGGAGTCCATTCTTCATCTAACAAAACAATATTCTGTAACAATTCAATACCCTTCAAACCTTGAGACTTACCGGTGTTTAATAAGGACTTCAAAACTGCCTTCGTGACGGCCTTGTCGACAACCAAATCGGCCAATTCTTTCGTTTTCAATTCAGATTCAGAGTACACCTTAGATTCCTTCAAGAACAGTCTCAAGTGGGATTCATTTGGTAATATGATGGCGACTGGCTTCACCTTGGATTGATCAGCATACACACACAAGTTCAAGACATTTGTGTTAGACCTGTAAACAGATTCCAACTTCTCTAAAGCAATGTATTCACCGTTCAAGGTCTTAACCAAGTTCTTTCTTCTGTCAATAACCTTTAAGTATCCATTGGCAGTCCATTCACAGATGTCACCGGTCTTGAACCATCCATCTGGGGTAAAAGCGTCAGCCGTTTCTTTTTCGTTTTTGTAGTATTCCTTAGTAACAACTGGACCTGACAACAACAACTCACCTTGGTTATTCTTGGCGAAGTATCCAGCTTCTGGGACATCAATCAACTTGGCAGTGACAGAACCCAAAAGGCAGCCAGCAACATCGTATTCAAAATGATCAATGTCAACGATACAAGTATTAGCGACAGTCTCAGTTAAACCATATCCCACTAACATAGGACAGATCAAGTTACTAATGAACACTTGGGCGTCTTTGGAAATTGGAGAACCTCCGTTAAGACATGCCTTTAAACAACCACCCGTGGCCTGTTTAACTTTCTTGAAAACAATATCAAACATTCCAGCACCTGGGATATTGTAATCCTTGAATGCCAATTTGGCCTTGAAAGCAGCCCAGAAAATTCTTTGAGTCATTGGAGGCAATTCCTTAATCTTGGCCAAAACCCCCTTCCTAACTGACTCCCAGACAGCGGCCACACCAACCATGATAGTTGGCTTGAACTCAACCAAGTCGGATTTACAGTTCTTACAAGAAGCGTCAGTCAAAGTCTTGACATTGGCGTAACCAAGGGTAGCACCCCACCAGAAACATGCTAACTCGAAAGCTAATTCGAAAATGTGAGCCAATGGTAAGAACGCAATCACTCTATCGTTGTTCTGCACCAAATTTCTTCCAGCAACAGTGGAAACACCACCAATACCAGCAACAATATTCTTGTGAGATAACACAACTCCCTTTGGATCACCGGTGGAACCGGAGGTGTACATAATACATGACAAATCTTCTGGATCAGCAGGCTTTGGATCGTATTCGGAGTCCTTTGCAACTTCACGGCCCAATTGAATCACATCGTCATAACTGAGAAACTTAATGTCAGGATTGACTTCCAAAATTTGCTTCTTGGCATCGCTTGCAGTCTTATAGAAATAACCACCTTGACGCTTGTCATTCTCATCTATTTGTTCGGAGTGGATAATGAACTTGATTGAAGTGGCCTTTTTCAAGGGATTGATCAAGTTGGGTAACAACATAATGTCCGTAAAAATGGCATCACTATCGGTTTGTACCAAGGAGTGGGTCAATCCGTTTTCACCCAAGGTATCATAAGCGGTGACAATGGGAATGTTCTGAGAGGCACAAGCCAAGTAAGTTTGCATCCACTTTTGGGACGTAGAAGCAAAAATATGCAACTTGTTGGCCTGGTTAGGCTTGATACCCAACTTGACCAATCCCCGTCCGTAGTCGGTGGCCAACTTCAACAACTCTGGATAGTCAATGAATTTGTAAGGGGAGTTCTCGTAGAAAAGCCACTCCTTCTCAACCGATTGCTCTTGTCCGTCTATGATCTTTTTGACCATCTTCTTCTCCACGTGCACATCCTTCAAATCTCTCCACCCCATGGCCCGTCTCTTACCGTTTCTCTTGACACATTCCTCAAAGTATTCGAAAACAGTGCTGGCTTTGGAGTCGGCGGGCCTCAACATGTTCCCATCCTTCTGGGTGGACTTTCTTCTGGGTGCAGTTTCACCAGGCTTGGCTGGTCCCACAGGTGTAGTAAATTGGTGCACCATTGTCGTTCGTGATTTTAAAAACTCTGTGTTTTAGGGGCGAGAATTCTGGGAGGGGGAATCTTTATATATATAGTTTCCTCCGTTAAGCGCAGAGGGAAAAAAAAATTGGCGTATGCCAGAACAAAGGCCAAAAAAAACTGGACGAAAACGAGTCCGCAAGAAGAGTTCTGAGGTGAGGCTGGAACGGCGTGTAATGAGAAATGTTGGGTTAATTGTAGTAGAGATGATTTGATGACCGGCGAGCACACAGTCTGGTTTCAGAGACTTATTTACTGAGGTGATGGCTACTACCACCGCAACCTTGCTGTGGGAAACGCTGGTTCTGATGCAGCCGCGACATCTCCAATTGTTGCGACATCTCCTCTGGTGGATTATTGGAAACTGGAGGGGCATGGTTGAGGAGGTAGGGCCAGATGGATGTCTATTTCCCTTAAGGGGGAATAATTTTCTAGAGGGGTTTCAGCCCCTTTATATTTGATCGCTGGGAACACTCAAGTGTATGTATGTACTGTTCATATACTATATACTGTACTTGCACTAGCCACGGATGGAGGGTGCCGAGGGTAGGACAAGGGCGAGAGGAAAGTGATAAGATAAGGACAAGGGTGAGACGAAAATGATAAGGTTAACCAGGGGGTATCTATGTACAATGGCTGGTGTAATATGTGTGACAAAGCAACTGAAATATTCTCTAGCAAATAATCAAGAAAATTTTATACCCCAGCTTTCGAAGCTGATGACCGATAAGAATAATTGTGGCAGCCAAGACAATCAGCCTACTAGATCAACCGAAAACTTGTACTTTACACTCGTATATGCCTCAGAAGCGAATTTCGTCAACACTACCTCGGGCATTGTATGCATCGCCGGACATTACCTGCATCACTTGCGGACCGCATTTGTTGGGGATTTCCCCAACAAGACATAAATTCATATGACTGCAAAATGTCGGCAGCGCTTTTGGACTCAGTCGCTCGTATGCAGTTGTCCATCAGATAACAAACAGCTAGCCGTTGGTAGCCTGGATAACATTGTAGATTCTTTTGTTCCGGGCTCTTCCACGTCGCAGGATGATGCACCGTGGATGATTGGACCGGATTTATTACCAGGACCGCATTAGTATTGTGCCTGGGCCTTAGAGTTGTAGTTGAAGTTTCCATATTTGGCACCTTGCCGTTTCTTGTTGTTGGATGATCCTCTATTGTGGCTGCCTCTGACCTTCTTCTTGTTCAGTCGTGTTGCCTTCTATTGTTAACTGTTTCCCACTGTCAGCTGTCTCTCACTTCTATTTTCTCTTCTATTTTCTCTTCTATTGCAAAATTCACTATCTTTAATTATTTGCATGTATTAAGAATATAAATAGAGATCTATTACACCAATCTTTCTTCAAATCTCAACTCGTTGTTGACTGGCAATCCGACTAATAATCTCAACAAGTTTTCAACAGCTAAACGTTGTTTGTTCAAACCGTTAATTGGCTTGAAACCAGGCTTAGCCAAAGGAGCCTTCAACCAGTAACTCAACAAGGTCAAAACAGCGTAAAAGTTATCGTACTCATCATCAGCAGCACCGACTTTCTTGTAGGAGACTCTGGAGAAGAACTCGGTCATGACAACCAAATCAATGATCAATGGAGTGGCTAATAACGAATCTTCACACACATTGTGAATGGAGATCTTGTTGTGTCCACCCAACATCAATTCACTGTAGTATTCATCCATAGCCACCTTAGAATCCTTAACAGCTGGGACGTACTTGATGACAATACAGTGGTCAACCTTTCTACCGTATTCATCGTTGTAAAGAATCTCATTACTTTCAATGATATCATCAACGACCGAAGACTTACTGATTTCCTTCGATCTGAATTGCTTGGGAGCAGACAAGTTGTAACCGTCGTTGTTACCCAAGTGGTTGTAGGAAGCGATAGAAACTGGACGAATACCAGCGTCTACCAAGAATTGGGCCAAAACAGACTTGACTTTAGTTTGTCCACTCTTGAAATCATCACCACCAATGAACGACTTGTGCTTTTCGGCCAATTCCATCACACCTGGTACAAAAGTGTTTTGAGGAGAACCGTTGATGTATGGAACACCTTCCAAGATACAGGCAACAGCGAAGATAGAGGATGGGGAAACTTCTTCGTGGTTGTTCTTGATAGAACTGAGCAAGTTTTCGGCAGTGTCGTTAACACCCTTGATGATATCGGAGTATCTTTCAGTGTTGGCGGTCCACAAAACAATGACCTTGTCCAACTTGTTCTTTTCTTTGAAATCGTTGATGTCTTTTCTGACCTTTTCAACATCTTTCCATTTGTTCTTTAAGTCAACATTTCCTTCAGAGTCAACATTAGATACGTTATCGGCTCTCTCTTTTTGGTTCAAGGCAATGAAATCTGGGTAGTATACAGAAGGCAATGGTTCAATGTCTTCGATGTATGGGTACAATTGCTTTTGCAAGGCGATGTCCAAGACTTGAGCTCTTTTCATAGCCTTATCCAACTTCAACTTACTGATATCCCAACCACCAACAACAAAGTCGTTGGGGTTAACCATTGGTAAGATAGAGTTAAATGGAGCATAGATATCGTTACCTTCAGCATCAACACCCAACTTAACAGTAGAGGATTGGGTAACAGAACCAAAGTAGTTTGGCTTGACAACTCTTTCCTTGGTTTCAAAAGAAAGATTGTGCTTGTTGGCTAAAACGGCACCCATCAAGGTAGTACCGTTGTTACCACCTAAACCAACCAACATCAAACCCAACTTTGGGACCTTCAAGTCAGTCTTGAACTCGTAGTCCACCTTCGTTGGGGTCACATTCAAAGCACCGGCTTCGCCTTTCTCTACGATGGCATTTTCGTAGGTGAAGGTAGTCTTTAAGACATCTTCAGTCTTAGTAGCTTTAGCACTGTTAAAAGTAACTTGAACCATTTTTATTAATATTTGGAGTAATAAATATTTACGGGTGAAGACACTGGGGGAAATTGCTCCCTTTTATACCCAACACTGTGGCAACAGTTGATCTACAAATAGCCCCTATTTACATTACACAAAATCCCATTCGGCGAAAATTCGGCGAAAATTGTACCATACACGCTGTTTATAATGATTTGTTATTGTTGTTGATTGGTTGGCACGAGGGATTTTCACAGGAAAGGAGTTTATTGACTAATTGGGAAGGTGTTTCAATTGTTTTTCAGGTGTTTTGAATGGCTTGCGCCGGGCTTAGAGGGTCGTTAGAAATTCCGTCGGGCGTAGTTCGAGTGAAAACGGACCTTGTAGATGGAGGAAGAGTAGCGGACGACTATTTTGGACGGTTGTAGAAGAAGAGTATCTAGAACTGGTGACTTCTTTTGAAAGACTCGATTGGCCCAAGGAGCGATTGACTTTTTTTTCAAAAGTGGTTTGTTGATAACTTTGTTACGAGAAGAGCGAGACGATTACGTGCTATTCACGAATTCGACAAAGACAGGGAATGTTGCTGTGAGCAGATCAATAATAAGACGTCGACAGATTTCAAGGGTGACAGGAGACTGTAAAAGGAGCTTTCAGCTGCCTTTCAAGCGAAGCGACATTCTCCATTAACAGGCAAGAAGCACTGTCCTCTGAGATTAGTGTGTTCTCTTAGAAAGGGCAACTCAGACACCCCAATACCTGATTTTGGGTTCAATGTCATTATGATCTGCTTCTCCCGTGATTAGCCGTTGTGAGTTTCCAGCGTATTTGTATCACGTGCCTTATGGCACGTGATTATACTCCAGAGATGATGGTTAAGTGAGGTTGGGTTGGGGATCTATCTTGTATGGAAGTGAGGAATATTCAGTAAGAGTGTTGTGCAGCCAGCATTAGGAGATGAAAGCCGTTTAGACCGTCCCTCCGCTTCTGCACTAGGTTTTGACAGACCACGATGATATCAGAAAAATTTGTGCCCCGAGACTTCGCCTCATAAAAGTTCTCTTTAAAGCCACTATCCTATGGTATCATACCAATATATAGGAACCTCTGTGTTAATAGGAATTCCTTTCCAGAAAATAATCCCAAATTCTCCTTTTAGACTAGATTAACATTTCCAACTGGGAATGTAACCTTAATAGAGATTGACTGGTTTAGATAGAAAAGCCTATCAGAAAAATAATAACGCTATGCCGATAATAACGGGCCCGCCCTAAAAAATACTCTAAAGGATGCCGAACACATCAAGTTGCTAATTCTCGAATCCAACTAAGGGTGTTTTTGCTCAACGTCGCTTTGGAGTCTCACCCCCTTACATATCTCCACACTAACGAGCTATTGAGGACTTTGTAAGTATCTCCGCTACAAAGACCACATGACACTTATTGTCCATACAATAGACCCTTGCTCTGGGTGTGCCACCACCTGTTCCACTGTTTCCATCTAACATCATAGGTGTGACTATATACAGGAATGGATGCAAAAATATTTGTGAAGTGCTGGATGCGAATACCGATTGAGGCATAATGGACCAATATATGGCCAACAAGCCAGCATTAGATGCAACTTGGGAGTCAATTTAGAGATTTCAAGATGCCTAGTGACGCAACAGTAAGCGGCAAATGGGGGCTACAAATCGTGGTATTTTTTCTCCGTGAATGTGTTACTGTTTGCTTTCGAATGTAATTATCTGAGATATAAGTAGGACGCCATTTCTTTTGCTGACAAGATATTAAAAAAAATAATACCCCCGTCGCTCCTTATGTTTACTCTCCTTTTAATCCTGTCGTTGTTGACCAACGTAATGGGTTTCGATATTAACTCCGAATCCAATATTGCCGTTTATTGGGGTCAAAATTCTTATGGCCTGCAAACAAGATTAAGAAACTACTGTACTGATGATGTTGATATTGTCCTTTTGTCATTCTTGTACTCGTTCCCTAACAACCTTCAAGTAGATTTTGCCAACATGTGTTCTGATACTTATCCCGATGGTTTAAGAAATTGTGAAACCATTGGCGAAGATATTAGTTATTGTCAAGAACAAGGAAAAATTGTTTTATTGTCGATGGGTGGAGCCACCGGAAGCTATGGTTTTACTGATGACGACCAAGCGACTGAATTTGCGTCCACTTTATGGAATAAATTTGGTGCCGGGTCCGATGACGAAAGACCTTTTGGAGATGCTATAGTTGATGGGTTCGATTTCGATATCGAACTGAATCAACAAACTGGAATGGTTGCCTTGGGTGAAGGTTTATTGACACAGTTTGAAGCTGATTCTTCGAGAAAGTATTACTTATCTGCAGCTCCTCAATGTCCTTATCCCGATGCTTCTGTAGGAAATTTGATGGAGGAAGTACCTTTGGACTTTGCTTTCATTCAGTTTTACAACAATTACTGTATGTTAGGATCTAACTTTAACTGGGACACATGGCAGGATTACGCTTCCAATACATCTCCCAATAAGGACATCAAGTTGTTCTTGGGTCAACCTGGTGGTCCAACTGGTGCAGGGTCAGGTTACAATACCGCAGACGTTGTATCTCAATATGTTTCTCAAGTTCAAAATTCAGGAAACTTTGGTGGTATTTCTTTATGGGATGCATCTCAAGGGTTTTCTAACATGGTCGGTAGCAAGAATTATGTTCAGCAAATGAAGTCGATTTTGGAGAAGGATGCTCCAAAAACCACATCCAAGACTACTTCTACAAATGTTAAAGTCGTGGCAACAAGTCCCACAACTACTAGCAAGGCAACCACTGAAGCAACCACTGAAGCTACCACTAAGGCTACCACTGAAGCTACCACTGAAGCTACCACTGAAGCTACCACTGAAGCTACCACTGAAGCTACCACCGAAGCTACCACTAAGGCTACCACGGCAGCTACCACCGAAGCTACCACTGAGGCTACCACGGAAGCTACCACGGAAGCTACCACTAAGGCTACCACTGAAGCAACCACTGCAGCAACCACTGAAGCAACCACTGAAGCTACCACTGAAGCTACCACTAAGGCTACCACTGAAGCTACCACTGAAGCTACCACTGAAGCTACCAGCACCGATAGACCAGCAAATGCCAATACCGATACCACAGAAGTTACAACTGTAGCAGCGGCTGTCACAACCCCTTTTGCTACTCCTACAACCTTCACTCTGATTGCAACCACCTCGAAAACCATTGTGACGAGCACTGAGTCACAAGTGACTACTCAAACAAAAGTAGCAACAAGCAATGGAAAAGCCGTCACCAAGACATTCACTTTTACTGCCACTAATACCCACGTCGTCACTAAAACTACAACAGTGCCACCACACATTGTGACTGTTACTCACTATCATACCCCCTCGACCATGACAACAGTAAGATACATCGGCACCACTACTGTCATTGCCACTAAATACCTTGATCCGCCGAACATGTAGATTTGTACATTACAAACCATTTTAGGATAGCAAAATGAACAGTTTTAATTTTTGAAATTCAAGCTCGATATTCAAGTACTTTAGCAAGATTTTAGAGTAACTGTTAAGATATATAGACTCAACAATGCCTCCATCCCAGTTGCGGATATCACTAGGATTTAAGCCATCTTTTGAATTGAGTTCTAGTGGCAGAAGAATAATATGAATCAATGGAATGCTTGTTTGGTCTATTACTGATTGGGCCTGTTTGGACAACGGAGACGGGCTTATTAGCACCATGAATGTGGAGTCCTTTTCATGGTCACTCTTGATGTGATGGGAATAAATTCCCACCAACTCTCGTAGAATACTTGCTTTGATCTTCGTTCGATGGTTTTTACACTGTACTAACACGTTTATATCATGCTTAATGGAGATGCTGTTTTTCGGGAGCTTTTTGTTCTTCAATTCCAAAAACTCCTTTGAGTTCTGGATTATGGGAATGATATCGGTTTGTCCCAGCACCGTTTTTGAGGCCTTGATGTCTGTTTCGTTCAATTTGAAAAAATGGTACAAGTCCCACTTTCCAACCAAGTCAATGCCATTGTCAAAAGCCCCACCCTTTCGTATAAGATTGAAACACTTGAGCTTGGTCTCAAGGAAGTCCTTTGACGTGTATTCATACAAGGTGCCCTTGAACACGGTAGATTTGAGACTCACGTCGTTTGAGCTGCAATGTTGAAGATACTGTTTGGAGTTTTGGACTTGGCTCAACGCCGTTAACGAAGCACTTTTCCTCCACACAACGGGAACCAGCGTTATCCACGGCTGAAGACACGATCGGTTGCCACGTGTGTGCCCCAAAGGGACCACCACCAGCTGCCTGGCCCTTGTTACCTTGAACATTGATCTTGAAGGAAAGTTTATACGAACGCGATTTTTCACTCAATTTGTTCGTGTTAACTAACGATGTTTAAGTGGACGGCCAGATGGCACATTTTCGTTGTTTTTGCATGGTTGGTGAGCTTGGCTGTGGCAGACGATGCTGTGAGGAGTATACGGTTGTTTGGTAAGCCGATCGGCAGCCGAGAGCTGTTTGACATCGGGACCATCCTCATCGACAGCGACCTCAAGGCACACTTTTCAGGCACTGAGAAGCCCACCACACATGGCGATATCTGCGTGGGAACAAACGACATACCAGGCCACGAGTGCTTCTACTTGGCTGAAATTAGTGCCATTGAACAGGGCCAGTTTGTTGTGCATTTCAACCAGCAGCAGCAGATCGAGACCATTTCCATTCAGGCTAACGGTAATGGTGCTCGGGTGGCAGTGAAGAGTGCGCAATTGGTGCCCTCTCCCAACCTCAGGCCCAACACAGGACCCAAGAAGGCCCTGGTAGAGGCCCGAAAGGTCAAGAAAACTGTTACCGACGAGAACGGGGCCACAGTAGAGGTAGAGGTGGGGGTGGAAGAAGCACCCAAGTCGTGGGTCCAGAAAAACTGGATGTACATTGTACCACCGTTGTTGATCATGTTCGTAGTTATGGGAGACGACAAGTGAGGCGATGGGTAAATAGATACGCAGGAATACAAACGATACGTCACTTAGGTTGTAGAGAAAGCAAGCCGGGTATGTTAACCCACTGACAACTAATCCAGTCCCGTGGAAGCAACAAGCACCGTAGACTTGGGGCCACACCGCCCGCAGCACCGCCGCTCCTCCCAGTCGGCCTCCGCGGCGCCCCAGTCCAATCACAGAGCAAAAAACTCAACGAGTAAGCAGCGCACGACCTGAACAAATTCAGCGAATCAAAACGCTAACATTTTCTCATTAGTAAAATGCTTCTGAATAAAATCAGAAACATCAAAAGTTTTCCAGTAGTTGACTTTAAAACTATTGAGTAGTATTTCGATCTCGTTGTTTAAATAAACCGGCTCTTATCAACGTCATCGAGTTGAAGGAGTACTCCATACCAAGAACAAGAGATCCCCCCTTCCGGTCATTATAATTTACTATTCATTGTGCCATGTTAAGTGTTAGATCTTCTCCCATACTTCGAAACTACAGTCAGCGTTTTTTCCAAACAACCGCCAGAGCATTGGCCGATGTCCAAGTCACAGTTGATGGGAAGACCGTGAGCATAGAAGCTGGGTCTTCAATCATTCAGGCCGCCGACAAGGCTGGTGTTACCATTCCTCGTTACTGTTACCACGATAAATTGGCTATTGCTGGTAACTGTCGTATGTGTTTGGTGGACGTCGAGAGAATGCCCAAGTTGATTGCATCATGTGCCATGCCGGTGCTGAACGGCATGGTGGTGCACACCGACTCCGAGAGAATCAAAAAGGCCAGAGAAGGTGTCACCGAAATGTTATTGGAAAACCATCCATTAGATTGCCCGGTTTGTGACCAAGGTGGTGAATGTGATTTACAAGATCAGTCGCAAAGATACGGAAGTGACAGAGGTAGATTCAAGGAGTTGGTGGGTAAGAGAGCCGTTGAAAACAAGGCCATTGGTCCCTTGGTGAAGACCTCCATGAACAGATGTATTCACTGTACTAGATGTGTTAGATTCATGAATGATGTGGCCGGTGCCCCAGAATTGGGTACTGCTGGTAGAGGAAACGACATGCAAATCGGAACCTACATTGAGAGAAACATCAATTCTGAGATGTCTGGAAATATTATAGATTTGTGTCCCGTTGGTGCCTTGACTTCCAAACCTTATGCATTCAGAGCTAGACCTTGGGAATTGAAGAGAACCGAAACCATCGATGTCATGGATGCCATTGGGTCTAACGTCAGAGTCGATGCCAGAGGTATTGAAGTTATGAGGGTGTTGCCAAGATTGAACGATGAAGTGAATGAAGAATGGATCTCTGACAAGTCCAGATTTGCTTGTGATGGGTTGAAGACCCAGAGATTGACCAATCCTTTGATCAGAAATGGTAACTCTTTCGATGTGTCTACTTGGGACGAAGCATTGACCAAGATCACCGAGGCTTTCAAGACAATCAAACCAAAGGCCAACGAAATCAAGGCCATTGCAGGAGCTTTGTCCGATGCTGAATCCATGATTGCATTGAAAGATTTACTCAACAAGTTGGACTCTGAGCATGTCACTACAGACGTTAAGTTGTCCACTGACGTCACTGGATTTGATGTTAGAGCCAACTATACTTTCAACTCCACTATCGACGGAATTGAAGATGCCGACCAAATCTTATTGGTTGGTACCAACCCAAGACACGAAGCTGCTGTGTTGAACGCCAGAATCAGAAAGGTTTGGATGAGATCCGAGTTAGAAGTAAGTCACATTGGTGAGGAGTTCTCTTCCACATTCGGTTTGGATCACTTAGGTACTGATGCTAAGGCTTTGAAGAAGGCTTTGGATGGTGGTTATGGTAAGAAGTTGGCTCAAGCCAAGAAACCATTGATCATCATTGGTTCCGGTGTTGCTGACTCTGAAGACTTGAGTGCTGTTTACAAGATTGTTGGCGAATTTGTATCCAAGAATGCTAACTTCAACACCCCCGAATGGAATGGTCTCAACTTGTTACATCGTGAAGCTTCCAGAGCTGCTGCTTTGGACGTGGGTTTCCAAACCATTTCTAAGGAAGTAGCAGAAACTAAACCAAAGATCATCTACTTGTTGGGAGCTGATGAGATCGCCAACAAAGACATTCCAAAGGATGCCTTTGTGATCTACCAAGGCCACCACGGTGATATTGGTGCTTCTTTCGCCGATGTTATCTTGCCAGGCTCCGCTTACACCGAGAAGTCGGCTACATACGTCAACACTGAAGGTAGAGTCCAAACCACCAGAGCTGCTGTCAACCCACCAGGTGTTGCAAGAGAAGACTGGAAGATCGTCAGAGCCTTGTCGGAATACTTGGGTGAAACCTTGCCTTACGACGACATATATGCTATTAGATCCAGATTGGGTCAAGTAGCTCCACACTTGGTGAGACATGATGTTATCGAACCAACATCCTCGGACCTCTCTACCATTGGTATCAAAGACATAGTGTCTAAAACTAAATCCATAACGACAGTTGGTGTGCCTTTGACAAACCCCATCAAGAACTTCTATTTCACCGATGTGATCTCCAGATCTTCTCCTACTATGGCTAAATGTATCGGTACTTTTGGAGCTAAAATCGACAAAACTATCGATGAAAAACCTCAAATAGACATGGCTTAAGACCTTTTGCCTTATATTTAATTACCAACTATCATTGCATTATTCCACCCCCCTATCATATGTATTCTACATAGACAAAACAGTTATTATATACACATGTTCTAGAGATCATCTCGCTCTTCGGCAGTTGCCGCGAATTCTCTGATAGTTCCCAAAGATAAGCATCAACTCATTCAGCAGATGTCTACCGACGGAGTAGCACCTGGGCGGATACCCGCGGAGGCAGACCCTACGACGTTTATGAACAAGTGGAGACAGACAAGGGCTTGTGCCCGATGCCGGAGACTCAAGATGAAGTGTGCTTTTGAAAATCCCAATTTTGGTTCTTGCAGGAGATGCTTCAGAAGTGGAGTGGAGTGCTCAGTGGACAATGACCCCACGGCGAAGTACGCGAGGAAGAACAGAAAGTCCTCCCCAATAGTAGTGGAGACTATCAGTCCAGGCATCACATCAGAGTCTATTGTGGGATCTAAGGTTGGAGATCAGATATCTCAGTTGCAAAATCTCGTAAAGCTTGTTTCGACTTCATTAAGCTCCTTGGAGCATGATTTTGCTGTGGCTCCATCTGTGGAAAACGAAGACAAGGCAAGATTGAAGAACTTGGGGATGACGTTACGGGCAGCTACCAACAAACTAAACAATGTAATGAAAGCTACAAAGGCCAATAACCTCAGGCAGTTTCAAGATTTTCACAAGACTCCAGCTCTCCAGGACTGCCCATACATTCCTTTCGGGTCAAATATAGTAAAGGAAATCACCCTGAATCACCAACTTGTGAGTATAGAAGAGTTCCGGATACGGCATCGGTTTTTTCTAGACGAAATGCTCTCATACTACCCTATTATCTCGTTCTCAAAGAAACTAGAGGACTTCGACTACTTGTACGAGAATGATCCCCTCTTATTGACCGGCTGTGTGTATGTAACCACAATCAATGATAACGGCCTTTTCTCAAGAATTAAGGAGAAGTACTACAAGCTTTCGAATGAGGCATTGAACCAGATGTTGAACTATTATCTAGAGAGTTTCATCTCCTACCATGTCTATATCAAATCTAGCGATTTCAGTTTCCGATTGGTGGAATTGTGCTTAATATTATCCCTTTGGTGCTTACCCACCACCAATTCCGGCCATTTCAAGAACCAGTTTCATTTGTTGACAGGATTCAACATATCTTTATGCATTGATTTGGGTGATATTTCCAAAAGTTTGATGAGCAAATTGCATACGAACATTCCAGTGTTGGGTGATGATGCAGAACAAAGGAACCACTTGAGAGCTTTTTTGAGTGTTTATGTCTCCTGTGGATCATTGGGGTTGTCGTTACCTAGGTTCAAAGTGGTTAACTGGACGACACAACACCATGCTGCTGTGAAGTTTCTAATGCAAGAAGGGGAGGTCAATGGAATCCAGTTGCCCTCAAGGAATGATAGGTACTTGTGCTATTTTGCTAAAGTGATAAGGTTGGGACAGGAAATTTTCAATTATTTCAGTCCCAGTTTGATGGATACCAATAACAGGAAACGTGATGCTTTGTTCAACAATATGCTTGATCCATATACCTCTTCATTATCTCACATAAAATTTGTCTTGGATAACTATGAGCAACGACTTTACTCTGTCCTCATTGATAGTGGGTTTATGGACTCCCCAGAACCTGAGAGTGGAACGGACCAGCCCAAAGAAAAGTACTTACTTTCTGTGATTTACTACCAGTTGCTAATGATAGTGTATGATAACTTGGTCAGTAGGTACTTTTTAAGTGAGACTAAAGTCCAGAGCCAAACTTCGCCAACTGCAACATTTCAAACTCCAGAAAGTGTTACCCCAGTTCAGTATATCGTGAAGTTGATTAAACTATGTGAAAACCTCTTGAAGTCGTTCATTATTCTTGGGCAAGAGCGAACTATCAACTTGCCCACTTTTTTCTTCTATCGTCCCATGCACTCGTTGATACTATTGATCAAGTTACGAATTTTAATCAAGTCCCTGAACTTGTCAAAATGGTCTCCGATGATCAACCCTGAGGATTTGCAAATCAATGCTGAAGAGTATTTCGATGGAGTCCGTAAGCTTATCCACGAGAGCCAGCATAAATATAGCTCAATTGTGTGTCTGAGAATGTCTATCATTCTTTCCAGGATCGAAAAATGGATGCATTTATCGACTGGCAAACGTTCTTCTCAACCATCTAGATCACAAGAACAGGTACACAACGAAAATTCAACCTTGGTGAGTATGATAGACACAAGTAAAGAAATAGAGAATTTGAGAGACCCAAAGGAGGAAGAGATGGAACACAAAAGAAACAACCTTCGTCAAGATTCTGCTACTGATTCCCAGAACTTTAGCACCAGCAACAACTCTAGCCATCCTTCAAGTCAGGCAACTCCAAGTCTCTTTTCAACTTCTATCCAGGAAATCTTCCAGACCATTGACTCTGACATCATTAATTTTTTGAACCCATGGGATGCTATGGATTTGGACATGAATTTCTCAGGATTCGATTCTACAGATATGCCAGGGCTGATGAATATGAGCGAGTTCCAGAACGATTCGGCATCTGGTATGGATGGTATGAGTTCAAACATGAATTCTAACATGAACCTGAATAATAGTGGCGATATGAACAATCTTAACTCCAATATGGCGAACGATATGCTGGGAAATATGGGAGCTAATGGTTCTTGGTGATATTTATTGTGCAATGTATAATTATGTAAAATACATATTCAAAATTTGAATTTTTTAGTCGGTTCTTGGACAGAAACATTTGCTTCTGAAGCTTCTTCGTTGATACTTTGGCCATCCTCAAGTTGATACCTCCTTTCGGACTCAAGCAAGCCAGAACCAAGCTCATCCTCATTTTCTTTGATAACAGTGTAAAGCTTTTTGTCTTTTGCAGGAGCTTTTGATGGCTGCTTCGCTTTGATCACTATTTCGTTCCTCAAATCATCGTTGGCTTGCTCGTCTTCAAAATAGGTGGGAGGAACAGTCGGGTCAGCTATACTCTCAGTGTCGCTACTATCATTATCTCCGTCATCATCATCATCATCATCTGATGAAATCTCCACCTGGATCTCTCCCCAATGTCCTTCTTCATTTGAATCTTGGCCATATACCTCTTCTTCATTCACCAAGTAACCGACATTTGCGTATGTGATGTCGACTCCAGGGATAAGCAAGTGGGAGTAGGCAGGAGGCTTTCCAATCTGGCTCATGGTTGATATCCATGGAGGGGGAGTTTTCCCATTCTCAGGTAATCCCATTGCCTTTAAAAGCTCTTCCGACAATTTTCCAGGCTTGATTTCTGCAAGCTTATCTTCATTCTCTTCTGTGGATTCTCTCCCTTCGAAGTATATGTCACCAAACCCTAGAAGCTTTGGGCGGGTTTGGTGCTTAAAGAAAGCATCATGAAGCTTTTGATAGTCTATATCTAACTTCCCCATTTTGGGCTGCACCTTTTCTCTTTGCTGCTGTCGAAGAGTCAGCTCATCAACATTATTCCTCATATCTTGGATACCGGTATCTAGAATATATGATGGAAGCTCAAAAGGAGGTCTCTCAATACCTCTTTTCCCAGCAAGATAGTCTCTTTTAGACGACCAGTGCAGTGGGACCGGAACCACATTTGCGTTCAGTTTTATGGATACTAACAAAAAAGGGTCGTTGGCATCCACATCAGCCCAATCCACTACTTGTGGATTCTTGGAAAGAGCTTTAAGATGGGCCATGGATACTTTTGCCCGTTTTCGGAGCTGCCTCTTTGATTCTGTCTCTTCTTCTTCTTCTTCTTCCATTTCGTATTCTTCAGAATCATCAGCAGGTTCCTCATCATTTTGCTCATCTTCCAACAGTAGAAGTTGTCCATTTTCTTGGTTAATGTTTCCGTCTGTCTCATGGTTACTCTCAGCTTCAAACCTCTGGAATATGTCCTGAAAATCTTTGTACAAATCGTCCTGTTGGGGATCGATGCTTTTTATTTTTACTGGGAGATCTTGAGACGATTCCTCGGGTTTTGACGTCACCGAGTTCGTTGTTTCGCTACTGACACGAAGAACCAGTTCTTCAGTACTGTGGTCCAACTTCCGCTTCTTCTGCTTCTCTCTTCGAAGCTGATTCTTCAGAAGTCTTACTTTAGCCATGCTGATAAGATGAGATAGAATTTCGCGATACTGTGAGATGATAGAGAAGCAGCGAAGTAGAGGTATTTGAGGTAGGGGTGACCAAAAAAACCTCTTCTCAAGACACGGACCAGCAGAGTCACTACAAGGAGAGCACGAGAGCAATCGGGTAAGCCTACAACCTAGCCAGTGTTCATTCGTTCGTTATATTCAAGATACACAGCTGTCTCTGGCATTGCCAACTTTCTTCGAACATCTTCACAAGTCCTCCATTTGTGACTTGATCTTCTTTATCTTCACGGAAATCTTCTCGAGTCTGTCGTAGATTTCGTCATCGTTCGTGTTCAACTGTATAAGAAGCTGTTGTGCTTCTTTATCGATGTTCAGAGCTACATCAAAAACGGTGCTAGAAGCCTCCTTCTTGAAATCACCCATCGAACTGACATCCCCCGATACTTCCCCATCATGTAGTTGCAGCGTCGTAAGGCCAACTGTGGAATTGGGCTCGTTGAGTTCGAGCGAAGAGCTACTCATGTTGATTCTGTAGAAATATAACGTCGCGGAATTCTGCAAATCAGTTTCTCCATAATGGTGCTTCTGGCTGTCGTCACCGTGTTGTTTGCGCTCTTGCCACGAGCTCTCAGTGAGACGGACGTGCTGGACCTGAAGTTCAGAGTACGATGGAGTAGTACCAGCTTTGTGCCGGACTTCGAACAGCTGTTTGGGAATGATCTATCCAGTTCGGCTTATGAGGTGGTGTCCTTTAAGTGGGAAGCTTCTGGTATCAGTAGTGGCACTTCGGAAGCCGTTTGCTATTTGCCCAACTTAAAGGATGCAGGGGTTCTCCGAAAGGTGAGAGGAGAAGACGAGAAGAATGTCCAGGCCCGTCGTTCAGACAGAGAACTTCTTCAGTTTGTTATAGGGAATTTCGCCGACTACGTTGACTCCGAAACTTGTACGTTTACCACCGGCTTGAACGACGGGTATTGGACGTACGGGTACTGTTTCGGTGACAAGGTGATCCAATTCCACGAGGACTGGAAGCAGTATCGAGAGACTGGTAAACACAAGCCAGAGAATCCCGATTTCGTTTTTGTATTGGGCAGATTCATCGGGAGTGCCTCCAAAGTCCCTCAAGTTTACAACCAAGGAACCAACGATTCCCGGGTCCTCAATAAGGGTGATTTTGAAATCATTGATGATCCAGTTATGAGTAGTAACTACTATCAACGACCACCAAAAGCATTGAAACATGTACTCAAAAATGGAGAGTTGTGTGACTTAACATACGAGCCCAGAACTATCGAAGTGATCTACAGGTGTGCTCCTGAACAGGAGACTAAGATTTCTATCTTGCATGTCAGCGAAGTCAGAACTTGTGAGTACCAAATGATAGTGAATGTTCGGGGCTTGTGTGATATTGAAGAATTTGCTCCTTTCTCAAAAGAGAAAGTGGTGGACATCATCTGTCATGCGTCTGATAATCTCAGCGAGCCGGTTTCCGTGGAAGATATCAAGTTTAACTCGAAGTACGAAAGAGAAGCCCAGGAAACTCCCTTATTCCCACTACCAATGCATCGTCAAGTGGACCTTCTAGATTTCTCACTTACCCCTGGAGGGAAAGGGTTCTTTTGGGGAAAACCCACGAATTACGACAACTCTGACGTCTTGTATGACAGGAGAACGGTTTTGTTCAATGAAGAGGACCCCACTACCTTCATACAAACCTTTCCTCGAGTGTTCTCCGATTCTGTAGAGCTCAAACTAGCGTCTCCTTTCAACACAGAGAAGAAGGCTTTACTCACGTGGGACGAGAAGTTCATCGTCTGGATTGAAGTCTATAGCTATTCTGGCCAATTTCGTTTCTTGGTCAAGGTGTCTCGGTTGAAAAATCTCCACACTAAGGAAATCACCATCCAATTAGTGGATCCTTACAAAATGCTAGACCAAGACGGTGACATAGTAGTGCTTCCTACGCCTCTTCCGTCCAGAAGCCTCTACCACTTTGAAACGTACGCAAAAGTGACGCCTGAACCTATTACCGAGACTTTGAGTAAAACCTTGTTTGTCACTATGCCGTGAACCATCAGCGGCTGATAAGTTACCTGCAGCAGCTGAATAGACCGACATGAAAGAACAGCTTGAAACTATTCATCGGGCTGATCCAGGAGATTGTATGAAGCACCAGTTCTAACTAAGCTGGAACTGTGTTTACTTTTTATGTAGGCAGCTAGCCACCACGCAACAAACTACTTTGTAACTACTAGCACTCTCCCGCCCATATAGTGGACTCTTCTGTAAATGTATAGCCAAAATATACCAAATCAAGTCCTAGTCAAACAGCTGATGTTGGACGGTATGAGACATACGCGCGGAAACCGCCTCGTGCGTAGTTCGCAAACTGGAAAAATTTCCAGATGCGCACTCATAAGATAATAGCCTTTGCTAACAAAACCAGTGGGACGATTTGTGATTTGAACTGACACAGCCAAGCTTGTATAAGAATCTGAAAGAATATGCTTTCTTTGGCCCATGTGACCCGTGCGTGTATGTCTATGCACACCGCGGCTCCCAAAAATGTTAGAAATATCTCGTTTCTCAAGCGATTACTTGTGTTGAACGACAATAGCGAATCCGATTCCTCGGAAAAAGTGTACCCCTGGGACGAATCTCCCTACGAAGACTTGAGAACTAGAGCTGCGTTCATCCGTGCGAGTGCCAAGTGTCCCGTGACCCAAAAGCCCGTCGATTATGTCTGTCCAATTTCTGGAATCCCAACTCATCACAACCAACAGGCGTGGGCAGACGACTTGGAATACCACAGCAAGAAGAAGTATGAGTTGTTGAAGAAGGTGAATCTTTACGAACACGACTTGAGATCGGGACGTGTTTTCGATGAGTTTGTGTTCCCAGGTGCTCAAGAGAACGACTTTATGACCAGTTTGAGTAACTGGGACTCGTTCTTTTACACCAGAGATTTCAATCCCATGAACACTGAATTCAACTTGGCAGCTGCCACTAAAGTATTGACGTATCCTATCACAATTGCCTCGGTGTTACACAAATTGACCCCATACTTCATGCAACCAAAAGGCCCAGTGACTTTGGAAGGGTTGAAGTCTATTGCTGCCTTAAAATATTCGTTGTATCCTCCATACCAGAAACATGAAGGTACCAATGTTTTTAAAGAAAGACCCATTAGAATTTTCATAGTGGGGGCTAAGATGGAAGGCATGTTACCGGGGTACGTTTGGAAGCAGTTTGGATATTTGTTTCCAGACAGCAAATTCGAATTCCATTTCATCGGACCCGAGTGCTACTTCGATAGAGCCACCAAGAGTTTCACATCCACTAGCGAAGCAAATGGTAGGGCTTTGGTTGAGAGATATGACGAGCAAATCACCTTACATTACCACACGATGTACTTCCATGAGTTGTACAATTTTGGAGACTTGTTCCCATTTGATCCATACTTGGATGTGTTTTTCTTGTTCCACCCTGGTTTCCAAACTCCAGACAAAACCTACTGGGATAAGTCGTTGAAAGGTTTGTTGGAATCTAAATGTGCTGTATACGTGACCGGATACCACCAGGTTGATACCTCGAGAGAGTTAGCCTGGTTATTGAACCACCCATTAGCAGACGAAATGGACATCTTAATGAACCAAACCAAAAACGTTTTTGGATCCACCAAAATCGACTTGGTCGACTGCAACCCTACCGAGACTTTCCAGGCCAATGATGAGATATTTGCATTCAGAGGAAAGAGATACCATGCCATTAAGAAGTAAACAGATCTTGTATTAAAATGAACATGTAAATAGCTTCGAAGTTCCAGTTACTTTGCGTATTCACCCCATATCCTTATATATATAGTGCTTGGCCTGAACCATCCGTATCGCATATATATCCATTCACCTACTCTCTTCCCAACCTTCTCCCGTGCCTTACTCTTTACCTCCACAATTTGTTCGCGATCGAATTATCATCAAGTATCACCATAGCTGGCATGAACACTCCGTTTACGCTTCGGCTTACAGTTGAAGAGCTTAATCATACTACGGAGACGCCTCTCTTTGGTCGTTCATCGTGTGATGTCAATGTGACGCTTAAACACAAAACTTACGACGTAATTCATCTGATCTGGTACAACTCGCCCGATTTCCAGTTGAGGCCACCTTTTCTCTCATTGAGAGACGAACAGAACAACCGGTTGCCCGATTCTACATTCTCCGAAATCCTCGATACCCAAGAGCCCCCGACTTCACCGGTCACTCATTTCAGGTTGGTAATTGACTATACGTTGTTTTTCTCCAGATCAATTCCTCAAAGAGACCCTATAGAAGAGCTATTTGATGTTGTGATAGAGTGGAACGATACCGAAGGACGTACGAACACCATCAGGATTCGGGAGTCCTTGCATTGCACAGTAGGAGACTTGAAGGAATATGTGGCTCAAGAGCGAAACAAGTCTCTTCCCCATGAAGAGCCTGTGGACGGAGACTTGTTCAATTTGCGATACTGGGAACATGACAATGTAATTGCCGATAACGGAATGACTATATCGAAGATCGTGGGACTCGATGTTCCTCCGATGGTCCCGGTGTTGTTTGAGCTCCTGTATAATTTTGAGTCTCTTGAGGTTGAAGAGCTCGAGCCTGAAGCTCTACAGCCAAGTACAAGATTCTTTATCAAGGTGAATTCGGATGTTCCTCAGTTGCAGAACGAGTCGAGTTTGTTTGAACTCAATAGTACCACGACTCTAAGGGAGTTTGTCAATCAGGTGATTGAAAGAGCCGATAGTTTTCAGGTGAGAAGGACTTTCTTCGATCAGGTCAAATTGAAGAGGGAGAACGAGCTACTTACCATCAGAGAGAACTACAATTTGCCCTTGTACGACGTATTGGACTTGAATGAGGACAGGCTAAGAGATTTGAGAAATGTAGTGGTACTCGATCTAACTGTACATAGTCACTTAAGTGGTGTGGAAGGAGGAATCCTCAGCCGGCAATTTTGGGACGACTTGCGGGGCGAAGATCGGTTCCAGTTTCTCCCGACTGAGAGAGATGACCTTGCCCAGCGCCACGAAAATGAAGTGGATGCATTCGAAACAGGATCAAGGGCTGTTACCCAAATCCACCCCTCCAGAATCGTTTTGGACGGAGGTGATCAGTGGGGATTGACTGGAGAGACGTTTGAAATGGTTCAGACTGATGCTGGAGAAGGAAGCAGAAGAATTTTGGTCGATCAGAGTAGCTTTTCAACTGTTGAATACGAATTCTCGTTGACAATGCCTGGAAGTAGCACCCCCATTACTACAGAGTTGAACTCTTCACAGTGCATAGTGGTCCAGAGTCAGAGACACCAACCATATGTGTTGTTGAACCCAGCAGGAGCAGCCAAGTTGAACAGGTACTTCAACGCTGATGGTACAACTATTGTGCCCGCTGGAGTACGGATAGTAGACCAGTCATTGCCGACACAAGATAATACACCCACAGCTGAAACTGCTGACCGGAACAACAATGCTGCAGACGATCAGAGGCCTCCAGAGGACGTCTTGCGAGAAAATATCAGAGAGATAAATGAAGAATTGAATGCTCCTCCCAATGTGCCACCACAACATCCACGGGGAGTATTCAACCGTGGTCTATTCTTTGGTGCTCTTCCACGGCTCCACGAACGACTCTTTGCCTATCTTACTAGGATTCCTCGTTCCATACTCATCACTACTTTCAAGTTTGTGCTTTGCATCTTTATTTTCGGCTTCCACCACTTGATCTTTTTATTTTGGAAGGTATCCTTCATTTATGGATCAGCTGCCGTGGTGCTCTACAGCGTTTTATTTGATGGTAATCGAACTGCAGGCATCATACGGAGGTACCTTTTAAGTGAAACAATTGTTAGGATTCTTGGTCCCGTGTACGAAACTATCCTCGAGAATTTATGCGTGGGACTTGTTTACCTTCATGCCAAAGAAGCACATCTCTCAAATTGGGCACAAGTAAGTCTCCTAAGGTATGCAGTGCGTCGTGTTAGAGACTTTGAGTATATTCATGCCAAGTTCAACCACCAGGATACTTTTTATTTTTACATCAAAGCAGCTTTGAAGAATCTCTCGAAAGATATCGTGCTTTTCTTTATCACCATTTTTCCATCTGCTGTACCACTTTTGCAATCAGAAATCGATAAATACAAAGATCTGGAGGTTGATGATTTGAAAAAACAGATTTTGGCCTTGCACGCCAAGTTTGAGGACAAGAAGAACACCTACCATAGGTTAACAGGGCGGGAGTTGAATCTTTATTTCTCCATTGATTTAATCGAGCATTATGAAGAAAACAGACGGCAGACTTTAGAGCGCCAAGCTCAAGAATCAGAACAAGACACTGAACGCAGAAGGTGGCACACAGAGCAAGTTGCACATGAAGTAGGAGAAATAGTAGAGGAAGCAGAGCCGGCCGTACAAGAAGGAGAGGAGGCACAAGAACCGCATCCGCAAGATGATCCAGAACGCCACGTTTCAAACGAAACTGAAATTCAATACCAACTCTTCTTGGATCAGCTTCTTAAGTTGCAAGCCATGTACAATGAGTGCTTGTCAAGACTTGCAGAGGTCTCAAACCAGCATTAAGCTTTGACACAGAACATTCTTTCCCACAGGCACAGCTGGATCATTCCTCGTATGGGATGTTCTTGCCAGCTTGACTTGTATAGTACATAATAGACCAAATGAAACACCCAGCGAAAGTGTGCCAAATCAGGTAAGACCAGCGATAAAATCCAATCCACGCATATTTCTCGAGCATCGGGCAGAAACTAGCGTATTTCAGCGCTTGAGCAAGCCACCTAATAAACAAAGTGTCTTCCAAGAGGCAGAAATCCGCCTTAAGGCTTGGGGATTGCATAGGTTGGTCGTGACAGAATATAACACTCGTCTAAGTAGACATCGTCATAACGTCGACCCACAACCGCGGAACATTGGTTTGTTTAGAAAATCGACTAAGCTGGTTAGACGATGTCCCAGTTTGGCGCATCGTGTAACTGGGCCGCACTATACAAAACAAAGAAACTACCCCAAAACAGATATATCGCCTGTGTATAGCCATTACATGCAGGAAGCCTTCGGGCGACTATCTGATGGCATTGTTGTTATGGCTGGTCGGTGTTTTGATTTCGTCGAGACTCCAAGGCCTCGTTATCCTCTTGGGAATATATAAAGACCCCGATTTCTTCTGGTTTTTCATATATTATTATCACTTGATATTTTTCAAACTATTGTCTATCGTTAAAATGCAATTCTCCACCGTCGCTTTATTATTCTCCGCTGTTGTTTCCGCTGCCACCGTCACTGAGACTGACTTGGAATCCACCTTGGTTACCATCACCTCTTGCGGTCCTGAAGTCACCAACTGTCCAGCTCACTCCGCTGCTAACACTACTGCTGCCAACGTCTCCACTTGGGAGGGTGCTGCCAACAGACAATATGCTGTTGGTGCTGCTGCTTTGGCTGCTGGTGCTTTGTTAGCTTTATAAGCCATTCCAATATAATTTGGGTTATCGGGTTCTTATATAGTGTAGAGTAGGTCAATACAAACGGCTTTTGAAAAATTGTTGTAGATTCAATTTGGTTGATCTTACCAAAATGTAGCGACTAGTTGAAGGACACATTCATGATTCATGACTCATGACTCACTTCTCAGGCCGTAACGGTCTGTACACAGTTGGTCAACTACAAAGGCTGTTTTGTGGTATACGACAAAGCTTGTCGTTGGGATGTACTACAGAAGCAGTTAATTCTATCGACCTGTGAACGTATTTCTCTTTCCGTTGATTATTTTGCCAAACTCCTCCCTTAAGCGTAACGTTCCTTAATCAACAGTTCCGTTCCTTCTAAGTTGCCGTAAGCTGCTTTGAAGCAGGCGGAACGGGTTGACGTTACTGCAGTATGGGTGTGGTGAAGCTTGTTCGCATTTTACGAAGCAGTAAATCAAGTAAGTTGGAGATAAGTTATGAAACTAACTGAAGAGAGTAAAGCTTTCCATAATGCAGTATACTGTGTAGTTGATCAGATACCACATGGGAAGGCAACTAGCTACGGCCACATTGCCTACTTGCTTGGAAGACCTCAAAATTCACGTCTTGTTGGAGTGTCGTTGAAGCACTGTAAAGAGATTATACGACAACTAAATGAGGAGAGTTCAAGCAATGGAGTTGCTGATCTTATAGACATTGAGCACTTGCCTTGGTGGAGAGTGGTAGGGTCGTCTGGAATGATCTCTCCGCGAGCGAATACTGCTGGCGAGATCTTGCAAAAACAACGACTCTTACAAGAGGGAATTGAGGTGGTTGGGAGAAAGGTGCTGTTAGAAGAGAATGGATGGTTTCCGGAAGAGGTGGACTTTTGAAAAGGCTTAGCTTAATAATTTATAGTATATACATAAAATAAGGTTGGAGCAGATTTTTAAACTCTAGTGTCTTTTTTTTCGTTTGTGAATCTTCTATTCTTCTTCTTGTTGTTTCTGGTAGGTTTTACAGTCATATCCTGCATTTGCTTCTGGACTCTTTTAGTTTCTTCTTCCCACCACTTGGCAAATTCCTGCTCACGTTGAATTTCTTGCAAGCTCTTGCGTTGAAGCTCGTTCTGTCTTGCTTCTTCGAGTTTGAGAGATTCTTGAATCATTATATCTGTAAGAGAAAGATTGGCTGATTCATTCTCGGTTGACGATATGCTATCAACTGTGGAATTCGTAGTATTCTGAGTAGAGGGGGAGATAGGCAGGGGAGATTTGGATTTCTTGGACTTACCAAGAGTCGGAAATACACCCGAATCCACTCTTGAAGAGGAAGCATTCTGGTTGGCAGTGGAGGTACCAGCAGTGTTAGATGAGTTCCAAGTGAAATTGGACTGAATCTGAGTGCCAATGTTATTTGTGGAAGTTTGTTGTGCCAACTTCCTACGTTCTTTCTGAGAGAGTTTGAGACTAGGACCAATTTTGGCTTTTGCCTTTGTTCCCATCCATATCGTGTCTTCAGCAGTTGAAGTGGGCTGCTCGAGCGAAGAAGCTGATAAGACTTTATTGAGGGAAGGTGCCTTTAATATCGATGACCCATTAGACTTAGAAGCCCAAGTTGAATGCGAACTGAGTCCTGTGACAGGAGGGGGAGCTTCATACGATTTGAGTACAGGTTTTGCTGCAGTGGCTTGTTTACCTAGAACCGGGAATAGGACCTCGTTGTTGTTGTTGGGGATTATGCGTGGTGAGGAAGAATCGAGGATCCTTGAGGAGTTTGTCAATAATACCGACGCCCTGGTTAAATCTAAGGAAGACGAGTTGTTGGAAGATGATAGTGAATTATTTGTTGAGGACGAGTTCATGACCGATTCTAAGGACATATTGGAATCGACAGTTTTCTTGAGGGCTCCGGCTGATTTCTTTCTGGTAGACTTTACTACTTCGAAATCATCTTCAGCCCCAATGGCACTTTCGTTCGCAATCAATTGAACTTGATTCAAAGCTGCTTTTCTGATTTCCATTAAACCATCTTTTAACTCCTGATTGGTGGAACCCTTTCTTGAACCTTTTCTGTGTCGCTTTGGTTGGTCTGTCTTCACTGGATCTATTCTCACGTCCACTAAGGGCTCGAAAGACAGGAATCCACGAGCATCACTCATGAAGTGCTCATTGAATTTAGCTTTGTCTGAAACAAACTCAGCGATCAACTGATTGGAGGAAAGACTGGCATTCTTCCTAAAAGCCTCATTGCTCTCTTTGTTGATCACGTCTTTAGCTTTACACTGATTGAACAACAGAATTTCGTTTTCGAGTTTTGACATTATCTCACTTGGTATAGTCATGAAAGTAGGATCCAACAAAATGATCTCTAAATTGTTGTATATATACCAACAACAATTCACAAATAGTTTGTGGGCCTTCAAATCATTCGAAAGAACCAACAAGATCACTACATTATCTGTTGATATTAGATCCTTAACTGCTGTCTGGCAAATGTTTTTAAGTTGGAATAACAACAACTCATCTGATATTTGAATAATCTCAAGTAACATACTTATGAACTCGTCTCGAGTATCGCAATCATCCCTCAATTCATCAAAGACCAGATAGTCATTGAAACCGTATATGTGCTTCAAAACAAGGCCAAATTGAGTTGTTGTTACCCTATCGAAATCAAGCACATTCACATCTGGATTCCATCTTTCTGCCAATGTGGTTTCAAAATAAGCTGATCTAGATGCAAGAATACTACTTGAGCATCTCATTTCCCCGTCTGCTAAGGTGACTATCAAATCACCTTCAGCTTGATCTAGCTCGTATAAAGATCTCATACTCTTGAGGAAATTGTTATCCTTAGTGAAGTTACCGAAAAGGTCGATCATTTCAAACAATCTTACAAGCTTCTCGAATTGGATCTTGATATCTTTGATGTCCAGTGGGCAGTGGATACCAGTCGGATAGTCATCCCATACAGATATCACTCGATTGGTGTAAACGAAGTGTATGAGAATGAGAAGAGCCTTCACATTGACGCCCGCTTCAAAAGTCATCACGTTTCCGCAATACCTACCCTTCAAGTCTCCTTTTATGAACACCTGGTCATCCATCTTGGCCATAAGGTGTTTACAAAAGGGTGACCGCACAATGAATATTCGCCGATGGAAGCCGATCTCAAGCCCTGGATACTCTTCAAATTTCATAACACTGTCATAGTTTTTCCCTTGTTGTTCAGTGTACTGGGAGAACTGGTCAATGAATGAGCTGTCCGGAGAAATCTTCAAGTACTCCTTTTTGTTTGTTATGTCGTTCTCAGAAACTTGCTCGTAAGTGAATCTCGTTCTAGTTCTTTTATTGTGATTTGCATCAAACTTGTTTGAATACTTCGTGAATAGTAAGTCCATTTCCAAATCTGTGTGTTGTTCATCTGTCAAGTCATCATCATCACTTTCATACTCATCCTCATCGTAAACTGGATAAATGAAGTCTGTAATGTACGAGGGACTGGCAGGCTCGGATTGAAACAACTGATTTTGCTTTCTGTACAAATTTGGGTCACTCAATATACTTAAGTACTCCAAGTCTTTCATGTAGGTATTTGCTTGAAGCTTGATAGGTATTTGATCTATATCATCCTTGATAAACCCAAAGGAATTAAAATTTTCATCACATGAGACCCTAACGATTTTATTCACATAATCAACATGTCTGAACTTATTCTTTATGGGTATTGGTAATGCTGTCTCAGACAGAGAGTTTCTTCTACCTCTATTGCTGGAATGTTTCATGAAGACCAAACCACTTGAAGTAGTCAACACAATAGATCCGTCAACCGAAATGTCACAATCTGTAGCCCTCAAGCCTGCATCGTGGGATTTCCAAACTGAATTATACTTTATGCTTTTGGATATCTTGCTTAGGTTAGAATCAATAACAACTGAAAATCCAACTACATCTCCACTGTCCAATAAGAGGGCAATATTCTCATGTGATTTCATGCAAACTTTAACCACTGCAGCTGACTTGGTTAGTTTAGTAGGACTGAAGATATGAAAGTTCTTGTCAATTCCTTTGATAGGGAGTTTGGGGAGCTTTATATGTTGGTTTTGGGCGTAAAGATGTAACTCATTATTAGTTGTGACCACAAAAGTACAACTTTCACAAGTTTGAACAAGCTTGATCTCATCTCGCAAGGTAATACTCCTTGGTTGGTATTGGATAGAACCTTTAAAAGTGATCCCTTGCACCTTGTAGTCTAAAGAACCTCTTTCGTGAGGAGCAAATCCCATTTGACCGATATTCAATCCCCAGAAGAAGATTACATACTTTGTGTACACTAAAGAATGAATTCTGGATGCACATGTTCCTCTTATATTACTCGAATTTTTCTTCAAGTCTCCTCCAACAACGAGTCTAGGTTCAGCTTCAAATGGTTCACTGAATTCCTTGGATAGCAAATTGGTATTAGAGTTGCTTACCAGTCTGTATCCCAACTGCCCAAAAGAGTTCAACCCCCAAGTGTAGATTTCGTTTGAAGTCGTTACGGCTAGTGAATGATCATTGGAGATGGAGACATCCTTAACAAACTTTTTCTCTACGGGATCAGCAAAGAATCTGATTTCTTTGAACCGAAAGCTGTTCTTCATACCGTCCATACCGTGGCCCAATCTTCCTCGAGAACCAATTCCACACGAATACAAGGAACCCTCCTTGGTCAAGATAATTGAATGGTTTTTAGATAGCTTGACACACTTGAACCGAGCTTGATAAAGAATGTCTGCGTCATGGCCACCTACAAAACAACTATTAGAAAGCTTGCAAGGTATTTGTCGATCTGTCGAGTCCCCTACACCCAAGTTATTGTTCAAATTAGACCCAAACATGTAAACATCAGACCCTGATCGCCTTGGATCCCACCAGTCATAATGGTCCTTCAAAAATCGTATCTTTCTCTTATATTCGTGGCTCTTAGCCTTTTCTTCTTCGTCTTGGTTGGGGTACTCCTTGAACCGATTCGTGAAATGAGGCTCATCGTGCTCCGATATAAAATCTGGAAACCACACCATCTCTTTTAGACCGTTATCCAAATGCTGAAGAGGTGTGCTTCTTGCACGGTCTTTGCACCTTATTAGGTCATAAAGCAATGAGTTGTTCGCCAACGAAAGCGAATTGGTTCCAGGAATGGCAGTTTTCAAGTAATCTAAGAGAACCTTGTAGCACAATAATCGCTTGAAAAAGATAACATAATGGAGACAATTCCAGCCATTTTCATAGTCTGTCTTGTTCAAAATAGTCTTGATATCGGGGTTTCGGAGTAGATGGCGAAGCCATTCACTTCTGTTCCATAAAATAATGAGATGTAGGATGTTTCTCCCAAAAACGTCTCTAACAGCCAATTCATCTTTGGTCAATTTTGATAACAGCGAAGGCAGAAAAGGTGGAGTTTTGATTTCTGCTGCCTGCACAGTTCGTTCATAGTTTTCTGTTGCCATATTGGTTTATCACATCTGATATCTGGAACGCTTGAGATCTTGGGAAGAGATGAAATGAAAAATTGCTGCTAATATATATGAACCACGATATCAACGAGCATCAAATGAATGCGCATCTTTTACTAAGATAGATCAAGTCAATGAGTCTAAGTAGATATTTATCAAATAGTACTAAAGCGATAGAATATTGAGCCGTTTAGTCATCTAAGTTATTCATCATCAATTCGATTTCCTTGGCGTCGATTTCGTCGGTAAAAACGTTGTCGCTCATCAAGGGCATCGCAGCCATATCAGGGTCCATCTGCTGTTTAATAGGATGCTCTGGTTTCACTTGTACTTCCTCTATCTCGGGTAAGAGAAAAGAAGAAACTACAGGGCGTTTCTTGATGGCAGTGATCTTCCCGGTAGGTGGCAATCTTGGCCTTATGTTTCTTTGTTTTTGGGGCAATTCTTCATCATCAATTAATGGCAAATTACTCAATTCAGGAAGATCAGTGGGTAGCCCGTTTTTCTTTTGTACTTTGATGAAATGTGCCTTGGTTTTCTCGAGTAGTCTGTGGTAGAACGGCTTCAAGAGGCCTATCTGTTTATCCACATCTGCCCCGTATAACTTGTTGACTTTGAAGTCCTTCAAGTCATCATATTTCAGAGCCTTACTACTTGCTCCATCTGAACTGTAGGAAGTATGCAATCTGGAGTGGAGCAAGTATATTGGGATCGAGGAACTCAACATTTGGAACTCCTTATCTAGACCCAATTCTTTGAAACCGAAGAAGTCGTCTCCCAAGTCGTTGGAGAAGTCTCCGGTCATGAACTGTTCACTGTTATCATTGAACGACTTTTCGTTGAAGTTTTGCAAGCCTGGCCTCAACAACTCTTTAAGGAAATTGGAGAGCTTGCTCCTCAAATCAACAAGTTTGTTGTATTGAGTGAGGAGCCTCTCATTGATAAATGTGTACAAGTCGTCCGGCTTGTTGACACCGTTTTCGATAAGCGATACAAGCAAAACCTCGCTTTTGGGGAGCCTATTCTTCGATGTAGTTTCCAGATGTGACTTGACAGAATTGACAAGGTTACTCAAATACTTCTCGGCCAACTGGGTCAACGTGTTTACAGCGAATGGCTCAGCAGATTCGAATCCGGTTTGCATGATAATTTTGGCAACGTTTCTTCGTAAAACTGAATATTGAATATCTTTGCTGAACGATTCATGATTATCAAGTCTCGACACAGGGTCTAAGTCTACTTCCTGAATCTGTTCAATCTCAGGTTGCTTCATTTGAGTATGATGAACAAACTGTTGGGTTTGCATTTGTCTGACCAACGATATTTTGAAACATATTTTCCTTATCTCTTGCATTTCTGTTATGTTCTTGAAATACACAGAGTTCAGTCCATCTTCTTTACTCAAGACAAACTGGGACAGCTGCTGTTCCATTTTGTTGGCAATGTAAGAATCTACCATCTTCTGCTCTTGTTTCTCTTGTTCTTGGTCGTCCACCCCTCTGTACTGCAATCCAGGTAATCCTCCGGTAATGTCATATTCAAGCAAGTACGGCTCATCGTTTTCAAGTAAGTTTCCTTTGGAAACCACTTGTTTGTTAGAGATATAGTCATTGAAGTTCGTCATTTCGTGAGGCTCACGTATAATGGCTGGGGCATCAAAATTCAACCTATAGGAATCATCCTCGTGGAAAAGCTCAGCTCTGGAAGCGCAGTAATTTGCCCTGGACTTCGCTGTCAACGTTCTCCAAGCTTGCAACTCGGGTCCAACCTCATCTTCTTCATCTTGATTATTGCTGGTATTGTTTTCGTCATTAATCTCATCGTTTTCCTCCTCTTCTTCGTCTTCCTCTACTGGTGCTACAGTCCCTAGGCCATTGGCCCCAGGTTCCGGGAGATCTTCTGGTGCCGGCGTCTGTTCCACAGTTGCAGGTGTCTCCGAAACCTTCTCGTCTTCCATAGGTGTATCCAACACACTCTCGGGGGAGCCTGCGTTGGATTCGTGTTCCACTTTAACTTCGTTGTTCCTTGTCCTCTTTCTTCCCTTCTTGGATGATTTGCCCTTGTTGGAATCATTGATGGCGTCTTCTTTGTCGTCATCACGCTCAATCTCAGACCGATGCTTGATTATGATATTGGGAATATGCGGTATCAACTTCAAAGACTTCTTCTGCATTGCAATGGCATGTGCCCTCAAAAAGTGCTTGGGATCCGAGTTGTACAAGAGACAGTTGGACCATATCAACATGATGTCATCCACAAACTCCTGCTTAGAATTATATTGCAAGTTTTTTAACTTCTTCATAACCGTATTCAAATCCATTGGTTTTTTGACAACCAATCCATAATTTGGAGCTTCCCTTTTACTGACCTTGTTCAAAAAAGGCGTTGAGTGTTCAGTGTAACTTCTTAACTCGAGCACAACTTTCTCACAAGCGTCATAAAGCTCTTCCTGACCAACCCTATCGTCATTGGCCCATTTACCTCTGTTTTTTTTCACATCCATAAACAAAGTCCTCAATTCGTAATCGTTCAACGGAATCAGTTCACGCTTGTTTTGGATAGTGCCCAACAAATGCTTCAAAGTGGAGCCTGTTGCGAAGGTGAACTCGATATTGCTTCCCAGATCGTTAGAAGTGGAACCATTCTTGGATGGTGTCTCCTTGGACTCGGGTGCTGAGTTCTTCTCGAGCCTTAAGTCGGATTTCTCGAGCCTTCTTCTTTTGATCAAGGTTTCTCGATCATATTCGAAGTTATGGTACACCTTGTTGAACTCTTTGATAAGGTTCTCTTGATCTTCCAAGTTCTCTCTATTGCTCTCCTGAGCTTCTTCAACGGTTTCGGAAGCTTGTTGATCTCTAGAAAACACGGAAATGGGGATCTCCAATATTAGTTGTTTTTCTTCGTTATACTTGATATTCTCATCCCCAGAATCCACATCCATAGATTCATCGTCCTTTTTAGGAGCTTCTTCGTCATCGTCATCGTCATAGTCATCGTCCTCTTCTCTCACAGCAGGTTTTTCGACCTCTGCCTGCGTTTGTTGGGGCTTCTCCGACGGTTGATCTTGGCTATTGAGGGAGTCCAACAAGTCGTAATCATCGTTGACCTCATCAATTGTATTCAGTGCTTCATCAAGACTCCTCGAGAAGTAGTAGAAGTCGATGGCCTTTTCGTACAACAAATATCGGATATGTAACGCCATTCTCTTTGCGGTATTACATCCATTCTCGATGTCGATGTCCATATGATCGTTGGCCACATCGGAAGTGTTGTTTTCGTCACTTGCTTCTGATGGATGCTTCGAGATCTTTTCGGTGCCAGTGCTCTCGTCGGCGATGACCTTCAAATAGAGGTTGCCTTCCAAGAAATTACACCATATGGTGAAGTTATTCAAGTCTATTATATAACCCAAAAGCTTGGACTGGTTTTCATTGAGAACGTTTTTAAAAAATTTCGTTCCATTGAGCTTCCTGGATAACTCAAATAGCTTGTGTGTATCATTCACTTGGAACGATACTAACTTATCCATAGTGTTATGACAGGATACCTTAAGCAGAGACTGGTGTCGATAATGGAAGTTGAAATTTCTCCATGAGTCGCGAAATGGTAGCAGAGGTATCTGGAGTGTAGAAGTGAGCTACTGGGCCCAAGGAGAAGAGAGATCAGTGTTCGTAGTGTTTCCAGAGCCTGAGAGACTGTGGGAAACTTCTGTCTGTCTTTGATCGATATTCCGTTAGAAATAGCCCTAATTCTGTATATATTAGTGATATACTCTCCAATCGAAGTAGGAACGGCTAGAGCTGTATAGGATATATTTGTCAAGCGGAGGCTGGCACCGGTTTGGCTCCTGCTTGAGAAGAAGGCTGTGGTATCAACCAATCACAGGGTGACTTCAACAAAGAGACACTAATAGTGATAACGGACATAGTAACGACTAACTAATACTACAACTCCCAATTACAGAGTAAAAAAATGTATTAAGATGTATACATGAAACCTGGGCAAATCCTTTCTATGCTGGAAACACACTAGACCGTGAAGATTCTGATAAAAACTGTACATTCTGGCCGTAGCAAAAATCCTGGAGGTTAGGTCCCAAATTCTTCATACAGCATACTTCTTTGTCCATTCTTTAGCAGTGGCTTCATATTTGGCTCTATCGTTTTTGTACACATGGGCAATCTCCGGAACCAAAGGATCATCTGGATTGGCATCGGTCAACAACGAGCAGATCGACAACAACACCTTCGAAATGGTCAAGGCTGGAGACCATTGATCCTTCAAGATGTCCAAACATATGTTACCATTTCCGTTGATATTTGGGTGATAGATCTTGGTGGTGAAAGCAATCTTTGGAGGCTTGAAAGGATAATCCGTAGGAAAGTGGATCGATAAAAAGAACACTCCTCCGGCATATGGGGAATCGGCTGGGCCCATGATAGATGCTTGCCAGTGGTATAAATCATCTCCAACTGGACCAGCAGAACATGAAGATGGCGGGTCTCTGGCGATATGTTAGTAAATTGATTACTGATGTTTTCCTGGTTCGTGTGCAAAGGGGTCTCCTGTGGTTTTGTGGCTTGCCCTCCGCTTCACTCCAGACAGATAAACTGCTAATTGAACATACCTTCCCAAATCAGCTAACTCCTTATTGATACGTTTGGACGACATGTTAAATATGATTTCCTATGTGATGTATAATGAAAAAAAAATACCTAAATGATAGATAACTTTGGGAATTTTTTTTTTCTACTACGGGAAATCCATATATATAAATCGTTTTTTGTGACAAGGAGTGCAAGTGACGCATTTTGTCGACATTGGAATCTTGTGGAAAAAAAAGGAGTAGTGCGAGAACTGGGGAGGCCTGGTGCGAGCACCGCCAACGATTAGTGCGGTACCGTGGTGGCCTGGCTGCCTGTTAGGGTCTCACGACAACAGCCATGGGTGATGCAAAGTGGACGGGACAGAGGCCGGTTTGGCAAGTGTACGATGAGACACGGATGTGGCAATAGCGTCCGAGGTATCCTGTATGCGTAGGTGTCATGGGGGCCAAGAACAACGGAGACTTGAGTGTGCCCACTGAATAGCAACGGCTGTGATTATCAAGTCACGTGATGCGTGTTTTACGGTGGATAGTCACTACGGCTGGCGCAGGCATCCAAAGGCAGAAAATTGGTTGGGAGCATACTGGGATCTTCTAGAAGGCTTCTTCTACTAGAAAGGGCCCGTTGTGAGCGCAAATAGTCGGTTTGGTCCTAAGCGACCTAAGACTCAATTTAAAGCAGCGATGCGAAGTTCGAATTGGGGAATCCCGCTAAGATAACAAGTGTATATTCAGTGGTTCAGCGACTTGATAGTCTCCGTTTGTCGCTTATAGGCCTGAATTTGTACTGTTGATCCTACACTCATTGTGGCCTGCTATTTACCACTCATTGGTCTGGCATTTACCCTTTGTTTCACTGCTTGCCGTGCCCCGCATGATTTATACGTTTGACTCAAAGAGGAATCATGCGACTAGTAAACCTCAAACCAAGGAAACAAAACTATCGACTAAGGCATCTCCTCCTTCAAGCAAGACCAACGCATCATCCTTCAAGTTGCTCAAAGATGAGCAACTCTTGTTCCTAAAACAGTCCAACAGATCCAAAAATGGGTGTTTAACATGTAAAATTAGGAAAAAGAAATGTAATGAGGCCAAGCCCGTATGTTCAGATTGTGCCAGGTTGAACAAGCAGTGTGTCTATATTGACTATGATAATATGGATCCTGAAGAAATTGAAAAATTGAAAGAATTAGTGAAAAAGAACGAGAGTAAACTTAAGCTTAGGAAAAGAAAGAAAGCTTTTTCGGATCAAGAAACCGGCTTGGAAAACGTCAAGGATGAACTGCAGATGTCACTTTCCTACTCCCAGAATACGAAAGCTGATTCACCAACCATTCTCAGTAGCCCCACCTCACCGGATATAATAAACTTATTGAACCATGAAATAGGTGTTGAAAAGTTGGAAGAGGTAACAACTAAGCCTATCAAACCAGAGTCTCCAGAGTCGGACGATGAGTTGGGCCTCGAAGAGATGGGGGGTGTTCATCACATAGACAAGCTTGTTAGATTCAGTCCAACCCCGTCTTCATCTTCTCTTCAAGACCACCAGGTTTCATCAATTCAAGATATGATGTCTTTTTTTAAGGAAGTATACCCCGACTTTCGATTGGATAATCTTTCTGCTTCTGGATTGCCCCTGTGTCCACCGAGCCCCTTTTCCACTTTTTCTGATGTAGGCCTTTCCCAAATCATTCAGTCCATAAACCATCCTTCACCTAGAATGACCCCAACAGTGCTTTCAGATCTCTCTAGCAGAGCAAATTATTTGTACGACTACTACGTGAATGTCATCTGTCCTGTAGTGTCGGTAGCACCTACCCAAACTAAATACAAGGATAACCAATATGAGCGGGTGTTTCTACCACTAGCCCAAAGTGACGTCGGTGTGATGTATAGTATTCTTTCGTGGGCCTGCTTCCATTTGGGTGGAGAAGAGGATATCAAAGAAGGTAATGAGTACATAAAGCTAGCAGTCAAGCATTTTTTCTCCAAAAACTCCACTGATAGAGCTACGCTTGTTAACAAATTAGCATTGCTTCTAATTGCTCTTGGAGCAGAGATTTGCCATGGTGATGTGAAGAACTGGACTAGGTATATGGATTGGGGTTCCAATCTTTTGAACCTGATAGGAGGACTTGGAAGTTTCAACAAAAGTAAAGAAGAAATCTGGCTTATTTCTAACTTTGCCTACCATGATGTTCTATCAAGTAACAAGGTAGACAGAGGACTCTACTATTCTGGTGAGCAGTATGACCAGGTGTTCTCCCATAACTTGTCTAATGGAATCATGCATCCGCTAGTTGGTATAGCCAAAGACATTTACACTGGGATTGGAATGATCTCGACCTTGGCCTTCGAGACCAACAAGAAGTTAAACACTCTCAATAGTGAGTTGAACGAGAAAAATATCAGTGTATCTCCCAAGGTCAATGCAAGTACCGCAAATATCAATGAGTTTGAATTAGAATCTGAACTAAGTAGCCATGCTAAAGTCAACGAGATCCTTCTGTCAGTGAAATCCAAAGCCATGGAGTTGGATGCCAAAATTGATGCTGCCAAACCCAATCCTGCAGATTTAATCAATCTCACAGACCAAGAGTTTGAGTGGCAGATCACCCTCTTTGAGACTTTCAAGTTGAGTGCCAAGTTGTACTTGAGACAAGCCATCCTTCGATGCAACCCTTCGACTCTAGAGTCTCAAATTTTGACCAATGACCTTGTAAAGTGCTTGGACATAATTTTAGGCTCACCAGTAGAAACACTGTTGTCATTTCCAGTGTTTATTGCTGCAATTCATTGTGTAACTCCACTTGATAGGCAATTGATGACGGCCAGAATAGAACAGTATATCAGAACCTATGGTCCTTGGAGTATGACTCGATCGAAAACAGTGATTGAAAAAATCTGGGAGTTCAATCCAAAGGGTGATACATTCGTTGATTGGCATGCTGTGTTGAAAGACTTTGGATGGGAAATCAATTTTGCATAATTTTTGGAGTGTTCCTGAAGACTGTATAATATTAATGTTTACGTGTAAATTAGAGAATAGATGTAACTAAATTTCCCCTTTCTTCTTTGCAACTTCTGTCCCATCAGACTCAATGAGGGCCCACCGTCCCCTGCATCAGCCCAGATCGCCTGTTTGGCACTCAAAGCTCGGCTTGTTTGACTGCAAAATAAATCGGGATGTTTGAGACATTCGCACGACCTTGAAATTTTTTCTCCCTCATCACCAACTGAAAAATTTTAGACTGCAACTTGATAAAATATCTAACACTACATACTCAATATGCCAGGATTAGATTACCTTCTTTTCGAAGAAGCAGCTGGGTATGCCATCTTCAAGGTGTCTATCCAACAAGATGAAGTTTCTTCCAGACTGAAAGAAGTTCAGGAAGCTGCCAGTGACTTGGCTAGATTCTCCAAGATGATCGAGTTGGTCTCCTTCGCTCCTTTTAAAGGTGCAGCCCAAGCTTTGGAGAATGCCAACGATATCTCTGAGGGTTTGGTCAGCGACTACTTGAAGTCTGTCTTGGAGTTGAACATTCCTAAAGGTTCTGCTAAGAACAAAATTGCCCTTGGTGTCAGTGACAAGAACTTAGGTCCATCCATCAAAGAAATTTTCCCATACATCGACTGTTTTTCAAATGAAATCGTTCAAGATTTTTTGAGAGGTATCAGAGCTCACGGTATCAAGTTATTGAAAGAATTACAAGATGGTGACTTAGAAAGAGCCCAATTGGGTTTGGGGCATGCTTTTTCCAGAGCTAAGGTAAAGTTCTCTGTGCAGAAGAACGATAATCACATCATTCAAGCTATTGCTTTGTTGGACCAGTTGGACAAGGATATAAATACTTTCAGTATGAGAGTAAAGGAATGGTACGGATGGCACTTCCCTGAATTGGCCAAGATTGTTCCAGACAACTTGACTTTTGCCAAATTAGCTTTGTTCATCCAAAACAAATCCTCTTTGACTGATGAGTCTTTACATGATGTTGCTGCCATTGTTAATGACGACTCTGCATTGGCTGAAAAGATTATCAATAATGCCAAAATCTCCATGGGACAAGATATTAGTGAATTCGATATGTTGAACGTGAGCACTTTTGCTAAAAGAGTTGTCTCTATCACCGAATACAGAGCTACTTTATACAAATACTTGACTGAAAAGATGAACACCGTTGCTCCTAACTTGTCTATCTTGATTGGTGAAGTTGTTGGTGCTAGATTAATCTCCCACGCTGGTTCCTTGACCAACTTATCCAAACAAGCTGCTTCCACTGTGCAGATTTTGGGTGCTGAAAAAGCTTTGTTTAGGGCGTTGAAGACCAAGGGTAATACTCCAAAATATGGTTTAATCTACCACTCTTCTTTCATTGGTAAGGCTTCCACCAAGAACAAGGGTAGAATTTCTAGATACTTGGCTAACAAATGTTCTATTGCTTCTAGAATTGATAACTACTCCGACGAACCATCAACTGCTTTCGGTACCATCTTGAAAAAACAAGTTGAAGAAAGATTAAACTTCTACAACACTGGTGCTCCTCCAATGAAGAACTCCGATGCCATCAAAGAAGCTTTGGCTTTATCTGGAGACTTAGGTGAAGACACCACCATGTTTGATGCTGAAGAAACTACTATTGTTAGTGGTGATGAAAAGAAGGAAAAGAAGTCTAAGAAGGAAAAGAAGGACAAGAAAGAAAAGAAAGAAAAGAAAGATAAGAAAGACAAGAAAGACAAAAAGGACAAGAAGCGTAAAGCTGATGACGAAGAATCCCCAAAGAAGAAGAAGAAGAAGTCTAAGGATTAAAGTATTTTGTAACTGTAGAGTAAAATTAGCATGTTTAATATAAAAATTTAGTTAACATTTCGAGGACCATCATCAAACAGTTGAACCATCTATACCAACTGAAGCAGTTGGTGCATCCTCCGTTTGTTGAACCTGCTTAGCTCCCGTCATAAAATTCCACATAATCCTTTTGGATCTGGATATTTCACTTGTTGATTCCTCCTTGGTAACTTTCTTTGTGTCTGGCTTGAAGTGATCAACGACCTCAATTATCCTGTTGTTGAGAGGCTCGACAACAGGATCCATAGGGGATAACAACTTATTTTTACCTTCTTCAGTGTAAACGGTTTTTTGGACATAATTTTCAACCTCGCTAGCTACTTTCATAGCTGGTTCGGTAACGTGGCTCTCTAACATCATCTCCGTTGCTTTTCCCGTAAGTAGAATGGTTCCAAAAACTGTGGTAACTGGTTGCACAAAGGGCCGGGTCAAGTCTTTACATTGTAACGTCTTTAAACCAGGAGCGAGTTTGTCAACCTGACATAAAACACCATCAGCCAACGAATCCGTAGCTTCGGCTACTTGAGCTAAAACTGGAGCCTGGCACACACTATTTGCATATGGCACCACCGTCTTAACAACTGCTTCCAAAAGTGAAACTGATTTCAAAGACTCTTTTATTGAAACAGCAACAGGGTACATTTTCAAATGGTTATAAATCCTGGAGAACCTGGTTGAATCGGGGGATGAAGATTCTGCAGCAGCAACTGAGGTCTGAGAAGCATTCGTAACAATGGGTGACATTTTATTCGGAAATATAGTAAAACACAAAGTTATAGTGAAACTTGTTGGTTGCAAAATGAGACCTTTTTAAACCTGCTCCACAAATACCATCGTTCTACCTCAGTGAAAATATCTGTGAAAACCGCATGGCCGTCAAGGACAGCTGGACCAATTTTGTCAAAAGAGGTTAATTTCTTTTAGAAAGTATGAAAAAGTCAAAGTTTGTCTCGATATGTAAAAATCACATAATTTATTAGACACCTTTAATGAAGTATACCAAACCACTCAAATTGCCCGACTTGCAATCGAGATGTAAGCCAATTCGTTGAAATATATTATCCTATCGTATACATCCTTTAACTAAATATACATGCCTAAATCTAATTTAATGAACTGATTTCCTTGACTATTTCGTCAAAGTTTTCCTTGTATTCACTCACCTTATCAGAATTCTTCTTGGTCTTTCCTCCACCTGGCACAATCATCACACAGGAGGTTGGTCTCTTGGTTGAACCAGCAGATCCCAAATCTTCCTTGGAAGGTATGAACACATATGGAACATTGGTGTCTTCACACAAAACAGGGATGTGGGAGATCACGTCCGGAGGGGAGATGTCTCCGGCGAGAATAACCAATCCCTTTTCTCCTTTTCTCAATGCCTTGACAACTTCCTTAACTCCTCTCTTGACGTGCTTAGCCTTGGATGCCTTCTTGACAGTCTTTAAAACTTTCTTGTTGATTTTCTTAGGAGCCAAAGGTTTGGCAAATGCTAACACAGCGGGCATTCTTTTGTCGTAGTTGTCGACTTCTTCTTCAGCATCGACCTTAACTTTATCCTTCTTTCCCATCTTTAGTGTAGTATTGATGAAAAAAAAATTTCCTTCTCGATGCTCTGCGAAAAATAGCTTCGTGCACGAAGTGACGAAACTGTTTGTACACAATATATCCAGGTTAATCCAATGCTGTACAGAGGAAGCAACCGTAAACGGGCTCGGCAGCATGAGACCAAGTACGAGAAGAGTCCTGTGAACGATGACATCCACTTGGTTTTAGAGCAAGAAGAATCCACCTCTGGTAATTCTACGCTAGATGCTCCTAAAGTGCTTGAGACTACACTGGTATTAAATCATCTCATAGGTTTAGGCAAAGATTTCAACAGTAAAACAACTGAAGATGTGTATTTGAAGCTCGAAATAGGAATTCCTGAGTCCAGGTACTTTGAGCAAGAAATAGAGCCATTTACAGCCACATTGAAGGAGAACTTTAAAATCATCGATCTCTCCATCTCACGACCAGTAGATGGTGCCATTGAACGATATATGACGGTTAAAGGTAGGTTAGATGCTGTCCTAAAGGCTGGCCTTTATGTTGCATACGTCATCCGAGCAGTTTTGAATAACATCGTCCAGGATGTGCTTACATTGAAATCCCCAACGTTCAAGTTGGTTATAGTTTTGGCAGATGAGATGACAGATGATCGAATCAGGCAGATTCAACAGCGAGCAAAATTCACCTCCGTACAATACTATGACTTGGTAAGACCTTCATACTTCCAGCCTTCCTTGAGCCTACTGAAACTCGCTGTGGTCGGAAACTTCAAGACCTTATACGACTTCTTATCGTACGTGATAGAAACATCGGACTTCAAAAGTGAGTACTTGGATGATAGCCTCATACTCCAATACCCTGTTATTCAAGCTGACGAATCGAGTTTGTTTCAACAACAGGACTTCAATGTGAATGCTCTTGAGAATAATGTGAAAAAAACATTGGAGTTCATCTACAGTAAGGAATTTCTTCATCAAAACGAAGTCTTATAGCACCTCAATATCAGAAAACTTTCATGTATTATACTAGACAAATGTACTTAAACACGGCTAATCTCCACTTTCTTGCGTTTACGGGAGATGGTGGCAACCTTGTCTCCCAACGACAATGCCAAACCTTGACCTTTAGATCTAATTCTTACGTGTCCTATAATTTGATCGTCGGACTTTTCAATACACAAGTTGGCCAAGGCATCTTCTCCAAAAGAAGACTTGGAGTACAAGTTCGCAGACAAAAATTGACATTCCTCTCCTATGGCAGCTCCTGGAGTTAAGCAGTTCATATTGGTACCCTTCATCAATTCCTTCAAGTACTCCTTCAAAGAGCCAGATTCTGATTTTATGGTGATCTTGTTTTCCCATTCGAATTCATTCCACATTCTGCGGAAGGCACTTTCAGTACAAGTGGCAGGTTTGATGTAGTCCAAAATGTCGATGTGAACGTCGTTGAAAATGACAATTGTCGACTCGTCTGAATGTACACCATCGTAGACAATGTTACCAAAAATGACACCAGTATCAGCAGATGTCACTTTGATGGTGCATTGAACTTTGTAGAAGCCATGGGGAGCAATATCAGCGGTAGCTGGCTTGTCAACAATTTTCAAGTCACCGAGAGTAGAGAACTCCACAGACACGTTACGCAAAGTGGTGGTGGTCTGGTTAACCAACAAAACGTCCAAAACCACATCGTACTGGTGAACTTTGAGGAATGCTTCGGCGTATACAGGGTCACTGAAACCAGTCAATTGGATTATCTTGTTCAACCTGGATGATGCCAAATCTGATCTAATATCGCCGCTTGAAATGTCGGTCACTTCGTCGTCCAAATTTTTGGTAGAGATGCCATTGTCTTTATCAAATTGCCTGAATAAGATAGCCTCATCAACTTGTTCAGCATTGGCATGTAAATCCTTGGCCACTTCCTCGGCCTTCTTCAATTCAGAAGACTTAACTTGGGACTTGAAAGCATCCTTCGTGTCATCTAAGAAACCTCTTTGAATCACTTCGGCATCCTTTTCATCGTTCAAGTATTTAATGTATGAGAAAATTCTATCAGCTGAATCTTCGTCGATCCTCTTGGAGACATATTTTGATTCACCAACTCTCAAAATAGAGACCATTATTAACAAGGCTTCGGCTTTCAATCCGTTTAACAGCTTTTGGGCCGTATCCAATCTCTGTAATCTCAAGATCAACTTGACTAAGGTAGAGGACAAAACTGCGGCTAGATAGAAGTCACCAGCCAATATGAGTTTACGAATAGCTGGCTTGTCTTCTGACTCTTCGGGAGATGAAACCTCAGCTGTGAAAGCATTTTCAGTGGCATAAGTACCATCCGGCAAGACCACCGGCCCCTTTTTGTGAGATTTATCCTCTTCTGATACTGGTTCTGTGTTCTTTGGTTCCACGGCCCTCTTTTCACTTGCCAAAATTGGAACTTCGCCAATTGAAGATCTAATGTATCTCCAAGCCTCTTGGATCGACTTCTCTTCCAAACAATACTCACCAATAATCCACAATGCTCCACGAAGGACCTTACCACTTTTAGTATCAGGTAAAGCAGCAATCAATCCCTTGATGATGTTTGGTCTCAAATCTGGGAATTTTTCCACAACTTCCTTGACGAAAGTGATAACTTCGTAAGCAGCAGTGGTGTTCAAATCCTTCATTGATTCCAACAACAAATCAACAACATTGGCAGCTACTTCCACAAATTGGATTGCCAATTGATGAATAGCATTAATCAAACTCTGTCTGTACTCAGAAGACTTATCCTCGTCAGAAGTGTTAGTTCCTTGCAATTCTTTTTTCAATAATTTGACGACATCTTCAACGTTTCTGCTGGTTACAAATTGTAAGGTGACATCCAAAGCCTTTTTACGAACATCAAGATCTTGGGAAGACAAAACTCTCAAGATCTCCAATGACAACTCTTGCAAAACACCAGGGTGTTGCTTGTTCAATTCGTTGATTCTCTCTAAGGTGATAATCTTGACATTGTTGTCAGTTTCCTTGTTGGCCAAATCAACAAACTTAGAACCGGCCAACAAAATAGCCAGAGAGTTATTGGACAAGACGGTCAACGTGGTGGCAGCCTCATAAACGACAATGTTACTGGAACTCTCAATCAATTCGGAGATCAAAGTGGTATACTGTGGTCTCAAGCTAGAGTTCTTCACAGAGTCTTTTCTGATGAATTCGATGAAAGCTAACTGCAACAAAGGATCCAAGGTATCAATAATTTGGATGTTGTCTTGGATGTATTGCAAAGCAGCTTCGCGGTTCAAGTCTCCAAGACATACAAATGCATTTCTCTTACACACGGAGTCGCTCTCATTGTACAAGAACCCGTAGATTTCATCGGCCACGTCAGGGACCAAATGATCAGACACTTTGTAGATAGAGTGCAAGGCAAATACAGCGTTCTTTCTGACGTAGGCATGCCTATGAGTAAGACACTGTCTCACCTTCACCACCAAGGTTTCCAACACTTCGGTTTCCTTCAACTTGCTCAAGAATCTAAGGGTGTTACCTCTGATGTACTCGTTGGGATGCTCCAAATCTCTTTGAATAGCATTACACACCAAAATCATCTCCTGTCTCAACTTTCCGTGGTCGTCGAGCTTGGGGCAAACCTCCCAGTAAAAATACAAGAGCTTCTTGAGCTCCTTGTTCTTCGAAGGCATGACGAATCTAATGATGTGCATCAATAAATCAGGCATGGGATCACCATTGATAATGGTGATTAGAATTCTCTTCATAGCATCCACTTTGGCTTCATCGTTTCCTTTCTCCAACAAGTTTCTAAACTCGTTGACGGTGAACTTTGTGGTTGCCGCATTCGGGTCGTAAACAAGCGTATAGCTGGCGTTTGACATGGCTAATTTGTTAGTACAACTTGAGAGAGGGAATGAATTTTTCACTGCTTCCGACGTCGATGATCTCAAGCCTGGACATGGGAATTTGGCGGCCGGCAAAGTCCCTATGCAGCCCGTCACACCAATTCAGCATCCGGCCCGCATCCTGGGCCTCGTCTGGGCAGCAAAGGTTCGTACACATACCTATAGTTGGAGCTACTAAAGTGTTGATGTTTATTTCGACGTGTTTGAATGGTGGTGCGGATTCTTGGCAAGGGTGCACGACCATCCAACTGAGCCTTTGCAACTTTGGAGATGAAGTTAGAGAAAGGTAAGCGAAGGATTGTGATACGGTGGGGCCCATGGGATGAGGAAGAGGTGATATCTAGTTTTTTTATTTGGATCATTACTCGTGTACTTCTAGCATTCATTATTTAATCGCTATCACTAGCATCCGGGTTGGCCAATACCAACTTAGGAGCGGCCTGTTCTATGTCCAGCTTCAAGTCATCGGTGCTATCTTCGTCGTATTTCTTGCCATCTGTATCATCTTCTTCGATGTCCTCGTTATATTTATAGGCTCTGTGCTGGTAAAACCCGTTTCCACCAACGTCTGAGATACTACCAGAGGAGTCTGAAGAGACTGACGACTGACGATTGGAGCGATGTGATATGCTGGGCGACCTGCTGGACACGTTTACGGACGGTGACTTAGAGTGGCCTGAGTTATCAGTAACGGTACGTGATAACGAGTTTTTACTGTCAAAGGAAGCAGCTCCAGGAGTGGGGCTCAATCCTGATGAGCTCAAACCAGAAGTGGGTCTTGGGGTTGGAGAGGAGGATGTGGATGCTTCGAGTATGGTTTCGTTGACAATAGGTTTGATTATACTTTGCCTTCTGCCAAAATTCAACGAAATGTCGTCTCTGTCGTCCACCTCAGCTGCCAACAACCTTGGGGCCAAGTGTCCATGTTTCAATTCCACTCCTGTACCCTTTCTGATTTTACTTTGTGATACACCACCACTGAGCCTCATGTACTTCGAATTGCTAGGGGTGTAGGTATTTTTCTTATCCAATGGCATGATACCGGTTGGTAGTTTCCACTTTCCTGGTCCCGTTTCGTTATAAGCAGTTCCGGCACTCTTTCTTATACTGAGAACATAGTTGGATCTCTCCCCTTCACCGGGACGCAAATTAAACGTCTTTTTGAGTGTAGCCAAGTTGACATTTTTATTTGAGTTTGACGACCAGATGGAGCTCAAAGAGCTCAGCTTTCGATGGCCTCTAAAATTCGCCAGAGAAATGTTCATGTTGGTCGATATACTGCCTGCTCTGAACGAGTCACTGGTCATGTTTGTTATGGGAGTCGAGATCAACGGCTTTAAAGGTGCCAGTTTGGCAGTGCTGGTGGTGGTTTGAGAACCAGTTCGGGAGAACTTCTGAGGTGATACAAAGGGCCCCGAGCTCGCCTGTGGTGCGAAGCTGGGCGACTCGCTGAAAGAGGTTGAATTCGAAACAAACGAGTCGTTGTAAGATATGCTAGTAGGTGATGGGTCAATCGGCGAGTCTAATGGATATGGAACTACATCATTAGGTCCATTGTTGCGACTGCCTATCAGGTATGTGGAGCTGGCATACTCAGGCTGGTAAGAGTACCGGCCCTCCGCAGCCACCTCGACTCCAGAGTCTCTGCCTGGCTCCGACTCGATCTCGTCACTGTCCGCATACACGCTGCTGTTACCACTAAAACTAAAATTTCCAGTGCTATCATTCACGGGAGGCTTCTGAGTTCTAGGAAGGTTGTTTTCCTCTGAGGTAGCAGAGCTGGAGCCTCCATACATGGAGTCATAGCTTAGCCTATTGGAGGTGGAGTTGTGATGAGCGGTTCCGACATTGAACTGGTCAAGCTCGGTCTCCAAGTTGCTAATAACTTGGTCGAAGAACTCATGTTCTCGCGTGCTCTGCTGGACAGCACTCGGTTCTGTACTACTCGTGTCATCCTGGGTCCTGCTGGACTGGTTTTTGGTCATAGCTGGTGCTAACGTAGACGGCAAACTATTATCGTATTCGAACGGAGAAGGGGGTTTCCTTCTGAGCTTAGAGGAATGGCTGGCCATACTGTTGGGGGAGCCGGTCCTCTGTGGCTGATTCTCGAGTGACAGCAAGTTGAAGGAGAAACGGGAAGAGGAATTTGGACTGTTGAACGGTTCCGAATCTGTGAGTGGAGCCTTAGGTAACGATTGAGGTACATAGGCCGACTTGGGACGGTCCAGGTCTACAACACCCATTCTTTTTGGCACTATAAAGGAGCTTAACGAAAAGTGGCTGTGCACGAGGTCGGTGTCCGGAAAGGATATGAAGGTATAGGGGATGACCTTGTTGGTGGAATGCTAGGTGAAACGTTTGGTTGAATTTTTGATGGTCGCGCAAATGCCAAAACCATCGAAATTGAAGTCTGAAGAGTCTGACAGGAATGAGACTGTGTCTGTCTGGGTGTCTGGATGCCGGGATGAGAGATCTACAGTAGACATATAGTAAGTCTGAACACGAGCTGCAAAAGCAAGTGGATGCTTTGTCGGCACATTCATTCATTGTCTTATATACGTACATATGTTACAGTTTAGCTACACCCAAGTATGGCCATTTTTTATGATCCTCAGTATGGTTAGTCTGGTCCCCGTAGCAACGGCACTCCCATTCCAACCGCCAGGGTGTCGTGATGGGACCCCTGGCCCGGCCCGTGTAAATGCCCACAAGGGCATTCGGTCTGAGGGTCTTCTGGCACCTCTTCGTATTGGGAGGCAACAGGTGCTTGAAGTGTTTCCGCACCGGATTTAGCTGCAGCTGGCATATCCACCACCATGGCGTCTGCAGATACCACTGCAAACCCCTTGTTCGGTAAATAGCATGGTGTTGCATAATGGGCTATAGGACTGCTGGCCGTCTGGGACTTCCTTTTCTTGGATGCCGGGAGAGAATGAGCTTGGTACACCGGGCCTGTTATGTCGTCCCCCTGTCTTTTGTGGTACATGCGGCTGTCGGGGCTGGCCACCCACGAGATAGTCACAGATGTTGATTCTGGCATGGCTTCAATAAAGAATGAAGTGCGATGAGATGAACTTACAGCACACCGACCTCCGCGGTGGCTTCCCGCGGTGGGGCAGCGATCACCGTCACTTGTGCTTCGTGCGACAACCGTGCGATCACTGCCGCTAAGCCTGCGAAATTAATCACTAGCTCTCCATAAGCAACCACTATGGGACTTAAGAACGTATTCAAGAAGAAGGAGCCAACCGAGGCCGAGATAAGAGATCACTTATCTCTGAGAGGCATCACCACAAAGTCCAGTGCCGGAGGATTTGCGGGTAGAGAGGAGAAGTTTGGTGCTTTCAAGCAGTATGCTCAAGATCGGGCCAGCCACAAATCAGGAATGCAACCGGTCAACCCATATGCCAATTTAAATGGGACTGGGGCTGCTGGAGGTACCGGGGGCCAAGGTGGCGGCAATCCCTATGCCCAGGGCCAGCAAGGCCAGGCTGCATCGAACCCTTTTCAGAGCCAGTCTAGGCTGAATCCCTATACTCAGCTGGCAGAGCCGGCAAACAACCAGTCCAATGATCCGTACGCCATGCCCTCGCGCCAAAGCCAGCCCAGGCCGCTGGACCCCTACGCTAGAGGACCCAGTCAGGCGGTCTCTGGTCGTTCAGACCCATATGCTCGTCCCAGCAGAACCTCGACCCGTCAAAGAGACTTCGACGAGGAGTCGTTGGATCTCAATGCGATCCCCAGCAACACAATGTATCAGGGCAGACGCCCGTTGCGCAAGCCAGACGTGGCGGACGATGCCACCATCGACTTGAACGCATTGCCTGAAGACGAAGATCTAAATGTGGTGATAGACGAAGAGCTTCCACAAGAACAAGAGGTGAACTCTGAGGATGAAGAAGTCGAGGGCATCAAACAGGACATCCGTTTTGTGAAGCAAGAATCGGTGGCTCTGACCAGGAACACTTTAAGGATGGCCCAGGAGGCCGATGCATCTGGAACCAATACTTTGGGGATGTTGGGGTCTCAAAGTGAAAGGTTATACAATGCCGAACAGAACTTGAATCTCGCAGACACCCAAACCAAGATAGGAGAAGAAAAGATCAAACAGGTGGAAAGATTAAACCGTTCAATTTTCATTCCTGCCAGTGGAAACCCATTCAATAAGAAGTCAAGATTGAGGATGCAAGAGCAGAAGATCAAGACCGAAAAGGCCCAAGAGAAGTATATGCGTGAGTCTAATAGAAAGAACATGTATGAAAGTGAGCAAAGAATCAAGCAGGGAATCACACAAAATGCCACCGGTTCTGAATTGCATCAGAAGTACCGTGGAGAACGTGACTTGAACAACGCTCAGAGGTATCAGTTTGAAAACGACTCAGAAGACGACGAGATGGAGAAAGAAATTGCTAGTAATTTGGATCAGATCGCTTTGTACTCTAAGAAGTTGCGAAGCACTGCTAACACCATGAGTCAAGAAGTTGATAGTCAAAATGACCGGTTAAGAAAGATCGAAGAGGATGCCGACCGTTTGGACATCAATGTTCATTTAAACAACACCAGGTTGAGCCATATCAGATAGATGTGTAGCAATAAACATTAATACGACTAACTGTTTATATACGTGCAGTCAGATGGCAACAACGGAATTAACATACGTATTGCAAAGGTCTTCAATAAAAAGTGTCGACAAACAGCTTCGAGGAGTATTTTTGGACAGTATTACAGATAATGTTAAATAGTCTTACCACGAATCAGTTGTACTACAAGCAGCATTGGAGAAATATCGACAGAAGCAGTAAAACAGAATTTAAAAATAGCAGTACTACAACACTAACAAATAGTATCACAACACTGACAAATAGAATTTTAAACAGTAACAGTTGTTATCATAACAAGTAACAACCAGTAACAACCTCTCACAACCAGTAACAACAAACACAGTTACTAGCAAGCCTACAAAGTTCATAGTCAGATCAATGACGTAATCGATGCGTAGCCTACAAGTTATCTCCCGGTAACCCACCCCACCTTTCATCCGTCAACAAATATAATCTCGGCCATCTCCCATTACCATCACCAATTGATCCACCTGTTTATCTGACGTTGGTTAGCTGCTCCAAGTGTTTACTAGCTTTTCTGTTTCAGGCAAAGAATCGGCTGGAGTTCACACGACCTGATCTTTCTCACCCCCACGCTTCTGGAATTCAAATCTATACATCAAGATCTACTGATAAACAACTATGGATTCGGCCATGCAAACACCACACCATCATATCCAGATCAAAGACTCGTTTCTCGTGGGACGAGCTCTCCTCAACTTCACGTCGATTTTCGTGTCGTTGGGAGTGTTTTTGTTTGGCTTCGAACAGGGCTTAATGTCTTCGCTTTTAACCAATAAATATTTCCAGGATTACTTCCATCATCCCAAGCCAGCTGCCATTGGTACTATGATTGCCATTTTGGAAATCGGGGCTTTGCTTTCGTCGTTTGTGGCTGGTAAGATCGGTGATAAAATCGGCCGTCGTAAGACCATTCGTTATGGGGCCCTTATCTTTGTTGTTGGTGGAACCTTACAAGCTGCCTCAGTTAGCATTATTAATTTATCGATTGGTCGTCTCATTGGTGGTATTGCTATTGGGTTCTTGACCACCATCATTCCGTGCTACCAGCTGGAGATCTCCCCTCCTGACGACAGAGGCTTCTATGCGTGCTTGGAATTCACCGGAAATATCATTGGATACGCAACAAGTATATGGGTTGATTATGGGTTCAGTTATTTGGAAAGCGACCTTTCGTGGAGGTCACCTTTGATTGTGCAATGCGTTGTGGGATTTTTGTTGTTCTTGGGGACGTACGTGATTGTGGAAACTCCTAGATGGTTGCTTGATAAGAACCATGATTTAGAGGGTTTGATAGTCATTGCTGATTTGTATGCTGAAGGAGACGTTGAGGACGAAAAGGCTAGGGAAGAGTATCGCAACATCAAGGAGAACATCTTGATTGCTAGAATCGAAGGTGGTGAAAGGTCGTACCGGTATATGTTGAACAGGTACGCCAAACGGTTATCCGTGGCGTGTTTCTCTCAATTGTTTGCCCAAATGAATGGTATCAACATTGTAAGCTACTACGCTCCCATGATCTTTGAATCGGCCGGCTGGGTTGGTCGCCTGGCCATTTTAATGACTGGTGTGAACTCTCTTATTTACGTGCTCTCAACTATACCTCCTTGGTGGTTGGTAGATGGTTGGGGTAGAAAGCCTTTGCTTATGACTGGTGCAGTAGCAATGTTTTTCCCCTTATTGATCATTGCTCTATCCTTGATGGTGGACAATGAGTACACGCCTACTATTGTCGTAGCTTGTGTGTTTATTTATAATGCTGCATTTGGTGCAAGTTGGGGCCCTATTCCTTGGATGATGAACGAGGTATTGCCAAACTCTGTCAGATCGAAAGGTGCTGCACTCCTGACTGCTACTAACTGGTTCTTCAATTTTGTGGTCGGAGAAATGACTCCCATATTGTTGGATGTTATTACTTGGAAGACTTACTTGATCCCAGCTTTTTCTTGTGCCTTGTCCTTCCTTTGTGTTTATTTCCTCTTTCCAGAAACTAAAGGTTTGACTTTGGAAGATATGGGCTCTGTGTTTGATGATTCGTCTTCTATCTTTTCTTTTCATTCGGGTCACAATAGCAGCTCTTATGGTGCCACAAGTGAATCTAGTAGATCCAATGTTCCAGGGGATAATATGACTGAGCCATATCGCCACAATGCAGCTGCTCTTGCCAGAAACCCAGCCTTAATGAAGCCAGACTTCGACGGTATTATTACAGGAACTCCACCTCCTCCAGCACCCTTGCATACCCCTGTGGCGCCGTCCAATGCGAGCTTGAAACCTGTGAAGTCAGACATGTCTTCTGCTACATCCTCAGATGGTATTGCACCTTCAGACTCCAACTTTTCACCTCAAGAAATACAGCCTCCATCGTTCGATGAAGTTTACAAGTATAAAGTAAACGAGATGATGAAACCAGGGTTGATATCCAAAGCTTTGAATAAGGTATTTGGCAAAAGAAATACTATAGACGAAGAGAGCCATCTTTTGAATCATTAGAGTAGACTAAGTTGTTATAACCCATTCCTATCTAATATATTGCTAGATTATCAAAGTCTCTACTTATTGGTTTCACTCTGATAGCATGCGTAATGGACAATTTGGCCCTTCATTGTCGTGAATACACTGTAACCCAAACGTTTTTGACAGATTGGACAAGGTTTCTTGCTGCTTTCAATCACGAAACTCTCATTCAGACGAAGGAGTAATTCATGCTGAAGTTTTATACTTCCCACTTTATACAATTGACTGGCTAGCCTGCTGTCCACCAAAGACTTCCTACTCATTCGATACTGGTTACTCAAGAATTTGCTGAGCTTTTTGATTGGGAAAGAAGGAGGGAGGCTAGTTAACACGCGTAACGTATCCATTTTAGAACCTTGTGCCTTTAAAAGCCTTGAAATAGAATCAATATTTTCGTTATAATGCATCAATAAGTCTTCTAATAGTTTATGGAGTAACTTAGTTCCGTGCTCTTCACTGGTGCCCACGTAAATATCTGAGCAATATTCAATAGCCGAATCGAGATCGTCCAATTGGTTGTATAATACATCAATAGCTTTATCATGTTCTCCCAACCTCTTGTAAATAAAAACGGTGAACCAAAGAAACTTCACCTCATTGGTGGGTATATTTTTGAGTACTGTCCAAGGCTCATATAAGGATGTAGTTTGTAAAAACTTGTAAAGTTTTTTATATGTTTCACAACTCTCAAAGTTGGAATCGTTAGTACCTATCTCTTTCAAGACATTTAAATACATCAAGCATAATCTTGTATGGAACTTGGGCATTATATGCTGTTTGTTTGGCTGGTCATTAAAGTCACTTTCGAAAATAATCCACTCAAGATACTTTACTGCTAAGTCCTCGCTACAAATAACTTCAATGAAATAGTCTAAAACCTTGAAATTATCGTAGCTTTCACACTCATAAGTATCATTCATAAAAATTAACTTACCGTTTTCCATAAGATCCTCATCTGGGTCGGTGAGAAGCCGTCGAGCTGATTCAAGCACAAGATCAAGATGGATATTTCCTAGCTTTTGCAAATACTGGATGGTCAAATCTGACACTTCAATAGATTCATCAATGTTCGAGCTCTCCTTGTCACCATGGCCAAGTTTGTAAAGCATTTCTAAGGCTTCTTTATGTAACTTCCTTCCAAAGTAGAAGTCAAGGAGCTCCTTCAAATAGTTGTTGTCTCTACCATGACTTGAGAGTAAACACTGATTGACAATCTCTGCTTTACATTTGTTATTAGGCAATCTTAATAACGGTCCCAAAAGCTTTGGTTTACAGTAGAAGTAGCAAAGAAATAATGAAGTATCGATCTCTGATGCAATCATATCTAATGATTCGGACATTAGCTCTGGACTTATAAAGTCGTACAAATCCATCGGCGTGATGTTTAGTCCCTTCCAGAAGAATCCCTCGTCATTTAAAAAGCCCAAGTGGATCCGCCGCTGATCAGTCAAATACATGATCAAGTTGTTGACCGCTTTCCCAAACTTCCTTAAGTTCTGGGACTTCACTTGTCCAAAAATCGTGCTTGGCATCCGACTGGTAAGGGTTGTCTTTGAATGGAGGTCATTTTCAGCTTCCGTTGCTGAATCTGCTGTGGTTATTCCATTGTATTTGTTTTCGTGTAACTCCTCTATCGTAATTTTCTTGATCACATTACGAGAATTTTTAAGGGTTTCGTTGTCTACACCGTTGTGGGAATGATCGTAATACTCCAGTTTCAAATATTCTGGGAAGAGATCAAGCACATCTTTGTATGATACTAACCACTCACTGCAAATTTCTATCAAAGCTTCGTGGTACTTTCCATACCGAGTAAACAAGATAATGGCTTTCTGCTTATTCAAATCTCGTAACATCAACTGCTTTCTTTTCTCCTTTCCAACACGGGAACCTCCAAAGAATTCGTCTTCTTCGTCTATCTTTCCAACGAGCCTTAAAGCCTTCTGAAGACCTACTAAGGCCAAGTCCGTTTTGGGATCTTTCTTCCCATTTCTTTTATCCTCTATGCCAAATCTCATGTACTGCTCCAACTGCTCTTGAAAGCTCAATATGTTGAACTGCAATAGGTCGGTGTTCTCCCCGAGGAATATTAAGGAATCATTCACATATACTGGGATGCTGCTTGAGTTTATCAGGTGGTGAATTTTCTGCACCAAGTCTCCCTCCTCTAGTTCTACTATTTCCACTTTCTTGTTGTATACCACCAATAAGTATGAAGGGTAGATAAATGACACAAAACTTGGAGATGCTGACAACTTGACCACGCTCTCCTTGACTGAAATTTTGGAGTCCTTATATGACAATATGACGATTTGATTATCCTTGATGAGACAATACTCGTCCTCACTTGCCTTCAAAATCCAGATGGAGGGACCACTGCTACTAAGTCCAAAATAGCTGAATGAACTGTGGTTGAAATAGTAGAATATCTCGTTATTTTCTTGCTCGGGGAACAACCCACTAATGCTAAAGTCATCGTTGACATCCACTAGTAGAAAGTCATTGGACAACCCAATAATCAAATGCAATCCCAACTGGAGATTTATAGAGCTTATGGCTCTTACCCTCTCCTTCAACACCTGCTCACTGATCTTTCTGAACTGAAACAAGTTTCTTGTCTTGTACAACATCTCGAATATCACCAATCTCTTCTTAACACCAACTGCCATGTGCTTTTTACCGTTCATCTCGTATATAAACAACTCATGATACGCCTTTGTTTCATCCATAACTTGAATAAGGTTCAAATGGTTCCCTATTTTCTCGAACACTCTTACGATATCATTGTTGGTTATGGCGAATATAATTCTATTGGTGGAGTTGTTACTGGACACTATTTCAATTCTGCTGACGGGAGAATTGTCGCCATTGATGTTGGGAAACGTCATTTCATGGTCAAAATTGGAGTTTTTTGTGTCTGTGAAGAACGTCCGTAGGTCATTGAGTGATTTGAACGAAGTTATCAGAGGTGCCTTCCTTTGCGCAGGCTCGATGGTGATATCCACATCATAGATACTGAAATCACCCGAGGCAAATCCCACATAAAGCTTTTCCCGGTCATAGCAAACGCCAGTTATCTTGATCAGACTTGAGGAATTGAGCCGGCTAGCTGGCCGTATCACCTCGATGTTCATCTACAACTTGACGACGCTTTGTATGTGAGTTTTGATGATTTTCGCGGAGATATGAACGGTGTGATACTTTATGCTATCTATATAGTTAAGAGTTTAAGTGCTAGCTAATACATCGATGACTCCAGAGCAGAACTTGGCCAATTCGTCAAGCACCGCCTCTTTGGTGTGGTTCAATTCGGAAAAGTTTTGGAGTGCTTGCATCAACTCTTCGTCATCGTAATTGTATACGACGTCTCCATGGTTTTTCAAGAACATTGCAAACAATGCTTGGTATATCTCGTAGTTTGTGTTCGTAGCAACCCCTTGTGCCAAAGCATCCACAAAGCTCTTCATTTCTGTCAATGGAGGGAATGTGTTGATGGATCTTATCTCCATATCGGTGGCTGCGGGAGACAAGTCAACAACATATTCCAAGAACTTGGTGTAGTCCTCGTGTTCATGGCCTTCTCTGAGAAGTCTTGTAAATTCTGACTCAAAGTTGTACGAAGAACCGTCAGCTTTGAATTTCAATAACCTGCTGTCGGCATCTTCGTCTTCGTCTCCATTCCCTGAGTTGGGATTTCTGAAATTTTTCACCTTCAGCTCCCCATTTTCTGCTTCAACAGCTGTGTCACCCACAATATCTCCTGAAAGAGACAAGAAAAATGGGGCATTCTTGGGCTTTTTGGGGGCTTCTTTGGGTCTGCTTCTTTGTTTGATAACGTCCAAATGAAGCAAAGTGTTGTACTTGGATCTTGGCCCCAAAGACAAGGTCACTAAGCTGGAATCAAGTTGGCCAGTCTCAGAGTCTCTTAATTGCGTTTCTTCGGTACTAGTTTCTTCGTCGAGGGCACCTTCAATGAGGGTGGACCCTCCGTCCCCTGAGCTGCTAGGCAAAAGAATATTGGCAAACTCTTCTTCTTCTATATGTCTGGTAGAAACCAGTTTGAATTGGGCTCTATTGGTCCACAAGAAAATTCCGTTACCAGTGACATGGGTGGTGGCTATTAAATCTCCAATAGGAGAAAACTTGACATTGGTGGCAACAGTTGGTAAAAAGACACCATCAATACACCCACCAGAAGGTAAATCCCAGGTTCTCAAGGTACCATCCAATGCAACAGATACAATCCATCTTCCATCAGGGGAGAAATCCATTCCAGTGATTCTATTGTTGTGGCCATATAAAATTCTGACGACTCTTTGGGTTGCAACATCAACCACTACAATTGACAAGTCGTCCAAAGCACATGCTACTAAGTCTGAGCCTTTGTGGTAGATCATCTGCGTTATAGGTGACTCTAAATCCAATTTTCCCAAAAACGTCAGCTTACCGAAATTGTAAAATCCAACGATCCCGTCCAATCCACCACTTACCATCTTCTGGTTCATGCCATCCATACAGATTCCTGTTACTGCCTTCTTGTGAAGCATGTATTTCTTACGGAGATGGCCAGATTGCAAATTGTAGCTTCCTATTCCACCATTTACAGACCCTACCAACGCAAAGTTTCCACAATGTGAGATGCACACAGAAGAAGCGTAGCTTCCATCAACGGTATTTAAGTGAAAACGGCCAACACGTTTTGTTTGAGAATCCCAGGTCCTGGCAAAAGATTCTTCTTTATGAGCCGTGATTACATTTTCCCAGTCTCCAGCACGGGATTGGTTAGAAGAAATAGCAGTTACTTCTGGGAACTTTTCTCTCATGGACTTCACTTGTCCAGCCTGTCTTTTCTTGTCGGACGACTTTTGGGCTCTCTGAGACATTTCCTGAGCTTGTGCATCCTTTCTTAAAGAGAAGCTCCAAAAAGACCGATCACTAGAAGCACTAAGAATGAAGTGAGATTTGTTTTCTTGAGGGAATTCAATACTCACCGGCGGAGCAGAGTGTCCACCACGAGAACGAAGATGACGTGGTGGTGATATCACAGATGAATTTGTAGTGGAAATTGTTGGATCAAATACAAATTCTTTTAGACTATTGTCTCCACCATTGCTTACCACGATCGATTGTCCGTTCAAAAACTTCACGTTGGCTATTCCACCGTAACTTTCTTTGTGTGCATTCTTCAAGATATGGATTCTTGACTTCTTTTCCAACTCGTAGAAGAACAAGTCACCATTGCTCAAACCTGCAACCATGTGGGGTGAACCATCCGTCCTGAAGGATAATGAAGCCACCTTTGTGCCACTTTCCTCGTCAGCAACAACAATCTTAGAGCCAACTACTTGGCCCTTCTTTATGTTGTACATAAACACACCACCCTTCGAAGTTCCGACAGCAATTATATCCAACACAGGAGCGTATTCGATAGAAGATATGCTACCTTCTAGTTGACTTTCAGGTGATTGGAACAACAACTTGCCGGTATTGACATTCAAAACAAAAACGTGTTCTGTGGTGGCCACTACCACCTTATTCAAGTACGTTGGAGGATGGACTATTCCCACAATTTCTCCATGAATGCTGTGGTTAATGGAGTATAAGGAACTGTGAAGCTCGCTGGGGTATTTTTTACCAGACTTTTTGAAGGTAAATACTTCACCTGCTGTGGATGTGGCAGTTAGAAACTCACCAAAAGTGAGTATGTTGTTAATTACCGAATCTGTTGGGCATTCTAATGTTTCTTCTAATCTTCCTCTTCTGTAAATTCCAATCTTGTTACCATAGCCGCAGAAAACATAGTGATAATGGGCAGCCAAAGCAGTAATCTTACTAGGAGTCTGGGATTGGGAAATAAATAATAGATGTAATGTAGAAACATCGTATATTTGGAACGAGTGGCCCACCGAAGTAACCACATAAAAAGTTGATCCTAAAGTTCCAAGTGCAAATGGGACATCATTAGACACGTTTCCCAACACACGGAAAGGGCTGAATACCTTGGATTTTCTCACACCACTTTTCCCACTCTTGGGCATGTCGTACAACGAACTGTTTCCAGGCAAATCTACCTTTCTTCTCTTCTCTACCAGTTCTACCATGTCTAAGATGAGATCGCTACTAAATTTTTTCTCGCACACTTTTGAAGAGCTGCGATGCTCTGCGAGATGAGCTGCAAATGAAAGAGAATAACGGTTATAAAATAATATTGGGAGCTCAGTATAGAGTAATTGTGAGTTAGATATGTGTTTTGTGAGTGCTGAAATGTATGACGGTGGTTCTGCTTCCCACTCAAGCTCTCTGCTTTAATCTTTTTGTAGACTTCTCCATATCTTTGTAGTGCGACAGAAGTGAAAAATTATCTCAATCATGACTGTTAATGGCAAGAGACTGAACGATTCTGAGGTTGATTCGCAACCTAAAAAGGTCCACGTTGACTCCAGAGATAAGGGCTTGGCACCCATAAAACCTGAGTTTATTGTGAAGAACGAAAAAGTCGAGGACATCTACATAAATGATGATGAAGCTGAAGGTGGAGACAGAGACCAGGCACAAGAAACCACCGGTAAGAAGAAAAGAAAGAGAGGTCAGAACAAAAACCGTGATTTGAGACAAGAGCATGGCTCAGTAAGACTATGCACTTCATTGTTAGACCCGGATAACGTAAAAGAGTGCCGGTTTGGTGCCGAAAACTGTAGAAGTTCACACAATATTGATGAGTTTCTTGGAAGTAAAGAGCCAGATATCGAGGGACCATGTCCTGTGTTTGAAGCTATTGGTTACTGTCCAGCTGGTTTGAAATGCAGATGGCTTGGGTCTCATTATAACAGGGAAACTAATAAATTGCTCAAGGACTTGTCTAAAATTGAAGCTCACAAAGAGCCTGAAGAGATCAATAAAATCACCAATGAAGCAAAAATATTGTTACAAAAGAAGAAGTACGAGTTTAAAACGGCTACAGATATGATCAAATACCTTGATTCTGGTGTTCAAAACGAGGAATACAAGAAAAACTTGGAGGAAAAGAAGGACAACCAAGCGGAGTTTATTGATGTTCCCTTCAGAGTGGCCGAAAAGAAGAAATTAAATTTGAAAAACGCAAAGATCGTGTCTCCGTTGACTACTGTAGGTAACTTACCTTATCGTCGGTTAATGAAGACTATGGGTGCAGATGTTACCTATTGTGAAATGGCTCTCACAGTACCATTGTTGCAAGGTACAAATTCAGAGTGGGCATTACCTAAAGCCCATAAATCTGAATACCCTGGATTTGGGGTTCAGTTTGCTGCTGGTAAACACTGGTCTGCTGCAAAGGCTGCTGAGATCATCTATAGAGAAACTCCCAACGTTTCAGAGCTTAATTTGAACTGTGGTTGTCCTATCGACTTATTATACCGCCAAGGACAAGGATCGGCATTGTTGGAGCAACCAGCTAAGTTGATGAGAATCTTGAAAGGTATGAACTACTGCTCGGGAGACATCCCAGTAACTGTTAAAATCAGAACAGGTTCAAAAGATAATAAAAATACCGCCAAAAGCTTGGTAGGTAGGCTTTTGGAAGAGAACGATGTAGCTGCTATCACTTTGCATGGTCGTTCTAGACAACAAAGATACACTAGAGAAGCCGATTGGGGATACATTGGGGAAGTTGCCCAAGTTGTTGAAGACTGGAACAACAAAAAGGAGGAAAACAAGGATGTCAGTGACACTCAAAAAACTCAATTTGTTGGAAACGGTGATGTGTTCACTCATGAAGATTGGTATTCGGCAACCAATACACCCGGAATTGATTCCGTTATGGTTGCAAGAGGTGCATTGATAAAGCCATGGATCTTCGAGGAAGTTGAAGCTCAGCAGTATTTGGATAAGTCGGCCTCTGAGAGATTAGAAATATTGAAAACCTACGCCAATTTTGCAGTTGAACATTGGGGAACCGACGAGTATGGAATCGGTTTAGCAAGAAGATTTATGTGTGAGTTTTTGAGTTTCTACCACCGCTACATTCCAGTAGGAATCTTGGAAAGATTACCACCAAAGTTGAACGAGAGACCTCCAAAATGGAAAGGTAGAAACGACTTAGAGACTTTACTTGGTTCATCTGACTACAAAGATTGGATAAAGATCACGGAAATGTTCTTTGGTAAAGCCGGAGATAACTTCCACTTCACTCCAAAGCATAAGAGTAATTCGTACGAACAACTGAGGGACTGAGCAAACTTTATTTTGTTTATATAGCTAATAAGCCACAAATTAAACCTTTCTAGATCTCAATTTGGAATCAGTATCATCCAAATGAGAGTCCTTCACCTTGATGTCCTCCTTGCCCTCATAGTCACTAGAGAAGGCTTTAGCCTTTTCTTTCAAGGCTGCTAATTCTTGGTCCTTTTCGGCCAATTGCACCTTCAACTTGGCAATAGTAGGAGAGTCGCCAGCCTTAGCCTCGGTAGCATCACTTCTTTCAGAAAGAACATCAACCTTGTCCTTTGTGACAAGCAATTCTGTGACCAAACCGTAAGTTCTTAACAAAATCAAGGTCAAAAATAAGGTGAATCCGCAAAGATACATGTTTCTTTGAGCATAGAACCTTCTGGCCTGGACTTCAGATCTGTCATTGATGATCCCAGTACCATGCATACCCGGGGTCTTCAACTCGTTGCTGACGGAGACCACACGGTTAACAGAATCAATAAAAAGCACCAGGACAAATCCCAAGATACACTTCAAAGCAATTTGAAATTTTTCATTTCTGAAAGGAGCAGAAACTGTTGTCAAAACGGTTCTCCTAATTCTTCTTGGATATGGGAGTGACAACACGGTGAAGAAGGCCACTTCTACCACCAACAATGCGAATACTAAGTTGTAATATAATGCCATTGAGAAAGTTGTAAGCAATAGAACTGATATCAGATATTTGTTAACGTTGTTTCCGCGGCTGATATTCAAAGTTGCTAAAAAGAGTTTGCAAGCCCCAAAAGAAGGAGGTTGCTAGTGATTTCGACACGCAAGGGGCTAGTGGACATGAAAAGTGCTGGTGGACACGAAAAGGGCTATTATGTCTAGATATTGAGAGCAGTTCATTTTTGCTAGTCCATTCAGGGTACAAAGGTAGTGTGTCAAGAACCTATTTTTTGTAGTGCTCTTCTTACGGTTATTTTTTAAAGGCTGCAATTTTTGGATAAAAATTTGAAGTGTGTATAAAAGTTTCTATGAGAGCTAACTGTAGAGTAGCCTTAGAAGCCGAGAGTAGTAGTATTAGTATAAGTGGCTGGACGTGGTATTAATAGCCTATTTAGTATACACTGCTTACAACCTCAGTATTCTGGACTAGTGCAAATAGAAGCAGTATTAATACCCTAGGGTGACCTTGATAGTGAAACTGACAAGGAATGGTAAAGTGATGCACAAGACTCCGTACTGGAAGATCAAAGCTGCAGCCAAACAGTCCATCTGAATATGGTCTGTTGAGTTGGGATCCGTGTAGAAGGCAGTAAAATATACTAAAGCAGTAGCATTGGGCAATCCAAATTCTAGTACAGAAATGAACCGAATCAATTTGTCGCCTTCGTTGTACCATCCAGCTTTGTTCAAACCTGCTACCAAGCCTACACCGACCATGGGCAAGAGCACGAGTCTAAAGATCATAATAGCAAGTGCTGTTTTCCAAAATCCTGGTGGCATAGTTCTCAAGTTCAACCGGGAGATGGTAGCCCCCAATAGAAGCAACCCGAGAGGAACTGATGCTTGCCCAACATACAGCGTTGTATCCAATATAAATGAGAGAGGAGGAGCTCCATCGGGTGCATTGGCCATTGAAAATGACAGGTGCACAAACAAGGCACGTAAAGGAGGAGCCATTGCAATTGCAATGGCCACAATCAATGACAAAGACATCGGGGCTCTGAGGTTCTTCCCGATCATGTAGATACGGTTGCGGATCCGAGACTTAGCTGCTTCAGCCCTCGATCCGTTCGTCAGAGACTTGCTAAGACAGTCACCTCCCACCTTCAAAGCCGGCCCGAGAGTATCACTGCCTATAGTGACAATCCGTTGAATGTTGTTGTCTCTTGATCGATCAACTTCCGAATATTCGTTGATCACGTCGCCGATGTCCTGTGACTTCATGGTCCTCAAGTCACGACTACGGATGGGTAAAAGATTCATGCTTGCTGAGGATATGGAGTCTCTGCGTCGACTACTGGTTGTTCTGTGTGTGAGTCTTTGTGATACGGGGTGCAGCACTCGGTATCCAACTTCAGATCCGATGTCGGTGGGAAGTGCTACTTCCACAATGCGATTAGAGGGCAATGAGCTCGATATAGATAGGGCATCATCATAAGAGTCGGCATCTTCAGGAGTGGCGACTACCGGATGTGGGACTTGAAGTGAGTCATCGTATTGGAACTCGTTGTTAGCTCCTTTTTCACTAGAAGTTGGGGTATTTGAGGCATTAGAGTCGTCGTTGGTGTGGCTGTCCATTCCAGCTGAACTATCGGCCTGTGTGGAATTTGTGGCAGGTCCTTGAGACTCTTGATCCACTATATCTCGAAAATCCCATTGAACCAACTCATAAAGCCCGAGACTGAACTGGTAAGTCGCTTGTGCAGCAAGAAAAATACACACGTATGCCACTCCCTTGGCACCTTCTGACTCGGAAAAAACCATCCCACCATTACTTAAGGTCTGGACGTATGCAATAGGTAAATCAGAAATGTTGGGGAAAAGACCAACTGATAACAATCCTCCCAACCATCGTTTTGGAGACTTAGTCAAGAAATAGGTGCAATATGCAAAAAATGCTCCACACGCAAAGAGGACCGTTGCAGTAAAGAAGATGATTCCCACGTACTTGATATCCGAACTCTTGAGGTTCTCAACAATGTTGGTGAAGATCAAGCACGGCATGATGGCCGTCACCACTGCATCCGAAATATCTCGGCACGTAGTAACCGAAAGGACGTTTCGTTTGGCAAGAAGAAACCCAAGTCCCACGATGAAGTATATCTTCAAGATGGGTTTGACAGCCGTGTATATCACCAGTCCCAATGTTACTGTCATGTTTTGGGAGTCAGTTCTTGGGAGTGAGTTCTATATGCTGTTCGACTTCTTTGGGAGATAACCTTATGGATGAAAAAAATGAGAATCTCTGCTCGTTCAACAGATATGGCCCCGTGCTTGGGACGAACAAACTACAACCGGATCGATGCTATAAAGTGAAGATGCTACACTGATACTCACAATTTCAGACGTTGAAGTGGAATTGCAAAGTGAAGACTTCATAATGCCTCTCACGTGATGAATCATTATTTTCGACTACAGCCGTGCAGTCCTGGTATTGTTCAAAGGTAATTACACTAAAAGTCAAACTTCTTTAGAGGCCAAGAAGGCAACGAAGCAGAAGCACAAAACCACTGTATTTGGTGTAGTGACGGAAGTAGTCGGGCCCCTTAAGATCCAGCCTCGGAGCATATCTAGTTGTGGTACTCTTCTATTTTACATTATTATTGGCGAACATAATTACATTATATATCACCCCCCGTTGTGACCCATGAAACCTAACCGACATGAAACAAACCAAACCAAACCTACTCAAACGATCCAGGAATGGGCAGTTTGACCGTTATGGCTTTCACTTTCATGGTGTTAAATTTGTCAGTTGAACAGTTTGTATTTTTGAACTCAGCTGTGTGGTTGTAGCGAATGGTGACCACATTGTCAACTGAGAGCACACGAATGAAAGAGTGTGTTTCCACACCCTTGCAATCGGTTTTGTATTCATCTTCTGTCTCGGAGTCGATGTAACCATAGAGTCTCAAGAGCTCATCATCCAGCACTTCTACCGATTCTTGGCTCTTCCGGTGAACATCGTCTTGTTGTTGGTAATCTAAGATGTTCTGGTTGTCTGAAAATATGGAGGACCGGTTAGAACTATCTGAACCATAGGAGTTATCGTCAAGGGAACTGGAGTCCAGAATACTTATGTCTGGTGAATCCGGTATTTTATTAAGTAGTCTGGCAGGGGACCTTTCAGGTAATATAATAGCGTCTGTTAGTTCAGTAGTATAGGGTTCCATAGCGTCTTCGAATACTTGTTCGTTATTTGTAGACAGTAAATAATCTTCAATAAGGCAATAATCCTCAAGGAGGCTATTCTGAAGGTTATATACGCTGGAATTAGATTGGTGAATTGCTAATTCCATTCTGTGGAGTCCGTGCTTTTAATCAAATGTTTATTATTTGAACGATCGGTGGTTTTTACTCAAGATACAGGTGATGAAGACTTTCTTTGTCGATTAAATGCTGGCTAGTGAACCTTTTCTAGAAATTTAGGGATGGTAATAATTCCATTTACCTGTCCTTTTTCCAAGTGCTTGCAAAACTTTCCCAAAAGGGTAATGATATTATTTGCAGGGACACTCAACCGTTTCCGGTTTGCGCGGGGGTCTTTCTTAATTAGCCAGCATATTAGTCTTCTTAGTATTCCGTTAATGCCTTTGGTGACTATTAATGCATAATTAGTCTAAAGCCATCACTGGTTGCTTCAATAAGGTATATCGATGACTACTGAACTGGCCGATCCTTTATTTTTTAGTTTATTTTTTACGAACTTAACGCTTCAACCGTATAATTATTACCCTCTGTATTTTGCAGCCCACCATACTGCTGCAACCATGGGATAATGCCTACTGAAGAGCCCGTTCACAACTAACAAGAAGCCACTGGCTGTTTCTGGGCCACAATTTACCAACTTGTTCCTGCTCTTTGTCTCTGCTCGTGTGCAAATCAAAGTGCTACTTTAAGTTTATTGTTTGAATCTATTAGGTAGTAGTATCCCCTTTGTTACCACACCTATTGTGTACCTCACTTGTTCTCTTCCTTTGAGTAGGTTTATGGGCCTTCACTAATGAGCCTTCACCTATGAGCTTTCCTCTATAGTCTATGAAATAAGTACCAACAGTGAACGAAGAGGGTGCGGGACAGCTAAACGGCGTTCATACTCAGAAACAGTATAAACTACGAAGTGATGAACCCTTTCTTATTTTTATTATTATAGAGGACTCAATCCCTTGTTAGCTAATATTATACATTATATCAGGGCTTGTGTGTCACTTTAACTTTTGGACTTCTTCTTTGGAGGTTCAAGAACTTCAGAAGGACCACCCTCATCGTCATCTGACCCACTTAAACTAGCATCTGAATCGAATTCTTCAGCTGGGTCACTGTCAGAACCTCCGTTGAAATCTCCATCTTCTTCAGAATCTTCTTCTCCGGCACTGCCCATGTCCACGTCAGCGTCTTCGTCATCATCATCATCGCCAGCATCGTTGATAGCTTTGGCCATCATGGCTTTGGCCAATTTTTCTTCGTTCTTGACCCGCAATCCCTTCTGGGCACAGTAGTTTTCGATATTTTCTTGTTCTTCTCTGTCGATACTACCAAAGATGTGAGACTGATTGGAGCTCTTCAAGTTAATTTCTAAATCAAAGGTTCTGGAAGCAGACACACCAGTACCAGTACGAGACATCACAATGTTGCTGATCTCTGAGAATGGTATGTAGATGGTGGGTTTGGTGACAAACAAGAAACATCTATCCAAGGGATACAAGTAACCTTCAGATGCCTTCAAATTACAAGCGATACCGGGTTGCAAAAACCTTGATTGGAAAGCACCAGGAGCTATTAACCTCCTTTCCGTTAAGCCCTTGAAACAATGAGACATCACCAAGTGAGTTTCAGCATCGTAAGTCTTCTTTAATCTTCCTTCGTACTTAGACTTGTAGTCTTCTTCAGAGAGGTTCAACTCCACCTCGATTTCTTCTTCTCTAGCAAACTGTAATACCAAAAACGGATACCTCGTTTGACCCTGTCTTAAAGGTGGATCGATCTGTAATACTATCAAATGATGAGTCTCGTCAGGCTTTGGCAAAGAGAAGATTCTTTCGATTTGCTTGTACTGAATTTTGTAATCGTAAGTCTTACCCCGTAATCTTAAAGATGTAGGGTACATGTCGATATCATAACGTCCTCTAGGAGTCAAGAACAACACGTCACTGAAAGAGACAATAGCTTCACCAGCAACTTGTCCAATATTGGCGTTGTCCTTCAATTGTTCGTAGAACACCGATGCTGCACTGATCTCCTCAATTTCGGCTTCTTCTTCTTCCTTCACTTCACCATCTTCATTCTTCACCTTGTTGATTGTCTTTGTTTCATTTTCGATCACACCCGGAACGTAGAATCTCATTTCTACCAACTCGTCACCAGCCTTAGAAGCGGAGTTCTCCAAGTTTAATTCTACAGCCACTTCATTCTTACCCGTCAAGTTGGAATTGTTGATCTCCGAATAGGGGATTTCAAAACTTGGTTTGCCGTTGATAGCAAAAATCAACTCATTTCTGGCCAAATCGGTCTTCCCCCAATTCCAACCTCTCAAGGAATGCTCCTTGTGCTCCAAAGAGATCTGGAAATTCCGTTGCAACTCCTGTTTGAGCTCGGCAAAGTTCTCCACGTCAAACCCGTCAAGCATCACCACCCCCTTGTTTTTGGTCTGCACCCTCAATTCGTATCCTCGAGAGCCTCTGGACCACATGAACGATAAGATTTCGTCAGTGGGCAACAAAAATGGTTGGTTATTTTGAGAGCCGTTGGCTGAAGCAGAGGCCTTCCACCCCAAACCGGAGTCGGCTATTCTCATACGACCACTTGTACGGGATTGATTCAAGTAGATCTTTTCGAAGTCTATATTTGGCATTAGTGAATTGTGTTGTTGGAGGTGAAAGATTTTTTTGAAAAATTACGCGTGCTGAGAGTGCGCGATAATGGTGTCGGCGGTGGCCTGGGTCTAACATAGGTCGAGATGGTGCGAGGCCAGGTCCGTTTGGTGCCAGAATACCCTAGCGGTATTTGGCAAGTGCTGAGAGTGGCCTTTATGAGTGCCGTTGGTGGCATGGAGGGTCTACTGTTATTCTAGCTGACAACGGGCGTAACCTGCCACAGCTTTGGAAACCTATCGTGAGATCGCCAGCATTCGGATGAAGTCCTCTCCCATGCATCACGTGAGCCGGTTCCGCAATGTGACGATGACTCAAAAACAATGAGAAAGAATCATAGTGATTTTGATATTTTTCACTAGTGTTAAGTTGATATAGACGATGGCTTTAAAGAAAGCAGGTGTTTTGGGAGCCACAGGCTCTGTAGGACAGAGATTTATATTGTTGTTGGCCAACCATCCTGAGTTTGAACTTCATGCCTTGGGAGCATCCAGCCGTTCAGCTGGTAAAGCCTACAAAGACGCTGTCAAATGGAAGCAAACGTCATTATTGCCTGGAAAAGCGGCAGATCTTGTCGTATCGGAATGCACTCCTGAGGGCCGCTTCGCTGAATGTGACGTTGTGTTCTCTGGATTGGATTCCGATGTTGCTGGTGACGTGGAGAAAGCGTTTGCTGAAAAAGGTTTAGCCGTAATTTCCAATGCTAAAAACTACAGAAGAGATCCGCTGGTGCCTTTGATTGTTCCTATTGTCAACACCGACCACTTATCTGTGGTTGAAAAGAGGGTCAAGGATGCCAGCGCCAAGGGAGAAAAGAGGTCGGGGTTCATTGTGTGTATCTCCAACTGTTCAACCGCCGGTTTGGTGGCTCCGTTGAAGCCATTGGTGGATACTTACGGTCCCATCGACTTGTTAACCGCCACCACGTTACAAGCCATCTCAGGTGCCGGGTTTTCACCGGGTGTGCTGGGAATCGACGTATTGGACAACGTTGTGCCATTTATCTCTGGTGAGGAAGAGAAGATGGAATGGGAAACCAAAAAGATCTTGGGGTCTATTAACAGCACTCAGGACGGATTCGATTTGATTGCTGACTCAGACATGAAGGTCAGTGCTCAGTGCAACAGAATCGCTGTCAGTGATGGACACACCGAGTGTATTTCTTTCAGATTCAAGTCAGAAAATAAACCCAGTGTGGAGGACCTCAAAAAGACCTTGAGAGACTACCATTGTGAAGCATACCATTTGGGATGTCCTTCGGCCCCAAAGAATACCATTCACGTATTGGAAGAAGAAGACAGACCCCAGCCAAGATTGGACAGAGACAGAGACAATGGGTACGGTGTTTCGGTCGGAAGAGTAAGAGAAGACCCCGTGTTGGACTTCAAGATGGTGGTGTTGTCCCACAACACCGTCATCGGTGCTGCCGGTGCCGGTGTGTTGATTGCCGAGATCTTGAACGCTAAGAACGTTATCTAGTATATAGACTGCGCGGAATACAAAAAACTCATCGCTAGCGTCGATACCAATGAGAGACTCGCTTCAGTACTTGTTGCCGATTGGCAGCCATGCCGTAGAAGACCACGTCTTCGAGTTGTACCTGGAACGGATGATGGAGAACCAGGATTTAGGGTACGTCGACAGAACTAAGAATACCGTTGCAATCACTCTTCCGCTCTGCGACATCGATTTGACCATCACCCAGTCGCTCTCGCAGCTTTCGTCTCCAGGCTCTTCCACAGGTTTCGTATGCTGGAGTACAAGCCTGAAGCTAGTTGACTGGATAGTTGGTGATCCCAAGTGCCCGTTCGGCAAGTATTTCTCGAGTCCTGGCTCTTTGGATGTGCTAGAATTGGGATCTGGAGTGGGAGGTATTTGCGCATCAGTGTTGGCTCTGAAGTGTAGACGGTATGTTTGCTCTGACCAAAAGCACCTCTTGAAGTTGCTTCGCAGCAATCTTCAAGAGAATGCAGAGGATACTGCCATAGGTGTTATTGAGTTCGATTGGGAGCATGTACAGCAGGGGTTGTGCAACTACTACGAAGTAACCAAGGCAGGTAATTGTCCCGATTTGGTACTCGCTTGCGACACTATCTACAACGAGTACTTGATTGGTCCCTTTCTCTTGGCTGTGCACCTGGTGATGTCTTCCAGCACCATGTGTCTTGTTGCAGTGCAATTGAGAGATAACATCACACTTGAAGCATTTGTTAATCAGACGTTGGCCATGGGGTTTGGTCTATACACGGTTGACCCTGGCCACTTGTCCGAGACCCTATCGACCGGTTACGTCGTCTACTGTCTCGTGAAGCCATCATAGGCTTTTATCTGTCATTTGGGTCTCTTCTGACGCTCTTTGCTACCTTCGCTTAATCAATCACTCCATGTGTCCGGCTGTAGCTCATCACATAGCTGCAAATTTACTATGTACGATTTTTTCCGCATTCGTCAAAAGCGACATCGAAAATTTTGTTGAAACCTCAATTCCTCCTACTGCAGCAGCGACCCATAATCCATCTGTAATTCGGTACAGAAAGATAAAATGTCATCCGGCTCGCTCTCCGATGATACAAGAAACGCATTGCACGAAAAAAGGGCTCCAGAAAACGGTGTCCACGATGAACAGCACGACTCCAAAAGGTTCAAGGCCGAATCCAGTGGGCTACCATTGAACGAGGATGCCCTTGCTGCTGACAAGACTGAGACACTGGTACCAGCACAATCTCCGCCTGACTCTGGCTCACTTTCTGTGGCCGCACCAGATGCCAGTGGGGCTCCCGTTGAGGAGGCCGTCGATACACCAACTGTGAAGGAAGCTGAGGGCACGTCGACTCAACCTCCATCTGAGGCACCGAATGACACTGGCGAGGGCCCAAACACCGAGCCACATGATGGAGAACTCACAGTAAAAGAAAACGAGCACGATGAAAAGGAATTGGATGAAGGTGACGATGCTGTAAAAGATATCACCAGTGTTGAGGAAGCTGCTAAACCTGATGCTGATGGAGCTGAACTGTCAATCAAGGAAGAGTTCGACCTCTCTCAATTGAAGACGTTGACCACCAAAGAGCAAATTCTAGAGATCATCGCACGATTCTTCCCTGATCGTAGGCACTTGGGTGCTCTAGTTTACAACCCAACCACTACATGGCTCACTCTACAAACCTCTCAGCTCACAGGCCTCAAAGACGAGCACTTTGAGAAGTTTGAGGAACTTAGAGAGTCGTATCGTGAGAAGCTAAAGGAAGAGTACTACGCCAGTTCCGTCAGATATATACCGATGATACCTCCCTTGCCAGTGGACTACATCAACTATCTCCTTGAAGTGAAGATTCCCTACAGATTTGTCAAAACCTTCAAGCAAGCGTACGAAAGCGGGACCATTGCTAAAAATAGAGAAATATGGGGAGGAAAATACGGGGTATATACCGATGATTCCAATATCCTCACGGTCTTGGCCCATTTGGGATTCTTCGAAGGGAAGTTGGACTTGACGGGCTGGAACCCGGGTTGGAGTCCTCTGGATGTGATTTTCCCAAGCATCCACAAAGACGATGACATCAAAGGTGACATCTCAGTGACTTTGATGTTGTTGCCTACTCTCTCAGAGTATGCATCTGTATATGCCAATGGCATCAACACTCGGTCATGGGACAAACTCAACAAACATAATGGGTTATCCATTGCCGTGTACAACATCAAATGGGAAATCGAAGGCAGCTACTTGAGAGATAAGTCGTTTTTCAAACGGTACCAGACCGAGTTGATGTACGACTTAAAGTACCTTAAATGACAGGTAGAAGCAGGCTCAAGTTGGACTTTTGGATCAGCCAGTTGTGACCTTCGAATCTAAATATGAACGATACTTCCAGTGCAATATAATAATGAACCACACAACTCTCCCCGCCGCCCCTGCGACCCCCGTACCAGCCGTCGCTAAATTAGCGGTATGCTTCGCCAGGGCTCTCTCTTTTCTTTTTCTGTTGCTCACTCCTGTCAAAAGAGCAAATCCCTTTTTTTCACAACTGTTTTCACAGATCACACTGTAACTGTTGTAGTGTACGCCTTGAAGGTCTTGAAATCTTGTTGGTGCATCTTCAATAGCGAGTCAAATAGAGCACCGGCTTTTCCCACCTATTTTTCCTTAGACCAAGACTAAAACAGGTTTGTGCTCAGGGTGCAGAAACCTTGCTGATGGCAGATTAACGGTCTAAGTTCATTTACATAATCACCCAATATTAGTCACATGACTATCCTGACTCCGACTCCCCAGTCCCCCTCTCGTACTCGTGTCACATCACCCAGAAGCTCCGAAACCCCCAGGTCCAGCAGAAGACTAGCCACCACATCTGCGTCCTCAATCACATCCCCCACAAAATATCAAACCACAACCACCAAGTCTGGGTCAGCATCCACCAAGTCTGGGCCATCCGGCAAGTCCACACGTGTGGGGAGCCTACTCCGTAGAGCCAGCACCGAGTTTGGGCTTTTCTTTCTGAGAATCAAGTCGTTAGGGGACGAAGTTTTCAACGAGAACGAAGCAATTTCTGAGCTTTTTGAGTGTTCAGACGGAGACTCTTTGATAGACCGACTCGAGAGGCAATCCAAAGGATACAACGCCAACGAAGAGAAGTTTCTTGTTGAGTACAAGAAACACAAGAACTTGGATAAGATTTACTTAAGCATGCAACAGCGTCATTTTCAGAGCACCAACACTAACACCAACGAAGAGATCAAAAGCTCCACGACGGTATTTTCCGACTCCGGTAACAACCCTGGCACACGGTACACCTTGAAGGATGTGATGATGCAAGAGCAGTCAGAGACATTGAACGATGAGGAAGATGAAGACATAGCAGTCCAGGACGACGAGGAAGACGAAGACAACGTTGAAGGTGGCCACAATCTCAAGGATAGACTTTCTTTTCACGACCTTGATCTTGTACGGCTTCGACAACAGTTTGAGCTGGATGCCGACGTCGACAAGAACACCAACATCGGAGACCTACTTTGGGAGTACAGACGTTCCAAATGGGTCAAGCCCACTAGGCCCGATGCCCAAGCATATATTTCACAATCTCGACAATTGTTTTCCCTGGTTCCTAAAGAGTCCTACGTGAAGGTGTACACCAATCTTGTAGAAAAAGGTAGGCCTTTGAAGTCCACCAGAAGGGTCAATTTGCATGATTTGATGAGGGTAATCAATGCTGGGTGGGAAGCTGAAGAGAAGTGGGACAGGGCAGCCCGAGGGCTTGCGTAGTCAATAGATAGGCTTCATTGCAGCCATCAATGTATACCTGTGTGTATATTTGTATATGATCATATGTTTAATCTCGAAGATATCATGAGCGAGACTGTTCGTAATAGCCTGGCAGTCGGTCGAAAACCTCAGTTGCCACAATAAGAGTCGGTGAGAGGTGAAGTTCAATGGGAGTTAGCACGGTTCTGATCGATTATCCGAACCGTTTGCTCGAGTATACGGAGCTCTTGGTCGATGTGCTCTGCTCGAGATTGAAAGGTCGTGATGAGATCGGGGTTGGTGCCCAATTTTCGCCGTGCCCTCTTCAAGCCTTTCTCGAGGTCGGCCTTGCTCATCATAAGCTTCTCGAACCCCACCGCAATATCGTTATTGAGCTGTCTATTGATCTCCTTGTCTAGCTGGTGAATAGTGGTGATTTTGTCAAGAACTGACGGCCCATTGGCATCATTGCGCGAGTTATGCTTGATGGTGGTATCTAGGACGTTTTGGAGACGTGTGCATAGCGACTCCGACTCCCTAAGTGCCTGCCGTTGTTGCTGCTTCGCCTTAACTAGAAGACTGTTGTGCTCCATAACCTGGGGAACACTAGCCAGTGAAATAAGCGCGCGCAGATGCTTATCAACTGCACTATCAACGAATCGACTGTGATGACACTTAGGCCGGATATCCTTGCACAGGATGCTTTGTTTGTTGGTGTGAAGGCAGGTGCCACTTCCACAAACTATAAGGAACTTTACCAGTCAATTGGGACGAAATTGCCGATGGAAACTCTTCTTGACCAGACATACTCATTGATTAAGGCATCTCAGACTTTAGACGAAAGTCTAACATTATGGGAGATCCGGCTCCTTGTGTTGATGTTCAACAACAGAACCAGGCAGGCGAAGTTGGAGGCAGTATATTTGAATAACGTTGTTTATCTTGCGGAAAATGACAACATACCTCCCTCGAGCTCTGCTGGTGCTGTCCCAGCCACCAGCCCCAACCAGAGGGCCTATCCTCTTCCACGGAACAATAATGGTTTCATTAACCACGAGTTCTTGGTGCTTCTTCTCAGATTGAAATCGGTCCCCAACATGTCGCTAGTCAATGAGTTCTATAAGCTTTGCTACCAACTCCGGTTGAAATCTGATAACCAACCCCTGCAGCAATTGCTGAACAAGCTCGTGAACTTGAGTTTCGATATTCTAGTGATTCTCATTATCAATAAGGATTATTTCACTCTCTTGAACTTGCTCAACTCCTTGGCCCAGGAAATCCAGTTTGATAAGGGGGATTCCTATGATAATCTCTTGAATAGCATAAACCTACTCACCATATTGGTCAAGATCTTCATTTTTGAGCAAAGCCAAACTCCCCGAGATACCATCAAGCGTCAAATAAGACTTAGCCACTCGCAAGACTTCAAGGCCATCGGTACAGGGCCACTAGGTGATTTAGTGCATGTGCTTAGGACTATTAGTCCCATATATTCGCCCGATTTAAACCCCGATGACGAGCTTCGAGAGGCTTTGGATATCTCTGTAGACGACATAGATCTCGATAAACTCGTGCTGTTGGTGCTAGAAGGTAAAATTACGGGAAGAATCTTGTGCAGTTTGCTAGGAATATGGGACTTGTCTAACAACTTCGGATTTGCGACGGAAAACTCCAATTTTTCAGCACACAATGTGGAGACAGTAGAAGACCCAACTGCCCTGGACTGTGTTGACCTTATCCGCAAAGCCTGGGTTTATCACATAAACAAAGTGTACGGGTTGGAATAGAGTTGCAGCCTTTTACCAGGGTGTATGGCTGTAGCCCTAAATGTGCGGATGCGATGCCCTGTGACTGTTTCTACTTCCGCGTAACACTTTGCGAACTTTGTGTAACTTGCACCTCATTCGCACTATGGAAATTTTTCAGTGGGAGAAATTTTTAAACCTTTTCCATATCGAATAATTAGTATTCATTAATTAATTGCATCGAAAATGGCTGTCCAAGACGTTGTTACCCGTGAATACACCATCAACTTGCACAAGAGAGTATGTTAATCTAAATGAGTGGCCCCGATGTTCTTCTAGTGATCTCAGGAAATGTATTGAACAAACAATAATTTTTTATCCACATGAATGAAATGCAAGTGTTCCACCACCAGTAGGAAAAGTGCCCTAAAATAATCAGCAGAAGTTAGCCAGATCCTTACAACCCAACTTGGGATTTTACTTGAATCTTTTGTCGAAATGGTGACTTTTGAATGTTTGATTCCATTAGTTGTGGTAGAAACTTTTCCTGCACCAGGTTCTCCTACGTACTAGTCTAAACCTGTTAAACGGATCACAGAACAGAAGGTTATGTCCTTAATGTCGAAACAAACAAGTTATACTAACAATTTTCTAGTTACATGGTTGTCACTTCAAGAAGAGAGCTCCAAAAGCTGTCAAGGAAATCAAGAAGTTCGCTACCTTGCACATGGGAACCTCTGATGTCAGATTAGACCCAAGATTGAACGTCCAAATCTGGAAGAGAGGTGTCCAAGGTGTTGACAAGAGAATGAGATTGAGAATCTCTAGAAAGAGAAACGATGAAGAAGATGCTAAGGAAAAGTTGTTTGCTTACGTCGAACCAGTCATTGTTGCCTCTGCTAAGGGTTTGCACACCGTTGTTGTTGACGAAGACGAAGCTTAAATTCTTTATAATAAAATATTTAAATAGTTAATGTAGAATAAGGAATTACCATTTCAGTGACTATCGTAGACTACTGGGAGATTTTGCGTATCGGGCGTGGAGATGAGGAAGTCTAAATCAATAGGTGGTTTAGAGGCTTGGCTTACAAGGAAGAGTTATAGAGCAACAGAGCCCTTCTATTCACAAACTTACTCTAAACTCTATCTGTTACCACTAGTTGGACACCAGCCTGTTGAAAACTACACAAACCTACGAGCACAAACCAAGAAAAACTACAAGGAGGCCAGAGAAGTATTTTGCCCTCAATTGGTCTATGGCAGAAACTCCGATGAGTCTATTGGGCTTTGGTTAGTAATAGAACCAAGAAAAAATGTGATAATTCAGTGTAACTATGACAATTTACCATATCATTGCAATTAGCTATGATTAACCAAAACGGCTAAAGCCTAAAGAGTTGCTCTCTAATGGTATAAAAAAAGAATTTTTCATCATCATTATCCATTTCACGGCCGTTTACATACGTTTTCATAATTGAACCATAAGTGACAGTGGTCGTTGTGTAAAAAAATCTTTAGCTGTTGAGTACTGAGAATTTGAGATGAGTGAAAAATCCGGGTAATCTACTGATGAAAGATTGAAGTAAGGTGTCTATTAAATATCTAAATATCTGATGTAAAAAGGAACGTATTTGCACCATTCTATATAAGCAGTACTGTGGTACCTTGAATTTTCTGGGTGGAATGTAGCAGGCTTGTACTTCGCCCTAACTTTTGGTTGACCATAGATATGATTGTGAGATCAGCATCATATAGTGCTTAACAAACGCTTCTCCAGCTCAATTGGGCCCAAAATTGTCCCTCAAGTCCTATGCCAACTCTTCCACCTATCCATCCCAAATTTTATACATAAATGTCACTTAGGGTTTTCTGGGGCTCGCAAATACTCGGCCCTGGATTTCACTCTGCTTTGGCTGTGAAATTTTCAGTTCCCCAGAAAATCGACGTTTCCGCGGCACGCAAATAATGCTATCATCCATACCCAGCTTTGCATAAAAATAGCCTTGAATCCCCCAATTTTGGTAGGAATTGAAACTAAATATGCCATCAGTTGAAGATATTGGAGGAGAGTCGGTCTTGACGATTGCAAATCTCCAGCTTATAAATGACCCTTCAATTCAGGAGTATGATTCGCTTCAGGTGTCTATGGAGCTCTTCCTCAAATTGTTTCCTAGTGCCAATAGCAGCGAGAGAATCGAAGACAGATACGTTTTGATCAAGTTCTTGGGGTCTCCGGAACACTTTCGGCTGTTCAAGTTGTTCAAGATCAACAAAATCAGCGACTATCTCTCGGGCAATATGGTGGTTTTCATCAACAATACTTATTTGTCTCAGTTTTCTGACCAATTTACCTTGACACTGACTTTGATCCAATCGGTAGCTCATGGAGATATACCTGAGCTTGAAAACGTCTTTGTGGCTGTTCCTGGTGAAATTTACCTGATTTTGAAGAACAAACCCATTCAATCGGTAAAGGACCAGTTCAGAGAGAAGTTTTTGAATGGCTCGATTGCTTCTCAGGACGATTTGGTGAGAGATATCAATGGTGAAATAATATTGTGTGAGCCAGTGAGCCAGGGACGCGTAACTGCTGGTACCAATATCTTTGTGGTCCGCAAAGAACAGAGCCAGGTCCGTGAAATGGTTGAAGATGCTGGTGAATCTGAGGACATCGACTTATCCAGCTACCTTTCGTCTTCGCTCAATATTGAACTTCAAGAGTCCCTGCATTCGAAGTTGAAGATTGCTCCATTGACAAGCAAATTGCTCATTGAAAACTTGCCTGAGATATGGGCCAAAGAAGACTACGAGTTGTTTGTGTTTATTAGAAGTAAAGAGTTGGCCAAAGTTGGTTTTCCGGTTTTCAACGGAGATAGCGTGTATTTGAATACAGGAACCAAGAAGGTGGTGGTGAAAATCTTCACTATCATAGAGCCTAATAGCTCGTTCGATCGAGGAACTATCTATATATCGCCTATTCTTTTGATGAATTTGGACATGCTGCCTCAGGATTTGGTTCATTTGGAACCTTTGGACCCTAAAAAAGATAAAGACCTTCAAATTTCAGCTATAGTGCCTTTGGCCAAGACTGTTACCATTTCAAGAGTTGCTTCTCCCATCACGTTGGATAAAACCTATCAGCAACATTTCTTTTCAGCTTTGAAAACATCCTTCAACTCCAACTTCAAAATCGTCCAAGCAGGGGATCTTATTCAGGTGACTATTGATTCGCTATTATCCAAGACTATGTTTGATTTAGGACAAGATGAAGACTCTGGGGTTATTCCAACAGGAGACCCAGATTCAGTGGCATGGTTCAAAATTGTTGAGGTATTGGGAGATGAAGGAGATGCTCAAGGTGGGCAATTTAGAATTGACCCTCTCAAGACAAGAATGATATTATCCGGGGTAGAATTCTCTAAAATACCAAAAAACGAACAATACCATTGGTACGAGTATTTGCAACTTCCACCGATTTTCAACTACAACAAGTTTACTTTAGAAGGCGGTACCGCCTTTCAGTATGCTAAGACATTGAAGAAGATCATTTCGACCAATAAAAACTCAAGCATCAATCTCAAGACTTTCATTATGTTGAGCTCTATGTCTCGTGGTTTGGGCAAGACAACTCTAGTGAGAAACTTGAGTATCGAGCTTGGCTTGAATCTTATTGAGTTAGACTGTGTCGATTACATAAATCCTGGAAGTGAACTCAAAACTATCGGGTCAATCAGTGGAAGTATTGAAAAGTTATTAAGCCAAAGCAATGAAAATGATTCCTCCTTCAACATTATTTATCTTAAGCACATTGAGAACTTGTGCCCCGACATCAATGAAAATGAACAGGGTGCTAGTGTTTCAACTTCTCTAACATTGAAGTTAATTCACTTGTTCGAAGAATACTTCGAAAACAGGGAGAATATCATTTTCGTGTTCAGTACTAATGATATCGATAAGGTCAATAGCAGTTTGAAACTGATGGTGAAGTTTCAAATTGATTTGGGTGTCCCAAGCGAAGACGAAAGACTTGAGTTCTTCAAATATTTGATCAACAACGAATCAAAAGCCCCTATCGATGAGTTTGTTCCTGAGGTTTATGATTATGTTAGTGGTTTCTTTGGTAATAATAACACAAACTTCAGATTCGAGCTCAGAAAAGATGTTAAACTCCAATCATTGGCATTGCAATCAGCCGGCTTGACACCTAGAGATTTAATTTCGATTTTCAAAAAGTCCAAAAACTTGGCTATAAAAAGGTTACTGAAGCTTTCCAGCAATTTGGAGAAATTGGTGAAGGTTGGCAATGGTGGAATAATTGAGCTCATTCCTCAGGATTTCAATAGTGCAATCAATGAAGCAAGAAACCAGTTCAGTGATTCTATTGGTGCTCCTCGAATTCCGAATGTCAAATGGGAAGATATTGGTGGTTTAGATGTTGTCAAAGATGAAATTTTAGATACCATTGATATGCCGTTAAAACATCCAGAGTTGTTCAATAATGGCCTTAAGAAGCGTTCTGGTATTTTATTTTATGGGCCTCCCGGTACAGGTAAAACTTTATTAGCCAAAGCAATTGCTACTAACTTCTCCTTGAATTTCTTCAGTGTTAAGGGCCCAGAGTTGTTGAATATGTACATTGGTGAAAGTGAAGCCAATGTGCGTAGAGTGTTCCAAAAGGCGAGGGATGCTAAGCCTTGTGTTATTTTCTTTGATGAATTGGACTCAGTTGCTCCAAAAAGAGGTAACCAAGGAGATTCTGGTGGAGTTATGGACAGAATTGTATCACAGTTGTTGGCAGAATTGGATGGTATGAGCGGAGGCAACGGAGGAGGTGATGGTGTTTTCGTTGTGGGAGCTACTAATCGACCAGATTTGTTAGACGAAGCTTTATTAAGACCAGGAAGATTCGACAAAATGTTGTATTTGGGAATCAGTGACACCGATGACAAACAAGTGAAAATATTAGAAGCGTTGACTAGGAAGTTCAAGTTGGGTGATGATGTGGACTTGAACAAGATTGCTAAAAAGTGTAGTTTCAACTTCACGGGTGCTGACTTTTATGCCTTGTGTTCCGATTCTATGTTGAATGCCATGACCAGAATCGCAAACGAAGTAGATCTCAAGATAAAAAAGCACAATGAAACGTTGGCTAATGAAGGCAAAGAGCTGGTGTCTACTAGATGGTGGTTTGACAATATCGCTACAGAGAATGATATCAAGGTAGTAGTTAAAATGGTCGACTTCTTGAAAGCTCAAAGCGAGTTGGTTCCATCAGTTAGTGCTGACGAGTTGGACCACTATTTGAGAATCAGACAGAACTTCGAAGGCTCCAAAAAGAAGAAAGAAGACGTAGATAATCACGTCAACGGGAAGCATAAGATTTCGAGTTCTTCAGGTTTTTCAGAAGTCGATAGTTTGGCAATGAGTAATGGTCAGTTATCTAACGGATCCTTGCTGCAAAATAATGACACAATTACACCAAACGACGTACATGTGAATGGAGGCCTGCAAACACCCACCCTCTATTCGACCAATGGAGCTACTGGTAGCTCTCAAGATACGTAGTTACAACTTCTCGTTCATTGGTCATAAAATAAATAATAGATATATTTACAAGAATAAATTTGTAACCCTCTAACCATCTCTATTGTCCCCTTTCATCGGTCAATGGACTTTTGTCTAACACGCTCTTTGCTTCATTGATTTTCTGACTCAAATACTGGCTTCCGTGTCTATCAGGGTGATTAACTATAATCAATTTTCTATATCGTTCTTTTATTATCTGTTTATTCAAGTGAACAATGTCATCACCCTCGATCCCCAAGATCTGAAGAGCCTCTTGCTCGGTCATTGTTCTACCAAAACCTTCATTTTTGAACCTTTGTCGAATGTAATCATGCTGAGATGCGTGGGGATGAGAAACATCAAAGGTCGATGGTTTCTGGATTCTGATGTTATTTAGCAGAGCTATCATCTGGGGTGTCAAAAGGAGGTATTTACGATAGGCAGATGCAGAAGTCTTGACAGTGAGAGCAGCAATGGTAGCTCCTAATCCCAATAAAATGGGTAGAACCATACTGGAAAATTAACAGTGTGCGATGGTTTGCAAAAGCAGTTTTATTGTTGAGCAGTAGTTAATCAGGCAGCCATACACCAGTTTCATAGACTCCTCGTAGTGAATGGTTTGCTTGATTTTGGAGTATATCTTCGCCCACTATATGTGTGAGGACCAGCTTGGAACACTTTAGATGCTTTGCTCGCTAAGTCGACTTATCGAAAATTTAACTTTCAAGATTGCCACTATGAATGTTATACTTTTAGGATCCACGGGATTAGTGGGAGACCTTGTTCTTCGTGAGCTTATTGTCAATGATTCTATAAAGCACATTACCACAATTGGGAGAAGAGCTCCAAAAATCAGCCACGATAAAATCCACCCTATTATCGAACCCGATACTGCGCAATGGTACAAAGATGAAAGATTTGTCAATCAAGATGTGGCTATTTCAGCCTTTGGTACCACCAGGGCAGCTGCAGGAGGACTTGCAAAGTTCAAGGAGATTGACTTTGGTAATAACTTGAAGTTTTCACAGGCAGCCAAGAAGAATGGGATCCCCAAGTACATTCTCGTTTCCAGTTCAGGATCAAGCTCAAAGAGTTTTTTACCATATTTGAGAATCAAAGGTGAACTTGAAGATAAAGTGGCCAAGTTGGATTTCGATTCTACTCTGATTTTGAAACCGGGAATGCTCTTGGGTGAAAGGGAAGGATCCCGGATCTTGGAGAGTATATTCATGAAACTTATGGTTTTGCCTGGAATGTCATATATAATGCCCTCCAATAAGGCCGAAGCTGTTGCAGCCAAAATCAACAGTCTTGTGACGAGTAAGGAGAAATTCAAGTTCTATAATTCAAAGGAGATTGATCAACTTTAAGTACGTCTCTTTGCCTTGTTCAGGTCCGTGACTTGATAGTAGCTGGTGAGGCCCTCAACAGTTATTTTGAGCTAAGAGCGAAAACATTCTTCAGAATGTCTAAGTAGTGTTTATTCCAATGTACATGTCTAATATTGTTTTTCTAATTTTCCCCATTCTTTGTCTACGGTTTATGTGTCGTAGTATGAAGGTGCTTAAACCCATTTTCAATTGATTAGTAGAGTATTGCCTTGGGTTTGCATTTGGAGTTTTCTCTTCATGTTGTTCATTAAGAGACATCTTAATTTTTACATGGAATGAAACAAGATAGACAGAATGGTTCAAAACGAATGTTGCTTCAATTGTAGCATCTACTACTATAGTACATATTCGTAGAGGAGCATCCAACTTGGTGAATTGATGCATTTGTTTCACCGCTCCGTCACCAGGAATAGCCAACCCTTCTCGCATGGAGCATGCCAATCGTGTTTGTACTTCGATACCAGGCTGGAACGTTTGTTACTTCAGATCTAGTTGAGTATTCCCACGGAGTACGATTTGAACACGTCGCTAGACTTACTCTCTTACTGTACTTAACTCAATTCCACCTCGTTCTCCAGCAGCTGCTGAAAACCCTGTGGGCTGCAATAGACCCTGAACCTTATTGATTCACATACTTGGAAAACAGAACACCAAAGAGAGTTTGCTCTGGCTGCAACTGAGCTATAAATATATATATTCGTAATTTTTGCAATATTTGAATATTTTCCAACTAATTTGAATTTTCTATGTCTAACGCACATATGTACAGTGATATACTCGTAAACATACTCTTACCTATGAACTCACTTATATCCGATGCATACTGAAACTGTCAATGTAACTAACCACTTCTGTACTCAAAATGCCTTCATTGCCGGGCTATCGGAAGGTCGTGCGCGACAAATACATCACGTTGTGGAGGCCTCATCTGATTGATGGTCCGACAACTCCTGATAACACTTTAAATCTAGGTTGTTCGGGTTTGAAGGAACCTGTAGGCACAAACCGGTAGGGACATACTCGCAGATCATAGCTAAAGCACTCTTAACTCCCATGGTAGCGTTAAGTCTCAATTCTTCTATCTAATCGTAGAATTGCTTTGTGGGCAGGACAAGGGGAAAACTCCGAAGTCCTTTTGAAATAGAGCCAATAAAGACATTCAAAACCGTATGAAACCTCTTCTAAATTCTTCGGGAAAAGGGTCAGATGTATATGTGGTCCAGGAATTTGTTCCTGTGGAGCCATATTCCTATCAAAGTGATCCAAAGCAGTCGAATTGATGATGTCGTACTTTGAAACACCGAAAATTTTTCACTTATCAGGTAACTCACGAAATCACCTCTACCTAGCTGAAGATACCTTCTTTTGATACAGATATCTAGCAGCATATTCAATGGCCGATGCTATTAATCTTGAACTATCCAGCAGGCAAAACATTCAAAATTTCTGTGTATATACTCTTCAATTCGTCGACGGATAACAATCAACCGGAGTTGAAAACGCATACTAAAAATGTCAACCGGTGATGCTACGAAAAAAAAACTATATAAAATAACCCATTCCCTTGAAATTTTTTCGAATCTTTTCATAACTTTTTTTTTGATTAACTGATTAAATTATTAGCAAAAACTAGCACAATGTCCACATCTTCTTTATCTTGGTTAACCCAATTGAACACCACCGAAACTCCCGAAAAGAACTTGAGACGTTCTTCCATTATCGGAACCATTGGACCAAAGACCAACAACGTGGAAACCATGGTTAGATTGAGAAAAGCCGGTTTGAACATCGTCAGAATGAACTTCTCGCATGGTTCTTACGAATACCACCAATCTGTAGTTGACAATGCCAGAAAATCCGAAGAGGTGTATCCAGGTAGACCATTGGCTATTGCTTTAGATACCAAGGGTCCCGAAATCAGAACTGGTACTACCATTGATGATAAGGAATTCCCAATTTTACCAAACCACGAAATGATCTTCTCCACGGATGACGCTTACAAAACCAAATGTGACGACAAGGTTATGTTTGTTGACTACAAAAACATCACCAAGGTTATTGAAGCCGGTAAGATCATCTACGTTGACGATGGTGTTTTATCTTTCGAAGTGTTGGAGGTTATTGATGACAAGACCTTGAAGGTCAAGTCCGTCAATGCCGGTAAGATCTGTTCCCATAAGGGAGTGAATTTGCCTGGTACCGATGTTGATTTGCCAGCTTTGTCTGAAAAGGACCTGGCTGATATCAGATTCGGTGTTAAAAACGGTGTCCACATGATCTTTGCTTCTTTCATCAGAACCGGTGATGATATCAAACAAATCAGAAAGGTTTTGGGAGAAGACGGTAAGGACATCCAAATCATTGCCAAGATTGAGAATCAACAAGGTGTGAATAACTTTGATTCCATTTTGGCCGAAACCGATGGTGTTATGGTCGCTAGAGGTGATTTAGGTATCGAAATTCCAGCTCCTCAAGTGTTTGTTGTCCAAAAACAATTGATTGCCAAATGTAACTTGGCTGCTAAACCAGTTATCTGTGCCACTCAGATGTTGGAATCCATGACCTATAACCCAAGACCAACCAGAGCTGAAGTTTCCGATGTCGGTAACGCCATTTTGGATGGTGCTGACTGTGTCATGTTGTCTGGAGAAACTGCCAAGGGTAACTACCCATTCGAAGCCGTGTCTATGATGCACAACACCGCTTTGATTGCTGAAAAAGCCATTGCTTACCAAACTGTTCACAATGAATTGAGATCTTTGGCCATCAGACCAACTCCTACCACCGAAACTTGTGCTATTGCCGCTGTTTCCGCTGCCTACGAGCAAAATGCCAAAGCCATTGTGGTTTTGTCTACTTCTGGTTTGACTTCCAGATTGGTTTCTAAGTATAAGCCAAACGTGCCAATTATGATGGTCACCAGAAACGAAAGGGCTGCCAGATACTGTCACTTATACAGAGGTGTGTATCCATTCGTGTATCCAAATGCCAAGGTTGAAAATTGGCAAGAAGACGTTGAAAACAGATTGAGATGGGCTGTTTCTGAAGCCATCGACTTGAACATAATCAAGAAGGGCGACTCCATTGTTACTGTCCAAGGTTGGACTAGAGGTTCTGGTCACTCTAACACTGTTAGAATTGTTCAAGCTTAAGAGAGCGTCTACTAGAAGCGGTTTTTACGCTAGATTTTAGAAAGGATATTAATAAACCACAGCGATTGTACGACCAATTTATTAAGTAGTAAATGTTGCGCATTATTTGAAAAATTATCATCCAATGATGAAATTGACTACGCAGAGAATAAGGCCATTAACCCGTGCATTTGCGAGGTACAACTCCTCTGCTGGAGGAAGCGGGCCTCGTGATCATACCACACATTTTGGATACAAAACAGTTGCGGAAGAAGAAAAGGAAAAGCTCGTTGGTGATGTGTTCTCCAAAGTTGCTTCTAAGTACGACATCATGAACGATGTTATGTCTTTTGGGGTGCATAGACTATGGAAGAGTCATTTCATAAACAGATTGGATGCTGGAATGAGGCCAGGAAGCGGAAGACCTCTCGAATTTCTTGATGTTGCTGGAGGTACTGGTGACATCGCCTTTGGATTACTTGAGCATGCCGAAAAGAGATTTAACGATTTCCAGTCCACCATGACTGTGGCCGACATAAACCCTGATATGTTGAAGGAAGGTGAAAAGAGGTTCAAGGAAACCAAGTGGGCAAAGGAGGCTAATCCGCGTGTCAATTTCTTGGTTCAAAATGGAGAGACTTTGGACAAGATCCCAGATAATTCGAAGGATGTATACACCATTGCTTTTGGTATCAGAAATTTTACTAATATTCAAAAAGGACTTGAGCAAGCTCACCGTGTCTTGAAGCCAGGTGGAATCTTTGCCTGTCTTGAATTCAGTCAGGTAGATAACCAGTTGTTGGATTCTATTTACCAAACATACTCTTTTTCCTTTATTCCCTTGGCAGGTCAATTGATTGCGGATGATAGAGACTCTTACCAATATTTAGTGGAAAGTATAAGAAGGTTTCCAAAGAAGGAAGTTTTTAAAGGAATGATCGAAAAAGCTGGATTTTATGTTCCTGAAAAGGGATACGAAGACTTAACTTTTGGTGTTGCTACCATTCATCTTGGTGTCAAGTTGTAGAGCTGTAAATAGTTAATGACGTACTAGTTCATCTTAATAAAGTAAAGTTGTTTTCTCTAAGGAACGTAAATCGAATGTAACCAAGGAAACCGTTTGTTCCTCCCAAATTCCCACCACATTAATGTAGAGGTATAAGACTCGCCGAATAATACAAGGCTCTAAATTTCGAAAAAAGAGCTCGTATGGCGCAGTGGTAGCGCAGCAGATTGCAAATCTGTTGGTCCTTAGTTCGAACCTGAGTGCGAGCTTTTTTTTCCCATTTCGATTTCTTTTCATCTGTGAAGCAATCTTGTTGCACACCGTTGGAACGTATGACCAGAGAACTACAGGCACGTTAAGTCATAGTCTCTATTAATTTTTGTTTGGAATAAATATCTAGTAATTGTAAAACTCTTTCAAGAATTTGATGTCATTTGCAATTGAAAACTGTTTGGCTTCTTGGATCAACGATTCCGGTCCACAGGAAATGAGAAGATCAGGTACTTCGAAGGTGGATAGCTGGGGTCTTCCCCTTGAAAATGTAATATCAGATTCAGGCTCGTCATCTACGTCGAACTGTTCCATTTCGATGTTGTTCAATAGATGGTCTGCTTGTCCATCGGTCTCAGCGGCAGTCGATTCCACCTCGAGGCCGGTGACATACAAATCCACCTCACAGCGTAAATTGAATTCTTGAAGCACTTGCAAATCCCGCTTGTCTCGAACAACCCATACCAACTTGAACATGATCTTTGTTGTCTTATAGAAATTCAAGATTGATACTGCGTAGGAAATCCCCGATCCCCCAACGAATATGAGAACGTTTTTCGACTCAAAGTCCATCAAACTCAACGCCGATGAATACGGAAAGCTGATGGAGTATATGTGCTTGAGGTCGAAATTGAACCTGTTTGTATTGGTGACAACTAAATTCAAGTATTCGTTGTTGTTGATGATAGTGAACGGATGAGCAGGAAACACCCACTGCTTGTAGCTCCGCAGTAACTGAAGCACCAAATGAGACCCGGGGGATGTAATCGGATAGTTAATGGGCTTTTCGAACGTTATAAGGGTGAGGTTACCGAACTTTTTTACTTGTGTGGCAGCGATTCGAGTGACATTGAATTTGAACACTACTTGCACGACTATCAACGACACATTTATCAAGGTCAAAAACGACACCCCCGGGCGGGCATGGAAGTTGATGAGCAAGAAGTACACCACAAGGGTGAGATTGTGAATCACGTAGAAGAGGTTGTAGTATCTGTTCCGGTAAAAGCGGATGGACACAACCAAAAGCACAGAGAACATGGTGAAGATCACCAATCCTAAGAAGTTTAGCATTCGGAACACCTTAAAGAACTCCCCCACAATAAGCCATTTGACAAGAAATCCCAACAGATGAGCCAGCCCGAGAAATATGATGAATCGAGACATCCACTTGTGAAGCCCTACCAAATACACGTAGTTGACGAAGTTGGGTCTCAAGGCAAAAAGCAAGTCCACCGTTGTAAGGACATAACTGAAGCGGCCTAGTCTTTTAAGAATTGTGTTAATATGTTCGGAAAACTCCTGCAAAAGATTCACATTCAAGGCGATTGTTATCCCCAGCCAAAGAAGAACATGGACAAGTAAGGAAGGCCTCTTGGCATACTTGGGGCGGGACCGCTCAAACACAATCCATGCTGAAAAGTACACGAGCGACAATAGTAGAAGTATGTATCCCCATTTGATATTGGCGAAATGGTCTCCACCATGACGCCTCGTTATCTCACTCATCAGCATTTGTTGGAATGAGCGAAATGTTCCACAAAGTATCCAAAGCCTCACCGCGCAGTTTTGTGTCACTTGAGCCCAGTGAAACCCAACGATGCATTGGCCACAGATATTTCATAGGCGTTTGGGAACTCCGCTGATATAAGAAGCTTGGCCACTCACAACCGTGGTATCCCGTGGCGGTGAATCTGCCCCTTGTGCATTTAAATGACAAAACGCCTCTTTCGTCACCACATCGCTGCCCCAGACACAACGCAGAGTGGTTATAGTATCGGACATAGACTAAACTAGCCACCTCTACAATAGGTAGTAGGCACCCGGTTGTTGATTCATTCTGGCACAACAAAGCTTCGATGTTATATTAGCGCGCTCTTTAGTCCCGTTTGGGCAATAAGCCGATTTAAGTTAGGTATTTCTCCTCTCGCTAAACGGACTTCCGCGTAACGAACATGTAATTAGACGGAGTCCCATAAATAGAGCAGCAGACATGCAAGTGAACGGAAACCCACGCTTGAGTAGAGGAGAGGAGTTGTAACGATGCTGGATGTCTTAGACATCTAAGAAACCCTGGGATTTGAACTGAACCCGAGCCAACCCAAGCCACCTTGGTGATGACTGCAATCTTTTTATAACCACTGACGTAAAGGGTTCCCACGTTGAAAGTATATTTGTTCGATGAGGTGGCTAGCCCCTTGGGTGTCTGTCGAAAATGGGCCACAAGTGGGAGTGACGAATGTGTCTGCATTAATTTGCCTCTTAGGGATCTTCACAAGCCCCCGTTTTCCTCGTGGCTGATGTCATGTACAGAAGAGAGGCACTCGTGCGAGTGGGAGAATTGACTTTGACAATGAGATAAAGGGCGCAAAAATTGTGAAATTTTGTGGCTAATGTACGTGTTACGTCAAGTCGCATCGGCCGTAATGTGTGTCTATGCAATTCAATAATAATATTATTAGAAGATTTGCGGGAAAGTTATGTGGAAACCTTATTCTTGGATTCGTACTGTGAGACGGATTTACAGATATCTAAAGAGGAACGATAATTTCTTTCGGGAAGTCTTTTTTTAAGCACATATTAAACTTTTGTTACTTTAGGTGTTCGCCTTCGGCACCATCGGCTTGATGGAAACGTAAAAACCATCGCCACATGTACTAGGGGTTATATTTATTTTCAGGTGTGGTAAGCTTTCCGCTTCCTCTTGCCACAACTGGGCTGGTGATATTGTTCGCATTCTTTTTTCTGTAGGTACAGAGTTAAGGTCGTTTGCAGCAGGCGCTGGCACCGGATTTAACATTGAGAACAAGACCACTTCCTAACTAGTATGATGCATGATGCATGAACAAGGAAAAAGTTTCTTGCACCATTTTGTTGAACTCCTGCAGAAGTGTCTTCTTTTATACATGAATGGTTCGTATTGGGCAACATATTCCAGCGGGACGCAAGATATATTTTGTCTGACTTAAAATTAAGAAAAGCTTATTTACGCAAACAATTGTGGCAAATTAAAAGGGTGCAGATGGGAAGTTGTAGCCTGAAATTGATATTGAAATTTGCCATAGATATTAATCGGCCCACGATGCTGAATGCATCGGTGAAAGTGGCTAGAATCCAATCTAGAATCCAATGATGAGATGAAATCTTCTTGAACCCAAAAAAACACCCACTAGAAAACATTCAATTATTACCGGCCTATGTTTCATGTCCGCATATTTGTGTCTGGTGCCCCTGCAGAAGTGTCGGCTATCTCCTATGGGAAGCTTTCATCCACCCACGATGTGGTTTACCAAGAGTCAATGATAAACGGAGTTAATACTCTAGACGTGCAGATTTCATGAACAAAAATTAACTTATGATTGTGGCCCAAAGCATGCATATATGTGAAGGAACAGGGTTATTGCGCTTTATCTCATTTTCTTGTTTGTTCGTTTCAGACAATTTTAAAAGTTTGTGTCCGAAAAAGTTTCCATTTTTGGAACTGGCAAATGTCCTCTATTAAAGATTTTCTATTTAAGTAATTCATTCCCCCCTATGGTATGTTTTTTTGGTTTATTTTAAACAACTTTAAACATCAATTCGACAGGTATTATATCATAATATACTTCTACCCCATAGCAGAATAATCAGTGGTGCTTGTTAACATTTCAACACCCTCAAAACATCCCACAACCCCAACCCACTCAATACAAATACAGAAAACAATGGTGTACTCTAAAGAGTCCAGTAAGTGGAAAGCCTACCAATTTTCTGATCCTTTTGCTAGTAACTCCTTCTTGGTTTGCAATAAGGTAACCAAGAGCTTCTGCCGGCCAGATTGTGACGGAGTCTCCAAAACCGACTTGAAGTCTGAGATCAAGTTTGTTGAATTCTACGAGGATGCAGCGAAGATGGGCTACAAGCCATGTAAGTTTTGTGATCCCATCTCCAAACCATCTATCGATGTGGAATTGCTCATCAAGTGTGTCAACACCATTAACAGAGAGATCGGTTTCATGAACCCACTCATGGATGAAGACGAAGAATACAATAACGAGAAAATCAAGGTGAATATTTTGGAATCCAAGATCTCCAATAAAGAACATATCATGAAGGTATTGGACAAAACAGACAGCCCTAGTAACAGAAGACAGCTGGTCCCAATGGTAAGCCAGCAACAGCATTCACTCACTAAGGATATGGTTCAATCAGTAAATCTTTCCAAGAACGATGGTGATCATTATAGACTTGTTGATTTGGCATGTCGGCATTTGGCCCACGCTGCCGCTGTGAATCTTTTCTTCCCTAAGAAGTACTCCGATGACGATTCCAGTTCTACAGGAGGAAAGAAGAAGAGAAGAAGAGGTGGTGTTTTGGGCTTCAAGGAATTGGCCGCCAAATCTAAATTGTCTGCATGGCACTTCCACAGAGTGTTCAAGTCTGTAACAGGCTTGACCCCTAAGACCTATGGTGACAGATGTAATGAGTTCTTGGAAAAGTACAAGGACTCGGACTACGTCAACTACTCCAAGTTCAACCAATCCATAACCCCAGTTTCTCAGGAGTCTTCTCAAGACAACTCTCCAATCGAAGAAGTCAACCCAGTCAAGAGACAAAGAGTGGAACCCATAATAGATAACTATGGTTACGTCTACGACCGTTCTAACAGTTTACCAAACTTGTTCCAGAATGATGCTCCAGTTGACACCATGATGGACCAATTCTACGGCTCCAATTCTATGGCCGTTCCTCAACAATACTCCCAATACCAAGTGCCAGTGCTGAACCTGTTTGAGTTCCAACCTCAACAGTCGAATACCCAGATGTCATCCCAATCACAAGATCAATTTCAAGCACAATACCCATTTTCCAACACGCCGTCAGTGCCTAGTTCTACCATGAGTAGTGCACATTCTTCAGCTGGTGTTGGTACTGCGAATATATCTCCAATAAGCTTGGAAATGGACGAGGTGCATGTGCCTTCCATCTTCAAGAAAGACTACAAGATAGACATTCCAGACGTCACCGGTGACTTTGACGCAGTGGGTACCTTGGGAATGATGGACACTATGGCTCCAATGGAGCCAATGGATCTTTTAAATCAAGTGTCCTTTGATGATAATGACTTTCAAGACTTTTTGTCTTCTGTATAGAATTTATGTGTAATATAAGAGTGATAAGCTGATAACAATGTAGAGAAGTCCAGTTTCTTTGGACCCTTGGCTAGATAGATAAGCCTACATATCTAGAGTCGTTGCTTTCCAATGGACCCTTTATGGCGTTATGATACATGACGAAAAATTTCACATGCCACTGCCAACATCTACAAAATGTAAATCTGAGGAGCAGGAAAATTAACGGGGAAATGGATAACTACCATTATCCAGGAAGTGACGCACTAGCTACCACATATAGATGAAACTAACCAAAGGTCCAGACACATGCTGGCTCAGAGCCCAAGTTTTATTATAAAAAAAAACAAGGGGGACACAAAAATTGGGGTACAGCAAAATGGGAATTGCCCCAAAAAAAATCTAGGGGGCATATTCGGTACCACTTGAAAAACATTCAACAATCTGTTTATATCAGATAATTCCGAATTGTCGATTCTTTTATTGTTGAATTCTCTCAATTCTCACGAATTACAAAAAGATTATCTCAAATAGAATACAATAGACATTGTTCTGAAAACTGAGTTAGCTTGCAGTAAGCGTGCATTTATAATACAGAGATGAACGCATGAACGTGGTTATGAATCGTTAACTTTGCGCATTTTGAGCAGCTCGTCGAGCTGGCTGATGCTAGGAAGCTGGTAGCTACGTTTCCGTCCATCTGCATTCACGCCCACAGAGAAACCAGTACTCAATCCAAGGCCCATAGTCAGACCCTTGGCTTGAACCGATGGCGGAGCTTTTGGTGCTGAAGTGGGTGCGGATGCAGGCGTGCTGATACCAGGTGTTGTGAAGGCGCTTTCCTCACCGAGCTCTCGGCCGCGACTTTCCCGTCCGTGTTCCGTGTCCCGCTGCCCTCCATCCCGGCTTTGTGGTGGAGGTATGCCATGGGTAATGTTGACTGAAGTCGATATATCGATGGAATGCCTTGGAGTAGGTGGATCTGTAGAAGGAAAAGGATACTGGAAGTTTTTCTCGTACTTTTCTATTTTATCAAGTAGTTTGGACTCCAGCTTGTCGTCTTTCAGTAGAGGAGAGTACGATCTCAGCGGTTTGTGAGACATTATATTGGGTGTGGGTAAAATTAAGTTCAGTGTAGGCTCTGAGGTAGGATAGTGTGTTTGTGGTGTATTGGGAGCAGGTGAAAATGGTTGTTGGAAGGCCGGAGTCGAGCCGTTTGACGGTGTAGCTCCAGCACTGCTTGGACCTGGCACCCCTTGATTTGGGTGATTAGGTGGGGGTGGTGGATGGGCTGCAATTGAAGAGACTTTTTGAGGTTGAGAGGGCAGCTGAGCGACACCAGCATCGGTGTTGGTGGACAGTGGTCCCAGAGCAGAGCCACCCTCTTTCCGATGCACCTGTGGAATGCCCCCAGCTGGTGCAGAACTGCTCTGAACCGTTACGGGGCGCTCATCTTGTACATTGTAACGGGGATTCAAGGTGTAGTTTTGTACCAAGCCTGGTGCTGGAGCTGCACCTGCAGATGAAGTCTTGTTGAATCCGTCATTCAAGATCACCAGGTTTGTCAAGTTCAGGAGAAGATAGTGCTTGAAATTGTTTAGATCGTTAGGATTATTCGTTTGCAACATTTCAATGAGCTTTACAAGGTTCTTTTGTTGGAACCTGTATTCGTTAAGGAAATAGTCGAACTTGTTGAGAAGGTTAGCCACTTCGAATTTGAGATGATTGAAGTTGTTGAGGAGCTCGAGATGTTTGTCAAGAGGCACATTCGGATGAGGAGCGTAGTGTTGAAGATGTTGGTACTGGGGATAAGGCTGGGCAGAAGGGGCTGTATTAGTAGCACCAGGTCCCACGGAGGGCCCTTGAGGAGCATTGGGTGATACCGGGAAGTCCCACTGGCTCGGGGTCCCTGGCCCGTAGTATTCTTCCTGATCAAGCACAACCTCTTTACTGATGTTCTTCAGCAGTCGTCTTTTGATCAACCGTAACGAATCGGTGTCACCTTTTCGAAACTGATTGTGTGAATGTTTGAATTCCCAAACTGGAGATTGAGTGTCACCAGTCGTTTCATCGCTACTGTTGACCTTGTGAAAGCCATACATGTTAAGCTGGCGGATGAAACTGGCGATATTGGTATGTTTGAAGTATTGGCTCAAGGCTTTCAGAAATTGTTCCGAGGGAACTAGCAAGAATGAATCATTGGTGGGGGTCCACCAGATTAGATGTTGGAGTTGCAGGTCTTGGAGCATGTCGTAGAGCTTGTGGATGAAGATGGTCTGATGTTTGGACTTTGTTAGCTCCGGCAAGCTATGAGATCGTTTAGACATAGGAGGGGGATGGTTGGATGGGCTTGAGAGCGACTGGGGGCACTTTACGGAGGATGTGAAACGAAAGAGGTTTTTTTTTGAGATGTGATGTGAGAGAACAAAGTATAAATTGTCCTCACTTATAGAGAGTCAGTGGGAGAATGGCCGCGAGACAGGGGGTCCACACAGGCCCACCGGAAGTAGGAGGCGGCGGCTCCCTGGTACAAAATATTCTATATAGCGTACCGAATTGGGACCGGAACCCCCTTTCGAACCCGCCTCACCTCTCATTTCCCATTTTAGAAATTCTTCCCGTTATGCCTGTAAGCCAAATCTGGCAGAATGATTCTTTTTAATTTGAGGAAACTCTTGTATGTTCGTTTAATTTTAGATTCCTTAGAAATGATGCTAGTTGTTTCCCCTTTGATTCTTCAAAAGTTTCCGTCGTGGATAGTTTCCGTGTTAACAGATATATCCACTAGATCCACTAGATGACTCAAGCTGATCCTGGGGAAAAAGAAATTCACGCCGCTACTACGCAACATTTCGGCTAATCATGTAGTGTGAAGCCAGATGCTCTTATCATCGTTACTGTGGTATTTTATCATCAGATAAACCTGCTGCTATGGTGATCATATGATACGTCGACACAATATAAATAGCTGTAAGGTACATAGTGAGATGAAATGAAACAGTAACAAAAGGGCACTAGGGCCCCTTGTGAACAAAAACAGAGGCACAAAACAATAAATAAGATACAAATTATACATGAAACAGAAGAAGCTGATAATGCAGCAAAGGTGACCTGCTGCCTCAACTCTAAAACAGCTCCAATCTTTATTTTTTCCACGTCACCTTACAGTGTCTCAGTATGATGGCAACTAAAAATACAATACTAGTCACGTAGAATCACCACCCTAACATAAAATTTATATAGTAAAATCCCACACTCACACACCAGGAGATAAGCATTTCAAATTACAATAAGGTTTTAACATTGCCTGGGTTGCACCTCATCATTCGCATTACCTATTACGAAGCCTGATTACACTCCCCGGTATTCCGGTATAATTTCCCCTTCGGTCATTCATACTTGATTCATCGTCATTCTCCCACATTAGTTAATCCATATCGTGCATCAAGCAAACTTCTCATCTCTCAATGCGGAATATTTCCTTCCAGTGTTTCTGAAGTTTTTTCCCCTTCGAGACGAGGCCCCAACTATTGCCCCGTCCATTATTTAGGTTTGAGAAAATTTTTTGCCATTCGCCAGTCGTTCCACTCCCTTTCGCTATTTCCTTTTAACAATTGGGAAAATAAATTTTGGAAAATAAAAATTTCTATTGCAACGAACACTATTTGTTATGCGGTTTCTTTTTTCTTCCGTCATTTCTTTTTAGTGCCAATTTCATCTGTAAAATATTTTTCTTTTTGCTCAGCCATTTGCACTAGTTCAAATATATTTGAATTGTTTGGCGACTTTAAGGGATATCATTTTTTTTTCCCACTGGAAACATGAACCAATATAATAACGACAAATCATCGGACTTGTTCAACCCGTTGTTTGTGGATGACGAGGATACAAGTAACAAGTTCCAGACCTATCTCCTCAAGAAGAAGCTCAAAATCAACCAAAAGAACAGCTTCAAAAAACAACGGTCTCGTTCCCTCCCCATAATAAACTACAATAATAATCCTCAACAGGCATCTCAGCATCACCATAAGAAGAAATCCATCGTTCCTCCTTTGCCTCCCATAAACTTATCTTCCTTGAAAGAAATAGATTTGAACGAAATATTGAAAAATCCCCAACTTCGCCATGATATTCTCTTCGACCCACAACTCCAGTTCAGACCAAACTTGGATGGCGAAAGAGGCAGAAGAAAGAGATCCATAATTGACAAGTACTGGTTGGAAATCATGAAAGAATGTTCTCAGTTTTTCACCCACTCTTCATTAGCATCTTCTTCAGCATCTTCTTCAGCATCACCGGTGAAACTCGTTCGCCTCCCACTCCTTTTTCAAACTCTTAGAGATATTCTTATTTCCCTTTTACCCGTCAAAAACAGATCGATCATTTACGAGGTGTTCGACCTCGAGCTTATCTACCAAGAGCTCCAAGTCAGAAATTTCAACTTCGTCAAGCTCAGCAAATTTCTCCATTCTTTCTTTAAGACCCACTGTGCTCCCATGCGTGATGAGTTGGTTAATTTGATGTATCAAAAGTTCGAATACAGTTACCAGAACTCCGATTTGCCCGTGTTAATCGAAGGTTTGAAGTTGATTTTCCAGATCTTAGAATGCATGAAGTTGGACATTGCCAACCACCAAGTTCGTTTGTTGAGACCCATCTTGATCGAAACAGCCGTAGACTTTGAAAAAGACTACTTCAACCAGTTGGTTATGTACCACAAAATCAACTTGAACGATTCCATCAACTGGTTCAACTTCAACTTCGACAAAAACCTCAAGGCAGGAAAAATCACCGATGCAAGAACTGAGGTCAACTTGAAAACCAATTTGGTTCTTTCTGTATTCGACCTATTAAGCTGCCAAAAGCTTGTTAACGAATTCCCCCAAACTTTGAGTTTCGACCACACAAGGTTAATTTTGTTGAGAGCCGACATAAGACAAATTATCGTCTTGAAGTTGTGTGTGATTTTGTTCCAAAATTTGGTTGCCAGTAGAAACTTGCCCAAGAGCCTCTTGAGTCAAACCAATTTGAACAAGATCAAACAAGAGATTTTGTCGATTGTTACCGACTCTAATGGTAACATCAAATGGACCAAAAACATACACATGATTAGCTTACAACTCATTAAGAACTTAAACTTGCAAACCGAGCAGCATAACGAAGAACTTTTGGATTTCTGTAATAACTGGTTAATCAAACAAATTCAACCAAGCACCAAGGTTTACCAGTTGATGGAAGTCAACTATTTCGATCAGTTATTGCAAACCTTGAAGAAGAATTTAAACGGTGGGGAAACTAATGATAATATTGCAAGCAGGCTATTAATATTGATCAATTTCAATTGGAGCGTATTCGGAGACTACTACAAGACTACGGTATGATGTCACTTCTTTTTCACCTTTTACTTTTTTGCATTCTTACGACAATTATGGAATATTCAATAGAGTTGATAGACCAATGTACTTCTTAACGATAACCCAGACCAATGGACTTAAGAAACGCTAGCCCGGCATTAGCCTGTCTTCCCGACATTAGCCTGTCTTGTTGCGTTTCCGTAGATTACTATCAGGGCCCTCGTATGCACCAGCTACATAGGCCTCGTTCTCCAACCCTGTAACCTTTGTAGTATCGTAGTCGGCAAACGTGGTATCGTATCTAGAACCCACATCTTCCGTATCTACTTGGTCTTCCTGTAACTTATTGTTAACACCCAGAAGCTTGGTGTCGTCAGCCTCAGCAACATTCTTCGTCTCGTTCAAGTACTTCTCGAAAAGGGTGTCAAAATTACTCTCCTCAAGCCCGGCCCAGCCAGGTTCCTGTCTCGTCAAAACGGCTTCTTTATCGGCACCCGCACCCTCAGGACTCGAAGTGGTGCCCGTGGGAGTTGCTGCCTTATTTGCTACAGACTCGGCTGCATCCTGAACTCGCAACTGCCTAAGCACTATCAAGTACCGGCTCAAGAAGTACCCGACCACCACCCCCACAAAGCAGCTCACTATCAAGTACTGGATCATTACCACTACAAACTCCATTGCTTTGGCCACATCGATCTCATCGATCCCCAACGTCACGGTAACCGGCAACAACACGGTTCCAGCCGCATACTCCACGATCCGTAGCACGTAATAAAAGGGCTCCCAAACAAACCTATGAACCGGAATAAAGCACCCCCTCGTGACCTTCCACCCAAAACTTGCTATGCCTCCTGTGTAATTTCTTATGATTTCCATGCTCATTGTTGTGTGGCTGCTTCCATTATACAACTGTTATGCTAGCTACGCTCGAAAACTCGCACTTGGTTACTGAGGGATTTTGCAGAAAAAAATTCCTTATAAAGTGAGCAAACTCGCACATAAAAAACTGACAGAAAGCACTAGCCCTTGAAGCCAGACAACCAACTAGCAGGAACCAGAAGAGTTTAAACCGGAACTGAAGAGCCCGCTAGCCAGTGAACTCTTCCTATTCACAATACACCCACCCAGCCCGTTATTAACCCGGCTTTTTTCGTGGTAAAAGCGCCTTTCGCTGTGGTTTTACGTTTCTATTTTGCAAACCTCCTCAGCCATGACAGAAAAGAAGAAGACCATCACCAAGTTGAGCAAGCTCTTCAACTTGTCCCAGTCTAACTTGTCGCTTCTGAATTTGAAAGACAGGGATTCCCCCGACAATGTCACACTTGGCCACCTGCAAATGGCCTCTGGTGGGGCCGTGAACACCAGCCCATTTGCTCGTGCTAGCGAATTAGACAGAGAACCCTCTCCCTCCGAGCCTGCGCGGTCTGTCAGTATCAGTTCTCACTCCCCCTTGGTGATGGATAGCTCTCAAACGCCACTGATGATAAATTTACCGGAGGCAGTGGCTGCAAAACTAAATCTTGATTCCAAAGAGAAGGACAAAGATAAAGACTCAAAGCCAAAAAGTGCTAATGGGTCTCGAGTGGGCTCTCCTCCACTTTCTCGATCTAACAGTACTGCTGCAGCAACAAAGCCCCGATTCAAGCTTACTGAGACTTCCCACGAGCATAACCTTAAAAGTGCAAAGCGCCAAGAAAAGCTCACCAATATGTTAAAGGACTTGCTTGGAGCTAAGAAACTACGTGATGAAGCTAAACTGGCGGTGCCTAACATCCTTGGGGAACATTTCCCCGCCCAGAGTCCCAACCAGCCTCCCACATTATTTGCTGGACTTGTGAATCAAATCAAACACTCCAACGAAAACGTCTCCACATCTGAAACCCCCATAGATCGTTCATTTGCAGAGAAGTATGGTCGGTGTCAGGAAGTCATTGGTAAAGGTGCTTTCGGAACCGTCAGAATATCTCATAAACGTGTTAATGACGCTGAGGGTGAAGAGGCTCTTTACGCGGTTAAAGAGTTTCGTCGGAAGCCCAATGAACTGGAGAAGACTTTCAACCGTCGGTTGACTTCTGAGTTTTGCATTTCATCGTCTTTGAAGAATATCAACATCATTGACACCCTCGATCTTTTGAAAGATGCCAAAGGAGACTACGTGGAGGTTATGGAGTTCTGTAGTGGTGGAGATTTGTACACCTTGATCATTGCCAGTGGTAAGCTTGAATATGCTGAAGCAGACTGCTTCTTCAAACAGCTTATAAAAGGTGTTAATTACATGCATGATATGGGAGTAAGCCATCGGGATCTCAAACCAGAAAACTTGTTGCTTACCCAGAATGGTATATTGAAGATCACCGATTTTGGCAACTCCGAGTGCTTCAAAATGGCATGGGAACAAGAGGTCCAGTTTAGTGAAGGAATTTGTGGATCGTCTCCGTACATTGCCCCAGAAGAATTTACCACCAGCCATTTTGATTCTCGATGCGTGGATATCTGGTCTTGTGGTGTGATTTACATGGCCATGAGAACAGGAAGACAATTGTGGTCGGTTGCTGACCCCGAAAAAGACGAGTTCTTCAAGGAGTACTTGGTCAAGAGAAGAAACTCGTCAGGGTACGAACCCATAGAAAACTTAAAGAGAGCTAGGTGCCGGAACGTCATCTACTCTATCCTAGATCCCAAGCCCAGCAGAAGAATCACCGGCAAGCAGATCTTGAATAGTGAATGGGGAAGAGAAATCAAACTCTGCCCTGCTGCCCGAGGCGAGCTAGAAGTACTTACATCTCCAGTGGGAGGGAAAATCCCACCGGTTGCAGAAGAAGAGTAGTAGCTGCATCGCTTCACTTCGTTTCGTCAAACCGCTTTCCCTTAACGATTTAGACATGTAGTGTTTTGTATATAGATCACGAATAATGAATACAATTACTAGATAACAAGCCCTACTAGACACTACCACCGACAAACCGTGTCCTTTCCTATAGTTTCGTTCGTGTGGTTCTCAAACCATTTGTTGATGAGAACGAGAAAATCCACAACAACTGTTTAACGCGTACTTTACTAAGAAATGGTGGAATTATCCGATTACCAGCGGCAAGAGAAGGTGGGTGAAGGTACCTATGGTGTTGTATACAAGGCACTTGACATAAAGCACAACAACAGAGTAGTTGCTCTCAAGAAAATCAGGCTCGAGAGCGAAGATGAAGGAGTCCCATCCACTGCTATTAGAGAAATCTCACTTTTAAAGGAAATGAAAGACAACAATATAATCAGGCTATACGACATAATACATAGTGATTCCCACAAGTTGTACTTGGTGTGTGAGTTCTTGGACTTGGACTTGAAACGGTACATGGAGTCCATTCCTCAAGGGGTGGGATTGGGTGCCGACATGATCAAGAGATTTTTGAATCAGTTGATCAAGGGTATCAAGCATTGTCACTCACACAGAGTTTTACACCGGGACTTGAAGCCCCAGAACTTGTTAATCGACAAAGAAGGTAACTTGAAGGTAGCCGATTTCGGTTTGGCCCGAGCTTTCGGTGTTCCGTTAAGAGCTTATACCCACGAGGTGGTGACTTTGTGGTACAGAGCTCCAGAGATTCTTTTGGGAGGAAAACAATATTCTACCGGTATCGACATGTGGAGTGTAGGATGTATTTTTGCTGAAATGTGTAACAGGAAACCCTTGTTTCCGGGTGACTCTGAGATAGATGAGATCTTCAGAATCTTCCGTATCTTGGGAACTCCAAACACAGAGGTATGGCCCGAGGTCCAGTACTTGCCAGACTTCAAGCCGACCTTTCCTAAATGGTCTCGGAAAAACTTGAAGGACTATGTTCCTAACTTGGACGATGCCGGAATTGATTTGTTGAGCCAGTTATTAACTTACGACCCTAGTGGAAGAATCAGTGCCAAGAGGGCATTGGTTCATCCTTATTTCCAAGAAGAAGACGAGTATCTGAAATCTATAAACATGGGGTAGTTACTTCGGAGGAGGAACTCTTTGAATAGTGGGGTGTTTTTCTTTATCTGAATGGTCTAGTTGTTATGTTAGCTTCGTTATGTCACCCCAAACTCATATACAAATATTTGGTGATTCTTAGTAGATAAATTAGCAAGGTTAAGTTGACCACAAACTGAGCAGACTTGACCAGCTTCTTTCTGATCGTTAGAAGGTCTAGGTTCTTCTCTATTTCTTGGAACTTCAAATTAATTTGGAAGTGTAGGAGGTCAATATACTGGATGGATTCTCTGAGCAGAAATCTTTCCTCTTCGGCTTCTGTATCGATATCTAATATCTCCATAGCTTATGTCTTCAATCAGTAGTAAAGGGAGCTAGTGACCCGTTTATATGGACCCAAAAACCTGTGATGTGCAGTTATACTTCTATATATGACGTTTGAGAAATGTTGAAAAAATGTCCTAAATAGGAAAACTAATTGCAATTTTACAATTTGAACAAGTTTGTATATTGATACACTGCCATATACATCAATTTGTGGTTCGCTTCAAAGCGTATTTGCAAAGCCCAAGGGGATCTCCAAATTCTGGTTCAACACAATCGCCAGTGCCATTATATGCTGCAATAAGCGCATCATGGTAAAGATTAGAGAACCCTACTTTGAAGGGCACTTTGGTTGGCTCTGAGTTCCGCCTCTATAGACTTCGTCAACCCAGAGATAGAAACATCGATTGCGTCTAATCTGTAGGACATAGAGTCCATCAGGGATAATAGTCTATTGAGCTTTATCATTAGTTCGTCAATCTTGTCCCTATCTTTACCAGACTTCAGTGTCAACATGCCTGTGGCTCCTGTATCCACCCACCTGGTGATTGTTGGCTGGATACTCATATCCTCTCCTGACTGTCTATCATCTTGAGAGAATAAATTAAAATATACTTCCGTAGGCATTACCTCTCGAGGAAGTGAATCCCTCTTGAGGTGCATCTCCTAATAGGGTGATTTCACTTCAATATTCGTCAGCAGGCGCAGCCTATCTATGTTCTTATCAGGCTTTCCGTTCTCTATTTTAGTTTCCTCGCTTGGTAGGTCTTTCTTTCTGTCTCCCTCTGTAAGAAGCTGTTGACTTGATCCAGGTTCGTATAAATCATTACTTGATCGTGAGAACTACAATGACGTTCAGCTGACATTTACAAACGCTTCAAATTACGGTATCTGAGGTGAGCCTCAAAGTTTACACAAATAGGTGCACTTCTTACCTGTAGACTCTCAAAACCCCAGAAACCTGTTTCCCTTGTGTGATGGTCTTCTTTTGTAGTACAAATTTTGCAATCGTTCCGCGATTCTTCAAGAAAGAAAAAGCATCACAGACCAATGAGTGAAAACGGAGACAACAGAGGCAGTTGGGGAAACAGTAGTCATCGTGGTCGTGGACACAGCTCAGGAAGAGGGGGCTGGAACAATAACAGCTATAGAGGCCGTGGCTCTGGATACGGCGAAGCTAGTGGGTACGGCGAGCACAGCTCTTATCGAGGAAGAGCTAATCAACATCGCAGCCACTACGGAAACAGTTATGGAGCCCACCCGTACCGGGGCACACATAACGGCCCTTCTCCCCTGGGACATAGCCACCACCAGCCACAAAACTCTCAAATGGGAAGACCCCGTCTGGAAGAGAAGCATGAGACGAATTTTCGAGCAATCCCCACTGCAAGTAACGGACGGCAGCCGTCAACTTCATCTGCCCACACCACCACCACAGAGACGTTTGACCTGAAGTTAGATGCCAAGAACGCAGAGCTCTCCCGAATCGACGACGAGTTGTTGAGACTTCGAGTGGATCTAATGAGTAAGAATGACAATTATGAGCTTCTCAAGGGCCAGCTCGAGAAGGAGGAGTTAAACATAGACTTGAATAACGAGAAGCTACTGGAAATGAGTTTAATGTGATGTAGTGTAATATACAGATTGACGTGTCACAAGGGCCTGCCAAGTAGTCGACGAAATCTCAGTAGTTCTGTATGCCAACTTCAGTGGACTATTTATGGTTCTCGCGTGGAAATTTTTCAATTTTCTCTATACAATGTTGGATTTATCTATTCTCCCCAAACCAATTGAATACGTGTTGTACGGATGTTTGTTCCTTGGTGTTGCCAAGGCCACCATCCTCACCTTGTCTGTTGGACTGTTGTTGTTTGATTTGCTTGTTGCCCCCAAGACAAATTACAAAACCTACGGTGCTTCTAAAAATTGTTGGGCTCTTGTGACTGGATCCAGTGATGGCTTGGGTGCTGAGTACGCCAAACAATTAGCTGGTAAAGGATTCAACGTCGTGTTGGCATCTAGAACTTTGAGCAAATTGGAAGCCATTGCCAAGGACATCGAATCAAAGTACAGTGTGCAGACAAAGGTAATTGCTGTAGATGTCAGTAATATTGAAGAAGCAGTTGAGAAAATTGTGGGTGGAATTAACGGTTTGGACGTTAGTGTTTTGATCAACAATGTAGGACAGAGTCATCTGATCCCCGTGCCATTTGCTGAGACAGAGTTGTCAGAGTTGACTAGCATCATCGATATCAACAATGTGTTCACTTTGAGAATCACACAAGCTCTCATACCGGTTTTGAAAGCCACTGCTGCCAAGCACAAGGTCAAGTCCTTGATCCTCACCATGGGATCTTTTGGTGGTTTGTTGCCTACGCCTTTCTTGGCCACTTACTCTGGGTCAAAGGCTTTCTTGCAGAATTGGTCTGCTTCCTTGGCGTCTGAATTGAAAGCTGATAAGATCGATGTGGAGTTCGTCTTGAGTTACTTGGTGGTTTCTGCTATGTCGAAAATCAGAAGGACCTCATGGATGATTCCAAGTCCCAAAGCATTTGTGTCTGCTGCTTTACATAGTGTTGGTAAAAGAGGAGGAGCTCAAGAAAGATACGCCACCACCACTCCTTACTGGTCTCATGCTTTAATGCATTTTGGCATTGAGCAGACTGTCGGCGTGTACTCCACCATTGCCAATACTTTGAACTTCGACATGCACAAGAGCATCAGAGCCAAGGCTTTGAAGAAAGCTGAAAGAGCCAGAAAGGAACAATAGCTTTGCAGTGATGTTTATTCGATAGCACTATTTCGTCTCAATGAAGAGTCTGTGGTCAAGTATACTACGTTACTCTCTAAATTGTGTTTATATTCTCTATAGCATGTTTGTGGTCTCACGTCTGTAGTCTCATCCAGTACGTAGCCTCGATGCAGTCCTAGTCTCGAGACAACATTTGGGTCGCGCCGTGACACCGCCAGGTGTAGGTCGATTCGCCCTACCATCACCACCTCGCACCGCAAATTTTCTAGAATCTTCTTGCACCTTCGTTGAAGTTTCACCGGCCCACCAATTATAAAGTATCGAGCAACTGCTTATTTTTTCATCATAGAACAACATTTAACACCATGGTTAAAGAAACTAAATTATACGATTTGTTGGGGGTTCCACCCTCAGCTTCTGAAGCAGAACTCAAGAAAGCTTACAGGAAAACTGCTTTGAAGTACCATCCTGATAAGCCTACTGGTGACACTGAAAAGTTCAAAGAGATAAGTGAAGCGTTCAACATCTTGTCGGATCCAGATAAAAGACAAGTGTATGACGATTATGGCTTAGAGGCCGCCCGTGGAAACGCGCCTGCTGGAGGTAACCCATTTGCTGGTGCCGGTGGTGCTGGAGGTGCTGGGGGTAACCCATTTGGAGGTTTCGGAGGTTCTGGTGGACACCCATTCTCTCAAAGCGATGCATTCAACATCTTCTCGCAAATGGGTGGATTCGGAATGGATGATGGTGGTTTTGGAGGTGGGGGTTTCGGAGGTGGAATGCCCGGTGGCTTCGGAGGAAGCTTTGGAGGAGGAATGCCAGGAGGTTTCGGAGGTTCTGGTGGAGCATCGAGAAGACCCGAGCCTGATACCGTAACGATACCATTGCCAGTGACATTGGAAGATCTTCACAACGGGTGTGTGAAGAAGTTGAAAATAAACAGAAAAAATAAGAGTGGTCTGAAAGAATCCAAAGTATTGGAAGTCAATATTCGTCCCGGGTGGAAAGCAGGTACTAAGATCACTTTCAAGGGAGAAGGAGACTTCCAACCGGAGTGTCAAGCTCGCCAAACCATCCAATTTTTGGTGCAAGAAAAGCCCCATCCATACTTCACTAGAGAGGGTAATGACTTGAAAATGACCATCCCATTGACTTTCAAGGAAAGTCTTTGTGGCTTTGATAAAGACATAACTACCATAGATGGTAGAAGAATTCCGTTATCTCGTTCATCCCCAATACAACCAGCCAGTGTGAACTCTTATCCTGGTTTGGGTATGGCCATTAGTAAAACCCCTGGTCAAAGAGGTGATTTGCACGTTACGTATAAGGTCGATTACCCTCATTATTTGACCCCTGAACAGAAGGATGTTATCCAGAAGTACTTTTAAACTATCCACTTGCATATAGATGATCATGACTAATACACGTTCATTAATAGATCTTTTCTTCCTCCTATCCTATTATCCTAACATATTTCTAAAGTACCCACTTTCGTACACATGATTACTACTAGTATACATTCAATAACAGAGCCTGTATCTCCCTCTCAAACTATCCTCTTACATATACTTGATTACTACTAAATACACCTTCAATATTAGAGCTTCTCTCATCCTCTCAAGTATTCGCAGCTCGCAGTTTTCAGTTTTCCATTCACTAGCTTTATACTCTTGCAAGAACATGTCTGTGATCCTTGCCTCGGCCGGTTATGATCATACTATTCGGTTCTGGGATGCCTTGACAGGGGTATGCTCCCGAACAATCCAACACTCGGACTCTCAGGTCAATCGGTTAGAAATCACCAATGATAAGCGTTATCTCGCAGCAGCTGGAAATTTGTACGTTCGTTTATATGACATTCGTCAGGTGGGCAACAGTGGTAATACCACCTCGAGTAGCTCCACAAATACAGACTCCAATCCAGTGATGACATTTGAAGGTCATACGAACAATGTGACATCAATCCAATTCCAAATCGAAAACAAATGGATGGTATCATCTCTGGAAGATGGATACGTTAAAGTGTGGGACGTTCGAGCTCCCCTGGTCCAACGTAGCTACAAGCACAACTGTCCTGTTAATGAGGTAGTCATACATCCGAACCAGGGTGAACTCCTCAGTTGTGATCAAGATGGGAACATTCGTGTATGGGACTTGGGTGAGAACCAATGCACCCATCACTTGATACCTGAAGACGACGTGCCTATTAACTCGCTCACCGTTGCCAGCGACGGTTCAATGTTGGTGGCAGGAAATAACAAGGGCAATTGTTATGTGTGGAACATGCTGACCCAGAAAGACGAAACTTCTCTTTCCCCCGTGACAAAATTCCGATCCCATCTGAAGTATATCACTCGAGTAGTTTTGTCGACAGATATGAAGCATTTGGCCACATGCTCTGCTGACCACACTGCTAGAATTTGGGCTACGGACCAAAATTTTGCTTTGGAAACCACTCTACAGGGCCATCAGCGTTGGGTTTGGGACTGTGCCTTCAGTGCTGACGGTGCATACTTGGTAACGGCCTGTTCTGATCATTATGTGCGATTGTGGGACTTGAGTAACAGTGAAACTGTCCGTCAATATAACGGGCATCACAAAGGTGCTGTGTGTGTTGCTTTGAATGATGTATAATCTTCAACTCTAGATAGTCATACACGTTGATTCAGTACCGTCTTCAGTTCAATCGGAGAAACTGACTATAGGCTACTGATCCCTAATGTACTATCACGTGGAAAGCATCATAACTGTGTGCTTTGCGTGACCGGGGATCTTGATTTGTCTAGAATCACAAGAGAACAGAACCTCCTTTTATAGAAGTATACATAGTTAAAAATCTATACATGCAATGTCACGTTTCCAAATCCAATATTATAGGTGACATCTCTACTTTTATGATGTCACCAAATGACTTTTCAAAGGAATTATCAAAGGTCCTATCAAAGGACCTATTTATATACTTTTGCATTGACTTATCAAAAGATTTGTCAAGAGACTCCGTTGATTCAGTTCTTTCACTGGACTTGTAGGACCGTACAGAAGAGCCCTCTGTTTTGAGCACAAATCCACCACGTGACTCCTTCGACTGGCTTCCTGGCTTCGAATCCCTGGACTCGGGAGAGCGTCGGAAGCTAGAGATGTTCAACAAGTCTGTATCGCAGAAGTCGGGGCAATTATTCTCATATACCGTCTCAGAACTTCCAAAGTCAAGTAGCCCCCCAAGTTCCAAATACAAGCTCATAAATTCATCAACCCAAATCTTAAAAGGAATGAAGTGCTCAATCATGATACCTTTATCTGATAGCTGGCGGAAAACATCGCTGATTAGATTACTCGTGTAAACCTTGAAGAAGCGTGTGTCAATTCTCAAGTCCTCGAACAAGTCATTGAGTAGTCGTTGAATTTGGCTAAATTCAAATGATGTAAAAAGCTTGGGAACTTCACTTTTGAATGTGTGAATTAGCTTGCTTAATACCAACGAGTTAAATGGGAGTTTGCCGATCAACACATCAAAATCAATCGTTTCGTAAGCGCTGTGAAGGGACTTAGCTACAGTTCTATCTTGAAGCACAGAATTGAGCTGAATGTTGGACTCAAGTAGCCTGGACAACCGATTGATGCATCTCAAAAAGTGGGAGGCACATTTGGCCTTCAAATCGACTAACTGTGGTGGAAGCTTATCAGAAATGGCACCCAACAATTTGGGATAAAAGTTCGAACTTATACACTTGAGCTCCTGTATGATGTGCATTTGTAGCCAGGTGTTACCATCAGAGGAGATTTCACAGAAGGTGTTGGTAACTAATTTGATCATTAGCTTATACGTTGCCAAATCACAATCACACACCCAATCGAAAACTGAGTCATCCACAAGCAACTTGAAAACTGGAGTAGTTAAGATGGAGTTGAACAAGTGAAAACTATTCAAGAGCGATTCTACTTTCAAAAATCGAAACTCTTCGAACATTAAGGAATTGTTGATTTTGCACAAAGAGAACAATGTGTCGGCAATATCTATGTCAGCATCAGGAGGGAGATACGGATATATGGGGGCAAGCACGAGTGGTTTATTCAAATCATGGCATTCAAGGTCTTTTTTGATGAGTTCAAATAAGTTAGGAACGTACTTGTAATTCAATTTCAAAACATCTTCTCTCTTACTCCTAATGAACAGTCTCTCCGGATCCTTCGTCTTGTTGAAGTTGTACTCTTCGATTAGCTCATTATCGTCAATGAGTTTTATCCCACAGTAGTGGTACTTGGACAGACCCCGAACTCCAAGTCTTCGAATGGTGAGGTTGGGAAATAGAACTCTTATCAACTTTCCTAAGTTTGCTGGACTCAATGGGAACAAGTTGAAGTCCGAATTAAAGTTTACGTACTTGGAGTAGACTCGATTCCTCGTTACCACGGATGTTGGACTTATTTCACAATTCTTTAAGAGCCAAATCATCGCAAATATTTGGCGTTTAGATTCCTTGGACAACTTCTTAGATAATATGCTATTGTTGGTTTCTTCAACTTCTTGAGCTGAGCCTGCTGTCTCCTCACTTTCAACCTCCTTCAAGTGATGGACTACCTGGTCCATCCCAAGAAAGAGAGAGTTGTATGCTATAGGCCTTAGCTCGTTATCAGAACTTTGGTTAGTATTACCCGAATCTCTTCTTCTTTTTTTAGGAGACTCCTCAAACATAGGCTGCTGGGAATCCTTTCTTCTGTGGGCTTTCATTGGCAGTGAAAAAGGAGGAGTTGAAGGGGGCGGCTTCTCCTCGAGCCTATGGTCCCCCTCCATGGACGGCCCGAGGCCTACATTCCTGGGGTATATGGGGGCATTTATCATTGTGGCATCGGGATTGTATTGATCCTCTAGTATTGGCAACGTCATATCCAACACTTGTGATTCGTCGTAAGGAAGGGTCTGTGGAACCGAATGAGGATTCCTCGAGAGCTCAAGACTCAAGGCTTGCTGGTTGAAGAGTATCAACTCGTTATCCACATCAAAGCTAGGAGATTGAGGGTTGAAGTGGGGCGATTCAGATTCCGTGGACGATTTGTTTGATGTGTAATCAAAATATTCGGTGAAATTATTCATACATAAATAGACAGTTGTGGTGTATGATGTGAACGTGTGAGTTTGTTTGGTATTGTAAAACCTTTTGAAGTTATTTGTTATCCAGTAAGTGGAGTGTTTATATTTTGTAAAGAAATAGGGAAAAAAGTTTTTAGTGAAGGAGAATCAGGATAAAAATATGAATCAGGAATTTTCTTACAAAAACAAGAGACTATAATAGAGCAAGATGAGTTGAAAGAGGATTCGCTCCTTTCGCTCATCCATACCCCTTCTAAGAAATTTAAAAATAGACATCTATGTCGTTCATTGCGTGAGCTTGCTAGAGATATGACCCTGAGTGAGCCGAATTAATGAATCGTTTGATAACGAAGCTGAGATCAATAGGAAAAACTCAAATGTCATCATCGATCACAATTGCCCTATTGTTTAAATGAAATTCCATTGATCTGGTTCCGTCAGCAATAAAGAGTGTGCTTTCCGTGGCTCTGTTTTCTGACAAAAGGAAAATTATTTCCCGATTCGATGTTTACAAAACATACACAATCTCATTTCCATATCGGGTAATGCGTATATCTCCGAAGTTCTCTTCCTGCACAGCAGTAGCCAAGATCCTATAATGTACAGAATGATGTGCTTTCCCTTCAGCAACCCTTGCCCCAAGCCTTTCAGCCCCTGGAGTGCATTTACGAGAGGAGTAGTGATAATTGAGTTGCTTCCCCACGTATCGATCTTTACCCGAATTTGTACCAAATATCAACCATCGAAACAGCTACTATCTCTTGTTGATGTTACAACTCTTTCGGAGGATTACTCCTGGTGAATCCCAGGAGTGCTTTATGACAGTTGTGGCACTAAACCAGGTTAGACGCAAGGGCCTGATGCATGGAATAGGTTTATTCTAGTCGCTTGACACTCTCTTGAATACGCTTGGTGAGAGACTTCTTAAATAGAGGACCCCATCTGTGTATTTTGCCTGAAGTTGTTTCAGCTCGGATAAGCTTGCTAATGTGGCGGCCCCCACTCAGGTATGGGTTCACACAATATAGCTGATCCCAAAGGTTAGATGATTTACATACGAGGGGGGTATTATTGACTCTGGTTCAGTTTCAATGGACAGTCGTAGATGGACAGCCGTGGATGGACAGCCGTGGATGGGCAGCCTTGGATATTCAGCAGCTGAAGGTGGTATCACTATCAAAACTGAGCTAGGTCCAAATTTCTGGGTGGGGCACTCCCACACCTCATCTCGCACCAAGTTTGAAAATTTTAAAACTCATCTCGAAAAATCATTACTACAACAGAATGGCTATTTTGAATTCTAACCCCGAAATCCTCTTGCGTAAGAGGAAAGACAAGGATAGAAAGAGATTGGAAAAGCAAGAGCAAGCAAAACAAAGAGAGTTGGAAAAGTTAAAAAAACAAAAGATCCAATCCAAAAAATTCATCAGAGCTGAAACACTCGTATCCAACCACTTATCTAAAGAATTGGAAAGTAAAAGAGTCAAGAACATCACGAAGTTTGAGAATCAGAAGTTGAGTAATGCTAATACTGACAAACAGCTGCTTGCCCAAAGACAAGATGAAAAACTTGTGTTTGTCATAAGAATACCCAACCACGTTAAGGGTGTCAAGATTCCCAACAAGGCCTCGAAGATCTTGAGGGTCTTGAGATTGGAATCTGTCAATAACGGTATGTTTATGAAGTTGAATGAAACCACGAAACCTTTGCTCAAGTTGATTCATCCTTATGTGGTATATGGAACACCTTCCGTCCAATCTATTCGTCAGTTGTTCCAGAAGAGAGCTTCAATAAAGGATCAAGAGGGTCACATAATTAAGTTGGACAACAATCAGCTTGTTGAAGACCGATTTGAAGATGTAGGAATCATTTGTATAGAAGATTTGATCACCGAGTTGTGCAACTTGTCAGAGAATTTCAGAGATATCACCAGCTGGTTAGTCCCATTCAAGTTAAACTTGCCTGTAAGCGGATATGGTCCTCAGTCCAAACTCGCTAAGTTGAAGTTGGCTCAACAGACTAAAAGAAACATCAGTCTTAACGGTAACATAAATTTGGAAGAGATTGATATTGACAAATTGATTGATGAACAAAACTAGTATTATTTTAGCATTGATTCCCTAAGTACTGGAATGCATTTTTTTTCGTGTATAAAGATCCATCTTGTCACGTGATTCCCTTTCGTAGACATCACCACCAAAAATTCGCATCGAGAAGACGCGTGTAGTTAAGTTAGCACAATGACAGTCCAATCCACAGACTCCTTTAAATCCTTGGATGTATATCAGCAGATCCAGACTACTGCCAAATACACGTACAAGCTTCTCCAGCTTACTCCCGAGCTTTTAGCCTGCCTTGAGTCCGAATCACCAGTCTCCATTAAATCATCTCGTACCAAAAACGACCTTACGTTTGTATCCCAAAACCGAACATGGAAACTCCGTCAAATGGACCAGACCGACTCGGTTCTTCTTATGGATAATAACCTAACCCCTGGGTCGCTTGTGGGGGTTGCCCGGCTACCATATGAGTACGAAGTGATTCCAACCAAATTACCTATGCATGTGGCCAGTCTTCCAATATACAAGAACCAAACAAGTTTGACTTCAATTGGAGAAGACAAGCTCAAGTGCAGCATTGACGAGCTCCTTGATGACACACCCATCTCTGTAGAGGAGTTTCAGCAAAATTGGTACGAAGCAGGAGGGTGTGAAATCAACGGTCGTTGTTTTGTCATTGCCGATTCTGTGGTGACTGACTTTCTTCGGACTTTTCTAACTGTGGTTATCTCAAACAAGATAGACTACAAAACAGGGGATATAGATATAGAGCAGTTCAAAACGCTTCTTGAACCTCATGGGTTCATTTCTGAGGTGAGCAACACCCTTGTTCACAAGTTTTGCCTCCAGAAAACCAAAGACAAGTTTCTGATAGACAATGACAAGATAGCCAAATGGTTTGGGGTTCAAACCCTCAAGTCTCAGCGTGTGTTTGAAATTAGCAACTTCTATCTCCAATGGAAGAACCAATTTCCTAATTTCTACAATGTTCCATTAGATATAAAAATGCTTCGAGGCAACTTGTACAAGCCAGGAAACTCCACCAAAATTTGCCACCTTTCAGAGTCCAGTCTTCTGTCAGAAGTCAGCATTCGTATCAAAGAGCTCTTCAAGTTAACGACGGAATGGGACCTTGACGACATATCCCCTTACGTACAACCCTTCATGATCAATAAGAAGCTCGAGTCCGGACTACTCAAATACGCCAAAGTGCGAAAAGTCGGAAAATCTAAAGTTGTTAGTCCAAGATGAACGATTTTGGACTTTCGTTGATAGTAAGTAACGGCAAATCAAGCAATTCTGTCCCATGCTTGTGGGTAGCTTGTGTTGTGAGCTCTCAGTATTAACCAGTAATCAAGAGTGGGGCCTGTGCCGGTATTTCCACTGATCTTGCCTTCTTTCCCATAGACACTTTGAAGACTAGACTTCAAGCAAAGGGTGGGTTCTTCCACAATGGAGGTTGGCATGGCATATACAAGGGCCTAGGTCTGTGTGTTGTTGGGTCGGCTCCTCTGGCTGCTCTTTTTTTCATAACGTATGACTCGATGAAGCGTTATACCGAGAACATAGGTTCGAAACCTGCCAGCCATATGATCAGTGCATCTCTTGGTGAGATCATGGCATGTACGGTACGTGTTCCAGTAGAGGTGATTAAGCAGAGAACGCAGGCGGGTGTTTTGGGAGCAAATTCGTCTTCCTTAATGAACTTGAAGTATTTGCTCTCTAACGAGTCAGGAGAAGGCGTTCTCAGAGGTCTTTATCGTGGCTGGAACCTGACTATCATGAGAGAAATCCCTTTCACAGTGATCCAGTTCCCCTTGTACGAGTACTTAAAGCTGAAAGCTCCTGTCGGAGAGAAGGATTCTTTGGCTGTTGGAGCTATCTGTGGATCTATTGCTGGGGGTGTAGCAGCCGCATTAACTACCCCTCTTGATGTTATCAAAACCCGGATCATGTTGAGTCAGAAACGCGAAAGTGCCGGTCTGTTAGTACGTAGCATCATCAAGGAGGAAGGTTACACGGCTTTCTTGAGAGGTATTGGACCTCGGACTTGTTGGATTAGTGCTGGAGGTGCCATTTTCTTAGGGTGTTACGAGTTGGTTCACAGTCGTCTCAAGTCCTTGAGCAGTACTCTCCATTAAGTCCATTTGTATTCATGCCTGCCATCAACATTGTGTTATCATAGACCAATTGCACTGTATATAAAATAATATAGAACTCGACCATGGCGTTCCTTCCTTTCACGGGAACTCTGATCGCCCCTTCCAGCTCGCTCTTCTATGTTACTTCGTACTAATCTCCCCGCCAAAGAATTCACCTTGATTATCTTCCTAGCAGAACTTATCGGTCCGAGTCTATCGGTTCATCCACACTGATTCCCGCATAATTCATCACTCAAATAGAGAAAAAAAAAGATTCAAGCTAACTGACTATCGACCCCTATTGACAGAGATGATATCGAAACAGTTCCAAAATGCATTGCGTCGGGTCAGACCAGGCTTGGCAAATGCCTCCAGAAGCTTTTCTCAATCCGGGTACCAGCTTTTGGCTACTAACACCACCACTCCTGTGATTGAGCATCATGTATCTACCAATGTTGAACCTCCAAAGGGATCCAGCATCAGCCTCAAAAATGCAAACAGAGATGACTCCCAATTCGGTACACGTCCCATCTATTTGGACTTTCAGGCCACAACCCCAACCGATCCTAGAGTATTGGACAAAATGTTGGAGTTCTACACTGGATTATACGGCAATCCGCATTCTTCAACCCATGCTTATGGTTGGGAAACTGACAAGGAGGTAGAAAAGGCAAGAGAACATATAGCAGCTGTGATTGGTGCAGATCCAAAAGAAATCATCTTTACCTCTGGTGCTACCGAGTCGAATAATATGGTGATCAAAGGTATTCCCAGATTCTACAAAAAAACTAAGAAACATATCATCACCACACAAACTGAGCACAAGTGTGTCTTGGACAGTGCTAGGCATATGAAGGATGAAGGATTTGACGTTACTTACTTGCCTGTCACCTCCGAAGGTTTGATCGACTTGGATGATTTACGTAGTGCCATTCGTAAAGACACAGTTTTGGTGTCGATTATGGCTGTGAATAACGAAATTGGTGTTATACAGCCTATCAAGGAGATAGGAAAGATATGCAGAGAAAACAAGATCTTCTTCCACACTGATGCTGCCCAAGCATATGGTAAAATTCCAATTGATGTCAATGACATGAACATTGACTTGTTGTCAATTTCCTCCCATAAAATTTATGGACCCAAGGGTATTGGTGCTTGTTACGTGAGAAGAAGACCAAGAGTAAGATTAGACCCAATCATTTCTGGTGGTGGGCAAGAAAGAGGTTTAAGATCCGGTACTTTGGCTCCTCCATTGATTGCTGGATTTGGAGAAGCAGCCAGATTAATGATGCAAGAGCTGGAATACGACAGAAAGCACATAGATAAATTATCTAATAAGCTTAAAAACTCACTTTTGTCGATCCCAGACGTTTACTTCAATGGTCCTGCTGATGCTACCAAACATTACCCAGGTTGTGTCAACTGCTCGTTTGGTTACATTGAAGGTGAATCTCTTTTGATGGCATTAAAGGACATAGCCTTGAGTTCTGGTTCTGCTTGTACTTCCGCTTCATTGGAACCCTCTTACGTTCTACACGCCTTGGGTGCTGATGACACCTTAGCCCATTCCTCTATCAGATTCGGAATCGGAAGATTCACAACTGAAGAGGAAATCAATTATGTGATTGATGCTATAAATCAAAGAGTCGACTTCTTGAGAAAGTTGTCTCCTTTGTGGGAAATGGTTCAAGAAGGTATCGACTTGAACACGATTGAATGGAGTGGACATTGACTTTCTGTAAATTATAGCCGACTCTCCACCAATCCCAGAAACTGGAAGACACCTGTTAACGCTCGTATGTCTCACATTCTCTCTGTTCATATATAGGTGTCTCTTGATTCCATTTGTATTTAATAAATCAACTTTTATGGTCATACTAATTGAAAAGATCCAAGTCGCGCCGGTTCCGGTGCCGTTATTTTCTCGCCGGTGCCTGATTTTCTCCAGAATTCATGGTAATTTTCATTAATAGAGTCATTATCATACAATACTAGAATGTCTGAACCAGAACTTAAGAAAACAAAGATAGAAACGAAGACAATCACTTTGTTACCAGGTGATCATGTTGGTGAAGAAGTTGTTGCTGAAGCCGTCAAAGTTTTGAAAGCTATTGAAGAATCAACTCCAAAGAGCGTCCAATTTGAATTCGAGAAACACTTGATTGGAGGTGCAGCTATTGACGCCACTGGAGTTCCTTTACCAGATGAGTCATTGGAAGCATCCAAGAAGTCAGATGCGGTTTTATTAGGAGCTGTTGGTGGCCCTAAATGGGGGACCGGAAAAGTCAGACCAGAACAAGGCCTTTTGAAAATTAGAAAAGAGTTGAACTTGTATGCTAATTTGAGACCTTGTAACTTTGTTTCCGATAAATTGCTTGAATTGTCGCCGTTAAAGTCTGAGGTTGTCAAAGGAACCAATTTCTGTGTTGTGAGAGAATTGGTGGGTGGTATTTACTTTGGTGATAGGCAAGAGCAGGAAGATTCGCCTGACGGAGCTTCCGCATGGGATACCGAGAAGTATTCTGTAGCTGAAGTTACTAGAATCACTAGAATGGCTGCATTCATGGCCTTGCAACACAACCCTCCTTTGCCAGTTTGGTCATTGGATAAAGCAAATGTTTTGGCATCTTCTAGATTATGGAGAAAGACCGTGGACGAAGTTATGTCCAAAGAATTCCCCCAATTGACTCTTCAGCATCAACTCATTGATTCTGCTGCTATGATCTTAGTTCAAAACCCAAAAGTTCTCAATGGTGTTATCATTACATCCAACATGTTTGGTGATATTATCAGTGATGAGGCTTCGGTTATTCCTGGGTCTTTGGGACTTTTACCTTCCGCTTCATTGGCATCTTTACCTGACACTAATAAAGCTTTTGGATTATATGAACCATGTCATGGTTCAGCCCCTGACTTGCCTCCTAATAAGGTCAATCCAATTGCTACCATCTTGTCTGTTGCTATGATGTTAAGATTGTCTTTAGATTGTTTGGAAGAAGCTGAAGCCTTGGAAGCTGCAGTTGGAAATGTCATTGACAAAGGTATCAGAACCGCAGATTTACATGGAACTAGCACCACTCAAGAAGTTGGTGACGCTGTTGCCGAAGAAGTCAAGAAAATTTTAAGCTCTAAAGCTTGAACTATTAAATTAGGTTTGTCTAAAATAAACACTTTTTATCTATTGATTGTTTTTGCATAAATCGTAATTATTGGAGGTTTCGCCATTCCTAAATTTCAGAAAAGTCCACTGTACCATTCAAAACATCACATAAATATGCCATAGAACCGAATTGCCCTTTATAGATACTGTTGTTCAACGTCTTCGTAATGTCCTCCGGTTCAATCGAGAAAATATCCTTACTTTCTTGCAAGAGTTCATTGATAATGGTATTTTCACTTGAAAATGATCCGTGATTATTAGGATGAGCATTTTCAACGTTTAAAGGTTTGGTTGTGGAACCATGATTATCAAAAGTACTTGCAAGGTTGTGTCTTGGCAACACAGTAGTAGAAGTGATGTCTTCAATCGAATAGTATTCATCTTCGGATGTTGTATCAATTTCTTGTTCCCTTCTCTTAGCTTCCATTCCCAAGGTAATAGCTCTTGAACTTGAAAAATTCATGTCGAGCTCTTTACTAAACTCATTGACAAATTGAGATGATGTCTGTGATTCTGATTCAAAGTCAGTAGCCCTCTTTGAAGCTATTTGAGAATTGAAAAAGACAATTTGTGATTTGAAAGAATCTGCAGCACTGACGTCTCTAATTTTGTTAGCAAAGTTAGCATCCCTCGTAAAGCTTGAGTCTATAGATATGTTAAAAGATAAGTCTTGGGACGTTTTGGGTGGATACTTCAAGTTTGTCGACTTTACGGGCTCTAACTGGGAATTGACAGAGGATGTTGATGATTCTCTAGAGAAGTGTATCCAGTTTTCTTCTAAAGGATCATCGACATAATCATAGTCATAGGGGGAGTCCTGGAAGAATGTGTTGGGGGATCCTTCGTTCTCGCTGATGTCCTTTATCGAGATCAAAGCTTTTGGATGATTTCTCTCGGTTTCATTATTGCCTATAGCATCATTTTCGAATATAGACTTCGTAGGACTTGGAAATTCGAAATTTGAAGTAATGTCTAGAGAATGTGTCTGTTTGAAATGTTCAAGCCTGTTGGTTTCTTTGTATACAGCTCTTTCTGTAGTCTCAGGCTTTTTTGGAGTCACTTGCTCTACAGTAACTGGATAGGTAGCAAGAGCATCTTCGGAAGAATCATACAATTCTTTGAATGGCATTCGACCAGCACTTGAGTTCACAGGTTTGTCATTGGTAAAATTGATTCTTGTTTCAGGAATGGTTGACTTATTTATTTGACGAACCACAAACTGTTTACGACTTGATTTGATCTCATTTGGATTTAATGTCCTCTCTCTAGTTCCCAAAGAAGTTTGAACGTGGTTCTTTTGAGAGAGTTTGGGGACTCCGTCTTCTAAAGAAGGCCTTCTCTCAATAACTTCATCATCTTTTGTTTTCTCGTTGCCCGTTATCTCTATTGGGACTGCAAGTTTGTTGACTGGTATACCTATCTCCTGAACTGGAGATAGAGAACCAACATGGTCAATATCTTGGTTTGTCGATATGGGTGGCGAAGGTGACTCAATAATTGGCTTCTTTGGAAGCGTTCGATTTAAGTTACCGTCTACTTGTCTTGGGTCCAGAACTTCATATCGATGAACCGTTTCGAGATCTGCAGAATCATAGATATTATCTTTATGATGCTGTTCTTCCCGACCGCTCGCCTGAACTTTCTCTCCATCAGTTTTCTCTAGCCTTGGTGTCGGCTTATATAGCCCCTTGTATTCAACTTTGGTGTCGTTTCGTATTTGTTTCTCTGCTTTCTGCTTTCTACCGAAAAGTCGACCAAGAAAAGATCTTCTCTTGAGCACCTTTTTTTGTAAGTTTCTCTCAGGGTTCACTTGAGTCTTATCTTCGTATACTGGATCAACAGCACTGAAATCTTTTGCATCGGCTGAATCGACACTTTCTTTGATCGCCTCTGGTTGTTGGACTTGTTTGGAACTTCCTTCCCTCGTAAGATTTACTGAATTGGCTCTCGATTTCATTTTTTCACGAACCTCAAACCCGTTCAACCTCTGGTAGCTGAATAGGTAGTATTCCATATCTGATTGTACTCCTTTAATCATCAATTCTGTGATCGGGGGAAAGGCGTTGTAGTAACGGTTTGTATACTGTCTCAACAAGTCTAACAATGTACTCTGGAAATTCTTTTCCGCTACAATGCTATTCAATTCCGGCCTTCCAGATCTGTTGTATCCTATTATCTGAATGTCCCCATCATATGTGTAGGTAGCATTCATTATGAAAAACAAGCCTTTGTTCATTTCAAAATAGTGACTGATCATCTCTTGGGGTAAGTTCAATAACAAAAGTATCTGGGATTTCGTCTTCTCATGATCATAGGCTGTTGCAGAGTGAGCAGTCCAATAAACGTGTAGGCTTGATTTATTGCTTCTGAATAAATGAAACGGTTGGTTTTTGTGCAATACCTTAGCTTTGTTAATCAACTCGACTATGTCATTTCCAGTAGTGAAACTTCCACTATTGTTGTCCCTTAATATTTCATAGTTCTTGCTCAACTCCCCGTTAGCATCACCTTGGAACCCATCCCCAGTAAAAGAGAAGAATCTTAGAAAGTCCTCTTCACTTGACGTCAAGAATGAAAAAGATTTATAAGTGGTCACGGCTATATCTGTGACTGCACACCAGTGGCTAACTTCCATCTTCGGGAACAGCGACAACTTAGGTAGAGGCTTTTCATTCACCAAAGAATGCATTAATACATCAGATATTTTCAAGTTCAAGTCGCCATTATTGTTTATGTAGTAATTATCATCCACAATTCTTAAAAATAGAATTGTATCGTTGAAAATAATCAATACCTCATCCTCATAGTGGTTCTCAATATTTGGCTTAACATTCTTCAATTCAAATATACCAATTACCTTTCTTGAAAGCCAACCGTATTGTAACTCTGGAGGCCAATTGGTGGCCAACTCAGTTAACAATTTCCCCGTAGGAGTAAAAATTCTCGATTGAGAAGTCATTCTATCATGCCCCTTTCCTTCTGCAAAGTCATCGGCACCTCCAAATGCGTCTATAATGTCTATTGCACTTTTGTAATAGTAATCGATCATTGATCGTTCTTCAAGTTCTTCCAGCCCAAGATTCTGCAATTTAGAGAATTCATCCGAAATACCTTCATTTAATCTCACCAAAATCAACTTAAGTTTCGGCAACTCTAGCAATGAACCTGTTATAACAGAATCAATATAATTTTTCGAAAACTTGCTTTTGTTGATCGATGGGTCTGCAAATACTGCCTTCTCATACTTCCCATAAAATTTATTAAACCTTGTTTTGAAATTCTTCAAATTTGCTTCGTGTCTTATGAAGGGTTTATAGAAGTAAGGCAAAATCATTCCCAATACTTTAATGATCTCAAGGTAGCCGAAGCTTTTTGCTTTGTTTAAGGAGTCATGCAAAACACAGTTGATTCTGGTGATTTCATCAATAGTGGGAGGGAAAATATGGTTAATTTTAGAAATCCCCTGGGTGTCCTTGGATCCCAAAACATGGACCCTCAAAGGAATCATGAAGTTTTGCAAAATGCTTACCAAGCTCATAGTGAAATTCGTCTGCACTGTTAATAGCTCGTTCATAATGGCAATGATTTTAGGGTTACCATCGAATTTGGGCCTTTGATAGTTTGATGCATTAGGCGCGTTGTAGGATGTTTCCAAAACTTCTGGTGAATACTCCAACAATGGATCAAATAGCTGGTCAAGCTGGTCACCAAGAAGACATACTAACTTGTTGTTGTTTTCAATAACTTTGACATCTTGGCTGGAAGTACTGTAAACAGTATCCAATACCAAAGATCGCAAGGCATGGTTTTGAAGTAGGCCCATTTGAAGCAATTTGATTCCGAATTCATTAGGTCTTTTGTCGACCAAAAGACTCAGCTTGCTAGCCAACGCTCCAGCATTAGTCTCATCCCATCTCTTCTCTATTTCGAACTCACCGGAATGATTCACAAGCTTATTATAATTTTTCAAGTTGGTTATGGCCAATGCTTTTCTGACCTTTGAGTCCTTATGAATGGGTAATAAGTTTTGAACACTTGGGTAAAACCTAGAGTCATGAGTTAAAATTAAGTCATTATAGATTGTAACGCCAAATTTGGTCAAGGATACCGAACAGATCTTATCCGTCAAAGGGTTCTGATAAATGGCTGTCACTATGTGGCCAAAAAGATTCTCATCGTAGCTGGAGAAATAGGCAGCATTGGGAAATATGTTGATCCAATCTTCAGTGGACTTCGATTTGAAGTCGCTGTTCTTGCTCAACTCCAATCTACCTGAAAGTGGATATATTGTAATGGAATCGTCCATGCAATCGTTGGAGTTCGGATCTTGGGGTTCGTGTTCTTCCCCAGACACCATTATCTGATAAACACTCATATAGAATAGAAGAAGTCTTAAACCTTGATGCAAGTCTCCCAAACTTCAGTTACACTCCGGGTTGTCAAGTCCTACTACTTAGAACAGAAGAAAAGGAATCTGGTTCAAACGTAGTGAAAATTGAAAAAACAACAAAGGGTTCAAGGTAACGATGAGAAACTACAGAATGCGACTGAAATTAAATCCAGCTTATAATGCTCATCATCATCTATATGATCCTACATTCTAACTAAGCTGCCTAAAAAATAACATCAATATTTTCGATCCTTCCATATTTGGTAATTGTCTAGCTACTAACAAATAATTATGTTCCTCGAATAAATTAGCCTAATCCACACCCGCAGATAACTACCTTCCAAATTGTGCTATTGCACTACCTTGGGCCCTACCTTAGTTCCTGGAGAAAGTCACTGTCTTAGGGTCAAGAGGGACACCATTGCTGTCAATTCCATGATCTCCAAACTTCTGTTTCGTATATTCAAGTCTTGCCTGGTCAAAAGACATGTTCTTTTCAGTCATTAATTTATGAATTGCCGTTTTGGCTGATTGGTCCAACCCTTGTCTTTGGTCATTGCCATTGCCCTCCGTAATATTGAACAAGTCGCTACTGAGGCCATTCTCTAGATCTTCTTGAAAGCCCTCTGATAGATTGATATACCTCATTCTCCTCTTAGTTCTTAGTCTGTCATGAAATTCACCAATTTTGTTTCTAAAGTGAAACACAAGGACACAAAGAATGATAACGATGACCACCATAATATGGCTTGTTTTGACATCTTTCAACCGTGAAGTATCGATGTGGCCACTAGCATTTTCTTCTATGCTTACTTGAGCATAATCCCCTGCTTTGAATTCCTGTTTCATCTTGATCGGTCAAGTATCTATGATTAGTTTTAATGGAAACATTAGATAGCTCTTTTATGCGCAAAGCCTATTTTAACAGATTCTTTTATTCGAACTATATTCGGAACTACAATAACTTTTTTAGATACTGGGAGTCACACTAAGTTGACAGCCCAATCCTACCTCGGATGGCCAAGTGTATAATGAATTAGGTAACTGCCCATGCTGGGGAACTATTCAAGATGACAGCAGTCAATTGTTCATGTTTCCTTCTTCTACCTCTTCTGCTGCATCTAATGCTGATTGTTCGGCTTCTTGTTGTCCGGCTTCAGGCTGTTCAGTATCAGGCACAATGTCTGTGGGTGGTTCTACGTCACCTTCTGGATTCACTTCTTCCATATTTGCCTCTGTATCTTCAGGGACTACGGTATCGGAAATGGTGGTGTCATCAGGCTTCCTGGCATACGAGATTTTCAAATCTCTCCCTCCGTAATTGTAGTTATTTAAATTGTTGATAGACAATTCAGCTAGCTCCTCCAGCTCGAATCGTACAACAGCATTACCAGATGCTCTACCATTGGGAGAATACTGTATTTCAGCTCTGGTGACCTTCCCAATAGTTTCGAACAATTCATATAAATCATCAACACTGGTGACAAAGGGTAAATTCTCAACGTAAATGGTGTCGGAATTAAACCCATCACCGGTGACATCCTTGGTAAATTTGGTGTTCCGGTCTGCCTTTGGTGCTTGGGGTGCCGACTCGAGTGTTCTCCCAGGCCTTGTGCTCAATCTTCTTCCTTCTATTTCGTAGTCTGCAAACATATCCAAAGCCAGCTTAGCTTCTTCCGGAGTTTTGAACACAACAGTTCCAAACCCCATAGATTTACCCTTTTGGTCAAGACGAACATCCGCCCTTTCTACTTCACCAGCCTCTCTCATCAAATCCTTCAATGCTTGCCAATTCATCGAATATGGTAGATTACCTACAAATATTTCAGTACCAGGTTCAGGAACAATTGGTCCCTGTTTATTTGAAGATGGGTATCTGTCCCTGGTTGGGGCTCTTCTGCTCCCGTACCTATCTCCCGAATATTCAGACTGCACAGCAGCTCTCTTCTCTTCTGGAGGAGGATAGTCCTGTCTAACAAAAATTTGTCTTCCTCTGTATTCGTAATGGTCGAATTGTTCGATGGCAGCCTTAACTTCTTCTTTCGATTTGAATTCGACTGTGGCCATCCCTCTAGACCTTCCACGGTTTGTCACAATGTCCGCTCTTCTCACATGAAATTTACCCTGGAATATGTCCTCTACATCTTTGGGACCAGCATCGTAAGGAATGTTACCAATGAAAATGGAATTACTATAGTTCCTCTCTGTTTTACTTTTATACTCATTAGCAGCTTCTTCTGGGGTAGAGTAGCTGCTATATGTACTATTGGTGGATCCGCTTCTGTGTCCACCTCGAGAACTGAAGCCTCCACCTCTGCCTCCACGGCCTCTATATCCTCCATTTCCTCCTCTTCCACGACCTCTATAGTTGCTTCTATCCGAGCCATAATCCCTTCTACCTCCAGAAGAGTGAAAGGTATCATCCCTGTCTCTGTTCCTTTCGGCGGGAGATCGAGATCTATTTCTCACTGGTGACCGGGATCTATCCTAGTAAAGTTGTTAGCAAAGTGGAATTTCTAAGATTGTGATAATGAGCGAGAGATTGCTTGAGGCGCGAGCAACTAATAATCTTCCGGTGTCCGACCTCTCTGATCCTTATATTGGGCATTTGGAAAAGCTCAACCGCCCATGTCTGTAACATACTCTTGAATAATCGTCAATGTCCATATCCATACTTGATGAGCGGAATTCATAATCCAGTCGTTGAAAAAGTGCGAGGTCTTCTGCATCAATCACTTTACACACGACTCTCTCGTAAATGAAGAGTCTGAAGTCGGCGGAACAAAACTCGTCTGCGGACAGACAACAGACTACTGACAGTGAAACCCAACTTCTGGACAGGTGACTCTATATCTGTATGGGTAAGTTCGTATATTACATTAATTTACAATATTAGTCTAGGACATTTCTGGGAATGGTAAGACTAATCTCCTTTCTACTTCTGTCTCCTTATTTGCCTCTTCTTCTCCATCAAACTTCAATCGAACGGTTCCATCTTTTTTGTTGCCTACTACCATGGCAGGATAGAAGGTTGTTGTCTCAGGATATCTAGCGAGGACTTTGGACCCATAGATGTAAGCAGGTAAACTCTTTGGGTTCAGGGCTAATTCTGCTTCGGGCACAATTAGAATGATTTCTTTGTGATTTGCTTTGAAGGTTTGACCAGGGTTATTGTTTTCATCAGGTTCAGGATCCCTGACTTCGAATTTGATACCGTCACCTATTATTTTTGTCACCTCACATTGAATCCACTCTTCAGTATGCCTATTCTTCAACTTGTAAGCCACTTCGGAGCCAAGAACAATTGGCTCTGAGGGATTATACTTGGACGTGTAGAACAGCCTTCCCACCTTCTTCTGTTTTTTAGTGTTTGCTTTCAATGCAGCCTTGTTAGAAGTTTGCTCGTTCTTCACAACGGTGAATCCTCTCGAATGTCTTGTGTTCAGGGCATTTGATTGTTTCTGCACACTTGTAATGAGAGTTTGAAGATTCTGCTGACATGTGTCCACTAGTCTCTTGGCAGTTACAATGTTGCTTTTATGATCCGAGATCTGTTGAAGTAGCTCTCCTAGGCTGGCTTCTGTAGTTGGCAATCTGTTTGGGTCTGATAAATGGCCCGAATGGACATCATCAAAGCGCAAAGACTCGTTGGCATTGCATACATCTTGTAGCGATGCTGTGATAATATTCCAATGACCCTCTTCCAGCATCGGAAATCCTTTTATGTTGTTCGAGGACAGAAGTTCGAGTTTCGCGAACAAGCATCTTGACATATTTTAGAAGCTATGATTCCAGATATCATAATTGTTTTTGCATCCGTATTAGAACTATATGCCGAATACAGGCAATTAAAGTACACCAAGGCAAGAGCTTCGGTTAGCGGCCTTTCATTTGACGCCATTATAGCTAACTTTACAGACTATTTTGCAAGTGTGATATTCAATAGCGGCTGCTGCACACAATTGATACGATCCCTGTACGAAAAACGTTATCCGATGCATTCCGTATTGAGAATATCGTTTCCATTTTTCCACATAGAGTGCCTTAAGCTCTTAGTGGCTTTTGGGTGTCTTTTCCAACTCTTCAAGTATTCCTATACCAAGCGTAAGGACCAAAGTTTTAGTCTTGTGTTCAAGATGGTTTTGAACGCAAATCTTTTGGTGCTAAGTTTTATCTTGTACCTGGTGTACAATAAAAAGTACCTGCTCAAGTCTTTGGATGCATTGGGATACATATGGATAATTGGACAGCAGTGTAAAGTCTTCAAAGCTTATCCCCAAATATTGATGAATTGGTCGACAGACTCTAGCATTTGTATGTCTAATGAAGCGTTGAATACTATGATTTTGGCACTTCTACTAATGGGTGTGGGCCAGTGCTCCATATACTACAACATACCATGGACAGATAGGTACATCAACTATTACACTATCTTATACTTTTTGTTAAATATCCCAGCTGTTTTAGTTCTCAAGCTTCAAAAGCTGATTTGGTACCCCAAAATTGACTACAAAGAAATAAGGGAAATTGTTTAAATGATAGTCAGGGTAGTGATATATGCATATTTACATTAATGTATGTGTAAATCTAAAGCTTCCCACCTATAACCTTCAATCCCAAGTGGACCCCATAGCTTATTTGTCTATCTTCACTAATCTTTTTGATTGGTTTTTCCAAGATGTCTTTGCCATTTTCATCCTTTTCGTAACCTATGACTTTAGGCTCAAACTCTTCCAACTCCATTGGTTGGGCGTACTTCAATAAGTTGTCAACCTCTTCTTTCATTTTTCTCTTCAATCCCTCATCTTTAGTGATCACTATGGCATTACTTTCTAAATCCAATGAATAAGCTCTCTTCGTGTAGTTTGAAGACCCTATGATAGTGATAGATGGCTCCTCTTCGTCAGGAACAGTGATCCAGATCCCCTTGGCATGGTAGGACCAGCCACCCGGGGTATTCACTACACCATTGCGCCATTCGTACAATTTGATCAAATGATCTTTGGCTCTAGTCCTCACATCTTCTAAGAATTTCTTTGCAATCAACAAGTAAGCTTCAGGTATATAATATGAGATACCTGAGGACTTATAGAATGAGTTGGCTTTAGCACTTGCAGTTATTATTGTGCCCCTGGCGAAACCATTGACCAACTTCTCTTGGATTTCGGGTAACATGTTGAAATATCCTGCTGTAAACCACCATCTGATTTTAGGTGAATCCAAAAAAGTCAATAATCTTAACACAGAAGGTTTTTCCGTTGAAATATCATTTTTGGGTTGCAATAATGGAGTGAACTGTGAGATAGGATAGACGATTGTGTCATATTCGTCTGAATCATTGAATTCCTCGAAGTTTTTGAGATCCTGCTGCTTCAACAAGGGTTCCAACATGAAAGAAGTGTCGCTAATGAATCTGTCGTGGTTGACGTGAGGTTCGCAGCTTCGGTTACTTGTGGGCCAATCCATCCTAAAACCACTTGGACTTTTTGTGGAAGGCAATATTTGATAGCTTATAGAACAAACACCGTCATGGATCTTTGCATAGTAATCAGTTAGTTTGCGGTTACTGAAAAGATAGTAGCGGTCTTGTCTGTCTGTAAAATAGTCCTCGGATAAATTTGCGCCACTCAACATGATTTCGTTGTCAAACCCATACAATTTCATATGCTGTAAGCCCCAAGTCTCGTTGATTCTCTTTGGAGCCCAACTCTTGGTGAATCCTTTCAAGTGTGGAGTATGGTACATTCTTATATCAACCCTATGCTTTCCGAACTTGTCCACTAAAGGGACTAATAAGCTAGCGGAGCAAGTATTATGAGGCGCCTCTCTAGTTCCTCTCAAAGCATCAGTTAATATGGAAACTTTCAAGCCTTCATTCTGCTCAAGTGCCCGTTCAATGGTTTCCATCAATTCATGTTGTGTTTTTCCAACATACAAAGAACTTAAAAAAACTCGTTCTTTGGCATTCAATATCTTCTCTTTCAAAAGACTGTAGAATTGCTTGGGGTCGTTTAGAATAAAAATATCATCCTGGTTGATAACAAAACGGGGACAAAGGGCATCAAGCTGTTTGAATATAGCCTGTAACCTGGGGTGGAACTTTTGAGTTATCTGATCCTGAGGAATGTTGTTGGTAGACATCGACAGCAAATGGTGCTGGTTCCTACCAAACACGTAGTTGTACACTGACAGTAACATGTCTCTGTGAATGGGCAATTTTCTGACACTGCTAATTATCATATAACAAAGGAGAAACTCAAAGCACAGCAAGGACCAATCGTTTGTAGGTAGATGAAACGACTTTCCTGAACTTGATTTTTTCGTCTCGCCGAGTCTGCTAGATTTTTGTGCGTATTGTTACCTGTTGTGACGCAGGGATGTAACGATGATGATGTTCGTAAAAGTCTCGATATCAACAGATTGTACACCAAGGCTTGTCAGTTTAGGACTTCTAGCCTGTGGTCACAGCTTGCGGGAAAGGAAAATTAAAAAAAAACTACGGGTATATAGTGCATTTTATAAAATTTCCTTATCAGGGCATTGTTCGTGTGGCCATATGAAGGATAAAGTTAGGCTCAACCATTTGGTATTCGGTGAGAAAATATACTACTATTTACAGGTTGTGTTTGGTAGTTGGTAGTCTGAGAAAGACCATTTTACCTTAATGACGACCTTTGGCAGCCTTAAATAAAATGATATCCCCATCCTCCACTACATGGTCTTTTCCGTATCTGAACTGAAGGCCTTTCGATCTCAAATCGCTATCGTTTATCTTCTCACTCTTCTCCGCAAGCTTCAAAACATCATCATACTTGTACACCTGAGCAGTAATGAAGCTATCTTTGAGGTCGTTGTGGATAACACCAGCAGCATCTGCAGCGGTGGTTCCTTTCTTTATAGTCCACTCCCTCACCTCTTGTGGCCCACAAGTAAAAAATGAAATCAAATTCAAAGAGTCTCTCATCGCCTGGACAACTTCGTTTAATCTATTCGGTGTTTGATCGGACCTACTAGTTTTCTCTGCGAGACTGTCTAACTTGTGGTTTTCGTACTGGGCACAAATCAATATGAGTTTGTCATTGGGGCAGTTTTCCTTTAACCAGCTATCCACATCTTGTTTGAATTCGTTGTCGTCCCTCAAAAAATCACTTTCGCTCACGTTCAATAAGTAGATCGTAGGTTTGATGGTGAGTAAATTATATTTTCTGATCATCTCAACCGATTCGATGTCTTTGAACGGAAAAGTACTAGCCTTCTTCCCGTCATACAACGTCTCTTGTATGTCTTCCAAAAGACACAACTCTTTTCTTATTTTGTCGACTTGCTGGTTTGGTTTCTTCATGTTCCTCTCAAGCTTTTCGATCCCACTTTCAATAAATTCTAAATCTTTCAAAATCAACTCATCCATGACGATTACCAAATCTCTGACAGGGTCTACATATTTTTCGATGTGTATTATTTCATCATCTCTGAAACCTCTTACCATTTGAAAGATGCCGTCAACTTGTCTGATGTCCGTCAAGAATTTGTTACCTAAACCCTCACCACTGGATGCATTTCTGGTTAATCCAGCTATATCGTAAATTTTCAAGCTCGTTGGAATCCTCTTCTTTGAGCCGTAAATTTTTAACAAATTATCTAGCCTTTCACTATCCACGAGAACCTTACTTTCTTCAGGTTCTATAGTTGCAAAGGGATAATTGGCTGGATTTCCTAACTTAGTTTTGGTAATTGCTTGGAAAAAAGTTGATTTACCGACATTGGCCAACCCCACTACCCCCAGGGAAAGGTTATTCGAGTTCCTGCTTAGGATACGATATAAGTCGACTTCATCAACCTTAGACTTGAATCGAACCAATGTGGTGGTAAAATATCTAACATTTTTTATCATATTCATCAAATTCTCATCTCAGAGAAAAGAAGTTTGAAAAAATGAGGTTCCAGCTATTGAAAAATCGTGTATCAAATCTAGATATGTCTTAGATAATAACCTGGTTTTGTCATTCTCTAATTTGGTGTGGGTGTAAATTTGTACAGGGATCTAGAATCTCGATCGCATGCGGAAGGGAAGGTAAAAGTTCTTTTCTTGCTTCGTACAGAGATTAAATTGTTAGTCTTGATATATACCTACATAGGGTCCACATCTGAAAGCTCTGACAGTCCATCGGAGGCATTCGTGTCACATCCGTTTGACGCTATGATTGATGCTCTATTAGCGACAGAGCTTCGTGTCAACATAAGCAGTTGGCTCTTTTCGGTAACAGAGTTTGATTCAGTGTCTAAATTAATATCTGAAACCACCTGCTTGTCATTCATAGCCCCAAGAGACTGATCTAAAGGAGGAGACTTATTTTTTGGAAAAAACCTAGGCTGTTCTGGCCAATTACAATGTTTGCCAGTCTTCATTGGTAAAGATTTTCTAATATGCCTCCCAAAGGTAATTTCCGATGAGTCTATGCTCCATATTTTTCTTGAGGAGAATGAACAATTGTTTTTCCACACTCCTTGTCGTCATCGGCTAAGTAGCCCTCATCCTCATTCTGAGTCTCCGCCCTACCACATAAGCTCATTGCAGTGGAATGGTGATTATTTACAGGCAAAGGAATTAAATTCAAAACATCATAGTTTGGCTGCATCGTGGGATAACAGTCGTGGGGACTGGCATCAGTGCGTTTGGTGGCTGGTTCGTTGGAAGATGGGTTTGTTTTGATGTATACAAAGGAGAATCTCATTTGTATTGTACTGAAGTGGCCAGAATATAAGGAGGTTTCTTCTAATTTATATCAAATCGTTGTTATGCTACAACGGAATAGGAGATACCACTTTCGCAGCCATTTTATTTATAACTTTGATCACATTCTAAATATATTGAAGACGATTGGACTGACTCAGTGGAGTGTAATGATGGATGAACAGACCTTCTTTTCAATCACAGCAGCCCGTAAGGGCCACCACATCCTGTTGTTGACAACCTCCCCTTGTTCTGAGCTGTTTAAGGCCAGTCGACAAATGAACATCCGGCATGCTTTGACGAGAGTCTTGTAGGAGTTCCCGGCCTATCAAATAAACCCTCATCTAAACATACCTCTGGCCGGTTTGCTTGTGGTAACAGGTCAACCGGTTGAATGGTTGAAAAGGATACCAGGAATACTTAACGTGTTATACTTAAGGTAAAAATTTCCTTCAGACAATTCCGTGATAGTTTAGTGGCTAGAATCCCCGCTTGTCGCGCGGGGGACCGGGGTTCAATTCCCCGTCGCGGAGCTTTTTTTTGAAGTTAGCAGCACCCCATTTTTGTAAGGTAAAGATGGTTGTGTTGGTTGCAAAGGCTTGTTCTTGTACCTCCGGAGTACTCTTTGGCACCCTAGCATTGTGGTTGCAAAAACGTGCTAAAGATGGCCTTCATGTTTCTAGGTTCTAGTTGACAACGTTAAAGTTAGTTGTTCTTATGTCGTCAAAGGTAACTGTTCGCAGAGATAAATCAGTCGTACCTAGGGACATATACTCGCTCTATTACATCAGTATGAAGTTTACTCTTGTTTGAGCCTTATGCGTACTTTTCTGTCCGTTGCGCGCTTTATCTCACTAAAATTTTTCACTTGAGAAGCATAGATTGTTCCACTATGTCTTTGTTCAAAGGTTCCTTTGATGCTCTCCGGAGCAGCTTGAGTCGGAGTGGAGAGCACTTTGGGCTGTCATTCCTCAATATCACCCAAACGCGTAATGCCACAAAGAGGGTCTCTGGTTCCAGAACAAATAAAAATGACTCTGCTGGTAGACGATTGGGTCCAAAAGCGCATGAGAGTAATTTTGTAAATCCAGGACAAATCATAATGAGACAGAGAGGTACAAAGATACACCCCGGTGAAAATACTGGTATAGGTAAAGATCATACTATTTTTGCATTAGAACCGGGATATGTTCGGTTTTATTATGATCCTTTTCATCCTTTGAGAAAATATGTTGGTGTTGCATTGAAAGAAGATGTGACGCTCCCAACTCCCCACTTTAGTCCTAGACTTAGAAGATTTGGATACGTTGAGATAACTGATCCAGAAGAAGCCACAAAAGAAGAAAGCCACATGTCAAGAGAAGAATTTTTGCAGCAACCGGAGTTGCAAAAGATCACTGCAAGAGACTTAGCTAGAAATCAAGAATTAAGCAAAAGGATTTTGACCCAATTGCCCAAATTCATCGAGCTAGATGAAGTTAAACAGCTTGAGACCTTGACTATCAACTTGCTCAATGTTTACAAATTGACAAAAGCAGGCCGCTCCATCGAAGATGTTAACTTGCAGAATAGATTCAACTTTTTGTTCAACCAAAGATTGAGATTGAAGAGGGGTGAAATCACTGAAAGAGAACTTTCTGAGTTGGAGCAATCTTACGACGCAATAGATAATTTATTGAACTCCAAGGTAACAATTGACCTTGATGGTAACTTATGTGCTTACTTGACTCCTGAGGAACGTTCTCAACAAAAATTATCAATTATGTCATCTTTGAATAGCTTCAGGAACAAGCTACTCACTAAGGAAGACAAAGAAAAAATCAGCTCTATGATAAGAATCCCGTTACTCTTCTCCAAAGTAGAGCAAGCATCGTTGGAGACTGAGTTCTTACCATCGATTTTGCCAGAATCGGTTGAGGGAACCGTTGTGACTGATGTGGACACCAAAAAAACACCCAAGGACATTACAATAGTCAAAAAATTTGATAACTCCACTAGACAGATCAAGTTCATCGGAAGAACAAAAGACGCATTCTTACAATAATGAGTACTTGTAAATAAATTTGTACATAGATTTAATGCATAAATCGAAAAATTCGCGTCGAAAAAAGTTGATAATTTCTTCACGACAATAGTAACAAGCGGATGGACACTGTTTTAGATAAAGTTAAAGATACCAAGTTGTATCTGGAATACCAGAAGTTGAGCGTGACATATCAGAAGTTCATTGATCAGTCTGTGCCACACAAGTTTTACAGATGGTGTGGGTTCGGTGGTCTTTTGTTTGTGTTCATGGTAAGGATCTTAATCTCCCAAGGATGGTACATTATCTGCTACGCCTTGGGTATATATTTGTTGAACTTGTTATTAGCTTTTTTAACCCCTAAATTTGATCCGTCATTGGAACAAGAAAGGAAGAGTGGAAACATCGAAGAGGGTTTGGGCGAAGATGATGTTCGTCCCGAAAATGACGAAGAAGAGTTTCGACCATTTATAAGAAGATTGCCCGAGTTTAAGTTCTGGTACAACTCTACTAGAGCTGTACTTATTGCTTTGTTCACTTCGTTCATTTCGTTCTTCGATATCCCCGTGTTCTGGCCTATTCTATTGATGTACTTTATTGTCTTATTCACTTTGACTATGAGAAGACAAATTCAACACATGATCAAATACAAGTACTTACCGTTTGATTTCGGTAAGACCAAGTACAAACCAAAACCATAAGGCCATCATGAAAACTTGTGCTGCCTTTTTTACTATAACACCGATATTCAGAAGGATCTATATAGCTTTGAATATATTCTCATAATCGACAATTGAATTACTGGTATATAGCTAAGTACGGAGCTGGGGTTCAACTTAGTGCTCTAAACTACGTATACTGACATATCCAAATGTCGGGGCTTGGCTCTCGCAAGTTCCGGATGCGGTATGTCGAGATTTTGTAGTGTTCACTTCCGCGAACTAATCTTCCACTGAAGCCCCTAATTCGACACACCTGCTGATTCGATATGAGTGGAGCCGATACTGATCTTCAAACAAGTGTTAAGAAGGCGTGCAATCAAGAAGAGGTGCCTCCTAAGAGAAAGCATGTGAGAGCTTGCATAATTTATACATGGGACCACAAGAACTCAAGGGCTTTTTGGCATGCAGTCAAGATTCAACCATTGCAAAGTGATGAAGTCCAATTGTTCAAAGCCTTGGTGATGATTCACAAGGTCTTGCAAGAAGGACATCCTAACTCTTTAAAAGACGGGTATCGTAATAGGGAGTTTATAAGCTCTTTAGGTTCCATCTTCCCTTCTCATGGGTCAAGTTATGGAAAGCTAATAAACCAGTACGTGAAGTACATATTGAAGAAATTGGACTTCCACAGGAACAATCCTACTTTTAATGGGATGTTTGAATACGAGGAGTACATATCATTGAGAGCTGTGAATGATCCGAATGAAGGGTACGATTCCATTTTACAATTGATGGATTTACAAGAAGCTATTGAAGACTTTCAAAAACTTATCTTTGCCACTATCAGCCAAACACCTAACAATTTGTGCAAGGTGAGTGCATTAGTCCCCTTAATTAGTGAAGCTTATGGTATTTACAAGTTCTGTACATCAATGTTGAGGGCAATGTATCAGCAACTAGGTGATGATGACGCTTTACAAGCATTGTTCGACAGATTCGATTCTCAGCATTTTGTTTTGAGAGACTTCTTCACTGACTGTAACTCAATTAAGTTTTTAACTACTTTGGTTTCCATTCCAAGATTGCCCAGTTCACCCCCAAGTTTGAAGGTTGGAGATGGCGAAAGAAGTGTATCTGCGCCAATACCAGAAAACACCCAAAACCTGACTCCTCAAATATCATCTCAACCGACATCATCCTTTGTTCCTCCTGCAGAGCCTCCCGCAGACCTGGTATTTCTTCAACAAACTGGAATGTTCAATGAACAACTCGCAGAACAACAGAGATATCAACAAGAGTTAGAAGCACAGCGTCAACTTCAACTTCAAGACCAACTTGCCCAGCAACAAGCTTTTGAAGAACAACAAAAGGAGCAGCACCAACGGTTTTTGCAAGAACAGCAGATGTTGCAGCAACAGCAGACTCAACAACAGCAATCAAGGGTTTCAGAGTTGGAACACGATTTGATCATGTTCAAAAATCAATATGACAACGATCAGCTGTTATTGCAACAGTACGATGCCAGAGTCAAGTCCCTTGAGAACGAACTAGTACAGTTAAATGAGAACGCGTCCCAACAGGTGGCTTCTAAAGATAACCAGATTAGGAACTTAGAAGAACAGATCTCGAACTGGTCAAAGAAGTACGAATCTTTAGCGAAGTTGTACTCCAAATTACGTCAGGAACACTTGGACTTATTGTCTAGATTCAAAAAGATCCAGCAGAAGATCAGCAGTGCTCAAGAATCAATTCAAAAGAGAGAAAAGTTCGAAAAGGATCTCAAAGCTAAGAACCTAGAATTGGCCGATTTGATTCGTGAACGTGACAGAGCTAGATTGGATATTGATAGGTTGAGAGGCTCCAAAGATCAGGAAATTGAAAAGCTTCAAGCTGAGTTGAGAGAATTGACTGCGCAAGTCAACGAAAGCGGGAAGTTACAGTCCATGAACTTGTCTACAATCGTTTCAAGTCACCAAAAGGAATTAGATGAACTCAAGGCTCAGTTGAAGGAAAAGGACATGAAATTAAAACAGTTATCCCCTGGCTCTTTGCAAGACAAGCTTAGAGAAAAGGAAATTGATCTTGAAATTGCTCAAGAATCGTTGGAAAGTGCATTGAATGAACTTGCATTATCTAGGAATGATCAAGAAGACTTAGTGAATGCTGAAATTGATCAAATATTTTTGAAGAACATTGAGAAGTTTAGATCCTTAATTGATTTATTTTTGAACAACAATATCAAAAGAATCCAGACCACAAAACACGAATTGGAATCTCCTATACAAGCTGGTAACCTCAATGCGTCGCCAGAGTACGTTTTATCCATAATTGAAGCTTGCTCGGATCTAGCATCTGATTTTGCAAGTGTTTTCAATGGTTTCATAGCAGATGGGAGAAACTCTTACGAAGATGACTCAAGTTACTCCGCTATAATTTTGACCAGCTCGGAACTTACGAGTGTTATTAATGATCTCATGCTCAACGTCAAAGGTATTTCAAGAGCTGTCCAAGAAGAATCGGAAGAAAAAATTTTGGGCTTATTTTCGAATGTGACAGACGATACAGAAACTTATTTTTCAAGAATTACCTCCAACGAATTGAATAAGTTCAAGGACGATGATGACAAGATTGACCAGGTAATTGATTCAAATTTGCAACTTCAACATAGTTTGCAAGAACTTACCACTTATGTTGAAACTTTAAAATCAACCAAAGGTATCAATTTTTCACTGAAGAATTTGGACACCGTGGTTGATGATGAAATGAGTCAAACTGCTCGTGCTGTGCAAACTGCTTCCAAGTTGTTGGCTAACCTTTTATCTGATCCCAACATTACAAGTTCTAGTATAGATGTCCACGGTGCTATCTTGAATGCAGCCCAAGCGGTTATTGATGCTATATCGACTTTGATCAAAGCTGCTACAGAATCTCAAAGAGAGATTGTGAGCAAAGGAAAAGGCTCGCAAACTCGTACAGAATTCTACAAAAAAAATAACAGATGGACAGAGGGTTTAATTAGTGCATCTAAGGCTGTAGCGGGTGCTACAAATATCCTAATCCAAACCGCTGATGGAGTTCTTCGTGAAGCAAACTCGCACGAACAGTTAATTGTAGCATCTAATGAGGTGGCTGCGTCGACAGCTCAGTTGGTGGCTGCATCTAGAGTCAAGGCCAACTTTGTATCTAAGACCCAGGACAATTTGGAAACAGCGTCCAGTATGGTAAGCAGTGCTTGTAAAGCATTAGTGTCAGCAGTTCAAGCCCTAATGGACACCAAAGATCCCTATCAAAATGGTGTGGACTTAAGCAAGTTGACTCCATATGAAGGAAAGACAGTTGAGATGGAGCAGCAAGTCGAAATTTTGAAGCTCGAAAATATGTTAACTGCCGCTAGAAAAAGATTAGGTGAAATCCGTAAACATGGTTATAAGGATGATGTGAGCGATGATGAAAATTGATTACTTTTTATTTAGATTAGGCTTAGAATGAATATAGTTTCGAAGAAGCATCAACTATGAGAGTTGGTCTGTCCTCAAATATAATCCCATATCTAATCAGAGCAAGGGATCGGGCACTTGTAGAGCTCACTATGTTCAGGAACCCTTCACAAGTAGATTGGGGCCCATTTTGTATGATTCCTCTTGTAAAGCCCAAATTATTTCAGAATCTATGGACGGTTTATAAATCTGTTTCTTTTGTGCCATGTCACCAAGTTATAAATAACTAAAACAAGAGTGAAGATAGCATTGCTAAATTGAACTTCAAAAATATTTGAAGTGCTAGTAGTACATGTGACATTGGGATCTAAAATATCTACATCTCTTAGCACCATAATCGAGTCATCGTGGTTACATGAAGCTGAAGCTTATTGTAGAAGATAAATATCTATTACACCAATAACATCAATGTCGTTACTATAGATTCCTTGAAAATTGTGGAATTCACGTTTTACGCACTAGACAAGATGAAGTACAAAATTTAAATTCTTTTCCAATAATTGAACGAAGTATTTAGCGCCATGTTTAATTTACCAATAGTATGGTTTCGAGAAGAATCGGGAAATATTAGTCAATAAGTATACTATCGGTCATCTCTGTCATCATGGTGTCATTATTTTGTTTTGATTTCCTTTATTTCTCTTGATTTCGAAGTTAGAGGTAGTTGTAACTCGAGCTGCAAAAAGCCTCTTCAGTTCATGGCTGATAGCTAGTCTTTTTGTCTTCAATCATTGGCCTGCCGAGATATTTGGAAGGCCTCAATATAATGAGGTAAAAGCAATTTCTCCCCAGTTTTCAAGTCAGGAAATAGGCATTTACAGGGTATCATAGCAATGTATGTAAGCAGCGAGAGAAATAAGGAATCACACACTATACAAATGGATATCAGACTTTGCGAACTTACACTTTGAAACCTAGTTTCAGTCACCACCTAGAAGAAAATGTGAAAATGTAAACCACCTTTGCTAATGTCACTAGTAATTGTACTCTTTATATCTTCAATGCCTCATAGTGGTTGCTTTTCCAAAGGATAGAAAAACTCAAGGTTGCGTTAATGCTAGTGAGAGCAGAATATTACTACTTAGCAACATTAATAGGGAAATCAAAACCGAAGATGATAGATAATAGAAGCGTCTACATAAGAATTAATAAGAAAGGCTTCAGAAGGATGACGTTTTCTCCCCTTTATTGAGCCTCCAACTAACTAAGCAAGATATCCATTGTGAGAATACCAAACACATCCATTGTGAGAATACCAAACACACCAAGGGAATAACTGCAGCTTTTCCTTTTCAAATAATTGTCCGTTATAGTCTTGATTTAGGGTTAGAAAAATGGAACTGCTATGTAAATTCCCTCATGCTGGAATTTCAATATTCCAATTGCTAAAATATCAAGATTGATTGAGACCCCAAGAACAATTCAAATCGCTGGAACATTACCAATAACTACGACGAAGATGCAACAACCATGGATACGTTATCAGAGTATTACTATCCATTGGTGAAGAAAAAATTGATATTAATAAGTAATCGGTTGTTTTCTAGCTGGAAATATTCATCCGTAAAAAAGTAGTTGGTTCGGATTGTGTTAATGACCCGACTCCTTCCACTCCACTAGCCAAGGTGGCAAACAGTCGGATGCCATAACCATACAGTGCTTGTGAGTTGAACATGGACACGGTGAACACTAATCCTGGCCTGATGCTTCAAAAATCTTAATTTTTGACTCTTGCGAAAGTCGGAAAGCTGCATATCTTAATCTGCTTTATCGGCCTCTATAGGCATCGATAAAAAAATCACTAACCTCTTGAGAGATACCTACACAATACTGAGGCAATATTAAATCAGCCCCACCGGTACGAATAAGAAAATAATCCGAAAGACCATTAATAATTGTTCATATACACTTGGGTAGTTCCATTACTCATATCAATTCTATTGATAAAAACATTAAAAAAAGTTTTAGAATCCTCTTGTCGAACTTTGCATGATAGTATCCATGTTCTCTGGCTTTCCTTGTATTTCCTCCACCATTATTCCTTACTTAGACTATTCTCGAACTTCTCCTACGTTCACAAGTTCCTTTTACATGCATTTGAATACCACAAATTCACTATAATACACACTGAGTTAACAACGTAAATACTCTTCAAATCTCCATAACCATCAGAGTAGTTAAGTCTTGAAATTATATTATTTCGAAGAGATTCTAATACTTTGACCCTTACAGTATACGTAAAGAAAGATAAGTATCAACTAATTGGTAGAGAAACTGATATGTTTGTAACCCTAACTAGTCTTTCCATTCTATAACATCAATAATATTTCAAGCATTATTTCAAGCATTCATTGTGTGGAAACAATACGCAATTTTATCAAACAGAAGTACTTACCACAGATCTTTTTACTTATATACTTGTCTGTTAACGAAAAAGTAAATTTTTACACTCAAAATGGGTAAATTCAAGATTAGACTGATGCACAATAACAGGTTCCTCGATTGGATTACGAGTACACAAACACACCAAACTACAATATCATGTAGCAAAGATAGCCGAAACAAGTCTCAATCCAAGATTCATTTGCTTCCTTTCAAAATGTAGAGATCAAAATGGAAGAACATCACCAATAGTCTTTAAGTTTTCGCTGCTTATTGACAGTTTCTTGCAAATATGGCTACTCTCATCCGAAACTCTACTACATGACCACAACTTTAGGACTACCAAATTAAACTGATGATGACAAACTTCCTGATAAAACGACAGGTATAGAGTGATATAATCCTTCTGAACAAAAAAGCGTCTCACCTTGGGCTGTTTCTCTAAATAGCACTAAAGAAAGTTTCTCAGCTTTTTGAAATCGCTAGCATCTACCAAACGATTTTGAGAACCTGTGAACTTTGTTAACAGGCTATAGAAATAAAAAACATAAGACCATCCTCCACACATTGATTTCCAAGCATAAAGGAATGTCGCCGCAATCCTTCAATATATGAAGAAGAGGTTACAATTCACTGTTATGGAAATTGCAACGAGAAACTTTGTAATTAAACGAATAATATGATAGGAAGGAGTAGTAAGTTTGAGTCGCTCGAGCGTTCAAAAGCAATATCAAAAGATTTCTACATACCCGCTTGAATCGCTTTCTTTTCTTGAACTCTCAGTTGAATATGAGCGTTAACATACTCTTCGCTTCGGGTCAAAATGGACCACAGCTAACTTGAGCGAAGAGTAAGATCAGAAAAATGTAGTATTATCCATATTCTAAGTCAAATAATGTCAATATACATAGGAATCAAAAATGAAGATTGAAAGAGTAGTCTTGGTGACATTTATACATGCATCACCTGCCACGCTGATTTTGTATCCTCTAAGCTGGCGTAAAAGCTATTCGTTAAAATACTGTAAGAGTACCTTCTTAGAAGTTTGTAGAGTAAGGAAATTTGCAAACACCACATACAATAAATATTGCATGAAAAAAGAATCAACCTTAAGAAACAACACAATGGATAATGTTCCCTAAACCATAGATTGATTCTACGAATTGTGACAAATATATACATGAGGATTACCAGCAGCTAAAATTACCTCCTGGTGAGAACGACAATCAAGTCAAGTAGGCTGCTTCAAAAGATTCGCCTTAGGTAAATGCCTCACGGTGAGAATGAATGTCTCAAGGAGATATCTCTCAACCACATTTCAATACTTCAAATTATCGTTCACAACGGTTTGCTTTTTCTGCTTCCTGAAAAGTTAACTCTTCCATTTGTGACTACCAGTACATTAATATAATATATGATAGGCCATTATTGTTGAATATATAATCAAAACTATATGTGATAAAATGGTTTATGTACTGCAATAATTAAAGATATAGGAAGGATGCTTAATAAAGTATAAATTAGTAGATTTGCTTTAACATTAAATAATAAACTTCTTCATAGTCTTTATTTTAAAATGGGATCAGCACTTTTACATCCTTGAAGTGTAGCCGTATCTAGTTATATTCCAACATATAGAACATAGTAGATAAAATGTCTATAGCGTCATTTGTTTATGTGAATATTGATACTTCATCGTGATATATAAATCCATTAGCACTGCTGGAACAAATAATAGTGAGGCAGTACTTTGAAGAGTTCAAGTGAATAGTTTCTTCTCCCTTCGATAGCATTTTGAGTAACTATAATAAGTTTTTCATATGCATATTAAATAGAACAAGCTACTTGAATGCTGTAGTGATGGTTGATGGTACTATAAATATTCTGAATGTGTTTTAGATAAGAGTGATAGAAAAACTTTGAAAGTGTCACCTGTAAGCATGAAAGAATTTAGCAAACCTTAAGCACTTGTAGTGCTAGATATATGTACTATTCTTCTCCTCCTTTCATACACATTTCTCTTTGTCAGCAATTCCTAGTTGTCTTTGAAATGAAGAAATATTGCTGTGAACGCATACTAAACTGTCTTTACTCACATGAGGAAGACCGAGGCCTCTTCTTGGGTTACGCTACGCAAAGGATTAAAATTGATGAAATAGTCTAATACGTTAGTGAGCATAGTCACTAGATATACAGACAATGCACCTAGAAGTTTATGACACAAGTTCTCTTGATTGTGACGAATTCGTTTGGTGTTGCTTGATCCAGATGGCATTATATCATAGTAGCCGTCGAAAGTCGGAGTGGAAAGCTGTAACTGCAAAAGAAATCCGTTTCAAGAAATTGCGAATATCACCAAGTAGCTTGATGAATGTGTGGTGCTAGAGTGTTACAGTTTGTTATAGTCAGTCTTAAGTTTGGGTCGCTGCATTTTCGTGGAATAGTGAATTTCTAGGGCGCTGAAGGAGGATGGCTTCCAGCTTGTTATAAATGACATTTTTGTTTCTTGCTCGTTAACTGCATAAAATCAGATTCGAAGACATGAAGACATCGAGTGCCATGATTGATTAGTTTATAAAAAAAGAAAAACCATGGAGAACACACAGGAAGCGATACGTGAAGGAGCAGGTTTGCCGGAATGTAATCTGGGAAATCTTCCATCGGCAACCTAACAATTTTGATATTCTAACTGTTTTCATATATAGCCAGTTCAAATCCCGATTACCTCTTGAAGAGGTTTTAAAGTTGTTAGTCAGGTCTCATGGCTGGAAATCTATCTGCTGGGACAGCAACCAAACTAGAACCCACTCCCTATTGGGTGCTCCTACATGAATGGAGAAGTTTCAATTTTTAGGTCTATTTAATATTTGTATTAGGGAGGCAAAAACCTCATGTCAACAAAACTTAATATACTTTAAGTATTGTACGTCTCCAACCCTCACCATATTTTTGTGACAGCCAAAGATTTCCAACTGATGTTGTCATACGACTTACTATTTCTGTTGAATGTATGGGGGTAATAAGATTTGTGGTCACGGCGGGTGTCTAAATATAAATATGTATAATAATTTCAAAAAAAGTAGCATTTTATTATAGTAGGAAGTCGAATTGTATCTTCTTAGGTCTGAGGGGAAGAGCTCTGCAGATGGTTGAGCATACAAGAAATGACTTGCTCGATTTCTCGTAGTATATTCTTACAAGGAAGAATACGGTTCAGTTGAGCCATCTAAAAAATTGCAGCAGTTACCTATCCTATGTCACAAATGAGGACACTTAAGCCGGGGAAGTTCCTAATATATATCTAAGTGAAATGAGTATTTCGGAGGGAAACCTTACACGGGGAGTTTTTATTCAAAGATTAACGTGAATACCAGCCTGAGATTCCTACTCTTTTGCTTGGGGATCTCCAGATTAAGATTTTCTTTCACTTTGTAATTGTCAGGCATTAATATCTGTTACAACCTGGCGTCAGGTTTGGAAGTGAGGATGCTCGTTCCGACAAGTTTCAAACTGATGTAATTGGACATTAGGGAGAGTTCACTGAAATACAACGAGGTCGTTATCGCTTGACATCAATGCAAAGTTTACAATGTTTCATTCGTAAATAATAATAGTATACCTAACAAAAAAACGCAGCAGAGAAGATATTAAAGCAAGTAATAGGTACGAGTCCGACTTTTTACTTCTGGAGGTACGCTTTAATTATGTTTTCTTTTGCAACGGTTTTCTCCCCACCAATTTTATTCCTAAGTTGGCGAATTCTCTCGTCACATGTATTTGAACAACACTTTTGGAATACTACTTTATATAGTAATCATGAAAGATTGTAAATTGTGTTTGATCATTCTTTTTTATGTATAATATGAATTCTATTTGAATTTTTTGGAAATTTTAGGAGGTGCTTGTTTGTACTGTGACAGCGAATTGAAACTGACACTCAAGCAAATTTGGATAGTGAGTTTACGATATCCATGTGGTAGAGGTGAGTGCTGTACTTAGTGTTAACTGTGCTGATTATAAGATATTAATTGACGTGACTTTGGAAGCTGCTAAAATGCTTTTTGCTTTACTGACAAGAGTGAATATTTTTCACGCTTGTTTACTTAGAATGAATACTGGTACATTGCTTTACGCAACCATGTACGAGAGAGAATTTCCAATTGGTTGTTTCAGAGCTAAGAACATTGATTTAGATCATTCATAGCAGATTACAGTAGCCGATATCCAGCCTGCAAGTCACCCTTGTTAATGGCCAGAGTACTGGAATGTCAAAAACGTCTCATTTTCGCAGAAATTGAAATATAAGTATAACTAATTGTAAAAAGCTTCATAATTTAATGTCCTGAATTAGAGGGTGTGTTTGAAGTATCTTCAGAAACCTGTTCACATATTTGACTCCTCAACAAAAGGAGTAGACAAATGAAAGGGTGCTTTATATATCCTAGATTTATTCACCGAGTTTTGAAACCTAGCCCACACCCTGTTGGACTGAATTTGCGAGATCCCCAAGGATCATGTGCGAATGTACCGAGTGTGGTACACTTTAAGAATTTAGAAAGAGAAAATACAATCTTTAAAGCGTGAATTTGTCACTAGTATAGAGTAATTCAGCGAACTGAGGAAGCGAAAAAAGGAACTCCAGTTGGAGCAGTTTGAAAAGCGAATCTTCTCATGAAAACGATCAGGAATTAGAAACACTATTGACAGTATATTTTACAAGCGAAATCAAGTGAATTGAAAATGTCGCAACGACATAGTATTGTTGATAGAGGTGGGAATCCTTTTTGGTTTTATGGAATCTTCTATTAAAACAACTGTCGCAACGGTACATTCACAATTCATGGAATTGTCTACAATTGATTAGGGCTACATCCTTAGAGTGATGAAGTGTTTAAGAATACTATAGAGACTACATATCAAGAAGTCCGCTTCTTAATTCATACGAAAGGGTAAATTTTTTGATTATATATGATATGATATAAAAGCTGTACTTGTTAAGTTAATCATTGATTACTTTTTGAAAGTAGCTGATTTGCCTCCGTGGACACGGTTAGCTGATCTTGCTGCACGAGGGCCGGTACCTGTATTTGAGTACGGGTTGAACTTTCCTTTTTTACGCTTTTTAGCATTTGGGTTAGTTTCTGTGGACACGAGATCATCTGCTGTCGCATAATCGAAAACAGCATGGTCCTCTTCCAGAATTGTTATTTCACGTTTGCCTCTTTGTTTTTTAGGAACACGAAGAGAAATGATTTCATCTTTGTCTTCTTGTATTAGCTCTTTGCTTGGCTCTGAAATTGTAGTCACCTTTGGTGGATCCGGATGGCTTATGTCATGATCTATAAATCTTAGCTTTTCAGTATCGTAAAACTTCCTGAACTCTTTGGATTTCACTAGCACTCTGGGTGCAACTTCTGTTACAGAGATATTAATCTGTCTCTTTAAAAACTTCACGCTTAAAAGGTCATCTTTTTCGTTGCCGAATAGCTTTGATTGCTTGGTGATTAAGTTGGCTGGTGACTTCAAACAGGCACTGTTTTCGTTCCATAACTCATCAAAAATTTTGTTTTGTGTGTCTATAGAACCTTCGGTGAATTGTGTTGACGATGATCCATCAAGAGCTCCTATGATAGACGAACTCACGTTCATCCGTTCCATCAATTCCCAATCTTTATCCTCCAATTTATTATGCGTTTCATTGATCAACAACGACAACTCATTGACATTCTCTCTGACAAACTGAGAGATGAAGGTGGGAATGGAGAGTATTTTTTTAGAGTCCACAGGCTTTGATAAAGTAGCCAATAAAGCTAGTGCTTGATTCGACATGATATATCTGATCGACTCGTCGTGAATCCTTGCCAAGTTATCCCTCCAATCATATAATACTTCGACGACGGGTTTGATATGATACGGAATATTATACTGAGAAACAATAGGTGCAAATGGTTCTAGAGGGTTGGAAGACATAATTGGGCAAGTGACCAAGCCTCCTTTATTGTTCAAAGGCCTGAACTTTGAATACTCAAACCTTCTTTTGGCCACTTGTCTTGAGTCATACAAAACATCTTGTAGTTTACCGTTATTTTGATCAATGAGCTTGTTCCTTAACTGATCAAAAATATTCAATAGGAAATGTGTATCAGATCTTGCATACGCTAACATTGAATTCGATAACGGTCTTAGTCTCCAATCAGCCAACTGATACTTCTTTGAGGTCTTGAAGTTGGCGAAGGTTTCCAAGAGGTAGGCCAAGGAAAATTTAGGGAGACCCAACTTCTTAGAAGCGTGGTAGGTATCAAATAATGAAACAACATAAAGACCCAAATCCCTTTGTAGCCAAATTATATCCATAAAAGCCCCGTGAAAAACCTTCACAATATTGGGGTTTGTGAAAACGATATTTAATCCTTGTAAATCATCCCTTAATGCTAACGTATCTATTATCCAATCTTTTTCTCTAGTTGATATTTGCATGAGACATACTAAACCGTAATATGTTCGGTAATCGTGGTGCTCTAAGTCAACAGCAATTTCCGACAGTTTGCTCAACTCTTTGATTAGTTGATCTATTTGTTCAGGTTTATCAATCCAAATAGCACTTGTCGTATCCCAAGATTTTGAAGGAATAGGATTTGACTGAGAAAGTACCGATTCCAGATAAGGCTGATTATCAATTTCATATTCATATGGATGGGGAAAAAATGGGGGATCGGATTCCCCAGAGCCTTCAATGCTCTCCGGCTGAACCAATTGAACGGATTCTTCAAACGACCTCAATGAATTGGGTTTTGAAGTAATCTTTGGTTTGAAAGGATTTGCTTCACTGTTATCAACTGATGTTCTGAACTTCAATTGAGGCTTTTCCATCTTTCTGCTGATAGTTTTAGTGTCATCTATAGATACATTGGTGGTTTCTTCCAAATAAGTGAACTTCTTAGTGCCATCACCTTTATTTTTCCTTAATCTTATTTCATCAAACAAAACATCTGCCCTCTCAAATAGGGTATCTAGGGTATTTGATATCACTTTCCAGTTGGAAGCTTCTAATGTGTCATCCCCATGAACATCAAAGTCCGAGTTTTCTGTTTCGTACTCAGAACCAACCTTATTAATCAATTCTTTAGTTATAGCCAAGAGCTTGGAAGACACCTCTCTTGATTCGTCAACTAACTTCAGATCTAAGGACTTATGAAATCCAATGTCAAGGTTCTTTAAAGCACCAGATAGCCGGACGGTCTGTACCACACTCGGAACTATGTCCTTTTGGATAGCTTCGACGGTTGGGTTAGTCATCGTACTAGTGTAGTATTTTCTCATTTTCAACAACTGTGCGAAGTCATCTCATCGCAAGAAAAATTCTTGATTGTAATAAAAGACAACCATGGTTTACACTTGTAATTCATGTAATTTAGGGTTCGAAGATGCCTCCATCCAGAGGGAGCACATGAAAGGAGACTGGCACAGATATAATTTGAAAAGAAGGGTTGCTCAACTCCCTCCTATCGATGAACAATCATTTAATCTAAAAGTTTCGAGTAGTGCTCAAGAATCTAATGCTTCAGACAAGTCTAACAAGAAGGCAGAAAGAAGAAGAAAGAAAGAAGAGCTTTTGGAGCAGAAGCGTAAAATATTAGAAACGGCTAGAAGGGCTATGCAGCAGAAACAAGATGAAAAACTATTCAACGGGGAAAGACCACAATTAGATTTGACAGAGCCAATCATCCAGGAGCTGGAAATAAGGGAGGAGATGACACCCGAAGAACTCGAGGAGAGGCTATACAAGGAAAAGGAAAAGAACAGAGTAGAAATACCACTCACCACTTGTTTGTTCTGTCACCCAAAAGAGAAAGCTGATTTCACCACTATCGATGGAACCATTGAACATATGTTCCAAAAGCATGGATTATACGTTCCTGAAGCTAAATATTTGGTAGATAAAGAAGGTTTGATAAAGTATCTTGGGGAAAAGATCGGTTTTGGTAATGTCTGCTTGTGTTGTTCCTATCAAGGTAGAAATATTGAAGCAGTTCGAGAACACATGCGGATCAAAAGACATATGAGAATACCTTATGAGACAGAAGATGAAAAACTCGAGCTTTCTGAATTCTATGACTTCTCTTCTACCTATAATGATTACGTCAAGGAAGCTGATGCACATGGCCAAGCTGATGGCGGTGACTGGGAGGATATTTCCGGAGACGAAGGAGAGTATGATTCTGATGAAGAGCTACCAGCGGAGGAATCAGGCGCCATTATAAATAACGGATTTGAGTTAATATTGCCTACTGGTAAAGTTTTGGGTCACAGAAGTTTGCAAAGATATTTCAGACAGAACTTGCCTTCTGAAAGAGAACTAAGTGAAGGACAAGGTACAATAATAGCGGCAGAAGACAGACATATGTTGAATGTAAGAGACAAACAGGAATTTGGTATACAAAAGTTGGCATGGAGGCAAGAACAAGTAAGCAACAAGTACTACGAAAAGAAGCTCGCAAAAAATGCAAACAATCAAATGCATTACAGAGACCAATTGTTACAGTAGGATTTCTATAGTCATGATTATAATCTTTATGATATTGCTAGTATAACTCCAGATAGACCTAAGTCAACCAAGAGGTTCACAAGGATTAGCCACACTCCAAAGTAAAGTAGCTTTGGCAGAAAAACAGTCCATATGAACAAATGAAATCTCAAATTATAGCAGGAGAGTATCAAGCTGGCACAACAGATAGAGTAGAAGACAAGGAGGATCAATACCCTCAAATTGAGAAGTTTAAACTTGATTCCCTTGAAATTGGCCAAGTCGTCGCCAAATTTATTTATCTTAAAGTTGATCAAATTGGTTTCAAAAATCAATTGTATTGAGGACAAAGACCAGAAAATCGGACCACTGAAATTGGATATGAAGGTCAATAAAGCTACCTTCTCAATTTTATAGGAATTTACTCCATTGTAGGAATTTGACAAATCTACTGTTGCTAACAGATTTGTTCCACCCATAGAAAAAAAGGATAAGTTGGAGACTAATAGGGTAAATATTGAAACTGTGATGACCAAGTGATCCAACTTCAAAAAATACTCCTCGTTCCTAAGGATAATTTTGCTGAAGTGATATTTTATCACAAAAAATAGTAGGAAAATAGGAATCAACTCAGCTTTGGTTTGGTTCATCAAGAACAAAGTGCACAAGTTAACCAAGTCAGAAACTAAACCTATTCTGAAACCCCGTAAGAATTTAAAAAGTATTCTCAAAACAATAAGGGTCAAAATTCCTATTGAACAGTTGTTTGACAAAGAAACTAGCAAGTTTGAAATGAGATTCTTATCAAACTCGTGAACGTCAAAGGATAGAAGGTTCCAACTAACAAAAGCATTCAATGAGTCGGGAATATGGTATCCATCCAAATATGCCTGGAGCAATTTAAAAGTGAATGATAGAGTAGCGAGGATACTTATACTGACGAAAGTGATACCATTATTGATGTCATTTTTTAAGTATGAGACATCGTAAGAATTTGCTGTGATCAGAAAATTAAAACAGTGTCTTAAGGAACCCTGGAAGTATATGAAGACACCACAACTGGCATAAGTGAGACCGATGAGGGTCCACAATATAGGTTGGTTTTCCAAAAGAAAAGTGCTGAAGACGTAATAGTCATTAAATTTCTGCCCAGTGTTGGACCAGGCCCTAATCATCCTAAGGGACGATAATATAACGAAAAAGCTTGAAGGAAGTTGAAAATGATTGTGTTTGAATAAGTAAATCAAGAAAACTGAACTAAACAACCACCATAAATGGTGTTCCTCTTCCACTAAAGATGATCCGTGGAAATGTAAAGAAAATATTGTAACGGCTATTTGTAGAACGAGTGTACTCTTACTTGCAAACCCGAAGTTGAAATAAAACAAAACACAAGCAACACATGCAATGGATCCAGTAATTGAAATGTATAGATTGGAATAATTGTAGTTAGAGGATGTTTCAATTAAAGTTTCTTGAATTCTGGATAGAAAATTGTAATAATCGTCAATGGTCCTTAAACGGCTGGTATCTCCATCAAACACGATACCCTTATCGTTTAGACGAAATATATTCAAGAATTGCTTACAGTTATGCAAAAGGATATTTTTTTGGGACTTTTCTGGGAAAAGACTCAAAAACTGTCTTATCACAATTCCCAAATTATTCTTGGGGATTGGAAAATTCAACAATAAAGCAAGCGTGGGTATAATGTCTATTTGATTGATTTTCTGGTAGTATTTGAAGCTTTCATCTGAAGGGAGCGGAGCCTTCAAATTCAACTCAAGTGTTTCGAATTTGGGAGATATAAATAACAAACCTGCGCTTGTTTCACCTGATGAGGAACCTCCATGATTTCCTATCTCATTCATTCCATGGTCTCCCATGACAAGGAAGAGAGTGTCTTTGTGTCTTGAGGAGCTTTGGAGGAAGTTGAAGATTCTCTTTATGACATCGTCCATTTCTTGATGTTTAAGACTCATGAATCTAGATTTGGGACCTGTCTTGTGTCCAATATGATCTAAACCTAGATAATGAAGAAATAGACCATCCCAATTAGATCCGGATACTAGGTTTTCATCTAAGTGCCTTGTGACATTGTTGTCAACTTCATAAAAGTCACTGACATAAAATGAGTTGGTTCCATCTGTGGAATCGAAAAAGTCAGGGAATAATTTGAGCCAAGTATCGTCACCATAAAAATTGAGAGTCTTGGGTACAGCCAGGGATTGCTTAAACTGATGAAGCCAGTTGTCTTGATTTAACAAGCCTTGAGACTTATCTTTGTCATCAGCAATGTTTAAAATTGCATCAAGAAAGTTGGGTGTAGTACCCGAAGTAATACCTTTCAATCTGGGCAAAGTGACTGTAGGGGGGTTTGAGAAGGCCGTAAAAGGGATGGCATTGTTGGAGTTGATTAATTGATGCACAAAGGTAAAATTAGAAGCCGATTCACTGAATAGAAAGTCTGATCGAAGAGCGTCTATAACCATAACCACTACTTTGTCGAAGATCGGTTTTTGAGAACCAAGCATAAGATCATCACTGAACCCCGATAGAATCCTTTTCGAAGGAAAGAAACCCTTAAGGAACAACAAAAAAGAGCCGATATTAATACATAGGAGGAGTATTACCGGGATCCACGACAACTTCATTGTGACGATACTATGTAAGATTTTATACACGTCTGGTGAAAAATTGATCGCGCATGTTAGGAACACACCCTCGAACAAATGTACACCTGTTGGAACATGCCCAAGCGGAAGCTCTAACAATCTCACCTTGTCAACTGGATTTACATATACATAATTCCCGGCCGTATGTAATGTACCTTGAAAGCTTTTTATACTACATTGGGAGTCAAGTTGTTTCAAAGGTATTTGAACGCAAGGGTTCTTTCCACCAAAATTCATTTTGAGCTGCATTTTTTGTTGAAGCTACCCAATGATGTAGATGTGTACGGCGCATCGATTTTGCTAATATTGGTTAAGCACACAGAGCGTATCTATCCGCTAAGGATCAGATAAATTGGGGTATGTTTGTTCATGAAAGGGCAAAGTTTGCTAATCTCATCCCAAAAAGGAGCTTGAAATATGGAGGTGTCGAGTGTCTAGCTTGTCGCTCTCTTAACATCTTCACTACAAATCCCCTGAGTCCTGTTAACATAAGTATTATCACTATCCAAATGTCGTATATGTGTGCTATCAATTTCGCCCCACAGTAATAAATGTAGTAGAAGGCTAGGGCTAGAAAAAGAAATAATTTCTCAAGTTCCCCAATCGGGAAGGTCAAAGCTGATTCGCTTAGACTTCTCAAAAAGGTAATTGCAACAGTACTATCGAATTTGCTGGCATTTCTGATTGGAAGAACGTAAACTCAAGATTGCAATACCTTCTGTACGGCATCTAAAACCAGATTCCGTGACATATACTGATTACGAGATAACATTATTGATCTGAGTTTGGAAGCCGCTAAGATTCGTGCTGTTATACTGAGGAGATTAGAAGAGTAAACTTTTTTCGCTTTTATTGTGCTCAGAATGATAGCGGAGATAGCGTCGTGCTAGATACGAACGAGGGAGCTAATGTAGAATAGAAAAGTAACAGATCAGTACCTCAAGATAGTCGAGAAGAGCAACAGCTTCTCGTACTCTACATAGCCTGCTGTTGTTAATCCCAGCGCCTATCGGATAGTCAAGAAAAGCACCATCCGCATTTGCATTTTTTGGAATTGTTTTATTGATAAGAACTCTTCAGCTGGATTTGCAGATAAATAAAGAAAAAGAAAAATCAACGCTGCTAGCGAGAAACTATATAAATTGTCTACCTCCATTTTTAAAAGGTACTTGTGGAAATTGTCGTGACTAGTTTTGCAGAAACACTTTCACCTGAAAGTAGAAAATAAAGAATACTTGCTCTGAAATGTCAGACGAGGAAGCCAAGCTACAGTCGGTCAAGTCCAATGTTCATGTGGATGGTTTACATATCCAATCAATATTATCCAATAGGGGCATCACGATCAATGTCGATCATGAAGTGGATGCTGATGAAGCCATGATATTGGCTCTTGGTTATAAGCAAGAGTTCAAGAGAGAATTTAACATGTGGACCGTGTTTGCAGTATCTTTTAGTGTTTTAGGGTTGTTACCCTCCATTGCAGCTTGTGTCGATTATCAACAATTGGTTGTAGGTGCTAGTCCTATTCCTTGGCTTCTAGCTGTTCTTTTCATTATTTCCGTTGCCTTATCCATGGCTGAAGTTGCCAGTGCTTTTCCAACCAGTGCCGGTACTCCTTATGCTGTTAGCCAGTTGGCCCCAAAGAAAATTGCTCCTGTGATGACGTGGTTAACTTGCTGGTCGAACTGGCTATGTCAAGTTACCGCTAGTCCTTCTGTCAACTATTCCGGAGCTTCTTTGATTTTTGCATTAATCACTTACAATAAGCCAAGCTTTCAACCAACAGTTGGACAATCATACGCCTTGACTTTGGGTATTCAGTTCACTCACGGGATCTTAGCATCTTTGCCAACTAAATGGGCTGCCAGAATCAACTCTGTTGGGACTATTGCTAACATTTTGTTTTTGACTATTGTTTTTGTGATGATTTTGGCTGGCAATAAACGTCAAGAAATTTTTGCAGACAACCCTGACTTCCCTGGCCTTACCAAATTCAACAGTAACGGTTCCGCGTGGGGATTGTACAATCAGACCGATTTCCCCACTGGCGTTGCTATGTTGATGTCTTTCTTGGGTGTTATTTGGGCCATGAGTGGTTATGATTCCCCTTTTCATTTGTCGGAAGAATGTTCGAATGCTGCAGATGCCGTTCCAAAAGCTATTGTTATGACAGCTGTAGGGGGAGGGATCATTGGTTTATTATTCATGTTTGCTATGTCTTACACAGTGGTGAGCCTCGATTTGATTGCTGAAGACCCTCTTGGTTTAGGCCAAAGTTTCGTCAACTATTTGGCCCAAGTTCTCGAAAAGAAAGCTATAAATAGTGCCGTCGCCATGACCATCATTGCCTCGTATTTTATGGGAGAGTCATGTTTGTTGGCCGCATCGAGAGTGACATTTTCATATTCAAGAGACGGCATATTCCCCTTCTTTTCCAGATGGGGTGCTATTGTGAATGACTATACTAAGACTCCAATATATGCGGTGTGGATCAACTTCTTTCTTGGTCAATTATTTTTATTGTTGATGTTTGCCAACGATACTGCTGTCGGTGCCATTTTCTCTGTGGGTGGCATTGCAGGTTTTGTCTCCTTCATTACCCCAGTAATATTTAAGGTTACTAATGCCTATCATACATTCAAGAGAGGTCCTTTCCACTTAGGTGTGTGGTCCAGACCAATTGGTTTCGTGAGTATTGCATTCGTTGTAGTCATGATTCCAATTTTATGTTTCCCATACGTGGATGGTAAAGACTTAACCTTGGTTGAAATGAACTGGACAGTTGTGGTATATTTCGGACCAATGCTTATGGCCTGGGTATACTACATTGTAGCAGCACACAAATGGTACAAAGGTCCAAGATCCAACTTGGATGAGAACACAATTACTTACGACGATGCTGATGGCATTCCCGATGAAAAAATTTACGCCAAAGAGGATGTTTCTAGTATTAGGGCCAGCGATTAGCGACTAACTTCAATTCTCTTTACAATTCGATATATAACTATTTTAAACGCTACGAAACATTAAATGAAATGTATTGCGAATTACTTTATTCCGAAACTGTATGCTTCCGGGTCTGCTACATACCAAACATCTCCCTAGTCCAGGCACCTCAACCGAAGGGCAGTGCGAGAGTCCTAAAAAATGGTGTTGATCACCGCGGGATCTGTAGTGTGCATTTACCGCCCTCTTCCCACGTTTCCCAGACGCAATATTTTGGCATTTGCAAGCAACAGCTCAACTTGGTTTTCCCTTATAGCTTGTTAGAATACCTCGACTAACTCCACTTTATAGAAGAACAATATTCCCACAGGTTCCTTCTAGTCGAATTTACAAGGGAATAGAATAGTGCATATTGTATGGTATCTATATCTCCTTAAATTATTGTCGTACATTTTGTTCACTCAAAGTATCTGTTTATGCTATAGCTTTATGCAATAAGAATACCTCATATAAAATGGCCACCACGTCAACCACATCGACGTCTGTGCATAGCACACCATCTATATCCCCGAGAGACGCACATCAATTACGCCAATACCAAGAATATCATCGTTCAAAGCAAAGATCATCAGATGAGTCGAGTCCAGCTAATGATCCATTTTTGCAGAGATATGTAAAGAGCAACTATGTGTTAAACTTCAATAATTCATCATACACCAATGCCATCTACTCGAAGTATTTGACTAATAGTCTAAAGGTTGATCACAAGTCCAGTAGAAGTACTCAACAGAATAAGAAGTTTGTTATCCCCAGCCGAAGACGAAAAAGCAAGTTATTGACCATATATGACCAGAAGTCCTCTGGATCAACTTCATCTGATACCTCACCAACTTTCAAAGACTCATATGAGCATCAAAAACAAACTCATTTCATAAAGACTTCGGATTTAAAGGCTGATGTATCCGAGTTGACCAGCAAAAAACTAATAAAGTTCGTGCCTTATAATTTCGCAAAGTGTAATATCAATGATTTGATAGTGTTGATATCCAGGATGTTGACAAACCTCATAAATTTGAACAACAAATTGGTTCCTGATTGTATTATCAACGAAAATAATGAAGATAAGAAAAAGAACTCACTTTTAACAAGGTACCACTCCAGAACACCTCCTAATATCACAGTCATAAATTACATTACTAGATTGACGAAGTTCAACAACTTTTCAAACGCTAATCTTTTGACATGCATTTACTATATTGATCTATTATCTTATAACTACCAACCATTTTTTACATTGAATAGTTGGACTGTACACAGATTTTTATTGGTTTCCACAATGATATCCCAAAAGTCCATGGAAGACTACTTTTTTACGAATGAACACTACGCCAAGGTTGGTGGTGTAGCTTTGAATGAATTGAATTATCTCGAAATTGATTTTTTACAACGAGTGAATTGGAGGTGTATTCCTTATAAGACAAACAGTAACGGTAAAACTAGCATCAAAGATTCCAAGGAAATCCTCGACTTATATTACAGACAATTGATTGAACTAATGGGCCAGAATTGCAAAGAAAATGAGTTCGATTATATATTTGAAAGCTCAAATGAATCAATGAAAGTTGACAAATCAGTCAGCGCCACTAATGACATTAATGATTATGATAACGACTGCTATTCGATTGATAAATCGAAATTCAACAAGCAGGGATTGAGTGTAGATGCATCTTCGTCACCCCATTTAAAAAGAAGATACCCGAATTTGTAATTTTACAATATATATCTCAGTCTAGGAGTGAACAATTTCCATGCTTAAATCATTTGTTTAATAGACTTGTGGGTTAAATGCGCTTATATTTTTACAGGCTTTACCTAGGGTTATTCAACAAGTCCCTTGTCTGTTTGAGAATAGGGATCTCATTGCCATCATTGCTGGCTCTAGAAGATTCATTAGGTTCAGTGGGGGTTTTGGGTCTGGTCAGGCCGATTGATGTACGAGGTCCTTTTTGCCCCATTTCACGACTTGTAACATTTTGCTTTTGCTTACTGTTTTGATCATATGGATAATGTCTACTTGACAATGCTATTCTTTCTTTCGAAGAGTTATGAGTTGAGCTTCTGGATACCACTTCTTTTGTAATAGCCTTAGTCATTGCAGATAAATGCTTCAAGTATTGCGTGGGGTTCGGCGATTCTCTTATGATCTTGTAAAAGAGCATCCATCTGTCATCAGCAGAAGTTGGCAACTTGAACAAATCCAACTTCTTTTCATTGACTAAGTGTCGAACGGTGATAGTGTAGCTTACAGTGTCTTCACACTCAACAGTAGATCTGTTGAAATTATCCAACAGCTTTTTATAGGCTTTCAATATTTTCCTCCTGGCACTAATCAATCCATTTACGTCATCTTTGAATTTGTCGCTGGATTCTCTCAAGTCACTATTGAAATTTGACCTTAAATTATCCAAGTTGTCCAATTGCTCCCTCCTTAGGGGAACAGCATTGACCTTGATTGCACAGAATGGTAGGTTTTCCACAGTTTCCAGCTTCAAAACAATTCTAAAGTTATCAGTGTTGAGGTCTTCTTTAACCATATCAAGAAGTTGTCCCCAAATCTTCAAACTAAACTTGAACTGATTGTCCGCAACGTAGGATGCTATCTTTGACTGATCAAAAAAAACCCTATCAATATCCGTCAAATCCAAGTACTCAAAAGCAAGAAACAGTCTGATGTTGTGAAAAGCCAACAATATTCCACTCATTTGACCAATTCTAGCTTGGAATGAGTATTTAAGCAAAGCACCAGTCCTTATTAAATCATCAAATTCATCAAGGTAGAAAAACTTTTTGGAATAATGTGTGTCTTTCATATTTCTATTCCCAAGATCATATCTGATTTCCGAAATAGCCCTGCTTTTCAAATCAAAGGTCCCACTACCGTGTAAATCTGGGCTGTAACAATCTAATTGTGACCTCATCAAGAATTTGTCATATTTGGATATATTATAGATATTTTCTGGATTTTTGAATTTTTCAAACTTAATCAAACTCTTAAGATGTTCCGGATCTTCGTCAATATCCCTTTCGACATTACTTGCTGACAAACTGCCGTTGTAGATGTTCTTAAAAGTTTCAATGTCTTGAGAATCGTTTGTCAACGCTATTTCTGCAATATGACCGAATTCGCTCAAAAAGTGATCCATATCGCATGACTTGTCAACCTCTATGGCATATATGTCATCATCGTGGTCCTTTTTGCTCACTATTATGCTTGAGGGTATGCTACTTATAAGATTTGTAAAAGTTCCGAATTTAAATCTTAAGGGGGAAGGATTTCTGGTATCGAATGCATTTAATAACATGTAAAATTGGAAAAGAGTGGATGTCATTGATGATGTGGAGGAATAGTATTTGGCGCCATGCTCCTTCGATAATTTTAGCAAAGATTTATCTTTTGAAGGACTGACAAACGTGCCTGTGAGGCCAGTTTTCAAACTCTTGAAATCGTCTAGCTGGTCAATTTTGTCAACCAGTTTATGGAATTGAAATTTCTTGTCACGAGATAAATACAGATATTGTACTCCCTTCATCTTCAACACCTTTTCTAGTCCATGAGATAGCCTAGGTATGGCCAGTTTATCTATCGATAAAACCTGCTTTATGGAATCGTTTGTACTTATTCTCTTTGTAAAAACTTTTTGTTTGGGCTTGGAGAGTTTGGCGACTTTCTTAAGGTAATCTACTGCTTCAGTGGGTATCGCTTTGTCCAAATCTTTGGGGACCTTTGAGCCCTTCGATCTAGAAGGGACATCAAGGTCTTCAGTTGTGATAACTTCATCTATGTCATGTCTGTTGATGCGCAAACGATTCTTTAAGGCACTCGAAAGCTCATCAGCTGATACTTTAGCTTCACTGAAAGACACACAGGAGGCCGAAAGGTGCCTACGCCCTGTTTGGCACCTAACGAAGTGTGATTTAAGCATGAATAGTTACTTTGATTAATTTAGATTTTTTGTCGCGATGAGAGATTAAGAGTTACTTAAGTCCATAACTTTGACCATTAAACATTCATATATTACATTAAAACATCTTCCCTTTCCAGTACAACTTAGTTGTATACTCTTCTGTCAAGTTCCCTTAGAACATTGGCTACAGATTGCACTTCAACCTGCATACCTCTTGTAGTAAGCTTTCCCACTAAGGTACTAAAGTCAACGGAATTAAATTTTTTATGTCTTGAAAGCGTTTTGTAAGCATCAGCACAAGGAATAAACATCGTGCCATTATTTGCCATGAGTGTCATACTAGAAGTAGGCGTGGACAAATTCGTGGAGTCCGAAGGTGTCGAAGGATTCAAACTAGACGCAGTGAGAGGTGGTAGATCTTTGGGAGAAGCAGTGCTTGTCCTAGTACTTCTTGAACCTTCTCTTTCATTGGATTCCTTAGCTTTGTTAGCAACAGTGGTACAGAACAATGTAGACATGGGGTCCATTTGACATTGCAGACATGCTCCGGGATTACCTGTGCAACCCGACTCTGTGGTACCGTTGTTATTTCCATTGCCAGGCATACCTGTCGGGTTGCTACTAGTTGGAGTTCCTATAGTCGGAGTCATGACAGTAGGAACAGCTCCAGGAGTTAAATTAGTGATATCTCTGATTCCGACAGAAGGGCCAGGGTGCATGACAGGCAAAGAGGTCTTTCTGATAGCGGAAGAAACTTGGATGGGGGGTAATGTCTGGTCATCAAAATCGTCGCTGTCGTCCTCGTTGTGGCTATCATCATCATCATCATCATCATCATCATCATCCTGTCCATGATTATTGATGTTATTATTGAGGGATTCATTTAAGCGAGCAGCTTCCTTTGCAGCTTCTCTACAAACACACGGTGTGTCATCAGAGCAGAATCCACAATTATCCACTGGTGAGCTCTCGTCAAACTTGGACTCAGTAGGCACAACCTTTTGGGTCTCAGTCTTCTTGAAATTAGGTAGAGCTCTTTTATGAAACTTCTTAGTGAAATCAACTTCCTGGTTGGAGGATTTACGCTTCAAGGATACAGCTTGCATGGGCTTGAACTTGGACAATGTATCTACTAAGTTGCCAGCAGAATTATGCTGAAATCCCTTTTCTTTGATTCCTATCGACTCACACAAGCAATCGTCTTTCATGCAAACACCACAATCAAATTCCTCATTATGCTCTTCAATCTTGAGGTTTCTTCCAACAGATGATCGGGAATGTCTTTTGAAATTCATCGTAAGGTTTGGAGGAGAGTCAGCAGATGCAGAAGGAGCGGGGCTGATTTGTTGAACTGAGTACATAGATGTTGTAGGAGAATTGGATGCCAAATGAGTCGGAGAATGGGACAGTATCTGACCGTTGTTATGAGAGCCAACTGCTCCTCCGTTGAGGCCTCCTAAGTTCGAGCCACCCAAAAGAGTAGAACCTCCACCACTTCTATGTATGGAATGGACCTCGGATTTCAACTGTTCGAGACTCTTAATTAAGTACTGATTCTCCAACTTCAACTTATTTATAGTGTTGATTAAACCCATCTCTTTAACATCGCGTTCCTTTTCCACCTCTAGTAGTTTTGACTCAAGTTCCTGGACACGGGTAGCTCTTCTTTCTCTGAACGCTCTTTGGGCGGCCCTATTTTGTGCTTTTCTCTTCGAAGCTGGAGTATCAACGCTCGGCTTTCTTCCAGGTTTAGGTCTGGGCGGTAAAACCCATTCTTTGGATGTCATTATACTGGAACTAAGGGTACTGACTGTACTAGCAGGCGCCATAGACGAGGGAGGTCTCAACTTCACCAGCACAGGAGGAGAAGATGCTGCTGGACTGTTTCCCGTGGCTGAAGAAGGAGAGTCTATCAGGCTAGCAACAGGCCGCCCCGCAGTTTGTCTGGGAGCAATAACTGGTTTCGACATAGTAGAAATCAGCTTTATCGATTATTTGGAAAGAAATCAAAGATAAAAAGGATGAATAATAGCGGAAGTCAAATGAACAAGAAAAAATTACTTGAACGAGGAGGTGAAAACAAAAACAGCCAATGAGCGAAGTATAATAACTTTAATAATCAGAAATTTCACCACCACAAAGCTAAAGCTCCAACACAATATAACTTCTATATAGGGTGAATGGTGGAATTTTAGTCGCTTGTGTTTAGAATGATGCGGTAATGTCCCCTGCTCATGAAAATTTTTATCTTTTCCATCAGTGTAGCCAATTAGAGTTCCGCGTAATCGGATATTCGGGTTATTATCTGATAGATCAATTTTGAGAATTTGAACTCCTCATTCCCTTTGTAGTTACCGCCAAGATGTAAAGAAAAGGTCACCTAGGTTGGATGCAATGTAGAGGATTAGCATCAACGGAGGATTGGCAAGAGGTGTCAGTTGGGAGAGAAGAGTGAAGAAATTAGAGCGTTTCGATACCAGTAGGACAAAGATCTTTACGATTCGGAGAATCAAATTCCATCTAAATGCAAAATTGTAGTTCAAAAGGTGCTACTACAGTGATTTTGAGCATAAGGCTGGACCTACAACGTTGAAATATGCGGACATGAGGTTGCGGTACCGGCGCGGCCCTCTTTTAGTTTAAGTTCAATTAGGAGGTTTTTTCGCAGCCAATTTTACTCTATGCTGTTTAAAATCTGTGCTAGGTTGATTATATACATTTATACAAGTTCTTTGTCACATTCACTTCTTTGAAGTGGAATCTTCAGAATCATTAGAGGCAGCAGCAGCTCTTTCTTGTTGAATTCTGGCGATATCTTCAGGCTTTGGAGCTCCTTCAGTCATCCATTTGTTCAAAGTAATCTTGCCAAATTCATCCTTTAACTTCTGTTCTTCTTCCAAAAATTTCTGAGAATTTTCCTGCAAATATTTCTGAAAATGTTGGTACTGCAATTGTCCATGCTCTCTGATTATATCCAAAGGCATTTTTGGCTCTTTGTTGATCAGCGCAGAAGGAAGACCCATTAATTTGGCCAAGAAGTTACCTGCATTTGGTCTATCAGTGAAGAGGTGCTTGTTGTCACGCTTCCATTGTTCCCTTAATCTGTTTTCACGTTTCTGGTACTCTTCAATCAATTGGTATTTATCGCTGAATGATTGCAAAATAGGTCTGACATCCTTGACATTTTGAGTAGCTAAAAATTCCAAGAAAGGAATCAATTGGATTAACTTGTCATCAGGTTGCCCATCCCATGGTTTCATTGGGATGGCATTTTCAGGTTGTAAGGACCAACTCTCTTCATTGACGTCCACTAAAACAACTTTAGATAAGTCACGGTTCAACAAGGACAAGTCCTTGATTAACTTACCATCCTTGTAACGACATGCTTCTCTAAACAAAGCATATGAAATGTATGCGTGAAATGGGTCCAACTTAGCGACGGTTTTTTCACTGAAAATTTGGGAGTTAGAACCAAACACAACGATTTCATAGTACTGAGATAAGTATCCTAAAAAGTAATCCAAACCAGGTCTCTTACCGGTTCTCCATCCATTCTTGGTATCCCAGTCAGAATGGATCAACAAATCGTCCAATGTCAATACTAAAGTTAATGGTCTTCTGTAAGGTTCGGGGGCTGGTGGGGGTAACAAGTTTTCAAATACTGGTTCACTAAAGAAGTCGAAAAGAGAGCCTAACCGTCTGCTCATTCTATCGTACATGGCTTGTGGTGTATATCCGTTGGGAACGTTCGCGCCGTTCAATCTGGTCTGCTCTTCTTCGGAGTCCCAATCTCTGCTTAAATATCCTAAGCCTAAACCACCACCAATGAAACTCGCAATATAGAACCAATTGGCAGCCCTTTCTCTTTGCTTGTCTTTCGAGGTTTGGACTCTTCTTCTCCTTTTTCCATCTTTAGATTTACCAGATTCAGGCTCTTTCCCTTCTTCACCTTCTTGTGCTTTGCCTTCTTCGAAACCAGCTTTAGCTAATAAATCATCTGTTAAGACCTTTTCCTGTTTTGGTGACTCTTTTTGTTGTAATAATCTGGTATTTTGAGAAAACAGCCTTACAGCCAAGGGCATTTGACGAAAATCAACAGATTTGCGTAAACCGATTCTGCCAAGTCCCCTCTGCCTAAGACTTTGCTTGATTAAATCTCTGAACATTGATTAATATGAATGGCAACTGTTGAAAATTTTTTCACGTCTCAAATTGCACTGCGAAAATTAGTGATTCATGGGGATATCATCTACTGATGTTTAAGACAATTGAAAAAGCTTTGGCCTCAGTCAGGAGGATAGACCAAAAGTTCACAGAACTAGAAAAGACAGATGGTCAGAAAAAAGTGGCCAAATTACTAGAGCTCACTCAAGACAAACCGGAAATACATCAGCTTATTGTCAAGTTTCTCAAGAATTTAGATTCCATAGGAATTAATCAAGAAATGCCTAGAGATCTTACAGGTTTGAAATTTAAATACTGGGCTAGAGCACCACAGCTTCAGCAGTTGCATGCAGTGATATGGGAAATGTGCAGATATTCTGATGTGAGCCAAAGAAATCATCGGCTCTACTACAACCCAAAGGATATTGGTCTACTAGATCCAAAAAACTTTCCATCAAATTACTATAATAGATACGTAAAGAAATGAAGATCAAGGTTTAGGAATATGCAAGCTCTTGGAAATTTCTCCACAACCTTGAATAACGAATAACACACTAATCGAATGAAATTCTAAAAAAGTGTTTTGTAAGTAAATATCACCTGGCAAATTGTCCAAGATCTGGTTCTTGTACACTAAATAGGCCATGAACACCACCCAAACCAAATTCGTTGGCACCGGTAACCCCTCAAAGTACTTGGACTTCCCAGTCTTGTCTTTGGGGATATTGTTGGTAGAGATGTTGAATCTTGCCAACCTAGTTAATCCACATAAAACCCAGAAGGTCAACATCAATACGTCAATAGTACTCCTGAAACCAATTGCAAAAGCAATGGTGGCTGGAGAAACAGAAAAACTAATCAAGTCGGCCAAGGAATCCAATTCCTGACCCATAAGACTACTCTTGTTTCTCAACCTGGCAACCCTCCCATCGAAAAAATCGAAAAAGAGTCCCAAGCAAATGAAAAAATGTGCTCTTTGCACATACTTTTTATCGTCTGTCAACGCAAAACGAAGACAACTGATAATGGCGTAGAATCCACTGAAACCATTGAGTAATGTAATGAAATCAGCCATGTGAAGGTTTCTAACTAATGAAAAATGCCTGCTATCCTCAATAAATGCAGTGTATTCATGTTTTTCAGGTCTCGGTAAAGGTTCTTGATTGGAAGAAAGCGAGAACAACGAGGACGATCTCCTGATAGGAATACGTGGGATTTCAGAATCGGTCAATTCATTGTCAGAGTCAATTGCAGACTCGGGTTTCTTGATACCGGTAGAATAACTCATGTTTAACTGATAAATGTTTTAACAGCAGTGTGAATTGTTTTAATCTGTGGAATTTTACCGCGTGTGATCCTAGCAAAAAAAGTTCTTGTATTGCTTTCAATTACTACACGCATTCTCTTATTAGATTGCCTCCAGTAGCAGTGAAAGTACCCATTTGGTAATCTATATCTATATTTTATCTAGGCTACATATATCGTCATAACTAGTCTTTGTCAGTCTCGTCACTGACAAAAAACTTTGGAACGAGATTTTCGTTTTGCTGCAAAAACGTATTGATTTTGGAAGCATTGTTGGATCTTGTAGATTCCAAGGACATCAAACTAGTGTTCGAATTGGTTCTTGGAACAAGATTGTTCAATGTCAAATTGTAAGTATTTGGCTCCCCATTTTTGAGGTTCAATTCCGCAGTTGGTAGGAGGCTTGTGCTCGAAATGGAGTCTAATGAATTAGAATGTTGGTGGAGTGAAGCATCCAGCACACTTGGTGACTGTTGTACTTGAATTTGAGGATTGGAACTCCGTTCACCGGGGGAAATTTTGTCACCTTGGAGTCTAGCTTTCTCCGACTTTTTAAGTTTCAAGTCTATCAACATCTGTTGCTGCTTCAAATGCTCTTGTTGGAGCCTGAGATAATCTTCATGTTGAGAAGAGGCGTCAGCACTCGAGCTTCTCAAATTCGAATGTGACGTTTGAGGACTGGTTGGCACACCAAAACTGGTGAATGAATTATCAAATGGGTTTTTATCAGAGCCAGAACTGGAAGGCGTTTTTACTTGAGGAGTGAAAACTCCTTGGAGCGAGGCTTGAGCACTTTCATCACCAACCGACAAATTCAGGATATTGGGCAATGTGAGGGTTGAGGAATTACTTCCGTTAAATGATCTGGGAATACCAGAGGAAATGGGTGTGTTCAAAGCCGACGAAGAAGGGGAAGAGTGTGCCAATTTTGTTTCATTTCTTGTGGCCAATTTTCTTTCAACGAACTCAAATCTAGACAAGTTGTCTGCTTCGAATTGTAATAAATCCGTTAGATCTGTGACCCAATTGTTGAAGTCAGAAGCATTGCTGCACTTAAAACTCGACAGTTTACCATTGCTCAATTTAACAAGATTAAACTTGAAGCTTTTCTCATTTTTTACTACAATCTTGTAGTTGTTAAGATTGAATGATTTCAATGGTATATCATTGTGACTTATGAATCCCGCCAACTTTGTTTTCGATCGTTCGTGGTTGCCCCCATTGTGACCATTACCATGAGTTCCATTGGCTTCTATCTTGAATTCATGTAAAAAGTTACACGTTAATAAGTAGTAGTATCTGTTGTAATTTTTTAACAATTTGGACTTTTTGTAGATAATCCCAAATCTTATGCACTTGTTATGCACTGAATTCGAATAAGGGAGCACTATGCTCCTGAAATGTCTTACTTCTCTCCTCGGGTTAATATTTGACGGACCATGTATGTTGATGAAGTTTGGGTTCCCCATGATAAAATGCTCCCATTCTTGGCTCGAATTCAAATTGACACTCAATTTAAGACTTTTGCTAACGCTCATGTTTTCAAATCGGTCTAAAATTTGGGATAATTCCTTCAACACATACGTGAGTAGATCTTTGGAAATATTCTGCAAGTTGATGAAAGCAGCAAATAAATAGTTCTCTTTGATAAGTTGATTTTTTATTTGGTAATTCAACCTCAATTTTATCAAAAAAGGGTCTTCATGCTTGGCCAACAGGTCACCAAAGTCGTCATCGTCTTCATCACCACCATTATCAAGTATGATATTGTTTGTGTTGTAAACCTCTACTGACTGAGTGTAGGATTTCAAGAGAGCACCAGTTTTGCTTATTTCTTTCAAAATCGAATCATTGACAAAGCTGTCATTCTTTAAGCTCAGTTTGATCTCCTTGATCTTGATAGATAGGTTTTTCAGAAGGCTTTCGAGCTTTGGAACAAGCTTTGTCAGCAATTCTTTGTAATGCTTCATGTTCACCAGGTGCAACGTTTGATGGTGGGTAATAATAGCTGAGTTGATCGAACTAACCGCATCATTTCCCCCGGTCTTCAAAAAATTGTGGTTAGAGCTCGACTTGGTTTTGAAGAGATTGGGCCGTTTCGAAAGTTCGTTGGGCGTTGTAGTGCTGGAAGCTGGAGGGGACAGGGCCGAGTTCTTGGTTAGGTAGCTAGTATAAGAACTCAATAGTTGGTGATTCAAATTGCTCTCAAACTCCTTTACTAATGCTATTTCTCGAAAGTAATGTAATAGATTCTTGATAAGGATCTTATAATTACGAAAGAAAAGCACAAGTTCATCTACTGGACGTGCGTCTTGACTTGGTAGGTTATTGTAGAAGGGAGACTGAGGATTTGTTGAAGGAAGTATATCTTCTTTGACAAACTCCATATCACTAGTAACAGATAGGCCAGCTGATTCTGTAGGAGATTATGACAGTAGGTGATTTGGGATCTTAGACAGCTGATTAGAAATAAACCTAGTGGTGATGCTTACAACACACAAGATCAAATTTCAAGTGTTTCGTTCTTGAATGTTAAAGAATGGGAGAGTGAGTATTTATATTTAGACACTTCGCAACTCGCAGGCAGGTTCGCCGCCCTTCAGTGTGTGAGTATTCAGGCGAACATTTTTTGCTACGTCCGTCAGGAGGCGGGTCACATGACGACTATTCGGCTCAGAAAAGTCTAGGGCCCAGATTAGCAGGGTTTATTGCTACGATACATGAGGCTCTGCTCTGAAGGGGGGATTTTTACCGTGTAGGAAAGTAAATAGTTTGGGCTCTTTATCATTTTATAAGATGGCTGCTGCGGGTATTTAAGCAGGGTGCTGAACATTTATTTTCATCACTTAACAACGTCTAAGTTTGCTGATTTGTTCACTTTCGTGACTAAGTAAAGTCATTGATCAACAACGAAGTAGATGCGACAGTTGGAGTTACCGAGCTTTTTACAGAGTTAAATCTGCCCGCGCAATTGCCCGGTTCCAACGGAGTTGATAGTTTTGCAGCTATCTGCCACTTTCGCAAAAATGTGTGGAGGTTTAGTATGGGGACGAGCTATATGGTTAACAAGAAATGATATTGAGATGTTACAGAATAGCAGAATTTTGTTGATCCATACATTTACTCTATATAGTATAGTAGAAGAATTTTTACCTCTTCATCCATGCCACAATCTTGGAAGCGTACTTTCGAGAATTGGGAGTAGGAGTGATTTTCGGAGATATTGCCAATTGTTCCCACATCGACAAGGTTGACACACTTCACATCCGCATGTCTTAAAACCGGCAGAATTCTGTCCATCTAGTTCTTCCGTTTACTTCTTCCGGATTTCTCCCCAGTTTTAAGACTAACACTAGCCACTAGTTTATGGTCGTCCATACCAAAGCTTATTCGAGGGGAGGTGTCGCACTGAAGCTGTTTATAGCTCACTAATTAGCTCTCTTATGGGCAAGAGGTGATTGTTGATTCGCCAAAATACCATCGGTAAAATCAAATAGGCAGCTAGCACTGATACCTTTTCTTTTGCACCCTACAATTTGTATTGAGATTATCTACTGTGTGCAATAGTGCACGCAACACCAAAAGTGAGTTCTGCGCGATGAGAATTTTTACTAATTGATTATGGAGGCCACCATGAATACTTCGGCTCCTGTGACGATACCTAAGACAGGGGGGCAAGAACAGATAGACTCTCTTTCGTTTGACCAGGTGAACGACAATGCAGATGAACTTATTGAGCTCCGTGGAAGTGGAAGATACTTTGGAGTCATTGACCCTCAAACTGGTAAAACCATCAACAATAATCAAAATCTAGGTCCCATTTGCGTCAACTGTCACAAGCGTGGCCACATAAGGGCCAAGTGTAAGACAGTGGTGTGCCATAAATGTGGGGTTGTGGGAGACCACTACGAAACTCAGTGCCCCAGTACTATGATTTGTGCTCGTTGTGGCCATCGCGGTCATAAAGCTATAGACTGCACGAACAAGGCTAGAAAGAAACAGTATTGTCGTGCTTGTGACTTGTTCAACCATAATGATGATAACTGTCCGAATATTTGGCGACTGTATCTTTTAAACAAACTGCCGTCTATTACTTCTCAACTACCAGTAATATACTGCTACAACTGTGGAGATAATTCCCATTTTGGCGATGAGTGCAAGCAAGCCCGTACTTCGAGGGTACCGAACATATCTGGCAGTGCTTTCTCCGGGAGTAACTTGCCTGTCCAATTGAGAAAGCTGTACTTCGATCGTCTCTTTGACACTAAGCTTCCTCAGAAGCCTGCAGTTCGGAGATCCGATTTCGGCTCGAACAACTCAAACAACTCGAATAACTTCAAATCCAGCAATAACAGAAGTCGCTCGAATAATTACAGTAATTCTAACAACGGAATCAACAAGAGAAAAAATATCACTGGTCCCCAGAGCAACTATGGTCTGAATTCAGGTCGCAATCAAATTCGCAAGGGTCCCCCGGGCCGTAATGGTAATGGTAGCTCGGAATCCAGAAGGTCTACTGCACCAACTAGGAGCGGATTTCTTGACCGCAAAAAGTCCGGCTTTAAAAACTACTATTAAACTACGGCTCACTAATTGAGGATTTGAGAGACAAATGCGCGCATATGCGATGTTGGAATCTTCGGTCTTTTAATGCGAGCGTGATGGGAATGCTGGCAAGCGAATACTTCCATTTCCCGCTTTCCAAAACCAAGGAGTATAGTCAGCTACAAAGGGAGGTGACCATAAAATATGGAAACCTAACTTGGATGGTCCTTGTGGCTTTTCTTGTGGCTGTAGCAATCGTGAATACTCTCATCAAAAGGGGAGTTTACCTTCACAGTAATACCAAGGTCCTCAAATGGGTATATACGAGGTTGAGTAATCGTGGAAGGTTTTCTGAAGTCTTGAGAAGGATAGTCTTCAATTTTTATTATCGCCTTTCAACTCTTGTCCAATTGGCGTTTTGGTTGATGGTGTTTAGCACTCTTTCCCTAAGCGAATTATATAATGGGGATTTGATATTTTTAACAAAACGCTTGGGGAGAGTTGCTACCAATTCTTTACCCACGATACTATTCTTGACCATCAGGCCCAGTCCTTTGCCGAATACGTTATATTTGGCCCTAATCCCCATTCATAAGTGGTTGAGTCGATTCATAATTTTTCAATCGGTGGCCCATACTATCATATACTTGGAATATTTCAAAGTCAAGAACACATGGAGTAAGGCTTGGAAACCCGAGAATCTATACGGTTGGTTGGCTTTGTTTGGATTCCTTGTGATCCTCGTGACTTCCTTGAGTAAGTTCAGAAACTACTTTTACAAAACGTTCTACTTTTTCCATTACTTATTGACATGGGTAATTGTTATAGCACTACAGTTCCACGTGAGACCAGTCAGAACGACCCCCTTCACAATTGTCAACTTGATAATTTTGGTCTTCCAAATATTGAACAGGGTGATGATGACCCGTCGTTCAGAAATGGATAATTTCAAAATAACTGAAGTTTCACCTAATTTGGTGTACATTGAGTTTCCAAACAGTCTCATAGCAAAACCATCTTTGTCCCCTGCATCCCATATCAGATTAACAAAATACTCAGACAATATATGGAGAAGAGTATCTCAAAACCTCGTACCTAACTATCATCCTTACACGTTGGTTTCCTTACCAAATGATTCAACCCAAAAGCTTATCATAAAAAAGGGACAGTTCAAGTTTACACAACAAAAGTACCTCATAACAGGAAGCTATGATGCAAATTTATTGTTCATCCGCAATAATGCAAAACAATTCCAAATCTCCAGATTGAGAATCGACACGAAAAGAGTTTTGATAGTCGTGGGAGGCTCTGCAATATCGTTTGCTTTGCCTGTCTTAAGAGTAATGAATTATCACGGGATTCCCGTCAAAATCGTGTGGGTTATTCGTGACTACCGAGATATATCCATTTTAAGATATTTCGACGGATACATTCATGGTGATGACTTTGAAATCTTTGTCACTGGATCTGATCCTACTACGGAGGAAGTCAAAGGTGCGAGAAGTTATGGTACGTTTGTAATCCCTCCAAATGATTTTTCTTTTGACTTGGATACAGAGAGAAATGAAACAACTTCATTAATTAACCAAATAGGTGTTAACCGTTGGGAGGACGAGAATGTGGATATTTCAGTAGTAGAAGGATCTGATGACGAACAGGAGGAGGACGATTGTTGTATCAATAGTAGACGGGGATCGTCAGTTGATAATAGTGATTTTCATGACACAAGTGTACACTATGACTCTGTTGAAGACGACGATGATAACATATCTTACTTATCTACCACCCGTTCTTTGAAAACCACCACCTCCTCAGCAACGAACGAGCATTTTATACCCAGAATGAAATCTCTCAACGATACTTCACGTGGATACTTTGAGAAGTACAAAGAGACAATTGAAAGATTAAACATTTCACATAAGATTTATGAAGGCAGACCGAGATTGAATCATAAATACTATAATTGGTGCCTTCACGAGGGCTTTACTCAATGCAGTGGTCCTGTGAGTACAGGTGCTGGTACAATGGTGTGCTGTAAAGATTTACCTCGTAATAATATCAATGATGCTGATGTGTCTAAGGTATGGGTTCTTTCAGCCGGTCCAGTGGGTCTTGTTACTAACGTGAAGTTATGGGCTAAAGAGAAAGGACTCAAGTTTCATGAAGAGGCTTTCTATACTTGAAAACAATAGTATTTTCATTATTACATATCGCATTATCTATTTTTCATTCAGTAGATACAATTCTCGCTTTAATTCTTCTTCAATAGCCAATTGCTTGCTTATCGTATCTTTGGCATACTCTGTACTAAATATTATTCCTGAAAATGCCCAACATAGAACGTATGCAAATTTATAGGGAGTTCTGAAGTAATGCTGGTGTAGGTGTCTATACCTATAGTTAATGGCCCATCCGGTAACTAGACCTACGAGGGTTCCCTTAAGCATTCCCACCACTCCAGAACGAAACAATTGCATGTTCAAGCTACGGATCCTATCCTCATCGGATATCCGTGGACTCATTGTGGTCTTTTTATGTGCTTTGAGATAGTGAGTTGGACTAGTTGCGACTAAGAATTGCGAATCATCTCATTCGTACGGATTTTCTTGACATAATGTCGTTTGATATTATAGAAGCTAATTGGTCAACCAAGTGTCATTAGGATTTAGCTTATCACTACTACCATTTCCGAAACGAAGAAAGCCTATTTCATCCACCGAAGGGAATACGTTGGTTCTTGCGAGGGAAACCACCCTTAGTCTGGGGAATATTTTACCTTTAAGAAGATTTTGATCTATTAGTGAAACAAGTAGATTTTCAATCACCAAGTCGTCTACTTGGATATCAAGGCCAGCAAAGTTCAACAGGGCAATCAACATATCATACTCCAAAGTTAATGGCTTACCAAGGATAATCCAAGCCTTTCTGAACAAGTTTCTTACTAGTAAAATCATTCCTTTACTTTGAATCGTTAAAAGTAGACCAAGCGATTTAAAATACTTTCCATTAGAAGACATGACTTGTCTGAATAAAGTGATATTCCCTGAACATACAGCCTTAGAGAGCTTTTGGCAGATAAGAATGAATTTGGGCAAGCTATTTGTTAGATAGGTACTCTTGATTAATTTGAAGTTAGGTTTTTTCCCGATAAGGATACTTATCGGTAGCAACAATCTCAAGATTTTGATAATATTTGGGTGATTCGGTATCACTGGACTATTACATAAACACCATGTCAAATGCTGATAACTGTCTATGAGTTGGTTTTTGATCAAGTAAAATTTGGACAAATAAAACCTGTACATCAAGATCTCATTTTTGGGGAACTTACTGGCTTTGAGATTCAACGTGTTCACATTGCTGAACACATTCCGACAGAGCAAAGGGTTGTCAATTTTGAAGTAAATCAGACAAAGATTGGACCCGATGAATAGGATAATATTGGATTTCTGCATGTTCTCTTCATTAGTCTGAGATCTAATATTGTTGAAGATTTTCAATAGTATTGATGCCAACCAGGACAACCGAGGGGTTGAACAGTATTCTTTGTAATAGAGTTGGAAGTCCAACTTGTTAGCCATCAGAAACACATATTTGACAGTGTTTTTGACGAGGTCTCTTAGAAGCCAACCTCTACTGTGGTGAGAAAAGGCTGTCGATACATCTTCTAAGAACTTTCCATACAAGTCAAACAGCTCGAGCAAAGACTGAGGATTTAGTTGATTAGAAAGCTTTATAAAACTGATTACAATCTCATTGAATGCTAACCATTCGTTATTGAAGAGATTGGCCGTCTCAACTAGTTTATCTATTTCTCCCAAATTACTATAGTTTTCATTGTAAATTCTTAGTATACGTTGATTTGTTTCCGGGTCAACATTCAAAATCCTCTCATAGTTCTTGGCTTGTTCCTGGAACGGGAGTTTGGAACAATGTTGGAGCTCCTGTAGTAGTTCGTTCATATATGTGGTGATGTATGGAGATGAAAATTCAGTATTCGATGCGAATTTGAAACTGAGATCTTCTTAGACCATTCCACAGACTGGAGTAATTGATAGTATCATCGAAGCAGAGGGAACAAACCAGTAGTAACTATGGAGACTTATGACCCAAAGATCACAATACGATTGCTACCGCCGAGTTTGTCTAGGGTTGAGTTCGAAAATCAGTTGAGACAGTATACTGACCAAAAATATCAACTGTCCTACTATGTCAAAGGAAAACTTCCCGAAAATCCTTATGAAGCCCCTAAGTTCTCTGTATGTTATGTTTATTTCAAGAATTCTGAAGAGTCAACGGAGTTCGTTCAGAAAATCAAAGGAAAGCCTTTCAGTGATGTAAATGAAGACTCATTTGTGCCACAAATAATTAACAGCTTGAACACATCAATGACAGTGAAGTCTAGAGCATCAAAGGCTGCGTCAAAAGAAAAAAAGGATCTACTTCATGATGACGAAATGTTCCTTAGGTTTCAAAGGATGTATACCAACGGAGAAGAGCTGAAATTCAGCTTATCAAAGGAGATGTTAAAAATCAAAGAGAAGCATAAAAGAGATCGAAAGAAGCGGGTGTCCGAGAAAGATGGGACGGAAAAGGCAAAAAATCCTCTCAAAATCCAGAAGGAAGATAAGGACACTAAAGCTATTCCCAACAGATCAAAGAAAATACCCATCGACGACAACGACAATAGTGCAAAATCACTGAAACGAAGAAGAAATACCAAAGTACAAAAAGATCCAAATGAAAGTCTGTCCGAGAAGCCAAAGGAGAAGGAAGAGAAGAGGAGGAGCAAGAGGAAGAAGGCAGGAAAGGCACTGCAGAAGAATGGTACTAAGAAGGAAGATCCCAAACCAAATGAGAAAAAAGAGAAATCGATCAAAGCAAGTAGAGCAGGTGTTGAACCAGCCAAGACTATTGAGCGGAAACCGAACTTAAAAGAAAAGGAGGCGGAGAATAGGTCACCAGCTACTAGGGCCGAAATAAGTGGAGGGAAAGAGAATGGTCTCTGAAAGCTACAGGGCAACACAGGGCCCAACACAAACCTAAAATGTTAGAATAGGGTACACAATAATTCTACATGTCATTCACTTCTCTCAAGCAACATAGATACAAGATTCATTTCGAACAATGCATATCCAATAAGGAAGAGGAGTCAGTTAAACCAAGTAACGGTGTCAAAAGAAATTGAGTTATCTTATGATTAATCCTGGCATTTCTCCAATGGCACGTAAATCATGCTCAACAAACGGATGAAAGGCCTGTCTTTTATAGTTTAATAACCCAACAAATCAACATATATCAGATACAAATTCTGGACATGGCAAAAGCTGAAGCCGCTCATCGTTGTCACATACTATTTATTGCTTAATGTGGTGGGTTAATCAAACGATGCGCATACATTTTATTTCGGATCAGCTAGATATCATAGATGATAAGAAGCCTAACAAGAAGTAGTCAGTTCAAAACCAATCCGCTAGAGAATCTTGATTCAAGGTCTATCCAGTCGATGGATAAGATTTTGAGCATTCTCAACTCCAATTCCAATGTTGAAAGACCCGCATCAACTCATCACAAGTATGATGAATTTGGCAGAGAAGTATTCAAGTATAAGATAATTCGATATTTGAACGACAACAACATCATAGCTCGGGACTCGAGAATATGGCGTAATACAAGAAGCAAATACAGAGATTTTTTCACTGATTCTGTTAGTGATTACAACGAATATCGCAAGCAAAATGCTAAGAGTCGTAGTTTCACAGAATTGGCTAAGTTTTTCATACGTCATGATCTGGGCTGCTTGGACTCCCTAGATAAACCCCTAGAACTGATGATCGCCGTTCAAGAGAAAGAGGTCCACTATAGACTTCCCTATTTTAAGACACCGGCAGCAAAAGCATATGCTTCTCCCAATCCTTACACAATTAGAAAATCACTACAGATGAAAAAGAATGAATTGTACTTGCTTCCATTCTTAATTAATGACAAAAAAATAATAGACCATGTTGTCCACGTACATCAAATAAAACAGGGCTTTGATCCAATTGCTCCAGGGCTATTTCGTGGCTTAATGGAAACGTACAACTACGAGGGGGAGGTATTATACACGATACTAGTAAAAAAGCTTTTGTACTCAAATCCTAGATACACTGAAGACGAGTTCATGGAAAATCGATTCATCGTCAATTCGAATAAAGTCAAAGTGGTAGCGGCGAATGAGAGTAACCTCCCAAGAAGGCTTGGGTCTCTTAGAGATTATAAGAGGGCCCTCAAGCTTGTCGACATGGTGAACCCATCAAAAGTGATAGTCAATCAGTTCAATGTGTTCCTTGCAATGTTCTTCAGAGATAATAGAGCACAAGCTTTGCTTTGGTTTCAGAAATTGATGGAATATTATTATATAACTCGGGATATTGGGTTGGAGGATACTCTATACAAGTTGGCCATTGAGGACCTCAAACATGCCACTGAACCAGACTTGGAACGTATAGACATTAGGAAGGAGACCAAAAAGTGGATGATGTCTAGTGAACGAATCCATTGATCCGCTTCTTGGTTATCAAAGCGAATTGCGTCTCAGAAAGACTTACAAAACTGACACCATTGTCAATGACAGCTAATACGATTGTTCTCCCAGTTCCATGTTTCAATTTATGGTCCTTCAATTTGGACTCAAGCTTTTCATACTGTATATCCAACACGGAGTGGTTAAGCTGGTTGAACAAATGCCGAAGGTCTTGTAGGTTTGGAAAGGTTTTGGTAATGCAAATTTGAAAATCTGGAATTGGCGGCATTTTCTTTTTGAACGATGGTCGTGGCTTCCAAACGTTGTAGTCGATTTGAAGATTGGATTCGTGAAATGATTCACTCAAACTATCGTATGGTGAATAAGAGTTCACCACACACAATTTTTCCAAAATCTGTTTATAAGTTTGGTAGTGTGTGGTTTTCAAATTGACACCCAAGGCATTTCTATTAGAGGATCCAAACCAGTTGTTCCCCCACGAAAATGTCGATAAACCTGGCCATCTGCTTTCTGGCGGAATTAGCTGTTTAACAAACTGTCTATGGTCTTGCACCAAGTATCCTAAACGTTTCAAATACGCGAATACCTGGTACTTCTCGATCTCCATGGAGGTTAGAAGGCCATAGAGATACTGTAGGTTGACGGGAGTCATGTCCAGAAAACTAAAAGAGTTGATCATCCCGTTCATATAGCTTTGGAACTTACCATTTCCCAAATATAACAGCATAGTTCCTCTTTCCACTAGGTAAAGAGTTTCAATTTTATTAAGAATAACAGCACTCTTGTCCTTGAAGCAGATATTAAACCCTATATCTCTGAAGTAGTTACCTCTGACAGTTATCACAATCGTTTGTCCTTCCCAGGGTAAATAAACACCCTCAACCACTTGTCTCTCATGCACCTTGACCTCTTGCTGCAACATCAGATACATGAGCTCTTTGGAATCTTCAATTTTGGAGGACTGGGACACAGTACCATCAGGTTGGAAGTCCTTTTCACCTGTTTTGGGAAGCAGCTGTACCAATAATCGGTAGTCCTGTATCTCCTCCGACTGGTCTACCAAGATCTCATTGAATGTATAGTCCTCATAATCGATGTCCATTGCGAGATGTGATTAGTGCTTTTTGATGGATCACATCGCGCAATAAGCGAAACAATTGATTTGGGTGAAAACTATCACCATGGAAGTAACAGTGGATATCCTTGTATGTATACTGACCAGCGCCAGAGTATCAGAGACATTGTTCTGTTACATAATAAGATAGATAAATGGACCGTACTAATTCCATTCCCGTCCTAGGCCGAGTCGATTTTCGAAGACATGGTGTTCAATTTGATCAAACATGAAAGTTTGGACAAATTGGCATTGTACAAATCCAGAGTCGTCAGTGTGAATGCTGACAGATCAAAGATAGAAGTCCTTATCAGGGAACACAAAGCCAATGTTGACATATTCAACCAGGACAAGGCAAAGTTAAAAATGGCAGATACAAACAAGTACTTCACCTGTGAAAATTGTGGAAGAAGTATTAGTGGTGGTCGTTTTGCCCAGCATATTAATAAGTGCCTAGAGAGAAAGAGGAAATAATCACCATCAGCTATTCGAGACAGAAAGCCTAGTGTTTAGTTGGTGCTGTCCTTAAGCGAGGGCGGGGGAGTTACGGGGTGAGCGAATATTTCTGGTATAAATACCCCAACGTTCGCCCTTCATTTTAAACTTCCAAAAAGCTTTTAATGAGCGTCTTCACATCCATAGATCCCATGGATATTCAAAGGAATTTGCCTCTTGTGGATATAAATGGAACAGAGGAGTCCAATGGCGTGTATCACAACAAATTTAGTGACAAAATTCACTATAACCTACATCCCGATCTAAATACCTACAATGAGGTCTTCAACAATGCCGTGAAGATGTTTTCAAACCGGCCGTGCTTGGGGTATCGCTCTTACAACAATGTGTTTCAGAATTATTCCACCACATACACTACCATCTCATATGCCCAGGTCCAAAGATTGAGAACCCATTTGGGGTCAGGGTTTCTTTATGCTCTACACAAGAATCCGTTTATACACTCAGAGGCCCATAGGAAGATAAATGATCATTTAGAGAATTGGTTGAACTATGATGTTGATAATTGCTCTTTCATTTTAACAATCTACTCGGATAATCGGTACGAGTGGATAGTAACTGATCTAGCATGCGTTGGCTACTCAATAACAAATACTGCTTTATATGATACCTTGGGAGACGAATCGACGGAGTACATATTACAGGTGACTGAAAGCCCTATTATTGTATGTTCAGGAGATAAGGTAGAGAAGTTAAAGGCATTAAAAGCCACTGGACGAATTCCAGAGTTGATTTGCATTGTTAGCATGGACAATAATATAAAACTGTATCAGGACCATGATTTGAAACTTGAAGTGATTTCATTCAACGACATCATTTCCTTAGGAAAGAGACACCGCCTCAATCACATGCCACCGACAGTCAGCTCTATCTACACAATTTCGTTTACAAGTGGCACAACGTCTAAACCTAAAGGTGTCATTTTGAAACACGAGCAGGCTATTGCTGCCAACACATTTCTTATGACAACAATGAAACGTGTCAAGAAGGGAGTAACTTTGGTGTTCCTACCTCTCGCACACATCTACGAGCGTCAAACTAGTGCTTACGCCTTATCTTGTGGCTATTTACTCGGTTTCCCAAAGACCAAGAAATCAGGAAATTCTCTACGTGACTTGATTGAAGACTTGAAGGTATATCGTCCTAGTTACGTTTCTTTGGTGCCTCGTATATTGAACAGATTACAAGCTGAGATCAAGATTTATCTCAGAAGAGTAGATGACTTCAAGTTGAATCAAATCATAGAACAAAAGATTATGAATCAAAAATCTTTTGACGGCAACAAAGCGTCGACTTCGAACGACTCATATCTACCATTTGTAAAGTTAAGAAAGAGATTTGGCTTTGAGCACATTGACTGGGTCAATACTGCGTCTGCACCGTCTAATCCACAGACTCTTGAATTTATAAGAGCATCTATGAACATTGGTGTCCGTCAGTTGTATGGTGCAACTGAGACTTTTGGGGCACTTTCAACGACATTGGAACATGATACCAATATGAGTTCAAGTGGTGTGATATCTATATGCGCTCAGTTCAGGTTAGGAGAGAACGATGAACTTCTCTTGAAAGGCCCCACCATTACCCCAGGATATTTCAAGAACCCCAAGGCTACACAAGAGGCTTTCCAAGACGGCTGGTATCGTACTGGAGACGTCGCTAGGATTGGCAAGAAAGGTGAAATCACTATAGTTGATCGAGCCAAGAACTTTTTCAAAATGAGCCAAGGGGAGTTCGTTTCGCCGGAAAGATTGGAAAACAAGTATATCAGTAGTAACCCCGAAATCGAATCTTTGTTCATTCACGGAAGATCAACAGAGTCATACCTTATCGGTGTATTATGTTTGAAGGATCCAGAAATTATACCCAAAACCAGACGAGAGAGAATGGAGTTGTTAACTAAAATCAATGGAAACATAGTAGGCGTCAATCGTTTTGAGAAGCTTCAAAACGTCTATGTGGGTAGTAACCTATTTGCAGATGTTCTAACTCCCACTTTCAAGTTGAAGAGAAAAGAAGCTATTCAGAAGTTCCAAACCCTAATAGATACATTGTACGAAGAAGGGTCTTTATTCTGTTCGAAGATGTGAATGGCAATTGCGGCCTTTTGTGGCTGCAAAATACAAATATGCTACAATAAGCTTCCAATACACATATGGTTCTAGTCTTTAGTAGAAACCTCTTCTATAACCTTCTGCTTCTGCCGAAAAAGTTCAAAGACACTCCATCTCAGCCTTATAGTTGCCTATATACCTTCTAAAGTCTCACTTCATACATTGGCGCTTAGTTGTTATGACTCAAAGGCCCTGGATTTCGCTGTAGTTTTCTGCAGGGCTTTTACACGCATTTTTTCGATGAGCACTCCAAGAAGTGAATAAAAATAGTGCTGAAAGTATAACTAGTTTTGTTTGCTAAAGAGAACCATGCCACCACCTCCTATCATCCTCGATGCCGAGGCAGTGAGTGGTATTACCGGGAGCATTTCAATCGCCTGTTGGATCATTGTGTTCGCTCCGCAGATTTATGAGAATTTCACCAGAAAGTCCAGTGAGGGTTTGTCTCTCATGTTCATAATTTTATGGTTGGCTGGAGACTTGTTCAACGTATTGGGATCGGTACTCCAAGGAGTATTGCCAACTATGATCATCTTGGCTATATACTATACATTGGCTGATATTGTGTTGTTGTGGCAGTGCCTCAACTATGGTCACAAGTCACAAGCAGACTTGATCCATTTGTCGCCTGCCAACCCTTTTGATGGAGATGTGATTGAGCATGTTTTGTCAAGAGAAGATGGTGACGAGGAAGACGAATCTGACAAGCCCCCAACATCACCAGTCAAAAATTTTCTATTCAAATTACTTCTTGTAGCCTTGGTATTTGGATCAGGCTTGGTTGGCTGGTACATTTCCTACGTCAAGAGCTACTACAAATACAAGCACCCAGAAGAGCCAAAGCTTATTTTCGACCCTTTAGCACAATTTTTTGGATGGCTTTGTGCAGTTTTGTACTTGGGGTCCCGGGTTCCCCAAATTTTACTCAATTTCAAAAGAAAGAGTTGTGAAGGTATAAGTTTTATGTTTTTCTTGTTCGCCTGCTTGGGCAACTTGACTTATGTAATTTCTATCTTGAGCATCGATATGAGTTGGGATTACCTCATAATTAACTCCAGCTGGTTGGCTGGGTCTTTTGGGACCTTAGCATTGGACTTCACGATCTTTGTTCAATTCTTCATTTATAACGAAGAGACTCAAGAAAATACCGGTTCTGAAAGTGGTTACGGTGCCATCGACGACATTAACGACCCCTAAATAGTATATAGCATACAAACCTAGAAGTTTCAAATTCATATTGGTATTCTTTTCAAAGTTCGCGAGCCTAAGAGTGAAGCCTTCGAAGATTTGAAACCAGTCATTCTCGATAGAAAGACTTAGGATTAGAAATGACCGAATCGGACACGATCAACCCATCGGAAAGGAGAAAGAAAAGGACCAGTCTAGTATGCGAGAACTGCAAGAGGAAAAAGATCCGTTGTAACAGAGGTCATCCTTGTGATCAGTGTTTGAAGACAGTCAATAAAACGGGAAAGATGGAAGAGTGCAAATACGTCGAAGGAGCCATGCAAATCAACCAAATCCAACCCCAGATATCTGTACCATATATGGACAGTGTCAGGAAACCTATCCGTTTCGATGCTTTCAAGGCAAACTCCAGACTGAGTGTTACTAAAAAACGACCTAAACCACAAATCAGTGCAATACCACAAGAGAAACCAACAATACCTCAAGACGGTAGTAATGTAGAGTTACTACTCTTGAAGAAGAGACTTCGACAAATTGAGATGTCCATAAGCAATGGTAGTTTTGTTTCGAACGTCGAAGCCAACTTGCCGTGGCCACGGACGCATCTTCCCAGCGCAATACCTGCCTCCTTGTCGCCCAAAACCCCAAAAATGGATTATAGCAGAGAAGAGAATCATGATTTTTCAAATAATATACCTCACTTGTCAGAAAAACCCCGGTTTCACTCGTCAAGTAAGCTGGAGTCAGGAAAACTGCTGAGTAGCGTGCAAAAAGTTGCCGATGATGCCATATCTAGGTCCCCTTTATCCTTGGGAAGGTTTTCGAACACTGATAATTACTTTAGTTTGGACCCAACACCTCCACAAACATCTTCTACGGTAGGAGGTTGGAAGAACCAAGCTAATTCTCATGAAAATGCCCCGCCTATCGGTAGTAGTGACCAACATAGCAACTCGATTGCATCCAGAGAATCCATACTGGCTGGTGAATCAATAAGATCCATTTATTCAGCAAATTCTGGAAGCTCGACTCACTCTTCTAGCTCAACAGGCGTCTATATGAACGAAAAGCTATGGCCCTCCACTGTTTATTCATCCAAGCCAGTTACAGGTATCAGTGACCTCCGAGGTATCAATCCATATGATTCGGAAAATGATACCATCAACTTCTATGAGGGTTACAGCTCTGTCCATTTCAAAGGAGAGTTTCGTAGAATGTCGTTTGGTCCATTTTCCTGGTGCACAATGATGCAGAAGGACAACGCTTTGAAGGTTCTTTGGGATAGCACAATGCAACTGAAAGAATCTAGTGCCAATGCAGCCGTCATGTTTAATGGATGTGACGAATTAGATGCCCTGACAACATCGTTGTTGACAACATCAGCTAACGAAACATCGCTCAATTTGGATGAGCAAATCTTTGAAAAGAGACTATTAGAACCAGAAGGGGTTATTGATATGGTTCCTTACTATAAATTGATCAAAAGTCAAATGAAAAATGAAACAAATAAGCAGCAAACTGGCATATCAGCTTTACCAGATCGCCTTTATTACGTTGATGAAAAGCTTGGGAACGAGTTGAGATTAATTGATAAGATTCGAGTGATCCTTCCAAAGCAGAAGGTAGTGTGGAAGTTACTATGTATTTTCTTCAAAGATATGTATCCTTTCATGCCTTTTCTTGACGAGGTACTGTTTCGGGCTGAGATAACAAGGATAATAGGGCCTGAATCTTTCCATGATGAAAAGATAGCGAAGATAAATATTGAAAAACGCTTGGATCTAGCTTATATTGGAGTATTGCTTATTCTTTTGAGAATAGCATTCCTTTCATTGTTCACAAACCAAAATGATGTTGATGAACAGAGGTTAAGAGTTGGAAATTGCAACCCAGAAGATGAAGTCTATCGTTATTTATTGCTCAACCCTATCCCGATAAAAATCATTGCTATTGCACAAGAATGCATGGACCAATTCAATCTCTTCAGGCAGCCGGCTTTTCCAGTCCTAATATTAGCTTCTTATATGCGGATGTACCACACTTATGCACCTGAAGATGGAGATGGCGCTGATGGCGGTACCTCGACTGCAATGCTAGCTCTATTAATAAGAATGGCTATTGCTCTAGGGTGCAATAGAGAACCCGACAACCTTCCTGGGGTGGAAAAGATTTCTCCTATTAATAATGTTAGCAGACGGATTTGGCATTATTTAATTTTACAAGATTTGCATTTGGCGTACACATTTGGCCTGCCAATGACTATTGCTAGAGGATCATATGACACAAAAGTTCCCTTCTACCGTGAAGGAGAAGAATGTTTACAGGATAAAGAGCTTGATAGGTATATTACTGAAGCTTTGTTTGGAACGGCAGTTTTATACTTGAGCGTTCGTAATATAGTACATTTGGTGTTGAATGTGGAAGGAAAAACTAAAATGTCTGAACTTTGCAATGCATTGACAGAACTCGAGGTAACTATTTCGAGAGAATACGGAACCCTTAACGATTGTTTGAATCCCAAACCCAATAAATTTACAGTTTATAACAGGGTATTTGGTTCCAAATTCTTCATTTCGGTTCGAGCTTTTTATATCATGATTTTCTTTTATATCTTCTTGAAGTATGAAAAGACGAACACAGATGTTTCGTTTTTCTACTTGAAAAAGATATTATTGATCACAGCGGGTGAGATGATGCCTCATTTCTTTGATTTGATTGGTAATATAAAGAATGACTTGGTATTGAATCCTCCGTTCGAACAATTCATTCACAAATCTAATATAATTCTTATGGCTTTAATTATTAGAGTCAACTTCATCATTAAGGATTTGAAAAATGAACCAAACTATGAGAATTTCCTCGAGACCAATCCCCGTTTTCACAATTACTTTCAGAATTTGATACATTTATCTTCCGCTCTAACCCGATGCCTCGAGGTATCCATTGCAGTAATCTCGAAAATCAGCAGCAGATACTATTATGCATGGAGAATCACAAAGGGTCATACATACCTTTTAAGGACGATAACACAGAAGAAGTTTTATGAAGAAAACAAAGAAGCTGGGAAAGAATTCAGGATGAATTTCCTATCAAATGATCAAATGATTGAGCTTATCGACATTTGTGAGACTACTTTGAGTAAACTCGGAAAACAAAACACTGATTACATTTGCAAGTCAGATATTTGTCAGGAGTTCAAAGCTCATTACGAGAAGACCAACAAAAAGCACGAGGCGGGCGAGTCTGCTGATCCTTATGCCCCTGTATTTACTGTTCCTAAGACACCCAAAACACCCAGATCTGAAAGTGGCCACGATACCGCTATAGGAAGTTCAGTTTTCAACCAAGGCATGACTCCTAGATTTGATTTGGACTTTGTCAGCTCTACCGACATTGACAAGTTATGGTTACAGGTGTTGAGTGCAAAGGACAGAAACAAGGAAAGTGATCCCAATGGGCCAGATGAATTCAACGTCGATGGCTTACAGCAAGAACCCCAGGTTTCTTCACCCAAAACTGGCACTATTTACGATTTCTTCGGGCACATATCATTTGATGCCTTGTTCGATATTTAGCCACAAATAGTCCAGAAGCAGAACAGTATCACCAGCAATTAGCAGTAGTATACACATACATAATAAATATCACGACTATGCCCTTAAACTCCTCTACATATCATGAGCGATGCGATGCGATGTTCGAAAAATTCGAGATTCATCATGAAGAGACAATTGACATTGAGTCAGGAAGAGCTACAACAGTTGTCACGCGAGAAAGAGGTGCATGATGCCAAAAGACAAAAACTAGGACTCTCCAGAAATCAGTACAAAAAGTTGTTGAGACAGCAAAAACATGAGGAGACCAAGGAAGAATATAAGAAGCTGAAGAAAGAAAAGCGTAAGGAGAAATTAAAACAGAGAGCACAAGATAGAGACCAAGACGAGGTTTCAGCCACGAAAAAGGAGAAGAAAATAGGGAAGCTAAACCCGGAACAGCAAATCCATACTGGAGTTAGGTGTTTGATAGACTGTGAGTTTGATGATCTTATGAGTGAGAGGGAAATCAAGTCGTTATCCCAACAGATCACTAGGATGTACAGTGCTATGCGTGTATGTAAGTATAATGTTGGACTAGAAGTAAGTCCTCTTGACAAGCGGTTGAAGGAGCAATTCGAAACCAGGATTCCTCAGTATAAATTGTGGAAAAATATTTTGATGAATGATAAAACCGTTGAACAACAAATGCAAGATTCTAACCCAGAAAGCTTTGTCTATTTTACTGCAGACACTGATGAAGTAATTGAAGAGCTAGAGGAAGGAAAAACATACGTTCTTGGAGGTATTGTGGATAAGAATAGACATAAAAGCTTGTGCGTAAACAAAGCTAAAGAGTTGGGTATGAAAGTGGGAAGATTGCCCATAGATAAGTACATCAAAATCAGTGGTAGACAAGTGTTGGCTACCAGTCATGTCTATGAAATATGCTGTAAGTGGTTTGAGTATAAGGATTGGGGGAAGGCGTTTAACGAAGTGTTACCTCCTAGGAAGTTAGAAGGAAAGGTCAGAAAACGAGTCAAACGTGATGCAGCAGGACAACAGAAAGAATTCCCCACTGAAGAGAAGGATGAGACAAAAGACGAAGAGGACTCTAAAATATCTGAGACGGAAAACGATGAATCCAGTGATTCACAAGGTTCAGTACTTTCATAGCTAGATACAACGCAATAAAACGCATTTAATATTATTTTAAACAGAAGAATGGAAACAACAGAAGTAAATACCCATCTTCAGATAGGCTCTAGAAGAACGTGTTCTTATCATTCCATATATTATCAAGCCATTCATACTGGATAGGACAATGGATGCGAAAAAATAGACGATAACAAGCTTCCTATGAATAATGACAAAATGCGGTAGGAAACAAGACTCAAAACACCGGTTTTCTGCCTCACTATGGCAAACAAAGTGCATCAAAACAGCGCCCCCACAACGATCTAGTAGCCACAACCAAAGTCACTTCCAAAGGGCTGCTCTAATATTTTCGAGAAAGTCAAATAGTGCACAGACCAATTGGTAAAAGCACACGAATAGGCGCACAAGCAGAAAACCGCAAGGGAGAAAAAAAGTTGACAGAAACAAACAAAAACCAGAAAAAGAAGTACGTATAAACACAGCGAATTAACCCAAGAAAGTAGAGTATAGCAGTTCAGCCCACTCGTGTCACCTGAAAGTTAATATAATCATCCCCTGTCACCGAAATCCCCCCGTTTTGACAGCAATTAATGGCTCAATAAAAGTCGGCATTGATTTGATTCGAGAAATCCCCCAAAAAAGAAGGGCACTGTTTCAGGTGGAATTCTTGAGAAGATCAGGGAAGTGGTCCACAGATCCTGAAGACAGTATAGATCATTCGGGTGATAAAGGCAGGTAAACAGTTGATGATGTGATGCAATCACTTATACGTGTTCCTATGTGATATCGAAGTTTTTTAAACAGATCTAATCGCCTGTTGTTTGGTGAAATTTGAGATCGAAGCACCAAAAAACTCGATTAGCATTTGTGCACGGCAATGGATTTTTGTCGAGGAGGGTACGAATGCTTCCGTCCCTCTTATCAACTGAACATGGGCAGATCACGGGTGTCTTGTGTTGATGGATTTATCTTGTTCTATTAATAGGCACTTTGCAATCATTCACATACCCCTTGCCAATTTTATTGATGCGAGACCTTACATCCGGTGGGCACACCGTGCATGCTGAAGTTGTTGCGCAGATTACGGCTGGCACAAACTGCATCTACTCGGTCGATAGACGATGCCTTCCTTAGATCAGAGGGTGTTTTCTTGGTTTTGTTTACAATTGATTGTTTTACTAACAAAGTTTTGATTTAGATGGTTCCCCCTTCAGCTGAAATTAGAAGAAAGTTAGTCATAGTTGGTGATGGTGCCTGTGGAAAAACATGTTTGTTGATTGTTTTTTCTAAGGGTACCTTCCCCGAAGTTTACGTTCCAACCGTCTTTGAAAACTATGTTGCCGACGTTGAAGTTGATGGTAGAAAGGTTGAGTTGGCTTTATGGGATACTGCTGGCCAAGAAGATTACGACAGATTGAGACCTTTGAGTTACCCAGATTCCAATGTTATTTTGATCTGCTTTTCGATCGACTCTCCGGATTCCTTGGATAACGTTTTGGAAAAGTGGATTTCTGAAGTCTTACATTTCTGTCAAGGTGTCCCAATCATTTTGGTTGGTTGTAAGCTGGACTTGAGAAACGATCCACAAACGATCGAATTATTGAGACAACAACAGCTAAGTCCAGTCTCCACTGCTGAAGCTCAAAGTGTTGCTCAAAAGATCGGTGTTACTAACTACTTGGAATGTTCTGCTAGAACCGGTGAAGGTGTTAGAGAGGTTTTTGAAGTTGCTACCAGAGCCTCTTTAAGAACCAAAGAGAAGAAGGAGAAGACCAAGAAGAAATGTAACATTTTGTAAGCTTTGTGATAGTTTTTCTTTTGTTGAATATTAAAAGAACCTACTTGGCATAATTTTTGGAGACGTCATTTGTCTTAGATGGTTGCTTATATATAATTATTTTGTTGTGTTTAGCTATTGCATGCAATTGTGCTTATATATCCACCGTATCGTTATCTTTATCAACCTCTTACAAGAAAGGTGTGCGCCCGCCAAATATGCTTTCTCACCGCGAGAAATTTTTCAGTGCGAGCCAATTGAAATAGTTCAATTATCAACTACAACAAACGAGAAGATCATGTTAAGAAGAGTAGCTGTGCACAATAAGAACGCCATAAGATTGAAGTCCGCGACTGGACTCACAAAACCAGAGTTGTCAGTCAATCCTACAGTCCAGCAAGCTCCAAACAGAGCCGAAACATGGTCCCAATCGCAAGAATCAAGGTTAAATATTCTCTCCAAATTTGCCTACAGATTCATCCAAAAAGACTTGGAACAACAACCAAGAGCACATTCCGCCATGGAATTGATAAGTAAGCAACCTATCAGATACTTGAGCCATTCAGAAGGTAATGTTGCTGTATGTGATGGTAATAAGGGTAGCACTTTACAGGGTCATCCTAAGGTCTTCATAAACTTGGACAAACCTATGGCTTCGACCTGTGGCTACTGTGGTTTAAGATACGCCAAAGAAGAACACAGACATTTGATTGAAAAACAGAGCTAAGATACTGTGGGATCTCTTCTGTATTTATTATTCACGTATGGTCATCATATCTCAACAGCTGATTTCTTAATAGTTAGTTGTGAACCTCCCTGTTGTACGACCCATTTTCATAGAAACGTCTCGCATTAATGCGATCATGTGTACGAATGTATGCTCTTTAAAAGTCAGTTGTAAAATCTGTACACAACCTGGATCTGGCCTGTTCGGAACTCGCTAAGGTAGCTGTAATACAGAAATCTTGAGAAACTACAATGGTTTGGGTGTGAGTCTCTTATTTGGGGAGTTTAGCTTGCATTTGTGTCCTCTTCATTGTTTTAGATTCTTTTAGAAGATCTAACCTGGAAGCATAAAATCCTGGCACTTCAGGTGTTTGTAACTGGTATATCAGCTGATCCAGAGTGAAAAAACCCAATTCCTGATGGAAAAGTTACATCCCTAAGAAGATGTCTGATCGTCATATTTGAGTTTTGGAGGCTCTAGCTATCACCAATTATACTCGTATTTGCTCAATCACTTGTAGGAGCACTTGTAAGCAATAATTAGGGAGTTAGAACTGAAGAATGCTATGTTGATTTATTGCTGGTGCGAGAAACATGGCTGTTGGAAATTCAACTACAATGAGTGAGTAAACTTTAATGCTTCTTAGGTATCCTCTAACTTGCATTAATTCAAGTAGAAGAATATACGAGAGATTTCAAGTGAATTTCGCAACCAATCCATTTTTTTATTCAGTGCTTGCAGCATCCACCTATTACTGGAAACCAAAAGCAGTAATTATTCAACTTCTTTGAAAACATAAATCTTCTAAAATCTTCTCCATCACTGACCACGAATGACTATCTAAGTGAAAGGCGGAAACTGTTTAAAATGGCAAGCACATTTGATTCCAACCTCATTCATACTGTACACTCTGAGGTTTAACTGATTTGCATTGAGTGTTGGTCCTTACTATGAGCATCAAAATTTTTGTTAAAAATAGCTGAATGTGTAGTATCACCTCATAATAGCTTTATTGTTTCATATAGGTTATGCTATTTAGGAATTGCGAATGACGTCCTCTTTTCTACTAGTTTCCCCAGACTCATAACAATGTATGTCGTAGGTGTGCGGATCAGAAGAGTTATTCAGTGTAATAGCGTCAAGAGAATACAGGGCTTTCTATATCACTCTGTTTTCACCTGAACTTGACCCATTGGACTGCTTTGGGTCGCTGTAAAGGTGGAATTATTTTACCATATCAGCACTACGAAACCGCTGCGACCTTATTACCATGCCGCATTCCCGATCCTCTCACCCGAGCTTGACTCTTAATATATAAAAGGCATCGACCCCAGGGATTGACTCTAACCAACATTGGCAGCATGCTTATAGATATTCTCCAGGGAACTGCGTCTGGGATATACTATCTGAAGTCCCACCTTTTACGGTCTTATGTGAAGGTGCCGGTGGGTATCATAATCCAGTTTATGATACTATATGGATTGAACCAGTTCATTGTACAAATCCTTAAGATTAAATTCCCAGCTTCTGTAATGGGAATGTTGATAAATCTTGTGATCTTATGTTCCTTGAGTGCTCTCGGTAAGGTGTATCCAATTTTTGACCGAATTCTTCAACGTTATTTAGGAGTTGTTCAGCCGTCCATGAATTTTAGCTTGAAATGGATCAACGTATTTTTTATTCCCTCCTTCATCATATTGCCTTTGAGCCAGCCTATTACCATTATAGAAGTACTTAAGATTGCCGGGGTATTTGCAATTGGATGGGCTACTTTGATGCTCATAAACATATACTCTATCCAGTTGCTCAAAATTCTATTGAAGGTTAACCGCAAAGAAGCCATCAAAGATGCAGATACCGAAGACGAAGGTCTTGATACTATAGAAGGACCATTCAGTAAACGTGGTGGAGGGGCAATCGGAATAAGTGGGGACAGACCCGACTTGAGGTCTGTGCAAACAGAACCTCATAACTCGGGGCGAATTAACCATAATGGAGGAATAGGACTGCTGCTGGCTATGGAAACAGAAAACATAGAGCTAATGGATATGGACAATCCTTTTGTTATGAGACCGGAAAAAAGCCATGTCAAGCAAAATAGTACGCCAGCTAGTATCGTGTATGAGGAGAGTGATTTTGGTTTAAAGACAGTACTTCCTTCACGCATGTCAATCAAACTGGCCCCTTCACCACCTGTGATAGACTCAACAAACTCTTCAGTTTCCGGTGTTGAAGAACTTAATGCAGACGTCGAGGCTTATAGCCATTTGAACCCCGTTTCCAAGAATATCGTTGTTTTTATCACCAACTATATTGACTGGATTATCTACAGTCTTCTTTTCGTGGCTTCTATTCCATTGTTCTACACACCCTACCATATCTTCCTCCCGTTTCATCTAAGTATTACCATATTGTCATACTACGTGGCCCTTTTGATCCCTTTGAAATGGCCCGTGACTAAAAGATTTGCTCATCCGATTTTGGTATCGACGTTTCTGATCTTGTTCATATGTTTCATTTCTTCTCTAATCTATCACCACAAACCTAAGGGGTTCTTGGAAGATTTAAAGTATTACAAAACAGGGAAGAACTATTTGAATTTATTCAGCAACGCATACTTGTTTAACAACGGACAAACCATCAAGGATCCTCAAGATTCGATAACTAAATACCCCATATGGCCCGGATGTGGAGACTTCCTAAGTTCACTAATGGACATTTCCATTGTGTCATTGAGTTTACCTATGTTCACTCATAGAAGAGACTTTGTGAAGAACTTTTGGATTATGATTCCAATTTTAATGAGTATTGGGTTAACCTTCTTCTTATATCCGTTGATTTGCTACAATATAGGTATAAGTTCACTGAGGTCAATTGGTTTCATAGGCAGGTCAGTAACCTTGGCCTTGGGCACTCCTTTGATCGATTCCCTAGATGGATCTGTTTCCTTGATGGCAGTTTGCACCATTTTGTCAGGAATATGCGGTGTGTTGATCGGAGATTCGTTCTTCACACTTTTTAGAGTCAAGACTAGTGACTACGTAACCAGAGGCGTGAGTTTGGGTATTAATTGTGGTGCAATTGCAACTGCTCATTTACTAAATACTGATCCAAGAGCTGCTAGCATGAGTAGCTTAAGTTTCTCGATTTTTGGAACCATTATGGTGATTTTTGCCAGTATCGGTGAAATAAGAAGTGTTGTCCAGACAATGGTTGGGCAGTAACTTCTCTTCTAGATAGAATTAATGTGTAACGAATAAATATTTATTTAACTGCTTCTCTTGTGAGGTGAAAAGTTACGCGTATATAAAAGCATCTTGGAATCATCATGAGCCAGAATCTCCAGACTCGGACCATTCTTCTACCACAAAATGTGGATTTTTCATCCTCTAAACTAGCAGAATTGCCCGACTACAGAGATGTAGAAAAGACTACCAAATATTTGGTGTCCTCCGGGAGTTTGTTCGAGTTGAAACTGATCCAGCTGGACCCCAAATCCATTATATTCGAAAACAGCCTGAACCAAGATGGACTCATCGTTGAATCCTCAGAATTAATTATGGCCACGAAGTTCAATATCGTCTACTTGTTGATATCAGTTTTGTACAACCTGCCAAACTCCTCTTATATCAGCTTGGAAAACATAATAGATAATCATGAATGGATCAGCCAGGTTCCCGAACATTTGGTAACGACAGCTTTAGAATTTACATGTGACAGTATAACAGAGAACGGCGAACGTTTCTATAAGATGAACCAAGATAAAACGAAGGGCTTTCTCAAACTGAAAATAGAGCTGTTGAAAAATGAGTTGAGCTCAAGCAAATTAGTGACACAGATAAAGATGAATCTCTATGTCGACAGTGAAGCAGAGATTCCCGTAGGGATCGAAGAACAAGAAGTGTTGTTCACAGCAGATGAAATGATCCAATCTTATTTGGCATTCGACCTTGAACTTTATGATTATGAAGAGCTTATGAAGTATAAAAAAGGAATACAGTCCAGATTGATGGCCAAAACCATGGTGACAGAAGCACAGAATCCCACCAAACCAAAGGCTTCCACGAAGTCAACCAAAGGGAAGGGCAAGAAGCCAGCAACTAAAGTGGCCAAGGGTAAAGGAGCTTTAGACATGTTCTTCAAAAAGAATTAAATACAATACATTTGAATCTAATGACACTTTAGATCGATATTTACACTATAGATATACTATTTAATTCTTTTTTTCTTTAGTACTGGACGCAACTGCTGCTGGACCTTTGCTAACGCTTTCTTTATTCAAATCATTGAAAATCTTCATGCCACTTACCATGAATTGACTGATGTCTCCCATATTGGAGGGTAAGATAATGGTGTTTGTTTCCTTGGCCAAGTTACCGAACTGTTTGATGTAATCTTGAGCAACTTGTAAATTAATAGCTTGTTGGCCGAATTCGTTCAGTTTTATCGAGTTGGAAATCAATTCCAATGACCTAGACATAGCGTCTGCTTTATTAATCTGTTCCTGCTTTGCAGCTTCGGACTTCAAGATCTGCGATTGTTTTTCACCTTCAGCAATATTAATCCTCAGTTGTCTTATACCTTCACTTTCCAAGATTTCGGCACGCTTTGACCTCTCGGCAGAAACCTGTCTATGCATAGCTTCCAAAACGTTTGAAGGAGGATGTATATCCCTGATTTCGTATCTCAAACACTTGACACCCCAGTCTTCCGAAGCATCATTTATGGCCCTGTTGATATTCACATTTAACTGTTGACGTTCTTTCAAAACAGAATCCAAAGTCATGGCACCTATTTCTGATCTCATGGTTGTCTGGGCTAATTGAGAAATAGCAAACTGAAAGTCTTCGACCCCGTAACTGGCTTTGTAAGCATCTTCGACTTTAATGTACAAAATACCATCCAACTCCAAGCTAACATTATCAGCGGTGATAGCGTTCTGAGAAGGAATTTCGACGGCCAGCTCCTTGAGAGATTGAACGTAAGCAATTCTGTCAAGAAATGGAATCAAGATAGCTATACCTGGGTTTAAAATTCTGTGGAATTTACCCATCCTCTCCACGATCCAGGCTGTTTGCTGGGGAACAAATCTCACTACAGTGTTGGCAGGCAACCTCTCTCTTTGGAAAAAATTCAACGTGGATACATTGTTGAGCGATCTGGTGGCGAGAATGGGCCTCAAAGGCACAATTGATCGGATTGGCAAAGCTCTTGATAGTTGAAGCATCGTTACGGTTTTAGTGGCACCAGCTAAATAATCAGGCTTAAGTGACTAGAAAAATTTTCGCATTTTTTACGCAACTGAAGCTGCAAACATAGAAGACTTTTAACCTCCATCAGGCATATATAAATAGTGTTTTGGGTACCTTTAGAACCCAAGAGTCACAGTAGGTAACATAAAAAGTCAGTACCTTTTTTTTCTGTGGAATATAAAGTAGAAGACGGCACAAATATGAAGTCTAACGAGATATCCATCAATGAGTCCAAATACATAGTAGAGTCCTTGAAGCAAGGTACTCGTCTCGACGGGCGAAAGCTAGACGAAATAAGAAAGCCGGAAGTACAACTAGGTGACAATGGCTATGTGGAACTCAACTGGGGTCAAACCAAGGTGGTGATAAAAACATCTAGCGAAATAGTCAAACCTTTTGAAGATAGACCCAATGAAGGTCTTTTGGTTATAAATAATGAACTATCCCCAATGGCCTCTATCAAATTTGACGAAAGAACAGTTGACGAGGTGATGATTAATAGAATTATCGAAAAATCCATCAGAAAGTCAAATGCTATCGATTTAGAGGGGTTATGCATCAAGACCGGAGAGAAGGTTTGGTTAATTAAGGTGGATTTGAACATTATCAACTTTGATGGTAATTTGATTGACTCATGCTGCTTCGGAAGCATCATCAGTTTGATCAACTTCAAATTACCCAACTACTCATTGGAGACAAATGGAAACATCAAGATCTACAACTTGGACGAAAAACCACCTATCAGTTTGAGTGTTTTACATATTCCTATTACCCTAAGCATTCTGTTCTTCAATCCGTTGAACGAAGAGGAAAATTTGAAGAGCGACAACAACTACGAAATATCTATATTTGATGCTACAATGAAAGAAGAGCTTGTAAGAGATAGTTACTTGATCGTATCAGTGAATAGCAACAAGGAGTTGATTCAGTTGACCAAGTTGGGTGGAATTCCAATTGACTCCATTGAGTTGGTAAGTATCTGTGAAAGGTGTTATCAATATGCCGATGAGTTGACCGAGTTAATCAAGAAGATTGTCAAACAGAAAGAAGAGGAAGAGTTCAAGAAATTCAACCTAGGGCTTCTTGAAAGCATGGATGCCAGAACCTGAATCAATGGAGATGCTGGCAATAGGTACATAAGATTATAGTTTGAATGTATCATTATGCATTATCTAATTTACACTATGCTATGTGAACGAATGAAAAGGATTATTAAGAAGGATGTAGTCGGTTGTTTATCATTAAACCAGCTCTTTGTAGGTTGTCAAGTTTGAGTCTTTCCTCTTTCTTGTGATTCTCTTAGCATGTAACCACTTTGCAATTTTGGCCTTATATTTCGATGACGAAACCATCAAGTTGAAGATCCAGTATTCGAGCAATAAAACCCCGACAACAATACAGAATCCACCCAACACAGCCAAGGCTATATGGTTGGCCAAACCTTTGATGAACTTGGCATCATCCAAGTGCCACGAGCTTCCTGGACTTATAGCAAAGAATGAATATGTGTGAGTCTTGTAATCATTAGGTAACAAGATACGGACTTTCCCAGCTTCAGGAACACCCCATCTCTTGTATTGCTTCCACATAACGGAGAGGAACAAAGGACCGGTAGAGTACATGATAGTGATGTATGGAACTAACCAATTCTTCTGGTATTTCTTCAAACTGTCAATAACTTTCAAAAAGAATGGATGGTTGGGAACCGCCCCCATAACATCGTTTGATATCCCAGTTGGGAGAGTTTTCCGAACGAAACTCGACACAGTTAACAACGGATCCAAACGTCTTTCACAACCATCGTCCAAATCGATGTAGACACCACCGTAGTGAACCAAAGCAAAATATCTGATGGCATCGGCTCTTTGAATTGGGTACTTGTAATTGTCCCATGATTCCAAGAACCAGGGATACACTTCAGCAATGAAGTCTCTGGCCATATCGTCTGTCCAAAGAATGTACTGGTAATCGGGATGTAAGTCGATACAAGCTTGCTGTCCAGATTTCCAGATTTCAGGAATCTGGTTATCCTTATAAGTTTGGTGTATGATCTTAGGAATGAGTAAAGGCTTCATGTTCTTTTCATCGGTTGGATTCAACTCAACGTCCAACAAAGCATCTGTGAAAGAATCATCATGCAATAAAGTGATCAAGTCAAATAAGTACCAGACAAGATAAAGGAGAATTAACACATGAAAACCGAGAAGGTATTTCAATTCTTTTCTCATGGTAGAGTAATGTATGCTTTCTGCTAAGTAACAAGTTTCAATCAACAAAAGTTGTCTTTAGAATTTATAAATGAAAATGAAACAATATTTTATAATAGCAAGAAATTGTCAGGCTGTGCAACCGTTGTCTTTTTCACTTCAACTTCAGGATTAAAAGCAGTAAAAGATACAAAAAAAAGTCACCCGGCAAGCAGATTGGTAGAAAGCGAGTCTGGTATGTGAGCGTGGTATTGAGAGTGCCTTGTTTCTGCGGTTCACTCTAGAAATATTTCAATCTGGTAGACGATGTTTTTATTTTTCAGAAATCGCTGGGGAGAGCAGCTGGTTTTGTGTCATTTTAATGCATCTCCTATTTTTTTTTGTGTACTCTTATGCGCCTCTTCAGCATTGCGAATTCTTGTTTTTAGCACAGTAAATGATGTCAGATTAAGAACCAGCCAAGTGGTGGAGCTGCAGATATCTGGGGTTGTTCCACTCAATATAGGCATAGTGGGCACCTACATATATCCAAGCACCGTCAAAGTTCATACGTTGATACTTGGAGTTATCGAATGACTGCGGAGCTAAGCGAAGCTTTTAGCAGCTGGTAGCATCTGATGTAATTTGTTCTCTGCCATCGGCTCCCCTATTTTGTTAGATTTCTTTTTTTTTTTATTATTCAGGAACTCAAATTGCAGAAGTGAATTGGTCCGCAAGCTGCATGTTTTAGTAAGAATCCAAAGCAATAAGAGAGGGGTCCATTTTAGTGGAGGAGGTTTATAGCCCGAACAGACAAGACAAGTTACCAGCAACTGGAGCGGCTGTACTACTGAATCTCGTTATCGCTGGTAGTCAATTTCAAAGTGTTGTTGCTTTATGCTCCTTTAGCCGGTGAACATGTGAATAGTATGTGGCTGCTTTAGACCGTTACACTTAACATGTCATGTGTGGTTGGCATAGACTTTTGTACTAAACTTGTCCTGACGTATCGGTTTATTATTAATTATTAGTCACTAACACATATTTACACTAAAGTCTACACCAAAAAGAACAGATTTTATCTCTAACTTTTGCTCAATCCTTACAACTTCACTGTTCTATTGGTTTTCTTATCAATTATATCAACCATGTAGTCCATGTCGAGCTTATACTTTTTATCGTCAAATAGGTTTTGAAAAAACTTAAACAAGAGATCTAAATCTTTCTGGTCTTCGATTTTCACGTATGCGACAGTTTTAGACTTGTTTTTGAAGATTTTGATCAAATTCAAGTGATTCAAGTAGTACAAACAACTCAACAAGTATTGCTTATTAGTGGACTCATAATCGAATGACTTGGCATTCTGTTGAATGAGTTTCAAGAGCTTCTTGGTGTCTGGGAAGTCTTTTAATTCGTCATTAATGAGTAAGTCCTCAGAAACGGATTTATGAGGCTCCATCAATTCGATAATGTTTGAAGTGCAGATCATGTAAGACTTGAGGAAGGGATAGACCAATGATTCTATGAGCTCCAAACATGGTCTATCTAAAACATTCAATCCCTTATCGATCTTGCCAGTTTCTATCAAGTCATTTACTAAATATGCAAACTCATCTTTCTCATTAGGATTGTAATCAAATAGAAATTCACTCTTTAGTAACGTCTTGATAGTACGATTGACTTTTGATAAATCCTCTAAGCTCTTGGCCCCAGAATGTAGAATGCTGAAGCACAAAATCGACCTAGTTATTAATAGATGGACAGTCAAATTTTTGTAATACAACAATTCAATCGAGTTGTTAATGATGACATTATCAGCCTTGGTATCAACTTTTATGAACTTCATGAACTTGATGATCTGGTATTTAATCAAGTACGCTACTTCACCATCGTCCAAGCCTTCCAAGTAGCTTAAAATATTTCTGTTTGACTCATTACTTGGATCCACCAGTTTTTTGATGAGAGAAAGAACCACTGGCCAAAATCCCAAAATATTCAGTAGTGGGATCACCTTTTCGGATGGGTGCAAGTAAGAATAGATTTGGATCACACATCCTGCAATTGCGACTTCAGGAAGGTAGTTAATGGTGTTGATCTCATGTAATAACTTGAATCCCATTTGCTTCAAGTTCCCATTACAACTTGAAAGTGTGAAGCTTTCTCCAAATTTGACAAAGATTCTTCCATTCAACTTCAATGGAATGTTGTCATACTCCAATTTCTCGTTTATAATTTTGTTGATGTTGTGGTCCACCTTACTACCGAATAAGTTGGTAACTCCATTTTTGATGATGCCTAGGAAACTCTCTTGTTGCTTGTCTTTTCCAATCAATTCTTTCAAATATCCATCGGTCTCATAAATTCTTTCGTATGTGATACTCAATGGTTGCAAAATCATATCTTTTTTAGTATCCTCATAAATTTGTTGCAACATCTTCAAAACTCCATACTTTGGAAGTAGCAATTTGCCATCTCTTGATCTGGTTCCTTCAATGAACACCTCAATAGCAACGTTATTCAACACGAAAAATTCCAACAAATTTGTCAAGTTTTTCTCGGTATACAACTCATTGTTAAAGCTTCTCTTGATGAATATGGCTCCCAATTTCTTCAAGATTTTACCAAAAATTGCCACATTCAAGTTCTCCCCTGCAATTACTACAGGTGTCGATAACTGGAATCTAACGGTTAAAATGTGTAAGATGATGTAGTCAACATGAGATTTGTGACAAGGCAAGTAAATAATCGACATAGGGTCCTTCAAGTACTGTTGATACATTTGACTGATTTCCTTGTTACTGCACCAGATTCCGTCAGGGAACATTTTCTTCAAGACGTTGATGACAGTGATATAGCAAATCTTAATGAAATTATTGGAATTCGTAAAAAGTGGGAAGTTTTTCTTATTCTCGGCTTTATAATAATTTACCATGAATTCTTTGACTTCCTTGAATCTTGTTGGTAGTTGCTTCAGTGTGATTAAGTTGAGGTTCAACTCCTGGTCGATCAATTTGTAGATCAACTGGTCAAGATAAGCATCTGATACCTCTAATTTGTCGTCAACGAAATCATGCAAACTCTGGATGAACTTGGGGTTGAACTTATTCACGGAGAAGAAGTACTCATTCTTGTCATAAATGCCCTTCACATTAATAGCAGTGAAAAAGTCGATGAAGTTGAGTAATATACTCCAATTCTTTTCCATTGGGGCATTGGCTTCTAGGTTCAAATAACTGGCCGATGGGTTCTCATCAATGTGAGGAAGAGGAATAGTGAGCTTCACTGTGGGCTCAGTCAAAGCATGCTCCAAGAGATTGACGTCAAAATATGGATTGGCATACATGACGACGATTATAATCAAAAGATTCCAACGTTTTGTTCAAGAATCAAAAACGCCCGGTTCCAACGATCCAAACTGTGTAATTGTATTTACACCAGCAGCAACTGCAATTATATATAATGAGATTTGTTGGGTAACGATGGAGAAAAAAAAGTTGTATCAAACGTGAAATTTTTCGACTTTATCGAGCGCAATTCCATTCCCCAGATTTACTCCAAATTATGCATGTGTCGGGGACAACGCTAAATCTGCCCGTGACGTAGAGATCTCTGCCTAACATACTTGTGATTTCTTAGTTGAGACATGGGAATATCCTGATAAGTATCGATATCAGTGATGTTGAAACGACGGTCCTTTTGAGGGATTTCGTTTTTGTCTGGATGTGAGGGGAGAGATACACCCTGAGAGCTCTCATAAAGCTTCTGGTGCGACTCCACTTCTGTCGTATGCAGACGAAGTTCAGGGTGTGTAGAAGCCACCTTATTATCTACAGAAGCATCGTCCGATTCGTTCGTAGTACTTTCGTTGCAAGTTGGTGTGTTAGTGAGAGGTTCTCCATTTGAAGCTGCAGATACTTTGCCCGTGGAGGATTCAATACTACTGGGAAGCATCTCTGCAGTGTTTGACATTTCTGGTGAATTTTCAGCCGAAGTACCGGAAGGTGCCTTCTTATCGTAGATACTTTTCATCTTAAAGGGCGTGGCTTCAATTAGCTCTTCATCTTCTTCGTAATTCAACTTCACTTTACGCTTCTTTATCTTGGGCTTCTGAGATACTAGTGGTTCGTCGAGACTCTCGTTCACTGTGGTGGTTTCAGGCTGATAGTTTTGGAGCTCCTCGAAATATCTTACAGGAACCAGGGTCTCCAGAATGACAGTATCGAACTCATGGTCTTTGGATTTCTCGAGGGTGTAAATGGAATTCCCCGTGATCTTTCCCACTATGGTGAAGTCTGGAATATCGAAAATGTCATCAGCCAAATTAACGATAAGTTGCGATGAGGTTATCCCAACTGAACCTTTACTTAGCCTGATCCTATTGTGCTTTATTACTTTGAAATCAGGAATTTCACAAGTACATACGGCCAAATTGTTTTCACCGTATACTATTCTTTGGCCTATGAGACGGCCGTCTAGGCAATGCATGAGGAAATCTCGCACTAAAGGTATTTCTTTGGCGAAGACCTCTATTTCGATAGCACCTTTGTTGGTGTTGAGGATGACTTTTCCCGTTGTTTTGAGTGACATTTCTCTTGATAAAAACACCAACTTATACTTTGTTCTCGAATGGGTGACTCGGGCCAACTGTTGAAGTTTTTTGGTCTCTGCTGAGTGTCTTGGATGTTTATGAAGGCTGTGATGCTCTGATGGCAGTGCGAATTTGAAACATAGATCAATAGTTCGCGGCTCAATCAACAAAAACAACTTCAACACTTGGCCATGGCGTCTTTAAAGAGCTTTATCAAGGCTGTCAGAAAGTCCAAGACGATCGCGGATGAAAGAAACGTTGTCAAGAAGGAGAGTGCCGCAATACGTACATCTTTTAAGGATGCGAATCTTGATCAGAATACCCGGAGAGTCAACATTTCAAAGTTGTTATACCTCTACATCATAGGTGAAAAAACCCATTTCGGTCAAGTGGAGTGCATCAAATTGCTTGCGTCTCCCAGATTTATAGACAAGAGGTTGGGATATCTTGCAACGATGTTGTTGTTAGATGAGAATCAGGAAGTGTTGACGTTATTAACCAATTCTTTGGATAACGATATGAACCATACAAATCATTACGTGGTTGCCCAAGCCTTGTGTTGCTTGGGGAATATTGCATCTTTGGAATTGTCCCGTGACTTGTACCAGAATGTGGAGAAATTGATTCAGTCTAAGAATGCCTATCTTAGGAAGAAGGCTGCTATTGTGGCTTCCAAATTGATTGATAAAAATCCCGAACTTTTGGAGTTCTTCGTCGGCTTCATTCCAACTTTGATTACGGACAAGCTGTCTGGAGTCTTATTAGCATCCTTGAAGTTGACTCAAAGTTGTTTCAATAACTCTGATGACTTGGATCTGTTAAGCGTCCCCAAAATCTACAACACATTAATTGGGCATTTGAAAAAGTTGATTGTCTCTGGTTACAGCCCTGATTACGATGTTATGGGAATTAATGATCCTTTTTTGATCGTGAACTTGATTTCTACCTTGAGATTGTTATCTACCGTTCCTGATTTACCAGCCAAAAATTTAGAATCATTAAACGATGTATTAACCCAAATATGCTCGAACATTGAAATTGGGAAAAATGTAAACCATGCGGTCTTATACGAGTGTATCAAAACCATCTTCTCCATCAATTCAGACAAGTCGTTGAAGATATTGGGAATCAACTTGTTAGGAAAGTTTTTGTCCACGAAGGACAACAACACGAGGTACGTGGCATTGAACACTTTATTGACGGTGGTGGCAATTGAACCCAATGCTGTCCAAAGACATCGTTCTATCATTGTAAGTTGTTTGAATGACGGTGACATTTCTATCAGAAGGAGGTCATTGGAATTATCTTTTGCTATTTTGAACGACTCTAACGTTCGGATCTTGATCAAAGAGATTATCAATTATCTCAAAACAACAGATGATAGCGACTTGAAGCCGTACATAATCTCCCAATTGATTTTATCTATCGAAAAGTTCAGCCCCAATGACAATTGGAAATTTGATAACTTGATCAAAGTGTTGAACTACTCCGACAACTATATCCAAGTCGACTACATCTCCAACATTTTGAGCTTAGTGATTAGACTCACAGCTACCGACTTAAAGAGGAGTGTTATGGTTAAAATGCTCAAATTGAACTACGAAAATGATAACACAAATAAAAATAAGTTGGGGTTGGCATTGACCACCATTTGGTGCTTAGGAGAATACTTTGAACTAATAAACAACGAAGCTATTGAAATCAATGGCAGATCGGAGACAGTTGACGATTTGAAAGTATTGGAGTATTTTAGAACTGTATCCAACAATTCAAACTATACCAGCACTGAATCTCACCAGTTGACCACCTATATCATCAATGCATTGATCAAATTGTCGAACAAGTTCAATAGTAACGAATCCTTGAATCAAATCAAGTTGATATTGGAATCCCACTCGAGTAGCTCAAACTTGGAGATACAAATAAGGGCAGTTGAATATTTGCAAATATTGTCCCAAGACATAAAGTTAAGAAAGGGATTGTTGTCGAAAATGCCAGCACCTAAACTCAAGAAAACAGAGATGTTGACCTTGAATGACAGCACAAACAAGAAACAAACATCGGCACCAAAGATGCACTCGAACCCTAGGGCTGCGCTCGAAAGTGATTTATTGGACTTCAACGATGATGCTGATAAGAAGCCTGAAGTCGTTCTCAAAAACGACTTGTTGTCTGACATCTTCAGCGATACAAAATCCACACCAAGCAACCCAAGAGCACATAACGATATTCTCGATCTTTTCGATAATCCAGCTCCCCCTAAAACTCCATCGAGTGCTTCTGTTGAAGAACTTAATGTTTATTCAGACTCCAACATTAAAATCAAGTTTCTCGTTCAGTCTGTTGGTAATGGTTTGGCACAAATCGAATCGCATATCATGTCCAATACAGTGCATGCCGTGACAGACTTCCAGTTACTTATAGCTGTTCCCAAATCTCAGAAGTTAACTATCACAACCAACAATCAGGTAAACTTAGTGAGCCCATCTGATGTTATTGTCCAAAACATAAAGTTGTCTGGTAAAGCTGGAAGTAGAATCAAATTCAGAATCAAATTCAGCTACAGTTTGGATGGACAGCCAGTCGAGCACATGTTCGATTATAGCCTTGACCAGACTCTTTAAGTCAATAGAAATATACATTCCACAGTCTAAAAAAAAAACAGAGGGAAGATAAACTATCTAGCTTACAAGTCAACACCAGTTGAAACACCACTAGCCACGTCATTGATGTCGTGGGAAATGTTGGATCCACTGCTGATGATTCTGTCAGAAATTGGCTTGACAAGGGAGTTGTAGACTGAAACAGCACCTCCAAAAGCTGGGACACCGATGTACAATAAGAAAATGGTCTTGAACAACCAGTAAAAGGGGATCCAGTAAAGAATGGCCTTGGACCAGAACTCAATGACGTTCAAGAAAGCAAAAACAACCCAGTAGGTCAATAACTTACTGTCATCCTCGGTGCCCGGGGTATCCAACGCAACCAAGGAATAGTAACCAGGAACGACGAACCCAGCAATGTTGCTTAACAACTGGCCAATTCCACCAACGTTCAAGAAAATCATTAAAAAGTAAGCGGCAACAACACCAAGAACAGCATATGATCTAGGTAAGCCGGATTGTTGTTCGAATTGGCCCAAAACTCCAATGTGGGAAGTGCTCTATATCGAAGTTAGTACGGTTATTCGCTACAACTTGTGTGATTCATGTGCAAAAAACTGGCCTCAAGCACATTGGCATGCGGGCCTCGTGTTCAGATGGACCCCAGACTCCAATTGACTATACGTACATGGTCGATCTGCGATAAGAATGAAGTAACTTGGTCCATTATTTATAGTTAGGAGTGATAAGTGATTGCTCTGAGAATACTTCGCAAATTTCAGGCACATCGTTAGCAAATCTCGTCAAATCAGTAACTGCACGAATGATGAAGTTAGTCTCACGGAACAGAATTCAGCAGAGTTTGCAGATTTTGCAACTTGTGATATGACTGTTTTGCCGGAGTTGGAGACTCACGGGAGAGTGCTACTTTTTGCTACGTATATCACAGAGGACCTCTACGACTGGTTTCGAGATGACTTTAACTGGGAGACCACGTTAAGACTTGTGCCACTACAAGCTCAGGTCAACTTGAGGAACGCCGCAGATCACAGGACCAAAGTCAAGAAGCTAGCGACCCAGTTATTCATCACCCTTACACTAAATTGGGCAGTCCACAAACACGATTATTGGTGCTGGGATCCGTTGGAATTTTCGTACAATGAGTTCGGGAAACCGGTGCTACCCAACACAAATATTACATTCAATACAAGCACCTCCAATGATGTCATTTGCGTTGTCGTCAATAACACCGGCGACTGTGTGCCTGTTGGGGTCGACTTATCGCATTCTAGACAAAGGATAACGGCTCTGACAGTGCTAGAAGACTTCAAGGACATTTTCCATTCTAGCGAGATGGCACAGCTTCAACAGGTTCCTCGTCTTGAGCGACGGTACGTGCTATTCAACCAGTTTTGGACCCTAAAGGAAGCATTCACAAAATATCTAGGCTTTGGCCTAAATGTAGACTTAACCAAGTTCCATTTCACACTAAATGATGGAATGGTGGAAGACATCCCAGACTCAACTACGAACTTCCTAACAGCGTCGCTTAATTTGAACCAAGCAGTGAACCCGTTCCACATAGACTGGCACAACTCCATCGACGTGGATGCTAGTGAATTCAAGCCTCCTGGATCAGCTCAGAAGTCTAATCTGGTGCCAAATACAGCCGTCGCTTGCCAATCGGGCATTCTTCTAAACTCTGTGACAGAATCGGGGGATTTACCTGTCATAGTTTCACTCATCGGAAAGCACCAGCAATATCTTCAAACCGTTAACTACAGCCTAAACTTGTATACTATCTTAGCCCATCTCTAGATACTAGTATATGGTAATCCTAGCATCCATCGACCTTTGGGCTTCTTGAGCCGCACCTTAAAAAATTTAGTACTTTTGATAGATCCTGGCAGAGTTTTCTGTACGCTAATAGCACATCACTGTACCAAGTTTCGCCTCCGAGATTAGCTTCAAACATCACATATATGGCTCTGGTGACTCTTAGTGACAATGAACAGTCAAAGCAATTTCAAAGGGAGTCAGTACCCGTCATTAAGGAAGCCTCATACCAAACGATTAGGAGCTTCCATTACACTTTACACGCCGAAAAACACACTAGGAGCCATTGCAACAAGAACGTCAGTGACCACATCTGATGACTCTATAGTTTCTGTGCCGCCTGATTTGTTTCAGGGTCAACGGAAGACTATCAGAGATATTCATGGCTCGATACTAAGCATCAGTGATTGTCAATTGAACGAGCTTCCTGCTGCTCAGATTGTCATCTGCTCCTACATGCTGAACAGGCTCACCAAGAAGACGGATGGCATGACCTCATTTGTGAACATATCTCCTAACAAACAGTTCATATACCTCACCAAAGCTGCTGGCCTTGTGGAAGGGTCGGTTATTAATATGGCACAGTATGTGGAAGACATATGGATATGCAGAAAGGAGGGACTCTTGATCGTGTTGAACGAGAAGAAGGGCTACGTCATGTATCGACATGATCGATACGATGAAGGGTTTTATGATACGGTTGTGGCCAGTTATGACAACGTTCAAGATGGCAAGTCGTTGGTGTCGTTGCGAGAGGAAATGACCAGGCTCGACAAAATCAGACTAGGAATCAGCACCGGAGTAGAACGAGAGGAGGCAAATATTGGCATCAGCACCGAAGTGGAACAAGAGAAGGCAAAAATTGGCATCAGCACCGAAATGGAACAAGAGAAGGCACCGGAACACCGCAATGTATATCAATTCCAGAAACGAGATCAAGAACCTCCACAAATCCCAAGAATTCCCCCTGATGTGATGTACTCATCGGATCTGGATCTCGGTGGTGAATTTTTGACTAAGATAAGAGCAACTAGATCACGAACAAGCCATCTAGTGAGTGAAGATTCCATAGTGCTAGAAACTCCTGCTCCTTTTGAGCCTCCTTTAAAGTACGAATTCAGTGGGGGAAACCCATTTCTTGTAACTCAATCCGACTTCAAAACGTTGTACAATAACGATTGGGTGAATGATACAATCATAGATTTCTTCATTAATTACGAGATAGAACAGGCAGTGAAGAACGGGAACGTCAGTGAAAAAGAGGTCCATGCTTTAAATTCATTCTTCTTCCTCAAATTGATGTCGAATCCCGATAACCTACAAGACAAGGCAGGAGTTGATTACTACGGCAATGTGTCCAGGTGGGTGAGTAAGATAGATCTATTCAGTTATAGGAACTTAGTAATCCCCATCAACGAGAATTCTCACTGGTATGGGTGTTTGATTGTGGGTTTGCCCGAGTATCTTAGTAGGGCCAGGCGTCTCAAAGAGCTCAATTTGAACCAAACTGAAGACGACGATTTGATAGACTTACAGGCTTTAGACATCCATTCAAATTTCCATCCCAAGTTCAAAAACAAAGTCAACATATTTGTGTTTGACTCCTTGGGCCAAAAACATTTTGCAATTCATTTACCATTGAGGAAGTTTTTGATGGACTATTGCCGAGAGAAGTATGACATACACATGGAAAGCAGCGATATGGTATTCCGGTCTACGAAAGTGCCCAAACAGAGCAATTTCAATGATTGTGGAATTCATGTCATCTACAATATCAGAAAGTTTTTGAATGCACAGCAAGAATGCTTGCAGATTTGGGATAAGGGAAACTCCTCATACAAAGCATTCTTCAAAAGCTCTGAAAGGTCAGGGATGCGGAAAGAACTAATCAGCTTGTTACTCAAACTTCACGACGATATGCATGGCCGTGACAAAAAGGAAACTCTGGTAGAGAGTGCACTTAATGGGGCCGACGAACACGATATACCGGAAAACTTCAGCGAGAGGTCACCCTTAGAAGCGGTTTCCAATGGCACAAAGCACGGAAGCGATAGCGAGGATGATGAAATAGAGGTAGTTGGTGTGAAAAAGCTTGATAACGTTAGGCACCAATGGATTCATGGTAGAGGAAGATATGCTCAAACTCAACTAATTGTAACCATTGGCAACGGCGTCAACTTGAAAACGGATGGCAGGCGAGGCTCTCAACCTGAAAAGAAGACCGACTCCCAGTATAGGCAGGATACGAACGAGCTTCCACCCGATCTCCAGTCTAGAGATGACGATTCAACTCACACGCCCCCAGCTGACACTATTAGTGAACTCGTTGATGGAATCGGAAATAAAGAGGATTGGAAGCATACCGAACCCACAAAGGCAGATGAGTACATCTCACGTCTAGGAGATGCGACCAAAGACGAGGATCAAACAAGCTTTTCATTGAAAAGCAAGGCCCTCAAAGAGTCTAGAGTTTCCAGAGATATCTCACGTGTATCAATCTTGGTATTGAATGATATGTTTCCTCAAGCCGACCGAAATTTCACCGAAAACGAGATAGTAGAGATTCTTAAGTTCAAGAAAGACATAAACAATCTTCTGTTTCAAAAGGATCTGCATAAGATAAGACAAATGTGTCAGTCTTTCAAAAGAAGATACGACAGTCTCAATTCAGCCAGACCCATGAACGAAGACTTCAAGATATCATTCGACGCAGAAGAGACTGTCCTGAAGAAAGCACCAGAGGAAAACCTGTCCTCTTCAAACATCGAAGTCCACGAGACATTGAGCATCAGCAGTGGCAGTGATACAGAATCAGAAGCACCCAAAATGGTCCTCGAACACGATCCCAGCTGGACAAGTACAAAGGCCGAAAGGAACCACCTTCATAAGAGACAAAGGCTTCTGTGATGTTTACATAGTGCATTGTTAGTTATGGCATCCGTAGTTTCCATATACGAAAATGTCGTCGCGATCTATTGAGACAACAATAAACCTTTAATTGTACAGATGGAATCAGAAACCAATCCACCACTCCTTCCTCGGGACGGTTCCGTTGATGCACACCAATACAGTACTGGTCTAGATGAGGATGCGCTAGAAGTGACGAGGCACAAGCTTTCCGGGTTGAAAGTTGATGTGAATGCCAGCATGGCAGGCTCTACAAGAAACAAGAACACGGTACAGAACACAGATAGTTTATTTGTCCTCTTGTCTGACAGACAGTTGTCGGCGTACAAATCACCTCTTATGAATGAGGTTTCAGACATATTCTCCGTGAAGAGCTTGAGTGAAGATAGTATCAAGAAGAAGACTGAAAACATCCTTGACAGTGCTGATGGTACGAACGAATTCTGGACGGGATTCATAAAAGCCAGGGATAATGACACGGTGCACTACGCACAAGACAAGCAACTCGAAGACGAGCTTACCAAGGGCATTCCTCCGAAGGTCCGGGGGTTGGTATATTTGAAGGTATTCCATGTGAAGTACCAGTTAAGCAAGGAGAGATACAACAAGTTGTTGAACAAAAGCACCCACACGGAGTTGCCGTTTTCTGAGAAAATCAATGCTATTCAAGAAGAGCACATACGTAATTCTGTGAAGGTATTCAACTACTATGTGAACGAAGTGGTGAGTTCTGCTGCAAACAAGATTGACGTCGGAAACAACGGTTCTTACAACCACGAAATTGTCAAAGCCCAAGACAAACACAAGCTGTTGCAGACGATAATTCAGATATCGGAGTTGTTGATCAAGATTCCTAGCTTGACAGAAGAAGAAGCCTTGTATATCCTCTTGAAATTTAATAAGGTGGTGAGTAACACGAATTTCAGTGAGTTGTACTATGAGATCAGCCGGTCGCTTGAGGACCTCACCCCACGAGTGTTCTCCCACATGGCCAAGCTGGGAGTGAATATCAAGAGTGTAATACAGAATAATGTTGAATCTCTCCTAGCTAGTGTTGAAGACAGTGATATTGCCTTAAATATTTTGGACCTCATTGTATTTCAGGGATTCACATGGTTGACTCGTCTTTTCGTTTGGATTTTTGCAGAAGCAAAAGAGAAGATCTTGAATCTTGAGGGAGACGGTATCTCTGAGTACTTACTGGGCCCTCTGCTATTGAGTTCGATATCTGAGAGCTCCATACAGAAGAGCCTCCAGTACCAGCCTGACATAATCAAGTATGAAAACGAATACTACCTCATCCATGTGAATTCATTGAACAACAATAACTACGAGTTGATCAATTGCAAAGAGGTCAATGAAGAACTCAATCTACAAATCCAGTTGCTCCGCAATGAAATCGATAATTTACGGATCACCCACACGGAAATCTTAGACCAGTTCCAGCAGTATGAGAAGGACGTGGAGGAGAGTGAGAGATTGAATGACCTGCTTACCCACAAATACAATGAATCGAAAGGCCGCTTCGAAAAGCTCACCATGAAAGAGAACTTGGATAACACCATAAAAGCTAACAAAGAGTTTAGTGAGAGAAACCTGGAGCTCGAAGCACAAATCGAACAGCTCAAAGTGTCTGTAGTCAAGAAGTCAGAGAAGTTGGCCAAGAACACATAGCTTCTCTTATATATTTACGTCCACTATCTTATACGCGCAGAATGAGCTGTCTACTGACATGGTCTGATCTAATGAATATACGAGCGAGCTGAAACAATTGTGTTCGCGCAGACTGAGCTTATACGAGAAACCAAAGTATGCAACAACAAGGAGTCGGTATAGTCGGGGCCGGGATCGTGGGATGCGTGGCTGCGTTGGCATTAGAGGCCAGAGGCTTTTCGGTGACATTGTTTGAACTCAGGCCCGATCCTCGAGACGAGCCAGAAATGAAGAATCTTCGATCCATCAACTTGAGTTTGAGTAATAGGGGCATAAGAGCCATGAATCTCGTGGACCCTTTATTGAGTGCTCGTATCCTTGAGTCGTCTGTGCCGCTCGTAGGAAGAATGATCCACGACAAGAGTGGCACCAAGTCCGAGTCCCAATTGTATGGGTTGTTCGGTGAGCACAACAACTCCATCGACAGAAGTGTGTTCAACAAGCTTTTGATAGAAGAAACACGCCATAAGGGAGTCAACGTGCTTTTCAACCATCGACTAGTTGGAGTGGAAAACGGCGACAGCCCCAAGCTTGTGTTTGAGGTGTCAGGTGAGAAGAAGGCTTTTGAGTTTGATTATATCATCGGAAGCGATGGGGCATTCTCTCAGTTCAAATACCAGTTGCAGAAGTCTATGAGACTTAACACCAACCAGGACTATATCGATATGCAGTATATGGAGTTGTACATTCCTCCGGGACCCAAGAACTCGTTTCTCATCGATGCTAACCATCTACATATCTGGCCAAGAGACAACTTCATGTTGATTGCATTGCCCAATCTGGACGGGTCATTCACGTCGACTTTCTTCAGTCCATGGCATGTTATTGAGGGAATCGACAGTCCTGAGGCTTTCATATCGTTTTTCCAATCTAATTTCCCGGATGCTGTCAAATTGCTAGGAGAAGAACAGTTATCAACAGCCTTTAAAGAGTACCCTCGTGGCTCTTTGGTCCAGACCTCAACCTTCCCTTATCACTCGCCCAACAAGAAGGCTTTGATAATCGGAGACGCCGCTCATGCGATGGTGCCATTCTATGGACAAGGTATGAATTGTGGCCTTGAAGACGTAACAGTGTTGATGGACTTATTCGATAGATACGGCAGCTTGAGTGCCAGTTTCGAAAAGTATTCGCAGGTTAGAAAAGAGGATTTAGATACCATTTGCCGATTGGCCATGGAGAACTACAACGAAATGGCAAGTAAAGTCACCCAGAGATCGTTTTTATGGAGAAAGAAAATCGACTACTATTTGGGAAAATATGCCAGTAACAAATACTTTCAGTGGATCCCCATGTACTCAATGATCTCATTCAGAGACGATATTTCGTACTCGAAGGCTGTACAAATCAAGGAGAACCAGGACCGGTTCATCAGTCGCCTTGAACTTGGAGGCCTCTTGGGACTTTTGGCCTTCGGCGTCGCTAGGGGCTACCAAGTTTACTCTCGTTTACTGAGAAACTAGTTATATAGTTGTTGTATTAACGATCAATACAAATCGTGGAATTACCAACAACTCCAAACCTATCGCGAAATCATCATCTTCAGTTCGGAAGAGTGAAAAATCTTCTGGAACAGTGCAAAGACACAGTGGAGAAAATGCTTAGAAAAGTAACATCTACAGGCAGTGGATGGACGAGTGTCGTGAGGCCTGGCATATGTAGTGTCCGTCTTTTGAGCGGCACTTCATTTCGTATGAATGACGCCAAGCCGCAATCGCCTCTCAAAGTATTTTTCGACACCTTCAAAAATGAAGTGAAGAAGTCTAGTGAGTTGAAGGAGAACATCAAGGCTTTGCAAGACGAGACCGGCCGTCTTGGAGAAAGTGATGCGTTCAGAAAGGCCAAGGAAGCATACGACAAGGCTCAAAAGGGAGGAACTGTTGCTGGAAGAGTGGCATCCAAGGCAGCTGAGAATATAGGTGAAGCTGCTTATAAAGCGTGGGAGTCTGATATAGGGAAGGGAGTCAGAAGCTCGGTCAAATCTGGTGCCGAAGCTGCAGATAAGGTATTCGAACCGGTCAGAAAAACTCAGGTTTACAAGGACGTATCTGAAGTTATAGATGATGGAACCTCGACAGCTTATGGTGGATTTTTAACTAAAGAGCAGAGAGAAAAGTTGAGACAAAAGGAGTTACAAGAGAGACTAAGAAGCGGAAAAGTATGGAAGCCGATCCCCAAGGACGAAGAGAACGTTCGTACCGAATTGGTGGCCACTGAGCATAAAGCTTCTGGTCCCAGCATTAACGATAAATGGGAGAACTTCAAATTGACAAATCCAATTGGAAAGGCCTACGTTTTGTTGAAGGAAAGATGGGATGAAAGTGAAAATGGCTTGATTTCATTGGTCAGAACTATCATCGAAAAGGTGGTTGGGTTCTTCGCTGAAACCGAACAAGCCAAAGTAGTTAAACAATTCAAACTCATGGACCCCAGTTTCAGATTGACTGACTTCCAAAAAACTTTGACCAACTACATTGTGCCAGAATTATTAGATGCCTATGTCAAGAACGATGAAGAAATCTTGAAGAATTGGTTAAGTGAAGCTCCTTTCAACGTCTGGAAAGCCACCAACAAACAGTTTGTTCAACAAGGAGTGTTTTCCGACTCCAAGATCTTGGACATAAGAGGCGTCGAAGTGGTCACTTGCAAGTTGTTGCAACCAAGTGATGTTCCCGTCATTGTTGTCAGCTGTAGAGCTCAGGAAATTCATTTATACAGAAACGTCAAGTCTGGTAAAGTTGCAGCCGGAACCGAGGACAACATCCAATTGAGCACATACGCTTTGGTGTTGACCCGGAATCCAGAAGAGTTCCACAACGAAGTCACTGATGGCTGGAAAGTATTGGAGTTTGCCAGAGGTGGATCAAGACCTTTCCATTAATCTTTTGTAAATAGGTTTTTTAATGTACATACTAACTCTACACTGTAGTGTGTCGCCCAAAACCACTATTATATTTTCTGCGCACTTTTTCAGTTGATCTGAACTTTTGTTCAAAAGGAAACAAAACATGAGCGATTCGTTTGCCAGTAAAGAAGAGGCCGAGAAGGTGTTTGGCCGCTTGAAACAGCATCCAGCTAACCAGATCTGCTTTGATTGTGAGAACAGAAACCCCACGTGGACTTCGATACCCTTTGGTATTTTATTGTGCTTGGAATGTTCCGCAGTCCATAGAAACTTAGGTGTTCACATATCGTTTGTCAAGTCGTCCAACTTGGACTCGTGGCAGAGAATCCAATTAAGGAACTTCAAGTTCGGTGGTAACAATGCCGCCAAGGACTATTTCATGAAGAATGGTGGAAGTCAGTACTTGAACAAGTCTGTTGAAGCATCTGTGAAGTATGGATCTAACGTGGCCAAGAAGTACAAGGAAAAGTTGAAACAAAAGGCAGCAGATGATGCTCAGAAAAATCCCGACTTGGTCACGTTGGAGGACTTAAAGGATGCAGAGGATGTCAGTGACAGTAACAATAGTAGCGATTCCAATGCAAACAATGACTTTTTCTCCAATTGGAGTAAACCGATCGACTCAACTCCGTCTCCACTTGGGTCAAGAAACAATACACCCACGGCATCTACGGACGATTTGTCAGCCACAGGACCTGGTGCTGCAGCAAGAAAGCCAATCACTACCAGGACTTCACGAATCAATAGAAACACCACATCCACATCTACCTTGGTGGGCAACAAGAAGTCCTCGATTTTGGCGGGCAAAGGAAATGCTCCAAGGAATTCTCGGTTGCAAAGCAAGCGTATCAACAAAACAGAGGTGGAGGATATCGATTTCGATGAACTTGAAAGAAAAGCTAAGTTGGAGGCCGAGGAAGCGAAGAAATTGGGCTATAAGCCAGAAGAAGTGGATGAAGAGTCATTAGGCTTTTCTTCCAAGCCCTCAGAGAGACCAAATAATTCCAATGGGGCCAGTTCCACTGGGTTATCTTTGGGAGGAGGTGGCAAGAAGGAGAAGGAAAAGTTGACTCCAGCTCCTGTCAAAGAAACCGCCCAGCAATTCCAAAGATTGGGATTTGGAATGACGGTAGGCAACAATAATACCAACACTAACAAAAAGGAATACAAAGAAGTCAAATACACCGGTGAAGTTTCCAAAAGATTTGGTGCTCAAAAAGCCCTTTCTTCGGATGAGTACTTTGGTAGAGGACCTAGGTTCGACCAGGATGCCCAAAAGGAGGCCCGTGAGAAGCTACTGAAATTCAGCAACGCTCAGCTGATCAGTTCAGCCTCGTACTTTGGTGAAGAAGAAGGGCAAAACAACGGGCAAAGAGGTAGATCTACCTCTGGCTCCATCAGAGACTTGGAAAGTACTGCCAGAGATTTTGCCAACAAGTTTTCTGGAAATGCCAATCAGGATTTGGATGTATTGAAGGATGCATTAGAAGAAGGTGCCAATAAGGTGGGCAACTACTTGAGAGACTTCTTGAGATGATGACACAGCTGTATAAAGGTATATACTCGAAAGGTCAACTTAATATCTGAAATAAAGCATGAATTACATGTGTATTATCAAAACATCAATACAACGATGGGAATGGATGCTTCGGAACCCATGAGATGATTCATCAAGACGATTTCTAGAATTGGCCAAGTAATACATCCCAATTATCTTCCCATGTTTTGATGAGCCCTTTTATCGAACCTCTCCTCACCTCTTCTTCAATTTCAGAATATAAGTCGTAGAAACTTGCAGATATCACAACAGCTCTGGTGTTGTTTCATTAACACTGCAAGAAACTGTGCCATTAATGCTTCATACCCTCCAAACTTAAGTTGGAAATCGAATCTTATCCCTCAAATTTGAATCTGGCAAACTGTTCGACAACTAATTTCGAGTAACTGCCCGGGGCTGCTTTTAATGGCTACATCAAAGTAAAACTGTGAAAACAGAGGTCTTGTTTTTTCAAAGAAAATAATGGCCTCCAAATTATTACTATCGACGATTTCAGGTGAAATTCAAGTTGCCGAAAATATTAACAATTAGTATAACCATACCCATAAATACAGATTTATCCTGTTTTATGTAAAACCTGACTTCCGTTTCGTGCACCTTTTGTTGTAACATCCAGCCTCGCGGAATAATTAAACAATTTAAAGTAGATAGCTGGAGAAAGAGATGCGATGGATATATTCCACGTGTAGTGCGTTCTTCTATCAGGATTCTCAGAGTGAATTCAAGGTCTACATCTAATACACATGAAGCCCATTCTCTCATAATAGCAAAGTAGGAATTCAAAAGCTTTTGTGTGAATTTCTCGTTTGTTGGAATTCGGTGATTTGAGTATCTCGAAAGTGATTGCACAAACCTTTTCGAATGTACACGGGAATCAGTATACAGCCCAAACCTTACCTTTCAATTGTAATTTCAGAGTCTTTCTAAAGGGAAGTGCTGATTTTCCTTGATTTGTAGCTCAACAGATACTAGTCCCGAAAATTCGAATTCGACTTTGACTGTATGAAGAACGACTGCCAACAATTCTGATGCACAATATTTCTCTCCAAGTTCGACCCCTCAACGAAGAACGTATTTCATAGTTAAAGTGAACTGAACAGGCAAGAGGTTAGACGATAGACAATCGTGAAATAATCGTTTGCACCACGATTCGCCCCTGATCGCTCAATCGGGGGGTTTCCCCAAGATCTCAATAGTGAAACCCCAGTTTCGACTCTCCGTAACCACCCAAAAGCATCTTGTAAACGAATTCTCGGAGAAAATGAAGTACTGTTTGTGGAGGGAAGTGCAGACTATGATATCATAGTGCATATATTGAATGCATAGTACTGTACATGGTCCTCCTAAAAGGTGGGGTCGCGATAATCACTGTTACAGAAAATCAAATTCGGACGCGCAATTTACGATTATCCCAGCTGATAGGAAGACACCCCTGCATGTATCCGCCCATATGCAGTCAGAATAAAGGTTACAGTGTAAATTTTCTAATTCTCGGATAAATGTCCAAAGTTTGGGAAAAAATAACCTCTCCAACGCAAATATGACGGCGCAGGCCGGAGGATCTTGCGGGAGTATCCTTCGAGAAGGACTAGGCCAAGCCTTCATCTTCAGTTGAATGCGGAATGCGAAGAAAAGAGTAAAATTATTTTCACCAGCAACTAAAGCAGTCTATTTTTCGGGTGGCTGGGCAATATGGTTAGTGTTGCTGTTTCCCATTTTTTCTTTTTCTTTTAATCTTTCTTGCTCTGTATGTATGACCAATTGTTTATTTTCGGCAACATTCTGGTGATTCGGAAGGAAGTAGTCAAGCTGTTGTTGTGGGTGTATACTTTTAGAGGAACATAACACCCTAGAGGCTTGTTGCCTGAACAGCAAATTCAAGTAGGGTTTTCAAAGGGTCGCAGCTTTCATGTGTTTAAGGCAAAAAGATCATTGAGACGTCATTCCAAATTGGGGATGCACTACGTAGCGCAACCTAACAAATTGCTTGAGTACCTGCAGGCGTAAAGATCGAGCCTCGAGTTCCGAGGGTATGAACTCTTTCAAAATCCTGGTTACAAAGGTGGTGCATTGGCGACAGAAGAGCAAGGCTCTTATCAGCACACTAATTTGGTTTGGTTTATGATCGAACAATAGCTGGTATCACAATGTTATTCAAGTATACATTTGAGTTCATAGGATAACCAAAAAGAGAAGCATACGAGGGGAAGTATGGGGTTAATTTGATCCTGTTCTTGGTTGATGATACTTGCCGCGATGTTCCAAAATACACCAGTTAACTATGCTAGTGACGTGCCTTACTGATTGATTGTGGGACAGACAAAACGTTACATGGTTTACACCAAACGACGAGTATAGTTAGCAGAATCCGAGTCTTGTTGTCTGGGAGTGTTTTGACGATAATGTATCCGGAATACAAAGGTGTTTTTGCAACTCGATGAATGTTTTTGGTGCTGCGCATAGCTAAGAAATTCTCAAGAAATCTTGAGAGCCAAGAACCAACAAAGTTCCAAGAATGATTGAAGAAGTCTTGGTTCTGGGGAATTGTGCCATCAAGATTATAAATACATGTCTATCCTCTCTCAGTATATCTAGTAGATTTTTTAACTCAAAAATAGTTTTTAAGAACCAAAATGACTGATGCGAAAAACAACTTATTAGAGGAGAACCATAATACGTCCTCCTCTCTGTCAATAGAAGAGAAAACAAGGTCACCGGAAGACAACAATACTGAAAGTATACACTCGGTACTTGCGCAGCCAGGAAATGGGGAAAAGGGTAATATATTATCTCAGTATAGTGAAAAACAAGTAATGCAAATGGGAAGAAACTATGCATTGAAGCATAACTTGGATACAGACTTGTTTGCAAGAGCAGCAGCTTTGGCAAGAGACCCAACAAGCTTTAATTCCATGCCATTCTTGAATGAACAAGAAAAAGTAGGTTTAAATCTTGAGGCCACCAAGAAGTGGCATGTCCCTAACAAATTATTCCAAGTTATAGCCTTAGGTTCGATGGCTGCTGCTGTCCAAGGAATGGATCAGTCAGTTATCAATGGGGCTACTCTTTATTATGTTGATAGATTGGGCGTGAAGGACATGGCCAACCATGATTTGGTTGAGGGGCTCATCAATGGATCTCCTTACTTAGCAGCCTCATGCATAGCTTGCTGGACATCAGACTATTGGAACAGAAAATTAGGAAGAAAGTGGGTTATTTTCTGGACCTGTCTCATTTCTGGAGTAACCTGTTTGTGGCAAGGGTTTGTTAACAACTGGTGGCACTTATTCATTGCTCGTTTTTGTATGGGGTTCGGAGTGGGGATCAAATCTGCAACCGTTCCACCTTACGCAGCCGAATGTACACCTAGACAGATAAGAGGTGCCTTAGTTATGTTGTGGCAATTCTTTACAGCTGTGGGTATCATGTTCGGGTACGTGGCTTCTTTGGCTTTCTACACTGTTCCTGATAGAGGTATTGCATACGGACTCAATTGGAGATTAATGTTGGCTAGTGCTGGGATTCCAGCATTCATTGTTCTTGTACAGGTCCCATTTGTCCCAGAATCACCACGGTGGCTCATGGGTAAGGGTCGACACGAAGAAGCATTTGAATCTTTGGTCAAGTTAAGAAATGATAAGATAGCAGCTGCAAGAGATTGTTTTTACCAACATGTTCTTTTGCAGGAAGAAGGTTCCTACGTCGGTATCCCATACTACAAAAGAGTTTGGGAAATGTTCCTGGTTCAAAGAAATAGAAACGGTGCACTTGGGGCTTGGATTGTTATGTTTATGCAACAATTCTGTGGTATCAATGTCATCGCCTATTATTCTTCATCTATTTTCGTCGAGTCTGGTTTGGGTAACAGAGAAGCATTGATAGCCTCTTGGGGGTTCGGTATGCTTAACTTCTTATTTGCCATTCCAGCATTCTACACAATTGATAGTTTTGGTAGAAGAAACTTGTTGTTGACGACATTCCCATTGATGTCTTTATTCTTGTTGGTTACCATGAGTGGGTTCTGGATTGATCAGGAGACTAATCCTAATGGCCGTATTGGCTTGATTGCTTTCGGTATTTATGTGTACGCATGTATCTATTCTTCCGGTGAAGGACCGGTTCCTTTCACCTATTCTGCCGAAGCATTCCCATTATACATCAGAGATTTGGGAATGGGTTTCGCTACTGCTACATGTTGGTTTTTCAATTTTATTTTGGCTTTTACTTGGCCAAGGTTGAGAAATGCTTTCACTCCACAAGGTGCCTTTGGCTTCTATGCCGCTTGGAACATTGTTGGATTCTTCTTGGTGTTACTCTTCCTTCCAGAAACAAAGGGTTTAACCTTGGAAGAATTGGACGAGGTGTTTCTGGTTTCTCTTAGAAAACATGCGTTGTACAGACTTCGGGAATTCAATCACAATGTTGTCCAAAAAGGAATTTTGAGAAGAGACATTGGAAATATTGAACCATTATACGAGCACCAGAAGCGTTTGGCTGTGACAAACCCCGAATGGAACGAAAAGACAGAGATCAGCCACATAGAATAGAAAAGCTCATTAACTTTAATGTACGGATTTGACAGGTTTATAGACCAACCCCGTTTGTCGTTTCGTTCCGGATAAAACTACGGTGAATAAACATTCCGGACAGTATTCTGTCAGTTTTGACCGGAATGCGAGGGCTCGCAACAGTTTTCGTGTTCATTTTGTCGAGGTTTCCAGCAAAGAGGGACGGCACCGAAGCCTAGTTGCGACTCAAAACCAGCAAAGAGCTCTCAATGTTAACCACCCTGACAATAGGATTTTGTGGAGAAATCGAGAACCGCTTCTAATCACTTTTTGACGACGCCATGTTGTATTTGGTTTCAGCTTGTTGGATTTTGACGCAGCTCTATCCGATAGGACCCGGCTCCAACTGCATTCCCCCTCCTGCCAAAGGCCCATTCCATGATTAAGAAACCAAAAAATATCAACGAAAGCACTCAACCATATATTATACGCTGCATCGCTCGTAACCGGTAGGATTTCTCCAGATTTAATTTTTTTTTTTCCGCCCTATTATTTTTGTTTCACAGTTACGCAACGTACGGTTTTGGTTATAATACGTAATGGAAACTACAAAAGATGACTTTCGATCTTGTATAAATAGAACACGATTCCCCCCATCAAATTGAGAATTAATTCATCATCATCTCATAATGAGTGCAAACCACATCGATAATGAGGCTACTGCCCCTGCATTGATGACTGAGGATCATGGGAACACTTCTTCTTCTTCTTCTATGGGTGGAGAAAAGCCCAAAGGAGGTGATGACTTGGAAAGCATCCACTCGAAATTGGCTGAGCCCGGTCATGGTGAGAAGGGTAATATCTTATCTCAATATAGTGAGAAACAAGTGATGCAAATGGGTAGGAACTACGCTTCTAAACATGGTTTAGACAGTGATTTATTTGCCAGGGCTGCAGCTTTAGCAAGAATGCCCGATGAGTTCAACTCTATGCCATTCTTGACTGAACAGGAAAAGATTGGATTGAATCTCGAAGCCACAAAGAAATGGCATGTACCAAGTAAGTTGATCCATGTGATTGCTTTGGGTTCCATGGCTGCTGCTGTCCAAGGTATGGATGAATCCGTGATTAATGGTGCCGTGCTTTACTATCCGCAAAGATTGGGATTGGTTGGCAAAAAGGACGAGGATTTGCTTGAAGGTTTGATCAATGGAGCACCTTATCTTGCAGCTTCTTGTATTGCCTGTTGGTTGTCAGATTTCTTCAACAAGAGATTGGGAAGAAAATGGGTTATTTTCTGGACTTGTGCAATCTCGGCTGCAACTTGTATCTGGCAAGGTTTTGTAAATACCTGGTGGCATTTGTTCATCGCCCGTTTCTTCTTGGGATTCGGTATCGGTATCAAATCCGCCACGGTTCCAGCTTATGCAGCTGAGTGTGTCCCAAGACAGATTAGAGGTGCCTTGGTTATGTTGTGGCAATTCTTTACAGCTGTGGGTATCATGTTCGGGTATGTGGCGTCTTTGGCTTTCTACAAGGTCCCTGACAGAGGAATTGGTGATGGTCTTAATTGGAGATTGATGGTGGGTAGTGCTTGTATTCCTGCCATCATCGTGTTGTTTCAAATTCCATTCGTCCCAGAATCGCCTAGATGGTTGATGGGTAACGACCGCCATTCTGATGCTTTTGAATCTTTGGTGTTGTTGCGTAACGAGCGTATTGCTGCTGCCAGAGATTGTTTCTACCAACATGTCTTGTTAGCTGAGGAACATTCTTACAAGGGTATTCCAACTTGGAAGAGAATGGTCGAAATGTTCACCATCAGAAGAAACAGAAACGGTGCTTTGGGTGCCTGGGTCGTCATGTTCATGCAACAATTTTGTGGTATCAATGTCATTGCCTATTATTCTTCATCTATTTTCGTCGAGTCTGGTTTGGGTAACAGAGAAGCTTTACTTGCTTCTTGGGGTTTCGGTATGATCAACTTTTTGTTCGCCATTCCCGCTTTCTACACCATCGATACTTTCGGAAGAAGGAACTTGTTGTTGACGACATTCCCATTGATGTCTATATTCTTGTTGGTTACCATGAGTGGGTTCTGGATTGATCAGGAGACTAATCCTAATGGCCGTATTGGCTTGATTGCTTTCGGTATTTATGTGTACGCATGTATCTATTCTTCCGGTGAAGGACCGGTTCCTTTCACCTATTCTGCCGAAGCATTCCCATTATACATCAGAGATTTGGGAATGGGTTTCGCTACTGCTACATGTTGGTTTTTCAATTTTATTTTGGCTTTTACTTGGCCAAGGTTGAGAAATGCATTGTCTCCACAAGGTGCTTTCGGTTTCTATGCTGCTTGGAACATTGTTGGATTCTTCTTGGTGTTACTTTTCCTTCCAGAAACAAAGGGTTTAACCTTGGAAGAATTGGACGAGGTGTTTGGTGTTTCCTTGAGAAAGCACGCTTGGTATAGAGTACGTGAAATGAAGAACAACATCAACAAGTACGTCTTCAGAAGAGACGTGCCACCAATGGAGCCATTATATGAACACGAAAAGAGAATGGCTGTCACCAACCCCGAATGGAACGAAAAGACCGAAGTTTCTCACATCGAGTAGAGGCTTTCTTCCTTCTGAGTTTGACTATATTACTATGTAAGTTTTAATGTATGGATAATATGTGTATTTGGGTTTTCTCTGGTTCCATTGTCATGTCGGTGGGTCCGTTATGTTTCAATGTATAGTTAGTGCGTGCTTTCCGTGATTCTTTGGTTAACAATCTCTTCCTTCGGAACGGAATCGCGTTAATGAAAACGTCTTCAAGAAACCACATTTATCTTTTTTTTTAGCTTCGTTCTTTCCTGCTAAAGTATGTCGATCAAAGCTGCCAACAAGGCATACTTACGTTCTTTGAATAAGAACCCCCTTCTTACGAAAGCAGTCACTGCTGGCATTTTGAACGGACTCAATGAGTTGATTGCTTCGGTGATTTCCAAAGATTACTCTGCATTAGAGCTCAAACTCAACTCCAAAATCATTCAAATGGTATTCTACGGCTCGTGCATCTTAACTCCCATTTCTCACAATCTCTACGGGTTAATAAACCGGGTTTTTGGTAATGTAACAGGCAAGAAATTGACTCCAATTCTTAAGGTTCTTCAGATCATTACAAGTCTAGTCACAGTAACACCGATTTTATCTGGCGTGTTCACGAGCTGGATCTCAATCATAAACAACTACAACCCAGACACACACATTGGAGCTCTATTTGGCAAGAACTCTTCCCAAGCAATCAAGCACGAGATTTTTAAGGTGAAACTGATCATCGCCCAGGGCATAAGCCAGAACTATGGTCGGATTCTTCGTGGGTCCTTGACCACCAACTCGGTCTGCTTGGTGATAGCTCAGAATTTCTTGAGTCCAGAGTTGTGGGTGATTTTCTTCAACCTCGTGTACTTTGTTTTGAACACCTACCAGAATTGTCGTCTCAAACTCAAGCTGTTAAAGCAAGCACAGTCCGAAGACAACAAGACTGAATCTGGACCCCTGGTGGACCAACTGACGCAAACAGACTAGATTCAAGCAGATAAGAACTTGGCATGCTGGGATTCTTGTAGATACATAGACATATCTTTATTATACGAATAGACTACATTCATTGACCTAAGGCTCTTTTCCTGCGATGGCCATGTCGCCAGCTACCGCCAGCCTCGCGTGCCGATACACCGCGACAGTTCTCGTGATCGCACCAAGTTTTCTGTTATCAACCTTATCGGAAGTTATTTTTATCTCAGACAATCAAAATCGACAAAATTCACAACCTTTTCACATTCTCATTGCTTACCCAACAGGTGTATTTATTTAATAGAAAATCATGAGTGTGACTTCGTCCTCAAAAACAGTTGCAAGCTCTGATACTGCCTCTGCTACTGGCAACAAGATTAAGTCTTCCCTTCTTTCTGCAAACATTGCCGGCTCTAAAGAAGGCTCTCAAGTGGGCCCTGACGAGGACTGCCACTTGTTTGTGCTTGTGCATGGATTATGGGGCGGACCCAATCACATGCTAACAATCGAAAAGTGTATCAAGGAATTACTTTCCAAGAAGCTGGATAAAAAGATCGTTGTGTTGAGGCCTTCGGGCTTCAGATTCTGGAAGACTTATGACGGAATCAAGATATGTGCCGAAAGGGTTTTGCTAGAGATGTTCTATGAGATTGAAACCTTGAAGAAGAACAACAGCCACGTGAGAGAGATCTCTATTATTGGATACTCACTTGGAGGTTTAATTGGTAGATATTTGATAGGAATATTGGAGGAAATTGGGTTTTTCGACTACGTTACGCCTGTATTCTTTTCTACTTTTGCTACTCCCCATGTTGGGATCGAGTTCTTCCACGAGCGTCTCTTTGATAAGACTGCTAATTCCATTGGCAAGTTTCTTTTGGGCAAGAGTGGTAGAGAGTTGTTCATGGCAGACCACGATCAGCTCCTCTTGAAAATGGCGGATCCAAAGTCTCGCTATTTCAAAGGACTCGCCCGGTTCCAAAAGCGTACATTGATGGCTAATATTCTGAACGATAGAACGGTGGCGTTTTTCACCTCCTTTATCACCGAGTATGCTCCTTTCGACAAGTTCCAATTGATCAAGGTCAAGTATTTGAAGGATTTACCCAAAATGAGAATCGGCGATGTACATGTTAGGGGAAAGTTTGTTGACTTGAAGCGTACTTGCTTCGAAATCAACTCCTCGGGTGATAACATAAACTTTCAAGAGCAAACAAGTGTTATGAGGAGAAACAAGTTCTACAGAGTCCTCCTCATTGTTTTTGGATCCCTCTTTCTCTTGCCTATCTGGGTGCCCACTATTTGCACGGTAAGTCTTGTTACTTCTGTCTACAGTATGATGAAAATCAAGATCTTGAAGTATCCTGAATACAATGACCATTGGGCCAGAGTCAAAGACGGTGTGTTTGGATCCAAGCCCATAAACGAGCAGGATCTCAAAATTGGCTCAGAGAAGAGAACTCAAAGAGAGAAGTTGCAGAAACATGAGTCTTTTAAGGGAGACACGTCTGAAATCACCGAGAATGCCATGGAAAGAATGCTCTATGTTGAAGACAGATTCATGGGGGACTCTCAAAACGTTGCTGAAGTCCAGGATGACAATGCGGGCGACCAAGACTTGAGTAGCCGGTTCGATCAACAGGGGGGTGATCCTAACACACTCATGTTCAACTTCGTTAGCGACTACGAAACAGAACCCGACGATGTGCTTCCCAGTAGCGAAACTCTTACGGCCACAAAGCATATCAATTTGATGTTCAGCAGGAAGAAAAAGCTATTCGAAATGGATCCTAATCTCCATGATGAATGTATCAGAGAACACATGGAACAATTACGTCTGATGGATGAAAACTACCCAATCTTCATGAAAGAATACAAATTGGCTTTGAAAGAAGACAAAAAGTCCATCATCAAGAACTTGAACAGTCTTGACTGGATTAAGATTCCCATCTTCCTCGATGCATGGAATTCCCATGATGGAATTGTGGCCAGAAGAGGCCCCAGAACCAATCCCAAGGGTACTGCCACCATTGCTTTATGGGCAAGTTTGTTGAGGGAGCATTTGTCCGAAACAACGTCTACGTGACTCCAACCTTTATAGACCAGCCATTGTTTAATCTATCTTAAAATAGCTTGTATATTAACAGAGTATTTCACATTAATTCGCATCTATTGAAAAAATTATTTAGTTGCTACTGGTCCAAAGCATGTTCGGTCGACAACTTTTACAGGTCAAAAGACCCGTACTCAGTGTGATGCGTGGCATACATCTGAATTGTATGACCAAGCCATTGAGGTTTTCGCTAAGAAGCAGGTCCAATTTGGGGTATACCTTTGCAAAGTATGGGGTTATGGGCTTGGGCTGCTGGCAAGTATATCAAGCAAACTCCACCATTATCAACAATGATGATTTACAACTCGACACAACTGCAGAGACATTTGAAATGGGCTTGTACAGTGCGTCACGACACGAGGATCACGAGCAAAATAACCAGTACCGATCCAAAAAGCTCAATTCGTCTAACGTTTTGACCAGGGCCTGGTATTATTTGCGGTTCATGTGCCACGATTATGTGATAGATCCGCTCATAACATTCACCCGATTCCTTGAGCTTGCATGTGTATTCTTGCCGTTGCTTCTAAGCTATCCCATCTGCCTTTACGACCGCAAACGTGAAACTGGTGCCAAATTATGGTATAAATATGTGAGGTGGTCTGCCGAAGTGGCAGGTGCTTCATTCATTAAATTGGGCCAATGGGCAGCCACGAGAACCGATATTTTACCTCAGGGAATGTGTGAGGAATTGAACAATTTGCACTCTAATGCTAAGAAACACAGTTTCCATCAAACCAAGAAGATCGTAAGTAAAAGTTTTGGGAACCACAGTTTTGAAGAGATCTTCGATGAGTTCGATGAAGAGCCTATTGGTGTGGGGGCAATTGCCCAGGTTTACTTGGCGAAGATTAAACAGAACTTTATTGAGCAGATACACGAGGACGAAGACAAGATTGCTCTGCAGCTAAGGTTTGACAAAAACCCTGAACATCAGAGTAGATACAAGTCAATCATTGATAAGTTTATTGTGACTGATGATCCATTGAAAGCTAATCAACAAGTAGCAATTAAAGTGCTTCATCCAAATGTAGAGGTCAAAATCAATAGAGATTTGAAACTCATGCGGTTCTTCGCTAATATCATAAATGCAATTCCTACTATGGAGTGGTTATCTTTGCCGGATGAAGTGGACCAGTTTGCTATACTTATGCGTTTACAATTAGATTTAAGAATAGAGGGATTCAATCTCGCTAAATTTAGACACAACTTCAAGGATAAACCAGATATTCATTTCCCAAAACCTTATCTTACATTCACTAGCAGGAGTGTTTTAGTAGAGGAATTCATGCAAGCAATTCCTTTGGAAAAGCTTTTATCGATACATAAGAATTTTGGTAAGAACTTGTCGAAGGAAGTCAGTGATAAAGGGCTTGACTCATTCTTGAAGATGTTGATTTTGGATAATTTTATCCATGCTGACTTACATCCTGGTAATATGATGGTAAGGTTTTACAAGAACACGATGTACCAACACGAAAGAGAATATAAAATAATCAAGAGTTCCAATGAAGCAGAGACCAACAGAATTACAGAAGAATTCTTGAACCTTCCTGACGATCAAGATGTGTGGTGCGAGAAGCTTCAAGAGCTTTACCACAACGGATACCATGCAGAAATCTGTTTTCTCGACGTAGGTATCGTGACGGAGTTGAACAAAGAGGATAGAGTGAATTTTATCGACCTTTTCAAAGCACTTTCAGAGTTTGATGGCTATAAAGCGGGTGAATTGATGATAGAGAGATCTCGTACACCTGAAACTGCTGTGGATGTGGAGTTATTTGCATTGAAGGTCGAGAAACTCGTGGATAGAATGAAACAGAGAACTTTTGCTCTAGGCAATTTGAGCATCGGTGACTTACTTGAACAGATGATGAAAATGGTCCGCAAGCATCATGTGAGAATGGAAGGAGATTTCATAAGCATCTTGGTTGCGATACTATTGTTGGAAGGAATTGGAAGACAGCTAGACCCAGACCTAGACTTATTTGCAAGGTTCGTATACGCAATGATATTTGAATATGATATAGACAAGTACTAACAGCCATGTTCCTAGCTCATTACCAGTATTGAGAGAATTGGGTGCACTGAAGGAAGGAAGGTCCATCCTCAAAAACGAGAACTCCTTGAGCATGATCAAGGTGTGGTTGGCCCTTGAAGTCAGACAGTTCATCCACGCATCCATTCAAGATATCAACACTTTGGTCAAGAGTGATATGTTGAGTCCAAATATGTAGACCGTCCTTAGACTCGGCATTACGTAGACCGTAAACATCTACAGTTACGTCCGATATTATGCTGCCACGAACACTCACCCTTCAATAGGTGGGATCCCAATCATATATACATTTTATAAAATAAAAGATCTGAATCGAGGAGCTTATCTGAGAACGTACACAGATATACGATGAAAGCGTCTCTCTAAAAAACCGCAATCATCGTAACAAGCCAATATGTTCTCGCTGGCCAAAGCCACGATCGCCGTTGGTGCCAGCCGTGCTGCATCCAGCCCGCACCGTTCGGTTGGGCCACCCCGCGTGTTTCTGGCACCATCTCTAGCACCACCCGTCTCATCGGGCGCGCCCCATCCTCGAAACATTTTCACACGTTATCAGATATAACAATCATCCCCATCGCACGAACAACTAGCAGTCCTTCTCCGCCATGGCCACAACATCGCCCATTGACACTGGAGGCACGCTGAAGGATCCTGGCGCAAACAGGTCCGAGAATACCTCCAATGGCACCTTTTTGAAGGCACAACAATTCATTGCTAAACACTCCTCGAACCATTGGATTCACAGCCCAACACCTCCTTCTACATTGTTTAAGTACTATCCCAGCAAACGAATGACCAACCGAATCAACTTGGACGCTTCCGCAAGCACGTTCTTCAAGCCACTAATTGTTGCGGAGCCGTTAGACCACGAATCTCTTCCACGAAAGGCTGAACCTGACACTGTGTCTCTTGACGACCCCGATCAAGCAACGTTAAACTTGTTGTATTCGACGGAAGACCGGACCCATGCCTTCTCCGGGTACTATAGTGTGCCCAAACTTTCACTCATTGCCCAGAAGGTCGATATGACCTCCAACGACTTCTACCGAAGCATATCTGGTTTCGTGTATCATAATCATATCACAGTCGACGATATCGCTTATGTGTTCGGTGGAATTTACTATAACAAGTCGTGCAGTTTCACTAAGCTTGGGTTGCCGGCCGACGTGGACCCAGCAAAAATTTCTGTCCACTTGCCGGTAGACCTACCTCCACACATCGATAGGCTGATTCTTCTGAGTCCTTATTTGGATCTGAACAAGCAGTTCGTTCGATTCAATACCCACAGGAACGTGGCTACTCTATTGGACCCCTTGGTTTCCGGGATGCCATTTCAAATGAACGACTTGATATCCACTCGTATTTCCTCCAGGCATTTGTTCTTGTTCGGGGGTTTTCAATTGGTCATCAAGTCGGTAGAATACCACAAGGAAATAGACAGGTGGATCATTGAAAAGGATATCGTCTTGAATGAACACGGGTTTCTTTTGGATATAAAAACATTAAAGTTCACTAAGATTGTATTGAACAAGTTCCCAGACAAAGAGCATGTTATCGACACCGATTTTAGTATCGGTAGATTGGGAAGTGCTATAGCTGGGAATCTATACAATAAAGCGGTTACGGAGGATACTATAGCAAGTACACGTACATCGACGCCGTTAAATTTCGTCGATTCCACCCATTTAAGTCCGTTTATTCCTTCCAATGAGAACAGCAAAACAATTGGTGGGAGTTTATCGCTGAAGCCCAAACGTTCTTCATCTGGCAATGGCTCTGGTAAAAAATCTGGCAATGTCAAGTCCCACTTTCTGGATGTTTCTGCCGCTGTTTCCCCTTCTAGCTCGCCTAACTTTTACAAGACGAACATAATGAAAACCACCACGAACTCCTCTAGTGATTCAACACCAATCTCAAACGTGAAACTCAACAAAAGCAAGAGTCTTAGTTCGAAAGAGTCAAGAAAGAGTAATAGTACTATATCAAAAACCTTAGACAGGCTTAATCACACACAACCCAGCAGACAAACCAGCCCTTTAAACCACGAGAGCAATGTGCATATGACGATGGTTTCGACTTATTCACACCAAGTTAAGCAGCATCGATCGAACTCGGGTTCAATGAATAGCCACCCGTCATCACCTATTCCTCAGCTGCCCATGTTATCACCAAAACCGATTCCATTATTTAGAGAACACAACAAGGCTGTTACATTAAACGAAGGGACTCCAGTGGACGAGGAGGAGGAACTCTCCAACCTGAAGGATCATTTACGCGATAGCAGTAGCAGTGGTTTTAAGTCTTCCAAGGAAGTCAAACATCCCAATGATCTTTATGGTGACACCTTCGTCAAGCCTGACTCGTCCCTCACGAGCATTTACATTTTTGGTGGATTTGTACTCGAACAAAGTGCAACTCACAAGAACTTTAAAGCCACTGATGACTTCTTAAGAATCGACTTGGTATGCCATGGTGATTTTGTCTCTGCAAATATTAACCTGGAGGCTATAATCTACAAAGTCAAGCTTGAGGATTCATCTAACACACCAAAGCCAAGTGGGTTCTTTGCCTACACATTGGTAGAGAATAACCATGAAGACGATGAGAACTGTCATTGGAACACTATACTCAGACCATGGTCTCCCAATTCTATTTTCGACGACGAATCAAGCAGTTCGACTTCCATGCAAACGTCAAACAGTCGGCACCCCAGCAAAATGGTTAAAATCACAACCCCAGCCGAATTCTTCGAAAAGAAGGCATTAATGCTACAAGGTGGGTGTGACGACCTCGGACAAACCTTTTCCGATATGTACCTCTTCAAGTTTGCAACTGGAAGGTGGGAAAAGGTCGACACATACTGTTTTGACTATTTCAAAAACAACATCGACCCGTACGACGACGACATCAGTTCAAACTTGACTAAAGACGTACAAGTAGAACGTGCCGATCTCATTGAAGCCGAATTAAGAGCAACCCATCATACTGCTCTCTACTACAATAAACTAGGAAGAGAGTTTGTATTTTTCATCGGTGGTTTCACCAACCACTACTTGAGGAACTTCGACATACAGGAGTACAAGAGTGACAAGTTCGATGTGTCCCGTCTCGGGAGAATGCGCATCACTACCACAAACCAAGACATCTGTCGATTGCTTGTGTATAACATCAAGACCCAAACATGGGGATTTTACAAGTACTACTACGACTTGAGAAGAAACCTCTCCCAGCAAGCATTTGAGAACCTTCAGAGAGTTCCAGAGCTTATCGATGCCAACATATACCACCATGGAGGTGGAGTCTCGTTAGTTGGCAGGTGCATCACCATCTGCCATGGACTTTTGACACCCGTTGCGGAGAAAAAAGAGAACTTCGAGGCCCTCGACGCTCAATTCCCTGGAAGATCAATGATCGTAGGTTCCCATCTCCAAATCGCCTTCTCTTCTCTATAGGATCATATTTAAAGATGTGACGATTTAATGAATACAACTGTTAAGGCACATTTTCTCGCAACTTTTGTTTTGTCACTGAAAAATTTTTTTATCAACTCCAAATACTAAAGCAATACAAATGTTCGGATTAGGTGGAACCCCTCAAGTGTCTAGCGACCAAAAATTACAGGCAGCCGAAGCCGAATTGGACATGGTCACCGGAATGTTCAACCAATTAGTCGAACAATGTCACACCAAGTGTATCAACAAGTCCTATGCTGACTCAGACATCAACAAGCAAGAAGCTCTCTGTTTGGACAGATGTGTGGCTAAATACTTTGAAACAAATGTTCAAGTCGGTGAACACATGCAAAAAATGGGTCAGTCCGGCCAATTTATGGGTAGACAATAAACTGAAAGGTTTGGTAAACTTTAAGAATCGTTTCTTTGTACATAATTATTATTATCTTTTAAATATATTTACAAGTCTTTATGCTAGTTCCATCCCAAGGCTCTTACAAAACGCAACTTAATGCCTTCCCAACTATTCAACTTGGGCCGTACGTCCAAGAACACATTGGGATTTTCGTCGGTGGCACTGTAGAAGTCTATCACGTACTCCACCTCAGTTCCACATCTGTCCACCACCCAGTCGTGCCTGTCAAAAGGCTTCTCTAAGCCCAAGACATTCGACCGGAACCATGCACGGGGAGTCAATTTCTTGGGGTTGCCCTTGAAACTGGTTAATTTGATGCCCCCACACTTATTCAAAGACTCCTGGTAATATGCTCTTTCCCAGTTCATGATATGATTCCACGTGCGTTCGTTGACCAAGTTGTGTATAGGCACCACTGTCTTCATGTCGTCGGCCTTGGGGTTCCAGTTCTTCCTCATCATAGCCTCGTAAAACTGCTTTTCTGACGGATAAACCCAGTTACTGTCACTGGAGGTCCGTGGGATCGAGCTTATCGTTCTGTCTGTGGGCAAAGTAACGTCTGATTTGAGCTTATGGGCCAAAGGTACTTCTGCCTCTTCGGATGTACACGTTGTCTCCTCCACCGCTTCGGTATTCACCTTTGCTGACACAGACACCTTTTTCAACCAATCACTTCGAGTGTTATGGTCAATAGGACATTTGGGTTGGTCTTCCACATTGGCTGACTGGGAAGCCGTTCCAGTTGATTCAGGGGCGGTCTTCGAGGCCCAGAGTAGCAGGGCCCACGACGAACGGGTGCTGTGGTCGACGGGACACTTGGGTTGGTCTTCACTCATCGTAACTAATAGAGTTGAAAAAATCTTTGGTGCGATATTTTTGCATGTATACGTAGGCAGATACACAAATAGTAATGTATTATAGAGACAAGGCTACGGAAGGGTTCTGGTGGAATTGGGAAATGTCTAGTAGACCTTCTTCTTTTCGTCGATCGACAACTCTCCGGCACCGGCGTTGACAATAATTAACAAGCCTCCCACAATCGATAAAGTCTGGAAAAACTCGTACTTGAGGAAGTCTCTGGAAGAGTCATGGGAGTTGTATCTCCAGAACTGGTTGGCAAACACGTTGTAAATGAACAACATCAATGTCAACACAACAGCAGCGAACTTGGTTTTGTAGCCCACAATGATGGAAGCACAGGTTATAAAGCCGATCAAGATCACAAAGGTTCTTGTCAAAGACCACGACGAGGAGAACACAAATCCCAAAAACAACAACACCAATAACAATCTGCCGGCGAGAAGGTAGTACTTCTTGTTGTCTTGATTCTGGACCATGGGGATTCCCGGCACGTTGAACGACCGTTTGTCTCTCACCAACGAGTCAGAGAATGCTAAAATCAATCCTCCAACCACCGACAAATTTCTCAAGATGAACAACCCGTCGAAGATCAACCCGTAGAAAACTCCTTGCAAGATCACCACCGATATCAAACCTATGGTGGCAATCTCGCTCCGCTTTCTTAAAATTAACATGGTGGAAGCGGTTGTCATCAACACGATGTTGGTGAGCAAAAACAAAACCGTCAACCACTTCCAAATATGCTTGTAGTTGTGCAAGTAGTAAACCTGTTCACTCCATTGGGTGAAGATTCTTAACGAATCCTCGTAGAACGTGGCCACTATAAAAAACCGACCGATACTAACCACATAAGGTTTAAAGGGTTTACAGTAATCGTCCACCAAATCCTCGCACTGCTTGGCGAATGCTTCGAACTGATCCCACGCCAGTTTTTTGGAGGAAACCGGTCCAATTGATGATGTCTGTGGCCCCATTGGAGGTGGCATCCCACCGAGGCCAGCAGGTGGGCCATTGAATTGCCGGTTGAATTGGTTTTGGGGTCCTCTGTACGACATGTGTTGTTCTGATCTGTTCTTTTTTTTTTCCACGCTTGTTGCTGTGAAAATGCAAATGCGGGACAGTGACGTGCGCTGGACAATTCACTAGGGTCCTTGGTGGAAAGGGTCCATGGGAGCGTATGGGAGGAGGATGGTGGAGAGTGTGGTTGTGGAGGGAGGAGGATGGTAGGAGGGTGTGTTGGGGAGCGAGTTGGGTGGGGTGCAATTAGTTGCTTGTTGTGTGGTTAATCGGTTGGTCTTGTTGGCTCGCTCGGTTGCAATTACACAGTTGCAGAGATCTTGGGACGATGATATTTGTGTCGGTCTGTTGGCGTTTCAGGTCTGTGTTTCTTCGCTTGGTTTGTTGGTGTTCCCGTGGCTGCTCTTTGTTTTGGCCCGTTGCCCTTCTCCACCTCGTATTTCTATTTATACTTCCTACACTGTCTCATTTATTCCTCTATTAACTGCTTTACTGACTAATGAGCCTTCTGATTCTCGTAGACCAAGGGGTTCACTCGAAGTTGTGCTGCTCAGCTCTTACACCCAGTGCTCCTCTCTACACCCAAGGTCTTCTGTATTTAAGGTCCTCCATACTTAAGCTCTTCACCCCAGGACCTCGTTAAGTACATCCAGTTGACATTTCTCTAACGGTTAATTACGCCAGTGCTACTGTCTCTGGGCCCGGTGCTTCCCGTGCAGCCTCACCTCGTCATCCATCAACTGCCGAATACGGTGCCCTCCTGCTATTGCAAGCCCTAAAACATCCTTCAACTTGTCCAACGGCATCTTATTTTCAAGCATCAACAACGCTAGCTTCTCGGACTTGCCAATAACCCCGATCGTCAAATAACTCATATCGTTCTCTTCCAAAGTATTCAAGTCAAGAAGTGGGTACTGGTCGTAAAGACCTGCTGAAACACACGATACGTAGTCGTACATGGAAATCCCAGCATCTATGAGTGCCAACGTTACGGCATTGGCCATCCCCGCCAAGAGTCCTCCGTCCTGAGCTAACACTTGGATATTTATCTGTATAAACGTACGGGGATATAAATGACTGATGATACTCTGCTCAAACGTATTCTCTATAGCAGTCTTCAACTCGACAATTCTCTTTTCATTCTTCAGTATTTTCCTCCGGTGGAAAGTGGAGAAGCTTGCAATGGATATGCTGACTTCAATATTGGCCTTGGAGGTGTTTATCTGCGATCTTAGCTTGGGCTCCAGTGGGCCTTGCACCATACATATGACTTTGGAATTTCCCTGTTCCACGTAAGAAGAGCCATCAGAGGAGTTGGGGTGGGTATTGATTTTGCATTCAAATCTCCTTAGCTCGTTCCATCGGCGTCCGTCGACCCGCAACCCTTCAGGTGAATATAGTTCTAATCTGGGCATCTCTAGTTGTTTGGAGATTGAAAGAAATTCTGCGATGCGAAAAAATTACAATGGCTGCAATTATGATATTAATAAATGCTACTATGTCGTAAGCTATGTCGTAAGTATGCATGTTAGATGAGCGGTCCACTGTCAGATCAGTTGTTATCAGCAGAAGTCATCCGCGTCTTGAATGAATACTTTAAGTATCCAGCAATTGGTGATGAAGAACGCACATGAGGACAATAAGAGCCCATTATCAAAGGTACTTTCGCCCAAGAACTCCAATTTATACGCAAAGTACAACCACATGGCCTGAGTAAAGACCCACATAAGGAGCACGGCAGCACCCCTTTTGGTCTGAGACTTAATCAACTCCGACAGTGCCAAGTAATGTGGAAGGAATATCAAAAACCAGATGAAATACTGGGACGTTATCACCTTGTTAAACGTTACAAAGGCAAACGTTTGCATGAATAAACACGATATCAAGTCTCTCCTGGCAAACTTGAGTGGGAGCACGACGGCAGCCAATGCTAATTGGGGCACAAATGCAAACCTTTCAATGTCCTTGAGAAGCCCATTGTCGGCTCCGTCCATGCTAGACTTGTAATACAACAACACATTGTACAAAGAGAAGTTGTGTCTGTGGTCCAATCTAGTGAAATGGTACAAGTATGAGTTGTACAAGAACTCGTATCCGTAGATATAGTACATTATGCCGTTGAGCACGGCCACCGTTGTCACCGTCACTACCGCGTACTTGAAGTTCACCGGATTCACCCAGCGAACAATTGGCAGGTCCACGTACGGCCTTCCAAACCTCACCAAGTATAGCATCACGCTTGGCAAATATATCACCGGGTATATCTTGAAATGAACAGACAAACCGAGCCAGATTGCCAGAAACACGTACGACTTCTTGTACAAACAGTAGATGGACGCCATTATCATGACCGTCAAAACACTTTCGCTCGATCCCCGAGTGCTTATGGTGATGACCATCGGGTTCAATAGCCAAATTGACGAAAGAACGATGAGCTTCTTCAGAGAAGTGGTTTTGAGTCTCAAGAGCTTCAATATCAACACCCCCGTCACCACGTCACACACCATGAAAATACCCTTTCCGAAGTGATAGTATCGGCCCCCAAAACTGTTGGGAACAAGCATCCACGCCAAGAGTGCCGTGTATCGGTACGTGTCTCTGTTATAAGGAGATAAACCGCTGTAAACATAGTTGGCCGCATCTGAAAACACAAGGTAATCGATATCTGTGTATTTCACCGTCATATTTGCATCCTGGTAAAGCCCATACGCAAAGAACCCGAGCCTGACCACAATTGCCACCACAGCTACGTTGACTGTCAAACCCATTGGTATTTTCAACGAGAGTGTTGGTCCACAGTAGTTCGTGTTTTGGGATTTAGTTGCACCGCGAATAATTTTTCAGACGTTAACTATGGAGTCCCAAGAGCAAGTGTACATCGAGTACTTGAACTACGATTGGGAGTCGTTTGGGGAGTTTCAGGACGGCTTGAAAGAGATCTTGGATAACTACTTGAAGAACCTTCGGGAACTGGATCCGTCGGTGACGGCCATACCGGCTTTGGACAAGCAGCAGTTAATAGACCAGGCTAAGAGCTTCTTCTTTTGCTCTCACACGGGGAATATCCTCAACTTGGACGACTATTTGCAGTGGAAACTGCAGAACGAAGACAAATACATCAAGAACAAGAATATCGTGGAGGTGAAAGGCGAGATAGCTCCGGTCTCACAGGAAGTGCTGGAACCTGCTTCGTCTGAGTCGTTGGAGCCTCCTTACTCGTCCAATTACCATGGGCTTGTGGAGCTTATAATGTCGGGAAAGCCTGTTCCAGGTATCAAGGACATTCCTGATACGGTTTTGCCGGAAAAGATCTCGAAGTCTACCGTGGGCCAGCGTGTGAAGCCGTGGGAGAAGTGAATATGTGTGTATTTATACCAGTCTATTTATTTTGTCAGTGCAAGAACCTCATAACAGCCTCGAATGCTGCTAAGGCTGCGGCATTCGCAGGAAAAGACCGGAGAATCGAAGGACCGAATCCTTTGGTGAAGCCTCTCCAGCCATTCTCCTTATAGATATACTTTGCAGCATCGATCCACCGAGGAAACTTCTTTTGGGACCGAATAGGGCTATCGGTCATGATGGTTTGTTTGATGACATCGGCCGGGTACGCAAAGATCCAGAACACAGTGGCTGATAAGCCCCCAGACCAGAAGTTGATTGAAGGTTTGGACAACTTAGTATTTCGTTCGAAGTACTGGGTGAAAAGCTCGTAAGAACCCCACCAAAAAATAAAATTGGTTCTGAATATCATCGTCGAAAGCAACCCACTGTAAATTCCTCTTATACCACTAGTCTTGAACAATTTACGTACAACATCAACTGGCCCGTTGTAGATTTTGGTCTTAGCATCGTACTGAACCTGAAGTCTGGCCTTGAACTGTTCTATAGGTGCCGCGACAAACGACACGGTCCAGCCGCTACCGAGTCCAGCAATTACGTGTCCCATGAGTGGAAGTTTCTCTTCATTGGGGTACAAGTACTCTTTACAGTATCTCCGGTAAACGTGAAGAGACCCCAACATTACAGAGTCCATGAGCACCCACCCAACCAATGGAGGTGTGAAGCCCTTGTAGAACCCCGTGATACCTTCTTTCCTGAACGTTTGCAACACACAGTCCATGGGGCCTTTGAACTGGCCCTTTGGGGCGGTCTGCAATCTCACTTTGATAGTGTCAAATGGATGTCCTACAGCATTCTTTGTGATACCGGAAAAAGTACCGGCCACAAACCCTAAGTATTTTGGTGGAGGGTCTTTCCTGGAGGTCTCTGCTTTAGCATTCTCAAGCACGTCGAGATACTTATCTTCTTCGTCGGTAACTGCCACTGACATTGGTATTCATAATTTTTCACTTTCTCGTTCTGTCAATCGCGGGCCTGAAAACTGCCGGTAACGGTCACATGGGGCTGTATCACGGCAGTTGACCTTCATCATTCTGGAAATTACCCACTACTTTTTGTAGATATCTCTGTATGTACTGGTCTGGTCGGAACCCCCAATGCTTCCAAAAAGTGCAATTATCTACCCATCTCGTCTATCTTCACTCTCTCTTTAACATTTATGATTTCTCACTGCCACTGCACCGCGAAGATTCTGAAACTGTAACTGTTTCCTCATCAATAGACAGTGGCCCAACAGCACATAATACATAACAAAGTAAGCCACATACGATGAGCACGCCACAAGAGAAGGACCAGGGAGCGGGTGTGAAGCGAGAACTGTCAATTTTGCTGGACCTGGGGTCTTCAACGTCCGCAAATGGGAAACCGAACGATCAAGGATGGCAAGATATTCCCTTGAAATGTTATAGTGAAGAAGACATCAAAGACAAGAGGCACCACATCGTAAGATTCACAAACAAGAACAATGTCGACATCCTCAAGGACTTCACAAAGCCTGTCAGATTGCATCGTAAAGACCCCCGAAACATCCAGTTTCACCTATCACGTCAGGAAATCGATATCAAGAAAAAACAGGAGGAACAGAGGAAAGCAGAGAAAGCCAAGCGGAAACAGCAACGGTTGGAAGGCATACCTGTAGAAGGATCCGATGATGATGATGATGATGATGATGAAGAGGAGACTGCTGACAGCACTACTGATACAGATTCCAAGTCATCGAATGGAAATAGAAGTCAAATGGATTTGTCTCAGGTGGCCCCCGAAGGAGGTGCCAGAAACTTTCGGAAAAACATATTCAAGCGTAAAACCCGTCAAATCAATCTTATGGCCGATGAAAAGAGAAAATTAAGATATGAGGAATACTATCCATGGGTCATGGAGGATTACGACGGACAGAACGTTTATGTGGGCAACTACGAAGCTGGAGCCTCTGAAGCATCACATGTGCTATTCGTATTTGATAAGGATGGGTTCAAGATGATTCCGGCAGAGAAGGTCTATCGGTTCAATCCTAGGAACAAATACGCTACTTTGACCTTGGAAGAAGCAGAAGCAAAGATGGAAAAGAAGTCCGCTGTTCCTAGATGGTTGATGAAGCATATGTCAGATAAAGAAGGTGAAAAAGATTATAGATTCAGAAATGCCACTCCCGGCTCGAACAACCAAGTACATATAAGAGGCAATGGCCGTGGATTAGGGAATCAATTGAGAACTGTCAGCGGTACGTCTCAATTCAATGATAGGGACTCGGATCATGATGATATTGATTTTGAAGAAGAGTTCGCTGATGACGAAGAAGCTCCGATCATGGACGCGGACGAAGAAGAGAACAAATTAGCGGAACAGAAGATGAAGAAAGAGATGTTGAAAGCTTCTCATTTCGATGCTGGTTCTGATGCAGAACCTGACGATGATCTCGATGACTTGTTCGAGACTGAAAAGTCACGGAAAATCGACAAAGAGGGTAAAAAGTTACGAAAAGTCTTGAATAAAACTGAAGGTGGAGTTTACGACAGTGATGATGATGACCAATTGAACCCTTACTTGTCTAAGTCAGACTTAGAAAGCGACGATGAAAGTGACGAGGAGATCGCTGTCAAGCAAGAGCCCGACGAAAATGCATCATTATTGCAAGCAGGACAACCCAAAGTCCGTCTGCTCTTCTCATATAATGTTGGAGATGGATTTGTGGTCATTAAAGCTCCACCAAAGTTTTTGGAAGGTTTCCCCAGAGGGGATTGGTTGCCGGATGGCCGCAAGAGACCTCTTAGAGCCACTTCAGAGTCACCTCAAAAGAAGCACAAGCCAAATGATCCAAAAGAGAAGAGTTCATCACCTACACCGTCAATGCCAGCCATGGATTTGGATGATGCCGGACCAGACGGGTCATTGGTCACTGTCAAAGAGGTATTGGGTATACTTAGAGGCAATCCGCTTACCACAAAAGAATTATTGGTAAGGTTGAGAAGTAGAGTTAACTCCAACAAGGACAACAAGCAAAGAATTATTATGATTGTCAAGAAGAACTTGAAGTTGGAGGACGGAAAGTTAGTATTGAGAGAGTAAATAAATCTAAAATTTTAATCTAAAATAAATACAAGCACTATAACACCTCGACTATAGCATCATCGTCACTTTCATCCTCTTCCATGTTGTCTTCGATTTCTTCCACCTTGTCCTCCTCTTCATTAGCTTCATCTCTCATTAACATTTGTACAAGTCTGTCACATAAATCGGCCACTTCTTCATCATCCAGCATAGCCTTGTAGAGTTCACGGACAATAGCATAGACAGCTTTCTCTCTCAAGTATTCTCTCATGTCTCTGGTGGTACATAACAACAATAAGGATTCAAGATGTATGCAAATCAATCCTTTTAAAGGGTCTCTTTTCTTATCACTAGGAAGTAACTGCAATTCCTCTGGTAAATCAAACATATAGTCCTCGTCAATTTCTTCGGGTCCAGCAATAGGCAATAAGATGTATGGCAACAAGTTAATCTTACTGTTGTTCACCAACTCTGGGTGCTTTGCAGGGTCGAATAATGAGTTCTTGATTGTAGATGCAACACCTTCTCTTCTAATTTTGGAATCATACTTCTCTGTGAAAACTAATAACTTTGATATTGGCACCACTTCATCGTACTTTTGTTCGGTGATGAAGTACTCCCTACCGATGGTGAATCTGGAAATATCAGCGAAAAAGTATGACAAGTAGTCGAAATTTGCATATTTGTTTAATGTTCTATCAAACCCTTTGACGAAACAGTCCATCAAGCAATCCATAGATTTGTTGGACTTAAATACTTTTGCTTGTTCTTCATTGTGGTCAAGATGAAAGTCGAATACCTTCGTTATGGCATCACTCTTGGCCAAATTGGTCAACAAGATGCACATCAAATCCGCATTCATATTAGTAAGTCTGATAATGGAGTTCACTAAGTACTTCAAAAACTCAACATCTTCCACAATCAAATCTCGGACCTTTGTATCTGTGCACAAGTTGGCCAAAATGGTTACGGATTGTCCCACTGTGGTCCTTCCATCATGTTGAGCAAGTTTCTTCAAATCTTTCACTGATTCGTAGTTATTGTAAGCAAAGACCAGTTGGTGAGTTCCTTGCGAATAACCAACCAAATTGTCAAGGGCTATCAGCACCACTGCAGGTTGTGGGGAATGTAAGAACCCTACAAGTTCTTCAAGCTCGGTAGGCATTGTGTCCAGTCTAAGTGTATATTTCAAAGCTAACTGAAAATTTTAAGACTGCCGCGAAGAGCATCGCATCTTCGTATTTCAAGAACGCTTGTCGACCAGCTGAACGTAGAAGTAGTAGAAGGCTGTGATAAGCGAGTGTGATTCTGTGGACACAGATTCGTTCACGGAGTGGATGTGACGCTCGGGGCCTGGTAAGCCAGGAAGGTATCTAAAAATATGGGGCTCAAATCCCAGTAAGTCTTAGTGTCGGTACTGCTAGTAGACAAGTATGGTGCCAATACGAACGTTTTGTTTTCTCCAGGAAACACCAAATCTTCGTACAAGAAATATAACGGCTACCGTAGATGTTCCAGACATCGTAGTAAAGAGGTGTTGCGGGAGCCGGTTCTAATGGTCCCGGTAAAGAGTAATTGAAATAGCCATTCTCAGTGGGTGCAAAAATTTCTACACTTTAGTAAAACAATCCCAACTTGAATCTTTTAGCAATTATCTTGACGTTATTCAATATCTTTTCGGAAGTAGAGTTGAAAGATTCCTCAACCGCAATCCTGCTGTTTATCAATACTTGTGCATGCTCCGGTAAAGCATTGAATTTAACACCTCCACTTATCAAGTCTGCTGCTTGAGACGTGGTTACCAAGTATTTTGTGGTCTTCTCTTTGGAAAGGTACTTCAAAAGTTTTTTGTTCGCTTTCTTGTCGACATGGGCACCTAGAATTGTAGACGTCAATGATTCGTCGATGTCAGAGTGTTCTGTGACGCATTGTAACACTCCCAACACTGGGTTTTTTTGGGGTTATAAGACTATCAAATGGCGTTTTTTCAATTAAGCTTATCAACTCAGATAAAATTCCAATCAGAGTATGAGGGGGTGGAATAGAAGAGTGTCCACCTGGGGTGAAAAGCTCAATGACAGAATCAACCTTACCTTTTTCTGCAGTTGCTGGTAAAGTGAAGTTGACACCACCTTCCTCACGAAATCCAGAACCACCCTCATCGATAACCTGGTAAATGGAATCCTTCCCGTACCTATCAAGTAAGCATTTGCCTATATGTTGCACCGACTCCCTTAGACTCTTCATCATTTTCAAAAGCTAAAATCAAAGTCCTCTCTGGAACAAATTGCCCTTCGGCAAGTAACAACTTTACAGTGTCCAACAATGCAGTTAGCAAATTCTTACAATCTGAAGCCCCTCTACTGTGGACTAAGCCGTCTGCAATATCACCAATGCTTGTGAACCAAAGGATAAGTCTTTTCAAGAAACAGATGGAAAACTTCAAAATTCTTCCACAATGTTTCGAGTTCGTACAATTCATCATACGAATCAGTGACATTGGGATTGACCATATCATCAAAGACCTCAGTTGGAATTTGGATGGCTTCAGATAATCTTTTAGCAGCCTCCATATTAAAAGTATCGTTGTGAAGCAAAAACTTCAAAGTGTCTTCATTATAAATGGCTCCTACCGGGTTCTCTTTCTCGATCTGTGGGCAGAATCGGGTTTCTGTAGAGATGACGTTCTGGTACTGGACAAAGCTTTTGGCAAGAAAGCAGCGAACGGGTAATGCAGTGAAAGAAGCGAGACTTTGATCCATTTCCCCTTGGGGGTTCTTTGAGGTACACTTTTATCACTCAATGGCAACTGTAGGGGTTTTTTTTTCCGAAAATCATATTGTATGCTATTGAAAAAAGGGTTAACGATAAAAAAATCTTATCGCGATAAGAGGTGGTACGGGAATTTTGACTACTTGTTAGTGTAGAAGCTATAGGGCAGAAAGGACGTCGATTTGTATACATAATGCCGGAGAATTCCTGGCCGCTCTCGCCAAGCTTCAGGTACATCGAAACAGAGGCGTTCACAGCGTAGTTGACCAAAGAGACCAAACATCTTCTCTGAAGGAATAGCCATATTGAGCTCTGGTGCTCTTGTCGTTGCATATAACGATGGGGTGTGCGTACGTCAAATTTGACACATTCTGTCACCGGCGATTACAGGAGTTTGCTACGATTAGAGGCTGGATATTTTCGATGAAGGCCCAAGAATAACTTAGCACTATAAATCACATACTCTAGGTTGTCTATCTACAGCTTTCAAAGAAGCTGATTTGGTCGAGAACAGTCTTCTCCTTAGCATACTTCACAGCAGGGATTGAAATATCACCTCTAACTGCGTAACCGTGAGTAACATCGGAGAAAAGATTGATTTGCCACTTAAGACCTTTCTTCTTAGCTAAAACATCCTCTGTTTGACGTCTCAATTCATTGGTGAACATGTGATCATCGTAAGGAGTAGAAATGAGGAGAGGTTTTGTGACTGCCTCGACTTCCTCGATGGTCAAAAGAGAAGGATGAGGAGTGGCTCCAGCATCAAAAAGACCATCCTTTGCTAAATGCTTGACGATATACTTACCACCGAAACAGTATCCAACACCAACGAAAACCTCAGGTTTTTCTTCTTCTTTGACCTGGGTCAAGAACTTGTTAATGAGCTCAGTAACTTCGGCTTCGCCATGATTTGGTAACCAAGCTTGAAGATCACCACCTTCAAGAGAGAAAGGATCGCCATTGAAGACATCTGGAACCAACACACGGTAACCACCGAGCTTGGCCAACAGATCAGCCAACAATTGAGTATTGATGAACTTGTGACCGAAGATGTCGGTGATAATTACAAGAATATTCTTGTTGGAAGCATCACCAGTAACATAGGTTTCAAGTCCTCCGACAGTGCTGAGACTACCAGAGGCGGTACCTTCGTGTAAGACTTTTTCAGTGCAGCAAGAACCTAAGGTTTGAGGGGCCATTCTTTCAGTTTATAGTTTTCGGTTGAAGTGAACTAAAACGTAGTTTCGAAAATTGTTGGCTCTTTATATATTATCACTGCTGACATATTCCTGTATATTGTGGACCGAAAAATTTGGAAATTTGGAAATTTGTAATCACAAGCGGCAATAAAAGGGATTAACTGTGGACTTGATAGCTTTGTTTCACAGACATTCAAACATCTGTCAAATTTAGGCCGAATTGTAGACAACCACTCGGTATTTTTTATTTATATGTCGGGCAACCCAATTCTTTATTAGTAAAAATTTTGTAAATTTCACTGATAAAGGAAAAAATTATAGGCGAAGTAAAAAGAGTTTATCTTAGACACTCTTAATTTGAATGTCAGAAGACAACCACATACGTTTTCACTTTCTTTCCTCCCATTCTCTGCTCTGAAAACCGAATCTAACTAATATAACCTCAACATACCTGAGATAGCAATGGATGCAAATAGATTGTAACTTAAACGTATATTCATAATGCTTTCTATAAAACAAGCTTATCAAGTTGGATTTCTTTTCTAATTCTCAGCATTAGCTTGGGCACTGTATTGTGCTTGCAACACCAAATTCTTACTGGCATCCATTCTTGGCAACATAACTTCTACCATTCTGATCTTGTCGTTCTTAGCAAAAGCTTTGTTGGTGAACAAGTCTTCAGCTTCACCAATGGTAGAGATTCTGACAGCCTCGTAATTACGGGCATTGAACAATGGCAACAAGGCCAAGTTGTCCCATGGTTGAATGTCATTGTATGAAGCATTTTCCCCGTGGATCAATCTTTCGATGGTGTAACCATCATTGTTCAACACGAAAAGGTATGGCTTGGTGTTCCATTTGACCATGGTGGAGATTTCTTGGACAGTCAATTGCAAAGAACCATCACCAATAAATAAGATAACTCTCTTATTTGGGTCAATTTCTTCAGCTGCCATGACTGCACCTAAAGTAGCACCCACAGTGAAACCGATAGATCCCCACAACACTTGGGAGATACCAACTGTGTTATTGGGGAATTTAGATTGAACAATACCGAAAGCAGAGGTACCTGTCTCAGTGATGATGATATCACCTTCTCTGAACCATGAAGAGACTCTGGTCCACAACCATTCTTGAGTCAATTTGGCTTCTCTGGTAGCAGGAGTGTTGACCAATTTCACTTTTGGGACTGGTTGAGGAATGTAGTTGGTGCAAGCTTCAGAAATTCTTCCTAATAAGTGGTTTAAACATTCTTTCATTTGAACACCTGGGAAGGTGGCTTGTCTGATTTTGGTGTAATCGGAGTGGAATTCAATGATGTTCTTGGTTCTGTAAGAGTATGAGAAAGAACCTGTATTGAAATCGGACAACAAAGAACCAAGTGAGATGATCAAGTCGGCACTCTCAACAGCTTCCTTGACTTGTGGGTTACTTAAGGTTCCGACGTAGACACCACCGAATCTGGAGGCCACAGAGTGTTCATCATTCAATTTAGCATTCATCTTCTTGATTAAATTTGGATCATTGTCCACCAACTCTCCGCTAATTCCACCTTCATCAATGGTACCTTTACCCATTGGAGTGGTGAAAACAGGGAATTGAGTGATTTCAACTAATTTTCTAGCTTCTTGTTTACAGTCATGTCTGGCACAACAAGCATCCACCAAGATAACGGGGTTTTCAGCTTGACTGACCAAGTTTAAAACATTGTCAATGACTTCGTTCTCTGCGTCTGGATCGTTTGGCTTCAAGGATAAGTCAATTGGGGTGTCCAACAAACTAGCTGGCACCTTCAAATCAACCAAATTAGCTGGCAATCCCACGTAAACGGGCCTTTGGTAAACGTAAGCATCTCTGATACATCTGTCTAATTCCCCAGGAGCAGAACTGATATCTGAAAGGAAAGCAGAGGTGTGACTGATGTTGTTGGACATTCTGTGGAACACAGTGAAATCACCATTTCCCAAAGTGTGATGCAACAAAAGCTGTTTGGCTTGAGATGAAATAGATGGAACACCTACAACATGAATTAAACCCACATGTTCGGCATAAGCACCTCCCACACCATTCAAAGCTGACAATTCACCAACTCCGAAAGTGGTGATTAAACATGCCAATCTCTTTATTCTAGAGTATCCATCAGCAGCATAAGCAGCATTCAATTCATTGGCATTTCCAGCCCATCTCATTCCGTCGACTTCATAGATCTTATCTAATAATGAAAGATTGAAATCTCCGGGTAATCCAAAAATGGTGTTGACCTCCAATTGCTTCATTCTTTCGAAGAGATATCTTCCTAAGGTAATTTCTGCCATGTCGTTTGTGATTATATTGTTTTTGTTGTTGTTTTGTATTATTGTAAATTGATAATGTTTTTCTTAATCGAGCTGGGATATGCTACCCTTTTATACAAAGCCAATGGGGGAGTTCTGAACGTAGTGGCCTGCAGCCCCTAAGTTAACCGCATATATGCATCCCGTTATGCGCATTTGGCTGGCATCAGATGATCACATCGGATGAGGACCTTTCGTAGGAGGATGTCGCAAAATAAATGTCGCAAAGGAAAACTGCTGTCCGTCGTTTTCCGCCGCAAAGGGCACTAAAAAGATGGAGAAAAATGTCGCACTATCTTTTTCCAGCAAATTCCTGTTTTCACGGGGTTGGATATCCTTTAGCGAATATGTTGTTAGTGAAAAAGTGGTATGAGCAAATAGGAAGACCAGGTGGTTTGTTTATGTGCATAAACAACACCATATGCGATTAGACGTCTCCGAAGAGCCGTTATGGTATCAAATCATGATGTGACTATGCCAAAAGCAAACCAGGGGAATGTCGGGTTTCTCATCTCTGTATGGAGTATTTGTGTTCGGACTTACAATGCCCCGTAAAAAGTGACCATAAGGTGAGGATAAAAAAAACCCAAGCCGAAACGAAAATAATCCTTCTAAACTGCGACTATTTACTTAACCCTGCGTTGGGTTTATCCGATGCTGATATATACCACCAGCATGTTCGTGAGAGTTGGGCAATGCTTGGACAATATTTATTGCCTATCTATGAATATCATTAAATCCTACACTGTACCTTTAGTTAATCGATACTGATCGTGTCTTTTTCATTGCTAGCACCAACTTCTCTGCGTCTAAAGCTGAAATATTTAGCATCTTTGATTATAGGCTTGAGACCTTTGTTAAAGTTGGCGATTAGAATAGCTTCAGAAATAACAATAGCCACCAAGAATATCAACGTAATCACACCAAAGGTTATCAATGAACTTCTACCCGGAAAATATGATCCTGGAACAACTGCAATATCGTAGGCCGATGTGTACTTTGAGAATAGTCGGATCATCTTGAATAGCACGTATGCAATTCCTCCGAGATATACAATTAAGCAACAAACTGAAAGCCAAAGCCATTCTCTGGTGATGGCAAAATCACTCAACACCAATAAGATTATAGTCAATGGTAGCACACAGATGGTCAATATGAACTCTACCGAAGTCCTAACACTGACCATAATGATAATAAATTGGATAGTGAATGCCAAAAAGAAAAAGAACGAAATGATCAAAAGTGATCTGTGGATCTGAAATGTGAGGTACATTCTTCTAATTCTGAGATCACCACCGATAGACTTATATCGGAACCAGTTCACATGACGTTTAAGGTAGACGTGGATGATCCCAATTTGTGTTACCATAGTAGCAGCGATTATACCAATGGTTGCAATATTTGTTGCTCTTGTAGCAGTTTTCCATTCGTTTACCAATATTTGTCCCACTAGCGTATCGATTTCTTTGTACTGTATTCCAGTATAAATCAACATACAACCATAGAAAGCACACAAGAATAGTAAGAGTAACATATTTTGACTTCGAAGACCAATAATGGTGATGAGGATCTGGAAAATGGCTGCAAAGATGAATAATGCTAGAAAGATCGAGATTTCTTCGAACTTGGACTTCGAAGGAATTAGTGTTTTGTGGATGTTGATAACAGCGTACATGTACGCCTGGAGAACAATAATCAAGACAGCCGATACAATGGAAATACCTAAAAACACCCTAGCAGCAATTCGGTAACGCCTGAAGGCCGGAGAATTTGGATTTTTCGGATCTTCAACCGCAGGTGATTCGGGAAGAATACCTGGTATTGATAAGGTGCTATTCTGTTCGCCCGAATAAGTGGAATCTCGCTCGTCTTCTTCACCGTTGAAATCATTACTTTTCGCAGTAGCACTTCGAGATCGATCTAGTTCACCCTTGATGGTATCAGTTCCTACGTTGGCATACTTGAAGAAATCATCCTGTGATACGTTTTCCTCGGTAACTAGACTGAGTTTAGGCCTCTCCATCCCTGAAGTTGGATTTGAAGTTTTGTATTAAACGAGATTTTACTTGTATATATTTGCATGAGATGCGGGTGCGATCTGCAGTTATAAACCTGCACTATGCACACGGCCAACAATGAGGCTGAACTTCCAAAAATCCTGTGACTCTAAAGCCCTTCATAGTCATCAGGATTCTCGGAAACCAAGCCGCTAGCTTGTTCATGTAAATCAAGCCATGTGACGTGCCTGAAGGCGTATTGCCGCTTGGCCTCGTTAATGAGTGCATCTGTGCCCCTGTCAACCACAAGAAGAGCAATTGCGTCATAGCCTCCGGCCCCAGGAACAACTCCACCAAAACATCCTGGCAATAATCTACAGGCATCAAGAAGTTCAGTTTGAGAGTGGGGCTCGATGTCGGCTCCTGTTGCATATGTCAAGTTTTTCATTTGTTCTCTTATGAGCTTCATGGCGTACATAAGATCAAAAAACGGCCTGAAATTCAAATGGCTCACCAGTTCATCTTCGGAGTATTCTTCGTCGGCATTTTCTACCGACTTTTCCTTGAAGAACTCGATCGCTTTCATGTAGAGCTGCTCGTCAGTTTCGTAGAATTTGTGGAGACCTGTAAGAGCTTCAATGAGCCTGCAGTTGGCCCTATTGAGGTTGTTGTATATATAGGCACTGTCGTCTGGACACTCTTTGCTCCACTTGAGCACGGTCGACACCAACTTGGGGGTTTCCAGTCCGCCAGCAATGTCCCCCATCAACAAGTGGATGTGGGGCGGCAAAGTGCATGGCTGGTGGGTGAAGTCCCACGAGCTTTCTACCAACTCAACCAAGCCCTGGGACGATTGGCTACTATCGGCCTGAAGAAACGGCAAGATGAGCTCAGGCACAAACCTGCGGTACTGGATGGACCCGTATACGGCCGTGGCCACGTCGAAACCCGAACCAATCTTGCCCTGGGCCTTGCAATGGGCGATCTGGGCGAGATTATGAAGGACGTTTGTGTTAGTGGCCGCAAAACCCCCGAGTTGTGACACGATAGCAGCAGTCACCACCGATGTCAAGCACGCCAGAGACCCAAGACCAGTCTTGGCTACCTCAGTGATAGGCTTTTTGTGGTACAAAAACCTCTTTGCCCCGTTAGCAGACGTCTTTTCAATCGTTTCCTGCTGAGTGTGGAAGCCAGGGTCAGAGAAAATGACGATTTGAAGATCAAACAGATGATCCGGACGAAGATATCGCATTGTTACATCCACAACCGCCTCAAGAAACGGATTGTAATTGCCATTGACCTCCTTCACACCGCTGTCACAGTTGTAAGTCCAGATGCCTCCAAACTGAGGTGACGAAACCGAGATCTGACGGCCACAAGCTTCAGAGTTTCCCCGAACCACCGCGTGCATTCGAGCAGATAATGCAGTCACGTACGAGTTGTACTGGGGCTCAAGCACCAAGTATCCCCCCGCTAACATCGCCTTGCCCGGCGAACTGAAACCACAAACCATCTACAAGCTTTTGGAAAATCGCCGCGTACAGTTTTTCACTCGACAAAATGGTGGTTCTAGAGGGAGATGAGCTCACACAGCTCCAACAAACAAAGACTATAGGTATCATTGGGCTCGGGGATATGGGGGCATTGTATGCCCGGAGGTTCAGCGACGCTGGCTGGAAAGTGGTGGGGTGTGATCGAGAAGAAGCCTACGAGGCCACCACTGAGAAATTCAAGCACCATCGGTTTGAAGTGCTCAAGAATGGCCACTATGTGTCGCGTGTCAGTGACTACGTGATCTACAGCGTAGAGGCAAAGGTCATTGGCAGCCTCATTGCCACCTATGCTCCATCCACCAAGTATGGTGCCATTCTAGGCGGGCAGACCTCTTGTAAGGAGCCGGAGGTGGAGGCTTTTGACAAGTACTCCCCCAAAGACACCAAGATTGTCACGGTGCATTCTTTGCACGGGCCAAGTGTCAACACGGTGGGGCAGCCCTTGGTATTGATCAAGCACAGGGCCTCGGACGACGACTTCAACTTCATTGAGACGTTGGTATCGTGCTTGAAGTCCAAACATGTGTACTTAACGGCCAAGCAGCACGACCAGATCACCGCCGATACCCAGGCCGTCACACACGCGGCGTTCTTGTCGATGGGGCTGGCGTGGAGGTCCACCCACGAGTATCCGTGGGACACTCCCCGGTGGTCTGGAGGCATTGAGAACGCAAAGATGAATATATCCATGCGGATATACTCCAATAAGTGGCATGTTTACGCTGGGTTGGCCATCACCAATCCGTCGGCTCACGTTCAGATTCTTCAGTATGCCAAGTCGGCGTCGGAGGTCTTTTCGTTGATGATCCAGGGGAGAGAAGCTGACCTCCGGGCCCGTTTGTTCAAGGCCAGAGAGCTTTTTCAGCATGTCAATGAGTCTGAGCTTTTGCTAGATGACAGTATTCTCGAGAAGTACTCGTTGAGTAAGATTCCTCCGGGCGGTCGGCAGCCCAACTCTCATTTGTCGTTGCTTGCCATAGCTGATACATGGGTGTCCCTTGGGGTGGTTCCCTACGATCACATGATCTGCTCTACTCCGTTGTTTCGGATCTTCTTGGGGGTCACAGAGTACCTCTTTTGTACTCCCGGGTTGCTTGAAGACTCCATCCACGTTGCATGCAGTGATCCAACGTTTAGAACCGATGACTTGGAGTTTGTGGTAGCAGCCCGACAGTGGTCAGACTTGGTGACCCAGGGGAATTACGAGCACTACAAGGAGAAGTTTGAAGACGTGCAGCAGTTTTTTGCTCCTATGCTCAAGGAAGCCAATGCCATTGGTGATGAAATGATCAAGATCATTTTGGCCAGAGGTGCCACTAGTTCAGGGAAGAAATGAAGAAAGTGCATTGACTGTATTCTCTTTATAAATATCGATGAATTGTGCTATCAATGACTGTAGTTCTCGTTCCCCTGCTCAATTGAGCAATCCTATTGGCGATGAATCATCTGATTCATCCGAGACAGAGGCAATTCAGGGATCAAAATCCGTTTACCAGAGGCACCAGGAATCAAGGAATTAGGGAAACTGCATTGGTACTATATACGGTTTATAAGTGTATTGAATGATATGCTCTGTTTATGACTACAGTTCTTCTTCCCAGCTCAATGAAACAATGCCGTTGGCGATTGAATCATCAAAGCCAGAGGCACCACCAACAATTGAAACCAACAAAGGCTCAACAAACAACATACGAAGACCAAGAAAGTGGATTGAATACTATATACTGTTTATAACTGCTCCTCTTTAATTACATCCATCAACCAGTCCAACCCTTCGGTTAACCCTTCACCTTTCAAAGCACTAGAGGCAACTATACTCCAACTCCTATCTTTCAATTCAGTCAAGTTCAACGCTTGTGAAACTTCTGCGGCCGTTAAGGCACCGGGCTGGTCCTGTTTGTTGGCAAATACCAACAATGCACTATCCAAAAGCTCTTCTTCTTTTAGCATCAAATGCAACTCTTTACTAGCAATGTCGATTCTGTCCTTATCGGTGGAATCCACCACGAAAATCACAGCTGCAGTGTTATTATAGTAGCATCTCCAATAAGGTCTTATCGACGTTTGGCCTCCCAAATCCCATATGTTCAACGTCAAGTTTTTGTACTTCAAGGTTTCCACGTTAAATCCAATCGTGGGCTTGGTGGTGACAACTTCTCCCATTTGTAACCGATATAGAATGGTGGTTTTACCGGCCCCGTCCAATCCAAGGATGAGAATCCGGATCTCCTTTTGGGCCCCCCAAACCTTGCTGAAAATATTGGCAAAACTGAATGCCTGTCCCATTTCGATCTAGTGATGGCGAAGCAACAATTACACGACAAATGACTGGTTTACAAAGTTCCAAATTCCTGATGAGTTCCTGACTTCCTGTTTGTACTCAAAAAATCCCTGCTCTGCCTCTCGAGGTTTCCCGGGTCTTCCACTATTCTGTTCACACCGGTGATGTGAAGTATCAGTGATTGTTTTGAAGATTTTGGCGGTCGCATTTTGCGGGTTTTGAAGTTTCTTCATAATTGACAAATACCATGGACGAGCCACGGGGAATATTGAGAAACAAGGACGAGGTCGAGGCCAGAGATTCGGGAGACAAGTTGGACCGCCAGGAGGTCATAAGGAACACCAAGTTGAATGCGATGCTAAATAAGGCCTCGTCGAAGGGCGACGCCATTCGCAGCAAAATCGCTGCTGCAAAGGCTGCTGGGGGGCCGGACGCCGTGGCACTGTCGGACCCTGATAAGAAGTATCCGGACCACCTAAAGTGGGACGAGATCAACTTGTATCAAACTGAGCAGGAGAAGGCTGCTACCATGAAGATTGACGAGCCGAAGACTCCATATGAAAATGGGTTTGATCCCACCGGCGAATACTACCAGGACGACGACGACGAGATCCCCGATTTCGAGTTGGGAGAGTCTGCTCCACACGAGAACCAGCTGCAATCGCTAGGAGGCGGGGAGATTCTCCGGGACGAACAGGAAGACGAAGACGACGAAGAAGACCAACAAGAGCCCAGAAAGCCTTTGACGACCCAAGAAAGACATAAGAAGTTCGAGGACATGAGGAAGCAGCACTACCACATGAAGGGGGCCGTGTTGGGACAGAAGATCCACGTATCTGACGACGAAGATTGACTGGGGAACGAGATTGATATATAATTGACAGTTTATTTACTACAATCTATAACTAAGCGAAGTACTTCAAAACCGCCTTGTCCAACTTACTGGCACTGACCAAGTCGGCAGTAGTGCTGGAGATGGTGGACTTGATGGTGGCGGCATCGGCACCAGTGATCTTTCCAGCGACTTCGGCCAATTGGACGTCATCCAACTTGTCGACAATCAAGTCCAAATCAGCATCGACGTCGGCAGACTTTCCGGCATCACCAAAGTAGTCAGCATCCTTACCGCAACCTCTGATGGTTCTCTTTTGCTTCTTCTTGGCGTTTTTGGCAGCTTCCTTGGCCTTTTTGCTGTTGACCTTGGCATTGGCAGCTTCTTCAGCAGCCTTTTTAGCAGCTTCTTCCTCGGCAGCCTTCTTGGCAGCAGCTTCTTCAGCAGCCTTTCTGGATCCCGATTCTCTCTCCCACTTCTTTCTTTCCTTTTCTTTCTTGGCAGCTTCCTTGAACATCTTGATTCTTGGATCTTCGGAGTAGGCTCTTTCAACCATGTCGATAACTCTCTTGTTATCTTCTTGCTTCAACTTCTTTCTGTTGGAAATGTTCTTACGCTCGATATAACGCTTGTGGTCTCTGTTGGCAGTGTCATCTGGAACATCTTCGTCCTTGAACTCAAATGTCTTCCAAGAATCGAACTTACCCCAAAAGCTGTAGAAAGCATCGACTTCTTCTTTGGTTGAGTCCATGGTTCCCAACAGTGGGACAGGCTGAACCTTAGAGAATCTTCCTTCACTTTCGAAAACTGGTCCCCAGGCTTCGATGAAGTCGTACGTGGACTTAAGAGATGGTGGTTTGACATCTGCATTCTCGTCAACCGAATCGAATTGTCTTCTCTTGGTAGAATCTAACATGACTTCAAAAGCCTTCTGGATGATCTTGAAGAAACCGTCTTGGTCCAATCCACCAGAAGCAGACTTCTTGTCAGGGTGGTGCTTCAAAACAGACTTTCTGTGAGCTCTTCTGATTTGATCTTCAGTAGCTCTCCATCTCAACTTGGACAACCCCAAAACGGCGTACAAATCGGCAGTCTTCCAGTCTCTTGGATCATGGGCCAACAAGTCTTCGTCTTGCTCTTCGTCACCGATGTCATCGTCTTCGTTTTCTTCCACAGCCTTGACGTTCTTCTCAGCTTCCAACTTCTCGAACTCAGACCAGGTGTGGCCTCTCAAGGTTCTGGTTGCATGGGCTAAGAAATAACGGCCAACTGGCTCGATTGGACGACGCACAGGAGTGGTGACTTTGGACTTAACCACTGGCCCTTCGGTGGCACCAGCTGGTAAACTAGGTAAAATAATAGACATTCTGTTGATTGAAAATTTTTTTAGAGATGTGAATAAAAAATGTAATGCGCATTGGGAATGATTGATGCTGATGAGAATATGATTAGGCTATTATATACTACAGGTCTAGTCTTTGAGAACTGCCATGTCCAACACCTCTACTGTTCCCTCTCCTCTCTTGATTTTGGCGTTTTCACCTTGTAAAATGTCCACTATAGCCCTATAATTCGTAGGATCGATGATGCTAATGACTTCAAACACCTTTTCAGCTTGGTGTTCGTCTTCAATGGCATCTAGCAATGGCTTTATATAGGGCCCGTACACCTGGTCTCTCACTCTGTTCACCAAAATCACTTTGACTTTCATTTGGGCTCTGACTATGGGGAACAACTGTTTGGAGACAAGCAACTTGATGGCTTCGAGAGCCTGCAACTTAGCAGACTTGTTGGGGTTCAAGTGGAATTTCAACTCGTTCAAGGCCTTTTGGATCATGCTTGGAGGATACCGTTTCTTGGACTTGGGGTTAATGCATTTGGTCGATATGATGTTCAAAAACTCGTTCTGCTTCTGACGTAAATTGGCAGTTCTCTCCTTCTCGTTCAACTGGATCTCGCCTTTGTCCAAGATCTCGGCAATAATGACGTCCTGGTTGGTGGTTCCAAACCCGGCCAACAAGTCCTCGTTATTGGCAGCCTGTCCTTTGGAAACATTGATGAAAACCTGGGGAATTTGTAGCACCTCATCTAAATCTTTCTCAACTCTCAGTCTCCAGTCCTGAACTTTGTTTTGATAACAGGCAATTTCAAACCGTTTCTTGCCCTTTCTCATCCTCACCATCGACACATTGGTGAGCTTGATTTGGGTTCCTGGTTGGTTGATCACAGCCATATTTGTGTATTATTAATGTGGTGGTCTATAATAACGAATTGCGATGCAGAAAAGTGAGAATCCTATTAGAACCATACGAGCCAGGCCGACCTGGACCCGTGCGAGTTATGGCCTTGGACGGCCTTTATACTGCCGTGACGGGCAGCTCTACGGTAGGTGTTTCTTAGATATGCATTAAATAAAGTGTCTATTCAACTCGAGGGATTTATTCGTCGTCGTCTTCATCACCTCCTTCAAGGAATTTGCCCTTGACGTCCTTCCACAACTTGCCTTTGTTGTGGTTTTCGTACCAGGAAGTGACACCTGCATCGAAGAAACTTTCGAATGCAAATGCACCGGCGAAGATGGTGGCCACGTAGACCGAGTTTCTTTGGAATAAAGCGGATAACTAGAGTATGTTAGTAGGTGTTTGTGAGAGGGCAGTAAATGCTGGGAAATGCCTCGGAGAAACAGGGACAGGCAAAGATGGAAGAGTGAACTATGGAATAAGTGTAGGATGGCGGTGTGGCCTCTGGTGTGACGATTCTTGCTGTGACAATTGATGTGGGATGATTCTAAATGTGGCAGTTGATGTGTCACAATCCTTAGTGTGATAGTTCTTAGCCTGTCGATTCTTAATGTGACAATTTATTGTGACAGTTAGTGTGACAATCCATAGTGTGACAAGTTAATGTGACAACTCGTGACAACTGAATGAATGGATGCTGTAGACACAGTGAACAGGCGCCACAAAGCAGCCATACTTGTCTACCTGGTGCTGCTAAATTGAGTCTGTAAACGAAAGACCACCAAAATACAACAACACTCTATTCTTGCCAACAAACCATCTGCCTTCTCTTACCTCAACAGTACTTGGACTTTTTCACTCAGTAAATTCAATGAACTCTGCAGTTTCACTTTGCTTGAAACAGTTTTCTTCCCACAACTCCAGACCCCTCGACTCTCCTGTTTTCGTCTGGCCCAAGTGTATCCCTATATGATGAGCTCAACATACCATTTTAATCAACAATTAAGTAGCTAAACTAGTGCAAATAAAATTTTGTTGATTACTTCAAGTCGCACGTTATTTTGATGGATCTTGATTGGCTCTTCGCGCAGTGCAAGAAACAGTAGAGCCTACAGGTTTTTGGGCTGTGATATGCTCTGTCGTTCTAAGTCCCTACGCCTAGGTGCATCGGTGCTGCCAACACTGACATTAGAGTCTCGTTCGCTCTAAAAAGTCCGGCAAGTCACATTTGCTCTGCATATTACTATTATTTTATATTTACATCACCTAACAAGGTGCATACGTAGTGTAGCCTCATCTCTAGTTTATTTTGGCCTGGTCCAACTTTTCAGCAGCCTCTTCAACCTTGGCTCCTCCGGGATATCTGGTACCCTTGTTCTTGACCTTCTTTTCCTTCTTCTGCTTGGGCTGAGCAACTGGATAGCCCTTGGCTTCGACTTCCTGGAACTCTGGGTTCGCTTGGTACTCGTTTCTGATGGGTGTAAGCAACTCAATGATTTGAGCCGACACACCGGCCTTCAAGTCCACAGGAGACAACTTCTCAGCAGCAAAGTCTTTCTTCAAGTCTTCCACAGAACTGTAGGTAACTGGGCCCCCGTACTGTTCAGGTCTATCTATTGGGAAACTCAAATAGCCCAACTTCTCAGTCTTCAATTCTTGTAAGGGCTGAACAATATTCTCCACAAAGGAGATCAACCCGTTGTCGGTGATATCACCAGGAGCACAGTAGGCACTGCCAATCTTCTTTCTTATGTTCTTGTCGGTTTCAATGATATCGATCTTGGAGTTGGGGTCCGAAGCACTCATCTTACCACCTTGTCCCAAGCCAGGCACCATTCTGTTCATCAAATGGCCTCTCTTCTTGTAACCCAAGCTGGGCAAGTTCTCTTCTGCCAACACGAAAATCTTTCTCTGATCGACTCCTCCGAACTGAACATCGACCTTCAAGTATTCTTCGTCCAACGCTTGCATCAATGGGTAAATCAACCCCGACAACAAAGGATTGGACACCTGCTTGACCACGTCGGCCCCGGCTCTTTTGGCGTCGTTCTCGCCCACGGTGTTGGACATTCTGAACAAGTCCATGGTGTATTCGGCCGTCAATTGGTAGGACGATCCAAGCACAAATTCCAACTGGTCCACTGGCACTCCGATGGACTTCAAGATACCCTTGATGACAAACTCGTAGTACTTGGCTCTGTAATTGACCACCTCCAAAGGAGCCTTCATGTTGTCCAAGTACGCATGTAAGTCGGCCAACAACACCACAACCTTGCATCCAGCCTTCAAGAAATGGGCCAACTTAATCATGGGCACAAAGTACCCACAGTGAGGCTTTCCAGTGGGAGCAGTTCCTAAATAAATCCTCAACGGACGCTCATTTTTCTCCAAGATGTCCTTGATGATGTCTCCATTCAACACCTCCTGAAGACCCTTGGTTATCAACTCGTACTTCTCTTGTGGAGTGTTCGCTTGCATTGTGAGTCAATCGCTATAGCTGAAAATTTTCAATGCAAGTTCGCAACTTCTGGAACATTCGTGCCCTCCACAACCCAACTGATACATCACATCACCACTAGAATTTTTAGGTGATACATATCATGAAGCAAGAATTGCTTAGAAAGTTCTTGGTGGAGCTACCCCGTCGGTTGGACTTTAGCCACGAGGACCGCATCCGCACCAATTTGTTCAGGGCCCTCTACTACGCTGCCAGTGACGAAGGTGTCTACCTTCAAGAGCTATTTCCCAATATCTCCCATGTGGAGCTAATGGAATTGCAGGGCTATGATTTCTCTCTCAGTGCCAAAGAGTCGCCCGAGTTTTTTGCTGTGGATCACGACTCCCAATCCTACTCCCACTCCAAGGGATCCGCATGTGCCCGGCCCTTTAAAGACGGAGAGCCGGTGTATCGATGTGAAGACTGCGGTTTTGATAACACATGCGTGCTATGCATTCACTGTTTCAACGAGGACGACCATGTGGGCCACAGTGTGCAGATGTACATGTCCCACAGTGGCACCGGAGGGATCTGTGACTGTGGTGATCCCGAGGCATTTCCTAGGGAATTGCGGTGCAAGTCCCAGAGATTCGAAGACACCCCAACGGCATTGCACCCGGAGCTTCGGGAGTCTATCAGGGCGACTTTGGAGGTAGTGTTGGACTACATTCTCGATGTGACGAACTTCTCCGTCTCCATGCTACCGTTCATCCATGATAATGTTAATAAGCAGCACAGTCTATTGACGTCTGAGAACTTGTCCAACCGATCCAGTTTGCCCGCTTCGAAGTACCATGCCGAAGATGTGAACAGTCTGAGTTGGTATTTGGTATTGTGGAACGATGAGAACCACGACTTTCCCCTGGCCAACAACGCTATTTCGTCTGCCACCGGCCGGGACCACAAGGAGGCCGACCAATTCGCCCATCGGGTAAATAATGACGGCAGATGTATGATCATGAAGTCGTCTGATCCTTACGATTTGCTTGAGCCTTTGGACAAAGTCGAGACTTACGGGTTGGTGGCGAGCATAATGAGTGCTCGAGACTTCATCAAAGAAGATATCATTCAGTACTTGTTTGAGTGGATTCTCGACCTATTGACTTTCAACTCAAACCCATCTTTCAAGGACTGTTCTAAGTCTATTTTGGCCGATTTGCTCTTGCAGCCAAACTACAAATTCCCGGATTTTATACCGACTGCTCTAGTAGATGAACTTTCAATTGATGTTCCTAGGAGGTGCTACGAAAACGGGCTTTTGTACGATGGAAAGATAGTCAACTACGGTCTCGTTACACTTAAGCATGACTTCACCGTAAAAGATCTTGCTAAACCAGTACATCAGGTGCTTGAACCACCTACAGAGACGTTCTACAACTCTCGTATCCAGTTCTTGCTTCTTTTCTCTCACAGGTTTAAGTCGACCACAAGAAAAATTCTTCCGGACATCATCATTCCCCCAATTGTGACAAATATCGATCTGAAGACTGTTTTCTGTAGACAGTACATTCAATTATACCCCCAATTATTGACCTGCTTAGCTTTGGCTGATAGGGAAGAACATTTAAATATCTGCAGTCACATAAGCAGTCAACTATTGACTTTTCCTACTGCATGTCAAGAATTGTTGGATAATAACCAAGTCGGTTATATTGTGGGACCGTTAACACAGATAATTGAGGAGCAAAGCTCTCTTTGGAACTATGAATCTGGCTATCCAAACTTGTACGAGCCCACCTCTTTCAATAAGAAGAATAGTAAGTCGCTTAGCGAGGCAATTGCCAGAGGAATGCATGATGTGGGTTACGTGCTGGATGAAAGTTTAGCACCTAGGGTCTTCCCCAGGTTATTACAAAAGCAAAACCTTGTTCCCATTTTGTTGTTACTTAGATGCTTTCAAGGCTTTTGGACTATCGTAAGGAAGTACGGGGAGCATGTTGCCCAGGAGTATTTGGATTTTGTAATTCATTTCAGATATTCTATCCCTATCCTTCAATTTGCTAAATCTGTTGCTGAAGCACCAATAGAAGATCCTGAGCTAATAAAAGAAGTCTCCGAATTGGTTACCGGGTTCTTACTCTTGAGAGAAATTGAGCAGAAAGAACCAGGAATCGCCGATTTCAAGGTCAGTAAGGAACCTGTTTCGTTTGTTCATCCTATCAATTCGTTTTTGTCCTTTTTTTTGCAGAATCATGATGTTGCGTTGTTCCTAGAGTCTTGGACGAACCTCAGTCAGCCTTTCATGGTCATCTCGGATGTTTCTTTACGAAGTATTGTTCTAGGTTCCCAAGTGAAAATTGGATTTTGGATCAGAAATGGTATTTCCGTTTCCAAGCAAGCCTCCTTGTACATTGATGGTGTGATGGCCGATTATTCTTATTTCAGAGATATCCACTTGAACCAAATTGCTACGGTAGTAGATGATAAAAAGTCTACGTTATACAATTTTCTAGACAGATGGGAACTTTTCCCGTGGTACTCTGGAAGCGTTCCTCATGATGAAACCATTTACGAGGAAAGATTCGGTGCTATTGTTGAAAAGTTTGTTATATTCCTTTACAACTTGTTCGTCGACAGAAGTTCGTTTATGGTTTCGACCAAAAAAGATAGAATTGAGAAGACTGTAAAGAAGCTCATCTGTTATTCTTTAAGTGAGGCTCCTAAATCTTATAGCAAGGTCAAAGTCCGCATCGACCCAGAGTTGAAGGACCATGCTGAGTACGATGAGTGGCTTGCTGAATGTGCCGATTATCAGTCACCAACAAGCTTGGCAGGCACGGGAATGTACCGTTTGAAACCAGAACTATATGAAGCTCTAGATCCCTATAGTGTATTATTGGACTCTAGTAGGTCTCAGGAAGTCACTGAAGCAGTTCTCAAAGCAACTTCAAAATCTAAGAAGAATGCTGACAAGAACATTTTGACACCGAAGATAATCTACTCTGGCAATAAGTACATTGATGAACAGATTTCTGAATTTGCCAAGACCCGGGAGTTTGCAAAATTGGTTTACAAGCTTTTGCAAGTAGCTATTGACAATGATGAGGAGACTTATTTAGCACCGTTGCTTCACTTGCTCCATGCCGTGTTACTTGATCTGGATCATGTGTTCGAACATGCAATACCCAACAGCTTCATCAACATTCCTATAAGTGACTTGTTAATGTCTATAAGTGGATCATCAATGACCAAGCACTTGAAGGCAAAAGCCGAGTTTTTGTTGGACATTTTGGTCTCGAAGGACCAAAGAGTTGTCGATTCCTTGGTTGATTGTTTCGGAAAAGAACATGTTGACAATTACCTAAAGAAGAAGCAAGAAAGTTCTGAATCAAGATCGAACAAGAGTAAGAGAATGGCCTCTCAAAGAACTGCCAAAGTTATGAAGAAGTTTGCAATGCAGAGAAAAAAGTTTCTTGACCACAACTCTGATTTGAATATCAACAACTCCAAACCAGAATTGGACACAGATGTCAAACTAAGAAACTGTGTCTTATGTGGAGAGCCAGAATCAGCGGATGAAGTCTTTGGTATATTGGGTAGTACTTTAAGTGCTTCAATCCTATGGAAAATACCCCCTGATGATCCAGTTGCAATCAAGACTGCATTTGCAAGATATGACCTTAGTACAGAAGATGAAGATGCTTATGGAATGGGCTTCAGATATCCGACGGGTCCCTTAGCTCCTGCTAGCCCAGCAGAGTACACTGTTTTAAACAGCAAAAAGTATGATGCTTTTGTCGCCTCAACTTGTAGCCATGGAATGCATTATGACTGTTATAGACGTGCAAGTAGAAGGTCTGGTTACTTTCCTTGCCCTTTGTGTCATACAATTCAAAACACATTCATACCCAGTTTCTTGCCTCCCTCCAAGGAGTCTGGACTATCGCTCGAAGAGCTAAATGGCAAGCCAATCAAGGACAAGTATAATTTGATCTTGAATTCGAGCAGCGAAACAAAGAGTGGAACACTTATCAAGAGGAATTTCAATGAAAGTTTAACCGAGCGGTCTTATTTGTCTTTAAGAAGAAATTTAGAAGCCTTTTCGGAAGACTTCAATCTCAAGTTGAGAAAGAGTAGCTTCTTGATTGGTCTGAACCAAAAAATCAAGTATTTCAATACCCTTTCCAAGCTCTCTATTCTTATTGCTGATACTATCAAAATGAACGAAATGGTTTCCAGATTGGACGGGCAAGGAGGATACACAGATTTTGTTGATGCAGTTCCTTCGTCCACAAAGACTTTACTCAAGTCCTTAATTCAATGTAGAGCTTTGCTCTTTGAATTGAGAGAAATGCCAAATTTGTTGGGAAGTAGTTCGGACTTACAACAATGTATTGAAAAATTTTGGACATCTGAATACTTAGTTGATGGTGTCTTCAATGAAGTTGTAATGTTGTATTTCCAGACTGATGAATCATTTAAAACTTTGGCATACATCGGGTACATTAAAATGTTCACCATCTGCTTTTACTCTATCGCCTTGAGATGCAAAAACCCCTTCTTCTTACACAGGATAAAAAGTATCTCCAGAGAACCTTTAGACGAAGATCTTTTGGGTGGATTAGATGTGTTATTTGATCGTGGAAGATCTTTGGTAATCGAGTATTCTCTAGATGAAGAGAAGTCCAATTGTTTGACATCTATCTATCATGCTGTAGAAGTATGCATGTTGCCTTATATGAAACAATTGATTATATTCAAGGACTTACTCACATCTAAGAACGAAGGTGATAATATTCACATAAGTATTCCCGATATACAAGAGCTTCCAAATCAAATCAAGTCTCAGGGCCGCCTTGATTCTATAGATGCTCTTTGCAACAACTTGAACATCCCAACTTTGAAAGATTTGGTGAATCTTATTTCCAAGAACGATGGCTTCGAATTCAAGACGTTTGATGTCATACTTAATGCCAAGATCCCTAAATACTATGAATCAGGTATTTTATCGCTTGACTTTCCCGGCCCCATCAAGTTGATTGATTTACCCAAAGATTACATGTCTTGTATTCTTGGCTACAACAACAGGGGGAGAACAGGAAGTTACGACAAGTACATCTGCCTCCACTGTGGGCTCAAACTAGCTGTTCCAAAATACTTCAAACACATGCAGAGGTGCTCGTGCCATACTTGTGTGTTTTTCCATCCCTCGGCCAACAATATAAAGGTTGTCACAAACGTGAACTCCCGCCTATATACCTTGTCGATGCCTGGGCCGTACCTCACTGTTCATGGAGAAGTGAAATCTTCAGCAAGTACCGGAAAGGGTACCTTGAACAAATTCCGCTACAAAGAGTTGAATAAGCAGTGGTTAAATCAAGGGCTTTACAGTTATGTTACAAGAACTTTGTACGGGTCAGAAGAAGATGTGTTGAATAATTTCGCCACTACTGCCACCAATCTTGAGGAAAGCAGTGACGAAGAAGAAGACGTTTTGTTTTACAGTCCTTTTGCTTGGTAACTTTATGATCATAACGAGTTAAATATATATGCATATGAATCATTGTAGATGTTTATGTCACCTCAAAGTGTATCCCATCCTCCAGCATCTATGACGTGGTCAAGCTTTCTTACGATTTGATTAGGGATATTATGATTCAACCACACATTTCTGATCAACCCGATGTACCGTGGTTTCATCAAATAGAGAGTATTACTTCTTTTGCTTTCAACGGGTAACTCTCCATGCAGATCCAAGTATGGGGCTTCCGTGAATGACCCTCCGTTCTTATGCAAAAGGAGAATAGCTTTATCCTTTGGTAGAAGGAATATTCCAACATTATTGGGGCATTCTTTCATCAAGTGAGCGGAACATTCGCCCAATGTAGAACCGATAGCACATCTTTGGACATCAACAATAACCCCACAAAACAAGCACACAGCAGGATCTTCAATAGTGGTATGAGGCTTGTCGTACTTATCTGAGTAATAGTACTTTGTGAAGAAAAAGTCTAATCTCTCGGGTAAGTCTATTAATTTGATAAGTCCTGGATATTCCAACTGGACATGGTGTTCCTCATTACGACCAACAGCACCATTGACATTTTCAAAGAAAACGTTGAACTTTTTAGTCTCAAAGGTACCGCTACCAGGAGCCAAGAACTTCTCTAGTAAAATGTGTAGGCAATCTATGCCAACAACTTCACAAAGTCTATCAGCCTCCAAGAATAGTTCCCTCAGTTGATCAGAACTGTTTTCTCCGACATCAGCACAACAAACAAAAGCATATATAGCAACTCTTCGTAAGAATGGAGTGCAAGCCTTCAACAACATTGAGTAAAATACAAAGCCAAACTTGGTGTCATTGACTATCATATCCTCGTCATCATCGTGCATCAAGAAGCGCTTCACTTTTTTGAATATTGCTGCTGCTATATTTCCCTTTTCTTCTTCTAGAGTAGACACTATCGGAACATCTAACACAGAGTACTCAGCACATTGATAGAAATTATGGGAGATTATGTTCTTGGAGATCAAATAAATGTTCTGGATGACATGAGCTACAAATGTAGCTTTCAATATGACATTGAACAGAAAGCCTGCTTGTGGAACTGGAAACGTCTTTACTAGCAACTCGAAAAAATCATGCTCCAATACCTTTTCAACGAAAGATGAATTAGAATGAAACGTTAACAAGTTGGACAACAAGCCAATGTAGACCTCATACTTCCTAGAGTCATTCTCGGGAAAGTTTCTTGTTTTCATGTACAATGAGCTATTCCTGAACTCTGCAAGAGACCTGAGGTTGATCAATGCATTGTTATTCAACTGCTGATGAACCAATAGACAATTTGAAGACTCTCCTCTCAAAGAAATCTCCAATGATTTGATGGTATTTACCAACAAATTGGGGCCATCCCCTTTGAAAGTGTTTGGGAATGAAAAGAAAGTCATGACCAGACTAATATTGGATAGTAGCATGTTGAAAGTGTCTTTAACAGGAGACTCGCTCGAAGAAAAATCTTCGTTGAATATATTATCAATCACCCTTTTGGCAACCGGTGATAGAGTACTGAAGTTTTCAATGCTTTTCTTTGTGGCCTTCATAAAGCTTGTAAAAAATCGTTGTCTCGACGTCTCCATTTGCTTCAAGGAGTCGAAAACTGAGAAATCTCTATTATCCACCGGACCAGGACTCAAGAACTCGGACATCAGCCTCTTATTGTTTGTCCACATTATCGGGACAAACATATTGTTGATAGCTTTACATAAGGGACACAAAAACTCTTTATGATCGATGTTATCAGGAGGATTTCTCGTCACGTTATTCTGTCTCGTTCTGTTGTTGTTTAAGTAGTTCAAATAGCAACGGAAATGCATACCATGACCACAACTCAGAGACACCAACTTACTATGAACGTGCTCATGCAGAGTAAAACCAGGCCCCAAGACATTATCTTCTTTGACTCTCTCCATATAAGACTTCCAGTTGCTGGTGACGAGGTTTCCACCACCTTCGATTTCATCCTCATTCAAGTTGCAGCCGTCAGAAAATGCTTTTAAAAACCAATACTTGTCATCAAATGGAACCGATCTAAATTCAGAAGACTTGCTCACATACGTTATAATACCAAATGCCCCAGAATTCTGTGCTGTGTCTTGACAAAGAATACAGTGTGAGTCTGGAAAACTCCACCCCACGTCATCTTCTTCTTCTATCTCTGGGTCACTGGTTTCCATATTACTCAACTTATTGTTTTTTAGAAACTGCGATTGCTGTTTCTTGAACTTAGCCATAAGCTTTGCCTGCTTCGCTCTTGCTGTTCTTTTCTTGATTTCAATCTCGTTTTCTAGGACTTTAACTTGTTCTTGTTCGTGTAATTTGCCGTCGTCATAATCTTCAATCAATGACTTCATCAATAAGTCCACATCATACTTCTTATTGAAGTTCGTAAATATCGCCCTTATTTTGGAGTGGTGGGCCTTATAGTTGTCATCAGAAAGAAACTTGTACAAAAGGGTCGCCATTGTATATGAGCTTCCACACGAAAAGTATGAAGAAGCTATTGAGCCTTTGGCAAGAATATCGAAAAAAGAGCCGTACTTTTCCACATCTAGATTGTTCTCGTATGAGCAGATGTGGAGAAGATGTAACATGGTCTCCAACAAGGAATCGGCTTTCTCAATTCCTACAGCCTCAACGTATAACAAACTTGTTATAATAAAATCCTGAAAGTGGCTGGAAATTGAAAAGTTGCCGATATATTTGTAGATTCCCAACTCCTTTGGATGTCTTATTTGTGGAGTGACAATAACTTGTGGTACATTCAGCAGCTTGTGTGTATTCACTTTCTCTTTGATCAACTTGATTGCGTCTTCCTTGGTATTAGTAGAGTAATTGAAGTAGTAGGGATTTATTCTCCTGAAATATTTGTCTTTCAATCTGTATGATCCCACATCTTTGTAGCTGTTGGGAGGCGTAAAAACTGTGAGCTCCTCTAGGATGATATCAAATCTCTTCTCAGCTACAATATGGTCAGGAATCTGCGAACAGAGCTTGGTGTAGCTGGCCGGTTCAAAACATAGATTCTGGATGATTTCTGTCTCTATTCTTATCCTTGCCGTTTCCTGTTCCGTTAAGCCTCGAAGATAGAGATCTTCTGTCAATAGATGAATAAAAAAGTTCATACATTCTTCCAACATGTAAGACAAGGTCTTGGAGTCATAGTTGATAGTGTCGTTACCTTCTGCATTATCGACTTTTTGGCTCTCTTGCCTGCTCTCCAAGAGCTGCTTGAGATGACCAATGGGATTCACACCACTTCGAAAATTTTTAAGGACATCGAATACAAAGCCATCCAATAAAAGCCAACGTTTGAGGATGGTGAAACATACTAAATTTGGAGAATACAAGTTGGAGAATAATTGAATCATGAATAGATCCCTCATGTACCCACTCTCTCTCAAACTTGTATTCTTGTACAACTGAAGCTGTGACCTTATTCCAAAACCATTCCTCACCCAAAGTCCCGACTTTATCTGAGACATGAGCACAATTGTTCTTATCGAATATTCGAATAACAAAGTAGGGCTTACTTCAACATTTTCTCGAAGAGCAAACTCAGACGATGTTCTCTCGATAATCTCTTTCACCTCGTCAATCGATTTGAAAGAAGATGCTTCCAATATCCATGAAATGAAAGAATGAATGGGATGTAAAAAGCTGACCTTTCCAGTATCAATGCTGTAATGTTGGATGCGAGTGTTTTCCAATGGTTCGATATCAAAACCAGCTGGTGAAAGGCTGACATCTATAGAATCGTCCGTCAATCCAGGATATTTGTTGATTTCCAAGTTTAAAAGGAAATGCAACACATCTGAAATTGCCCGCTTGGATGATGCTTTGTTGCCATCAGCTGTATCCTCCAAGTTTCTGAGACAGTGAGCTGTGGAATCTGCAAATTGATATATCACCAGCACAGATTGAAAGAATGAACTATACTCTGGATTTTCGAATTCGACGTGATTCTTTATTTCTCTTTTCAATACTGGTCTACCCTGAAAGAGTGCCAATATGTCACAGGCCATAGCTATAACACTTCTTGAGAGGGCCACATCTCCATGTCTACTTCTGCTCAAAATGTAACCAATATCGAAGAAAATTTGACCCCATCTTCTGTTTCTCAAGCTCTTGATTGAGATTTGGTGAGTGATTACAACATTTTGGGGAGACTTGATCTTCCCTTCCGTGAAAAACCCATATATAGATGCAAATATTCTTGCCAAGTCGCCATGCTCTACTATTGAGGTAGCATTAGAAGGGCAAGTAAATAATTGAGTGGACAAAGTGGACATTGGACTCAACTCAGGTTCTCTGTCTTTGAGTAAAAACATGTCAGTCACGGCTGGATAGATATCCACGTACTGGCAAGCAATGATATTTTTGTAGTCCAAATTAGTAATAAGCGATGTCGAATACATGTCGTGCAACAACAACCTTATAGACCTCCAAAACCTGATATCCAAGTAAATGAAATACTGTAACCGGGAACCCAAATGGTTCTTGTTGAGATCGTAGTCATCTGTGTTCAAGTTATACTCACACTCCCGGCATAAATCTGGGTTTAAATTCCACTTTTTTGGCTCAAACTTCCAATGCAGCGAACCCAAAGGTCTGTCGGAATCAGCCTTACTGGAAGGTACTTTAGGAATCTTGTTGAAAAAGTCGAGAGATCCCGTATTATAAAGTAACCACTGGTGAATTTTGGGGTCGTCTCTCAACCCGTTCTGCCATTTTCTACAGAAAGCTTTACAAAAGAGATTCTTTGCTGAGTTGGAGACCTTGAACATCTCGCTTTCGGTGAGTTCACTGAGCCATATCAAAATCTCGTCACACATGTTTTCACGGAAGACATCTCTCAGGCTCCTAATGCAAGTGGCTATTCCAGTAGCCGCAAGAATCTTCTGTCTTTCCTTTAGTACTTCGACATCGACAGACGAAACCACTTTGGCCTTACCAAAATCCTGGGCTTTGTCGGTCACCATGATTGCAAACTCTCTGACCTTCCTGCTTGCGAGTCTTACTCTCTGTACGGCTTCTCTATAATGTCTATTCTGGTCGTTGTAAATCATCAAGCAGAACTCTTCGCTATTGAGATCGAATATCTCGGGGTCATCAAAGCCGTACTTCACGGGATCTAGCTCGCTATTTGTGGAGTAGAAGTCAATGAACTCGGTGGTAAGTTCGTTTGCAGGTGTGAATTGCAAGTCCGAATGGGTCATTACATCAATGACATAGTCTAGCACCGTTTCCAAAGTCCGAAGATAGGCATATTCAAGCTCGCTGGGCATCAGGGTATTCCCTAAGACACGAACATCGGAGTCTGTGGCCGCATACGGACACTGGAATTCGTTGACCCAAGCTTCTGGGTCTCCACAATCACAAACCCCACCGTTTTCTCTCAAACAAATGGCAATGTGGACGTTGTGATTGGCGTGCAACTGGGGCTGGTAGCAGTGAGAGCAGAGAGCACAGGTGTCATCGTAGCCACACGTCAAACAACGGTAGATAGGCTCCCCTTTTCTGAAAATTCGGGCACACGGCAGGCCAGAGTGGAAAGCATGGTGATTGTGGGAGTTGAAATTGGGGTCTCTTTCACGGAGACTGGTTTTGTAGTAGAAGCTGTAGCTGCTATCCAAATCACTGTCAATCATCTCCAACATTGTCTCAGGATCGGACGTGCTCTGCAAATCGGGGAAAGCATGGGGAAAGAACCATGGCAAGTACTTGCCCTCACTAGAAATGGATCTGAAAAGTTGCTTTCGAATACTTTTTCGGGTGTCGTCGGAGAAGTAAAACTGGTGACTCGCTGGGAGACCGAAGAGGAACCTCTTAAGCCCGTCGATATACGCCTCTTGGTCTTCTTCCATAAGATATCCGTTTAATGTTGATGTGATAAGCTGGAACTGTGTAGAGAAAAGATGCGAAATTTTCATGGATAGGAATCTGGAGCTGGGAAATGAGTGATAAAGAGATCGTGTTCTACGGGCCGAGTGTCGAGAAGAACAAAGCGAAACTCCAGTACGTCCACCATGTGATGTGCTTGAGTCTCGGGGTGGCGGCTGGCGTGCTCTCGTTGGAGTCGTTGCTCGGGTTCGTGTTCTATGCCGTGGGGATGACGGCCACCAACTTGGGGTTTGTGATGGTGTGTTGTGGCGGGCGTCCCCGTGAGTTCTTCCGATTCCCTGTGACAGAGGTGTTCTTGGAAGGCATCCATGGCAACATTGCCGGGTATATCATGATGTGGTGTTTGGTGTATGCCCTTGTGAAGTGAATAACTACATTATATAGAGTATACAGCCCAATAAATAAGTACGAGAATGTCGTAGTCTCTGTGTTGCTAATTGCATGCGATTGTCGGCTAGGTGGTCTGGTCCCAGCTTCCGAGCCTCCTGTGGTTCTTATTTGACGGACCCTTTGCTGAGGCCACTATGAATGTTCTTGATCCGCACGCCATTTGAAAATCAACAAATTTCAACCTCCAACTCAGCCGCTATTTAACTGTCAATTGAGCTTAACCATGGAGAAAATCGACTTATCCACCAATGCCCGCAAGATCGAGGATGCCTACTTGAAGGTCGTCAGAAACGAGGGCATCAACTACCTCGTGTTGACCGTTGATAACAGTGCTGTTGTCGATGTCGAGGAAACCGGCCACGGTGATTTGAATGAATTCATCGACCACTTCACCGACGGCCACGTCCAATTTGGCTTGGCCCGTGTCAATGTTCCGGGCTCCGATGTCTACAAGAACTTGCTTTTGGGCTGGTGCCCGGACAATGCTCGTGCCAAGGCCAGGCTCTCGTTTGCTAGTAACTTTGGTGAAATTGCTAATGTGTTGGTGGGCTACCACGTCCAAATTACCGCCAGAGACCAGGACGATTTAGATGTTGAGGAGTTCTTGTCGAGAGTGTCTGCAGCTGCCGGGGCCAGGTACTCGATTCAGAGTATCACGTCTTCTGCCAAGCCTATCACCTCCAAACCCATCAGTAAGCCTACTCCCAAGCCCACTGCCAAACCAGTAGAACCAATTGTGCCCAAACCAGCCCCATCTAAGCCATCAGTGCCAAAGCCCTCTGGTTCAAAGCCCTCTTTTGTTCCTAAGTCCACGGGAAACCCCATCAATGTATCTGACTCCACTCCAATTATCAAGCCTAAGCCACCAGTTAGTGCTCCAAAGAGAAACGTTGCCGACGACGAAGACGATTGGGCAGGGGAAAGTGAAATTGAAGAAAGAGACTTTGAAAAACAGCCTTTGCAGGATGTTCCCTCTGCCTACAAACCTACAAAGGTCAACATTGAAGAGTTGAGAAAGCAGAAAAGCGACACTATTTCTTCTCAACCAAAGGTTACCAAGTCTGTCGAAGAGCACAATGAGGAGCAAGAAGCACTTTCTTTGAAGGAAAGAATGGCTGCCTACAAGAAGAATGAGGAATCATCCAGTGGCAGATTGACATCTTTACCAAAGCCCAAGACTAACCATGATGTAGCTTCTAGATTCACTCCTGCCCAAAGCTCGGGACCTCTGTTTGGGTCCAAGCCATCCATCATCAAACCAGTAGAAAATAAAAAGAACAAATTGGTGACTGGAGTAGACAGAGATTTTGCTTCTGAAAATGGTAAGACTCCTGCTCAAATTTGGGCTGAAAAGAGAGGTAAATACAAGACTGTTCCAAAAGAGGAAGAGCTGGTATCTGAAGAGTCCGAAGAGACAGTTGATAAGTTGGCTGACGATGTCGGTGCAGTCGATATTGTAGACGAACCTAAGGAGAAGTCACCAAGCCCTCAATTGCCCGTTCGCAATCTCCCTCCACCACCAGTAAGAAATGTTGCTTCAACTCCTGTCCCTGTAGCCAAGACCGAACCGGAACCAGAGCCAGAAGAAGAACCTGAACCTGATCAAGGAGAGGAAGAAGAACCTGAACCTGAACAAGGAGAGGAAGAAGAACCTACTCCTGCTCCTGCTCCTGCTTCGAGACCTGTTCAAGAAAAGAAACCCACATCTGCTGTTGCTGAGTATACCTACGAAAAGGACGAAGACAACGAAATCGGGTTCGAAGAAGGTGACTTGATTATCGAAATTGACTTTGTAGATGACGATTGGTGGTCAGGCAAACACTCCGTCACTGGGGAAGTTGGATTATTCCCTTCTTCTTATGTTGTCTTGAAAGACGAAGACAGTGGAGCCGTGAAGGAACAAGAAGAACCAGAGAAAAAAGAACCTTCGGCCCCTGCACCACCTGCCTTACCAAGCAGAAGTGAACCAAAGGAAGAAAAGCCAACTGCTACTGCCGAATACTCTTACGAAAAAGACGAGGACAACGAGATCGAGTTCGAAGAAGGTGACTTGATTGTGGAAGTTGAGTTTGTTGATGAGGACTGGTGGTCTGGAAAGCACTCCAAGTCTGGAGAAGTAGGATTGTTCCCAGCAAACTACGTCAAGTTGAACAACTAATGGCACCCTTAACTCTGGAAAGAGTGAACCAAATACATAAAAGAATGAATAAATATATCTATGACATTATGAAGACACTATAACTTTAAGTATTGTTTGACAGCTGTTCCCCAAGCTGGTCTTCTCTTGTAATGACCCAAGTCTTCGGGTAATGCCTCAATGGCTCTATACAATTCATCTGCCAATCCTTCCTGTTTGATTTGCAGGATCGGAGTCAAATACGTTCTAACTGTCATGATATTGGCTTTCAGCTTAGGGAGCCTCGTCAAAATTTGTCTTTCACAACGCAAGAAGCACCCCTTTTCGAAGTCAATATCTTCAAACTTCAATTCTTCGATCTCTTCCCCTTCATGGCCATGATTAAGACGGAGATTGTAGTGCTCGTTGTGGGTCTGAATTGTCCAATTGTATCTCACCCATAAGTCAGTTGGTTGTAGTCTATTGAAAAATCTGCCCATTGAAAGCTTCAACCTTTCCTTATACTGAGGTACTACGTCGTGAATCTCCGATATCACCTTGTTTTGGTTATCGGAGGGATCGAATCCAGAAGGAAAACCAGTGATTCCGCTTCTCAAGGTGTACTCCATTTCGGGATCACTTGGATCGTCTTTAAGAAACACCACCACATCCTCTTCCATGGACCTAGCCAAGGCCAAGTAAAGCTGCATAGGGTCTTGGCCCTTCAGACTGGCAGGAATGTAGTCGTCGTTGATTTTGTTGTAGATTTTGTTTCCTTTCGGAACAAAGTAATGGGGATACCTCATGACCAAGAAGTTGACACACACATCATAGTATTCCCTAGCAGCCAAAATGGATTCGGGACTATCGTGAATTTGGATGGTTTTCTGCACATTACTGGATGTGATATCTCGCTTTTTGGTGGTGACTTCGTGATAAGTATTCTCTATCAAAAGCCATTCCTCGGGTGTGTTTGCCAAATTTTTGATGGCCATGTTGGGTCTAAAGTCTTTTTTGTTGACAAACGGACGAATCTTTAAGGGTTCAGCTGTCTCCCACTTGAAGGACAGTTCAATGGCCTTAATGTTGTTGCTGACAACGGACTCCGGTACTCTGTTTCTCAACCACACATATTGGTGGATCCAATAAAGGACAGCTAGTACACCAATCACACCTACAGCAATTGGGAGCATCGTCGATAAATTTTCAATTGGAGAACTTCCATACCTTATTTGTAAGAGGAATGCGAGTTCCGTCATTTGCTTACTGAATCGGGCAGTGGTGATAAGAAAGTTGCGCTTGAGCTTTTCAATAAATATGGGCTGACTTGCAAGGCTATCTGACTTCTATAGGGCCATCTAGTGGTGTATGTTGCGTCAATGAAGATGGGGTGATCCGTGGGCGAGCATTTGTTGTGTTGTTCAAGACAACAGTTGGAGGAAAAGCCCCACATTCCTCTTTACCTCTTGTGCGGCTGTTCGGGTTTGGTAAGCACAACCCCGAAGGGGTTTGCAAAGTGAACGTACAAAGCAGAGGATAAGCTAGAGCTCTTTTAGAAGCTCCATAGGTTAGCAAAGCGATGTTGGCCTCTTTTCTGAGGTTCTTGGGTTGCATGGTAATATCTATGGCACGATGCTTTAGACATCCACTCTGCTTCGGGAAAACAAGAGCGACAGCTATTTCCGCTATTCTGTCTGGGTGCAAAATACTATTTACCAGCACCGTTGCGAGAGGCGTATAGTAGCTTTATCGTCATACTAGAGAGCTGAAAAGCTCCTCCGCCTCTCTTTAACTACAGGAGAACATAAAATCAATGTATTACTAAACTTTTCGAATCCATATATAACCATCTCAGCCTCAGAGAACATATTCAATCGTTACACTCTTCAATCGTACCTTCCGTTTCATGTCAACAACCCTTTCATTACCACAGCAGCATCGGACGACAATTCTATGCGTTCAATCCGAGGATAGCTGCGAAGTAAGCAGTGGATGGGAAAGATCTTCTCTCCTTTCAACTCAAAATCATCCAACACTATTCCCTTTATGTTGCCCACCATGAAATTTATTTTCTTCAACACATCACTCACAATCGAAATCAAGTGGTTGAAGCCGTTTTCAAAATCTAGATCATCAAAATCAAAGATCGAAGAATCGAAATAGAAATAGCAATTATTGAGTTTATTGTATGGTCTATGTTCATGTGTACCATTCAAGCCGAAGTTGATATGCTCCAATCTAAATATTTCATCAAAGTTGACAGAAGATTTCCGCATTAGGCAATTCTGGTAGTAGTCGATTGAATCCGAAAGCACGTCTTGTATGAAATGTAAACCGTTGAAAAACATGAAGAAGATTTTGCCAGCAAATTCCACCTGCTTATCTTTGTCAGCCTTGAAATCATCAAGGTATAATATCAATTCTTGGAAAGAGTTCAAATACATGAGCCTATAATGTTTGGGTAAGGGCAGATCTAGCTGCTCATTTATGTCCTGCAACTTATTTTCAACTTGTTGCACAGAGCCATTGGTCAATATGAGTACGTCATATTCGTACTGGGGTACACAGGTGAATCTTTGAATCATTAGTGCCTTTCCTTATCTGTGGATTTACTGAGTTTTATTGGCTCTTGATAAGCTATTTATACTATTCTCGAAAGCCTTACAAATTGTGGGGTCAAAGCAGAAATTATAAATAGCCCCGACTCGCCCATTGCTTAAACCCCAGTATTTTGGCACAACTCGTTTGATTGGATCACCTTGTTGGTAACAAAAACATTTTCCTAGTACAGTCTCGCCTGCACTTTCTCCAAGCGTCCAAATCATCGCGTTCCCCCACACTTTTTTGCACAAATATGGAGAACAACGCATCGGGCCATGGGCCGGCATTGTAGTTTTCGCCGTATTTTCCCTATTGGGGCATTCTCCCATGCAACCATACTTGAAAGTGGGAACTTTGGTGGGCTATTCTCAGGTATGTCTATTGTCGTTGATGGCGTATACAGCTATATGAGGGTTGTGGCACGAAGATGACCAGAAGTGGCTCAAAACACCGGCTCACTATCGTCCAGCTTGTTCGACTCGGGGCCTCCAGTTGCATTATTAGTTTCATTGTTGGGTATTTGTCCAGTTTCCGGAGTAGCGAATTGTTCGTTGGGTAAATCAGTGTTTGCAGAGGATTGGCGAGGCCCCACATTTGCCGGAGCTGTTTCTCCAGAGACATTATTGACAGCTGGGTGAAGTTCTTGCATGCGAGTCTCGTCGAATTTATGGTACTTTTTAGTTTCATGATTTTGTGTACTTTTGACTGCTTGAACCTCTTGGGACTTGCTGTCGATTTTCGGAGCCAGCTGAGCTTTGCCTTCCTCCTGCCCTTCCCCAGATCCTTCGGCCAGCAGGGTTTCAGTGGCTTCCGGTGTTTGCTGAGTTGTGCTCTCCGTTCCCGGTAGTGTCGCGGTGGCTTCCAGAGCCTCTGACTGGCCTTCAACATCTTCAATGTCTACATCCTGGTCGTTTCCGTCACCTCCTTCATCATCTGCATCAGACTCGTTCGACTCGTATGACGGAGGAGTTATGGGTGGGACAAGGCTGGTCAACGTGATTCGCTCGGCTACCGAATTGGCATCACTGTAAGCATTGTAGCTGAATTTATCATTGGCATCATCGCTCTCATTATCATAAGCCAAATCATTCTGTGCTCTCCAGAAGTCTGGTGGAAAATCGCTGTCCCTTTCACTGAGTTCGTTTTCATCGACTTCTGATCTCTCAAGAAGAATGTCCGAGTTGAATTTATTGTAAGCTGGTGGAGCTGGGCCACTTCCCTCAATAGGTGCAAACCCCCATTTCTTGACATTTGCCTCGATAAACACAAACCCCCTCTGGCCTACGTTGACATGCATGGAGCACAAGTTGTTGGCCCCAATGATTGGATAAAGCTGGCCCTCGTTGAGCACTTTAAACTGTTTGATGTGCCCACCTATTTTAGATTCACTCAACTTCTTCCCGTTTCTAGTGAAAAATATCGTACCACTTCTTACTCTATAGCCAATTCCCACCACATCGCCTTCGATCAACGTAGGAAATGGAGGTTGTGTAGAAAAGTGGAAGGGTTGGTTATATCTTCTGTGCCCATCGCTATCGTAGCTTACTGAGTGGGCATGTCTTCCAGGAAGTCTGAACCAGGGATACGGCTTGACCCCCAACCCAATCGACATTTTTGTGTTGTCGGAATTGGGAAGACTGTAAATCTTCGTCTCAAAGTAGTACACTTCGTTCTTCATGGGGATGGGAAGATTGGTTTGAGCTGAGCACTCCATTTTCTTGAAGAAATTTAACTCGAAGCGGTTCAAAATCAACAACTCGCTGTTGCTCAACAAAGGGTCCTTCACAAACTCCCATGCCCCGACTCCTTTCTCCAGAATAAGGAGATTCTGAGACAACGTCAAGTCGCCTCTGTAGTAAGGGTTTTCGGCCAAAAAATCTTTGGACTGGAAGTACAACTCCTGCTCGTCACTGTCGAGTTCTAGGTACACCTGGTTTTCTTCTCGACGGGTGATTTCTGCGTCGGATAACGAAAGCCTTCTCCTGATGAAAAATATCAAGATGGTGATGGACCAAAGGAGCAACGTAAGGCAGAAGAATGCAGACATGAAGATGAAAATAAACATAACATCTGTTCCCGATCCTGGCAGTGCAGCGGCCTCATCGGGGTAGTAATTGCTGATATCGTCGTATGCTAGGTTTGGGGCAAAATCCTCGTATAACGGATATGAGCATGACAGTCTATGAACCATAGCAAGTAGTGCCAACAGCGGCGTCCAGGCTTTGAGGTGAAACATTTGTGTACAAGCTTGTTTGCCTCTTTCGACTATCGATCCAAATAGTACTGTTTGTTATTGTGGGGAACTTAATAGAGCTTCTATGGAAACTAGAGGCTTATCAAATTATCAAGTTTTATGATCGCGAAGACCATTTCAGTCGTGCGCACACAATAGTTGGTAGAGGCATGAGCTTAGTGACAAGGTCAGATGATGGGTTCCTCCAGGTGAGGTACGAGATGGCTGGGCCTGAGTTGGATTTCCATGCAACTAGCAGGTTATTTGTCCACAAAATAATCTGAAAAGCTGGCTTTTTTCGAATGAACAGATATTTTCTAGAGTTATTTTCACACATTGCAATTCCACTATAATTCCATTTTTCCAAATTTGCAGATTTCACTACAATGTCTGGAGAAGTGACAACAAACGGCCCATGTATTCCCCATGACAACTCAAGCACCCAGTGAAACAGCTCTCCCTCAAACAGGAAGCAGCACCAGCTTCCAGGTGGATTAGGTCTTGCCTTATTTGCAGTCGCTGGCTGGTGATTCCTCGTTAATCACAGCCAGCCATCGGATTTGTGACACAAAATTAAATATTCACCTTCTCGGACCAAATGGAGTTGCAACCACTCGAGATCCTTAGCCAACTTGCATGAAACATACCTGATTCGAGGTTATTTTTTGATCTTGAGATATCAGATTTCTTGATTTGGACTAAAAGAATGTCACTACGTAGCTAAAATTGGGTTTGGAGGCGCCTTTCGACTATTTCAAGTTGTGGAATGACGAAAGTCCAACTCTATAAAATGTGGTGAAGATGTCCCAATTCTCAGGCCCATTACCTTTTCTTAATACTATCCTTAACAGCATGAAGATCACACACACCTTGATATCATTGGCAGCTTTGCTTACTGGTGTGCTAAGTGACACTTGCAATCCTTTGACGTCCGACAATTGTGCTGCAAACCCAGCATTGGCAGCATCTTTCAAAGAAGATTTCACCTCCAAATCCAAGTACTTCGAAGAACTCAACTCCAAGGGCATTTCCTACGGAGATGATGGGTTATCACTCAGTTTGAAGGACCGTTTTGATAACCCATCGATCAAGTCCAACTTCGCCATGATGTTTGGTAAGGTCGAAGTGGTGTTGAAGGCTTCTCCTGGACAAGGTATAGTGTCGTCGTTCTACTTGCAGAGTGATGACTTGGACGAAATAGATATAGAATTGTTTGGTACTGATACTACCCAAGTTCAATCCAACTTCTTCTCCAAAGGAAACACCACTACATTTACTAGGGGTGGTTATCATTTGACTCCAGCTGATCCAACTAAGGAGTTTATTACCTACACTCTTGATTGGACCAAGGATTCTTTGTCTTGGGCTGTTAATGGCAATGTTGTTAGAACCTTGTACCCTAATGATCCCCAAGGTTACCCACAATCACCCATGTTCATCTACGCCGGTATATGGGCCGGAGGTGACCCCACTAATGCTCCTGGTACCATTGAATGGGCGGGTGGTCCAACCACTTATGGTCCCACCTACACAATGCAGATAAAGTCCGTGGTGGTAGCTGATTATTCTACAGGTAAAGAGTACTCGTACGGTGATAAGACAGGCAGCTGGCAATCCATTGACGCGATTAATGGTCAAGTGAATGGAAGGGCCAGCCAAGCTGACAGTGACTTTGAGCGGTTACTGAGCGGTGAAGTGATCAACAGCTCTGCTGTTATTTCCACATCTGCCTCTTCTTCCACCGAGAGTTCCAGCTCTTCTACCTCTTCTTCATCTACTTCCTCTACGACAACTGAGTCGAGTACTGTCACCCAAGCTAGCACCACCTCTACGACCACCACCACTACCAAGGATACAAAAAGCACAGCCTCCGAAGAAAACAAGACTACTTCGACTCAAATACAGAAAGTTGCAAACACATACACCAAGCCCATAACTAGCAGCGAGTCTACGACCATCTGGTGGACTCCTCTGGCCACAGCAACAGCAGTCAATGCTGCAAGTACCACAGCACAAACAACAATTAGCGTTCCAACTACCATGGTGACAATGGAATCCCAATCACTGTCAACTTCCGAGCAATCGCAAGCACCTGCTTCTTCCTCGTCTGCCCCAACCTCGATTCCCGATATTCTGGGCTCTCTTGACGAAAATAGTTCGGCAAGAAACACTCCATACGTCTTAGCTTTGCTTATACCGGTCATCTGTTTGGTAGCATTCTGAATGTTTCTCATGTCCCAGCATTTCATTTCTCTCTTAATTGTTGAATCTTGTTTCCTAGCATCTACTATAGCATAATATACTTATCGTTGAATTCTAGTTTACATTACTCTTTCCCTAACAAAAGGAGGATTTCATAATGCTACCATCCAAAAAAGTGGCATAGTATCACTCTGAGATTCTACGTAGCGCAACAGCACATATGCCTCCCGTTATCACAACGTTGTTGCACCCAAATCCACTGTGCATTGGCTCGTCGCGATTTTAAATTGTGTCAACACACTGATCTGTCTAACAAAACATCACTCAATGGACGAGAACTTATTGACCCGAGTGTTGAAGGAGTCAGACAGAAAGGAGCTTTACCACCAGCTCGTCAACTTGAACTCGAGATTGACGAGTGCTGCTGCCCTTGACAAAGAGGAATCGGTGGATGTGGACTACAATTTGTGCCTTCGCCAGTTGAATGAAATCATTGAAAAATTCAATATTCCACTGCCACTGAAGAGCAAAAAGTCGAAGAAGGACGATGCTCCGGAGGTGGCCACTGCAAGACTCCAGCAATCATTGAATTTGTTCAAATTGCTCTCCAGAAACCTCGTGTTGGTGTTTCACAAGCTACCCACCAAGATCTATGATGTGGCCAATAACTTCTTAAACCATCTCACATTGAGTCTGGAGAATACCTTGAGCCCCATGGCACAACTAGGAGTGATTGTTATGATTGATTTGTATGACTCTTTTCCCAATTCATTGGGTTCTTTGATCAGTTTCTCTGTTAATCAGATCTACAAAATCTTGAAGAAGGATCCTAATGTGAGTGCCGATTTGATTTATTTGTTGAACTCATTAACCAAATACTCCACAAGAAACGACATTGATGACAAACTTCAAGCGAAGCTCTTGAAAATCGTCGTAAAGAATATAACTTCTCTCACTGTGAAGTTTGACGTTGACGAAATATCATCCGACAAAGACGTCACCAGCATTTCCTTGAAGAAGAATTACATATTGGTGTTGAGGAACCTTTCAGTTTTATCAGTTAATGCCAATTACGAACACCTATTGTCTGTGTCAGCTTCATCTACCTCGGGTGCTAAAATGAAGCCCGAATCCATTATGTCTCATCAACACCAATTCCAGCTGACTCTTTTGGCGTCCATAGAGAAACCAATGGTTTATGCTCTTTCAGACTACTGCAAGGATGTCAGAATAGCTGCAGTAGACTCCCTAGCTCATCTTTTTATCAACTTTGTCCCTACCGGCAAGTTCAACCCAATTGAATACATCATAAGCTTGTATAGATTGCCAGACATGAACTGTTGGAATAGTAGCATAACGAAGTTCAAGGTAGACGATCAGTTCATCGTTCCCAAGGCAGAATATTCGGCTTCTGAGTTCGAAGATATGTTGATGTCCAATGTGGATCAAACCTGTTTCAACACTGGGGTTATCGAAACAATCATCTTTTATATCCAACTTGAGCAATTCCAAAACTCAGACTATTTGTCTTCCAACTTTTCAAGCATTCTCAGTTTGATATTGAACAAGTTCTCCCCTGTTGCATCCTACCCTGGCCACATTCAAAGTTCCTTATGGCTGAAGGCTTTGTGTCAATGGCAGAAGGTTCTTGAATATTTGATTAGGGAAAGTGGTCCCAATTGCCATGAAATTTTGACCTCTTACTTGTTGAGCAAGTTTGACACAAACGAGAAGTCGGAGTTGGAAGAGGCAATGGTTTCTTCGAAGGACAAAAAAGCTTCTATTTTATTTTCTTTGAAAAGCAGCAAAACATCTTCGAAGAACAAGTCTCTGGAGGATATTAGGCCTTACCATAACTATTTCCAATGTGCATTAGTGTTATCGGCTATCGAACAGATCTTGCCCTTCGGAATCGATTTCAACTCTTTCATGAGTAGCGGTTCTCATGAGAACGAAGAAGAAAAGAACACAGAAGAAAACACCGAGGAGGTTGATGACTCAAGAAGATTAGAATCCCCACAAAAGTCCCTTTTGGTTGAATTAATATTCACATTGATCATAAACAAAAATGACTATATAAGAAACTATGCCTTGAATACGTTACTCAACTATGCTCGAGTCAATGAAGTGGAGGTCAATAATTTGGTATTGATATGTTTCAAGCAATACAACACCGAGTGGCAGAGTTACAGCGAGGGAAAACACGCCGAGGTCCTGGCAAACTCAGATACGAATACCAGTTCGTTATTGGCTATCAGATTGGTGAGCTATGCTTTGTCTTTGCTGTCCTTGATTGCTCAAACAGAATCCATCCATTTGCAAAATTCAACAGTTGTTAAGATTCTCAGTTTTTGCACCCAGACTTTGAAACAGAACGGTTCATATTCTCGGGCCACTCACTTGAAGAACTTCACTTCTTGGACAATATTGACAGCTTTAGTCACATTGTATAATGAATCAGAGTTTGTCAAATTAAATTCGTCTCAATACTTAGTTTTCTGGAAAAGTTTGCTTACAGCTCAATATGTGGCCACTAACATTACGGGAGATGATTCTTTTCAAGAAAGAGAGATCCTAGACAATTTGAAGTTAAGAAACATAAGTTTGATATGTTTGCTGAACTACATTGACACAGTGGAAATGACACCGGAATCTCTGAAGCAAGTCCAATTCTTGTTGACAAAAGCATATAATTATTTGAGTTACTTGGAAAGTAATGTCGAGGAGGTCGGTAATGTAACATCTTTCAATGGAAAATACTTCAACGAAGAAAGTTACAATGTCAATGGATCTGGAAATTTACTCTTTAGTAATTTCGGATATAATGATGAACTTCTGGCTAGAGAAAGCATGATAAGCTTAATTCTCTTCGGTAAAAAGATCATCTTAAAAAATTTCTCCAAGTTGGCTGTACATCTCAAGAACGATATCAACTCATCAATGATAGTGCTTTTGCTCAAGATATTCAGTGACCCTACCAGCTTTAGCATTGAATCTAGCAAAGATAAAACTAAACAAGGTAAGTACAAGGGGACCTATAATACCCTCAAAGACTTCGATCCTTCTGTGATTCTACTCAATGATGACTTTCACTCCAATTTTGGAGTCACGAGCAAGTTCTCGGACTTTTCATCAGAGATAGATGAGCTTCTATCGAACTACAGCACACCGAAAGAAGAATATTCAGGTATTCTTTATGTTGACCCCTTTGTGCCTAAGACCTCACACAGAGGTGTTGTCGAAAATACTATAAACTCTAAAGCAAAATCAGTTTGTCGCCCATGGTTTGATTGCTTCGAACGTCTCATTTTCGAATCTACAGTCCACAATATCAACCATGATCCAACCGTTTTCGTATGCGGTGGTTATTCTTCGAACTCTAAGTTTTCTACGAACATTACCACTTCAATTGTTGATATGTCGGTGGAACTTTTCCAACTAGTTTTTCCATATTTGGCAGTGAAGGTTCAACAGTCTTTATTGGAGCAGATAAGAAGCTCCATGGCTTCAAAGACTGTTCATCATTTGCGTTACAAAGCCATGTGTGTCAATATATCTGTTGCTTTGCATGGTGTTCTAAGCTACTCTACGGCTAAGAAGGTCCCACTAGACAGAGAAATCATTGGAGTGTTGGTAGATATCTTGAAGAAGATAGATGCATCCAGCATCAACTTGATTGAGATTAACAGTGGGTCTATCGGTATGGCCGCATCATTTGCCAACAAAAAGGTAGTGAATGAACAACTCGATTCCTATGTGAGTTTGATAGTCAGTGACAGTAACCCTGTTGTCAGAGGAAAGTCCGTTTTGACTATGGCAAAGATTTACTCGTTCACTGGAATCGGGGCAAACGATGTCTATAATGTGGTTTACCAATTGTTGAATGATCCCAACCCGATTGTCTATTACTATGCGTTGTCGGCAACCTCGTTGTTGTTTGATAACAATCTTTCCAACAATTCATTGATTTCGCCTTTGATGAGTAGATTATTTGAAGGCTACTTGGAGGACTCATTTGGTTACGGTATCAAGAAGAAAGAGTATGTCAACTTAAAATACAAATTTGGTTCAGTTGGACTTTTGGCCAAGTTGCTCAAAATATTCACAACCAATTTGGGTCCAAATTTGAGGACATTGCCAGATGATAATAGAGATGAATTGAGGTCTTTAATTGTCTCCTTGAGATACACAATTGGCGCTTCATCAATCGACGACAACATCAATATTTTTGATCAATTGTTGAGACTCTTGCAAGAGTTGATAATTTTTGACCCCAAATTGATTCCTAATGAACTTCAATTCTACTCTAGCACCTTGATTTCTATCGTGAGTAATAACTTAAAGGTTGGTGTATCGTGCATTTCTCCAACATCAATGAGCCTTGAATCTATTTTCCCGTTTAATCCAAGTTTTGAATTGTTCAGGTTGGGGTACGCCTGTTTTACTGAGTTAATCAAGGTCTATGGGCAAGAGGTATTAACAAAAGAGGTCGTCCAATTGATTTGGGTTTCTTTACAAATAAAACCTTGCGAAGAGCTGAAGAACTTGATCAGAATATGGATGGAGTCCAGTCTTGATATGAACTGGTTTGCTACTTTGAACTCTTTGTTCAAAATTTCTTGCAAGAAGTTGACAACACCTTTTATTGAAGCCAACTATCAACAAAAGCTCTTGCCGTTATTACAAAGGCAGAAGAAAAAGAGTGACAAAACCATTGACTTCAAGGATGAAGAAATTGAGAATATCGTGGGTGAAGAGAACGACAGTGACGATAAAAATGAGCCTATAACTTGGGAGTTCAAGCTTTTCATCTACGATCTATTGAACAATCTATTGAAGATTGCGTCGACTGACTCTTCTTTAACTGAAAGGTTGAAGCCAAGAATCAGCGACTTGGTTAAAATTGCATTTTTGGGTTCAACATCACCTATCAACACGATCAAATTGAGTGGAATTGGTCTTTTGGATAAGGTTTTAGCATTGTTTGGAGACATGGAAGATTCAATGTATACCGGGATTTCGATCTTAGAGCAGCAGCAAGCTCAAATCATTAGTGCAATCATGCCTTGTTTCAGTAGTGGAAGCAGTGCCAAAGTAATTGCTGATGCTGTTAATGTGTCGTCTAAGTTCATTAATCTCCCAAGGATCAAGTTTTATTCCAAACAAAGAATCATGAAAACTTTGATCTGCTTCTTAGAGGAGCTATCGTCCAACAAGTTCATCAGATTTGGTTTCTTGGAGGGTATGTCAGAGTATGGTAAGAAATCTATTCAAGTGTCCATTTTGAACTGTTGGGCATTGGTTCGTTTGAATGCTCACGAAGACATGAAGAACCTGAAATTCAACAAATCAGTTGTCACTAATGAATCGGTGGACTTCGATGAGGATGATTCAGAGCCAGAGAATGAGTTAATCGAAACCTTGAAAAAGTATTCGACGTTATTGATTGCATTATGGATTGTGTCACTCAAGGAATTCAGTACATTGAAGTACAGCAATGCAAACATGAGGGAGCTTGAAATTTACGACAACTACTGGGTCAACTTCATTAGTGTTCTGAGTCTAGAGCTTGAAGAAAACACAAAATTTGTCCAAGAACATTTGGGAGGCGATGCCTCTACTTTCTTTTTCATTTTATTCAGTCAATGTGTAGAATCGTTGATAAAGAACAAAAATACGGTGGAGGTTCTAGCTTCATTGAATAGTTTGGTTAAGAACCATGAGCTAGTGGACATATTATTCCATGATGAAATATTTGGTGAAGTGGTTGATTTATTTGACAGATTGATTCTTGTAGATGACCAAGCTGAAGTTCAAATCAGACTAGTCAACATTGTGAGCACGTTGTTCCGGACGTACTTCGAAAGTCATAAAGAACTCCTTGAGGGGTTTGATAAGCTTTTTGAGTTGATCAGACTTTGCATGTTGCCATTGTTCAACAATTTTCCATTTTTGAGAACCGACTTCAATCCAGAGGATAAGCAGATGATGATGGTGTTGAGGTCAGTGAGTTCAGGCTCAAACTTGGTGATTTTGAAGAGTGTAATGACACAGCTCGTGGAAATGCTTCCCAGATTTCCAGAGGTCGTCAGAGTTGACTTACACTCTTGTTTGCTTTTCATAATCGCCAAGATCTATGAGTTTAAGAACGACCTTTTGATTTCTACGGTATTGCCATACTTGAAACAAATACTCGGAGAGTCTAAGCTGCTAAACCCTAAAGTAGTCAGAGATTTCGATACGATTATTCAACAATACTATCCGATTAGAACGTCGAAATCATCTGTGTTGACCTATATGGTGTTGATAACCTCTGGGGAGACCAAGTTGAATGAAGCAGACTCGATATACATGAAAGATTCGTTGATATCGATGCTCTCGAACCCGGACACCAGCTCCATGGGACTACAATGCATCAAATCATTAATCCAACGTCCTAATGAACACAGTCCACTTATAGTAAAGCTCTTGATAAAGGACTTGATCAAAATCCTCGTGGATGACGATGCTGTTGACGCCAAGCTAGCATTGGAGGTATTGATCTACTTCGTCAAGAATCAAACCGATGAAAAGACAATCACCAAATTCTACGGGATATTGATTCCGTTAATCTTGAAGCTCAATTCAAGGCTCAACCAATATTACTTGCACGAGAAGTTGATAGGATTGATCACTTTCAACCTGCAAAGTTTCAAAACTGTGGTCAACGAGGGACTCGACTCCGAAGGGAAATCATTAGCTGAGCATCTCGTCAAGCTAGACGTTGGCAGCCAACAAGCAGAAACCAACGAAGACCTGGAGATCCAATTAAAAACTTTCGGATAAGAGTTCGGAGCCGTACGTACGTATGTAGACTCAAGTAATCGGTGCCGTGAGGCACCAAAATTCCGTACTTCCTATAACCTAAGCCCTCGTAAGGGAGTCCGAATCAGGAAAAGCCCGTAGATGGAAAAGATAAAAATCCCCTCGAAAATTTTTCCTAAAAAAAATATAAGTCCAAACTACTGAGCAAATTTCGTTACGAATTTGAAGATTTGTGCAACTTAGTATGTTTGTAGGGCGAATCTTGACTGTTATATGGGTGTGCATGTATGCATCAACCGTTGTGGCCAAACTGCAAACACACACATACGACTTCAATGTAACCTACGTGAAGGGAAACCCTGATGGTGTGTTTGAAAGACGCATGATAGGTATTAACAACCAATGGCCAACTCCGACGATTCGGATCAGAAAAGGGGATCGTGTGATAGTAAATGTTAAAAACCAGTTGCCAGACAGAAACACCTCCATACATTTCCACGGGTTGTTCCAAACGGGCCAAAATGCCATGGATGGCCCTGAAATGGTCACTCAATGTCCTATTCCACCGGGGGCTTCTTTCACGTACAACTTCACTGTTGATGACCAAGTGGGAACATACTGGTACCATTCTCACTCAGGAACACAGTATGGAGATGGTTTAAGAGGATTGTTTATTGTGGATGAGCCAAAGGGTGAGAAGATGCCATTTGATTATGACGAGGAAACCACATTGACATTAAGTGAGTGGTACCACAAAGAGGGTCCTGAATTAATGGGTAAGTTCTTGAATAGGTACAATCCTACCGGAGCCGAGCCTATTCCGCAAAACAGTCTTTTCAACAATACAAAGAACGTCACCTGGGATGTTAGTCCCGATACCACTTACTTTGTGAGAATCGTTAATATGGGGTTGTTTGCATCGCAATACTTGAAATTGGAAGATCACACCTTCACGATTGTTGAAGTCGACGGGGTTTATGTTGAGCCGTTCGAGGTTTCTTCTTTGTATGTTGCAGTGGCTCAAAGATACGGAGTGTTAATCAAGACCAAAAAGAGCACTGAAAAGAACTACAGGTTTCTCAATGCGATTGACAAAGATATGCTAGATGTTTTACCAGGAGATTTGCAACTTCTTTCGACCAACTTCGTCCGATACAACAAAAAGACCAGCTTGCCTGAAGCTGTAAAAGGCAACGAAGCTGGCTTCGACAACTTTGTGGAAGGTTTAGATGAATTCGATGACTTCACTATCAAGCCGCTCGAACAAGTTGAGGTATACGAAGACCCAGATGTTCAACTCGTGTTGGACTTTACAATGGATAACTTGGGAGACGGGGTCAACTATGCTTTCTTCAACGACATTTCATACACTGCTCCTAAAGTCCCCACCTTGTATTCAGTTATGAGCAGTGGAAAGTACGCCGATGTGGTGGATGTTTATGGATCCAACACCAACGCTTTTGTCTTGCAAAAAGACGAGGTGGTTGAAATTGTGTTGAACAACAGGGATCCTGGAAAGCACCCATTCCACTTGCATGGGCACGTCTTCCAGGTGATCAAGAGAAGCGAAGAAGGTGATGATGACGACAACCCCATCGTATACGATCCCTCCAACCCTGATCACAAGAAGCTCCCCGAGTTCCCTCTTAGAAGAGACACATTGTTGGTTAACCCCAATGGATTCGTCATAATAAGATTTAAAGCCACCAACCCAGGTGTATGGCTTTTCCATTGTCATGTAGACTGGCACTTGGAGCAAGGATTGGCCATTACCTTGGTGGAAGCTCCAGCCGAAATACAGAAACAAACCATTCCTCAAGACCATTATGACTCTTGTGCTATAGCCAATATCTCCAGCCGTGGTAACGCTGCTGGAAACTACGGTGATTCCAAGGAGGCTTGGGTGGACTTGACCGGTGAAAGAGTTCAATTCGCCCCATTGCCAGAAGGGTTCACTACTAAAGGGTATGTGGCATTCTTTTTGTGTTCCGTGGTTGCGTTGTACGGGCTTTCGACCATTTACAAGTATGGAATGGAGGACGTCAAGGCCGACAACAACCAACAAGTGGTCCACAAGTTGTACCGGATTCTAGACGAATATGGAGCATTGGATGAACATGAGGGCATCAGCTTGAACAGCGATATTCCAGGAGAGGACCCTGTTAATGCAAACTAAATCTACGTAGAATATAATATGCTAATACATAATGACCTGGGGCATTGAACGACAACAGCATGTAGACTTCGGGTCTCCATACTGACACTGCCGTTTATGGCAGCCGGTTATCTTTTCGCACCAATTTCCGTTTCGACTTCCCCAGCAGCATGTCTCAGTTATTTGAGTGGGCATTCGGCAAGAAATTGACGCCCCAAGAGAGGCTCCGGAAGAACCAGAGAGCTCTTGAGAAGACTCAGAGAGAGTTGGCCAGAGAAACCACCAAGTTACAGCAGCAAGAGAAGAAATTAATTGGGGATATAAAGAAGTCTGCGAAGCAAGGTCAAATCTCCAGTGCCAAAGTCCAGGCCAAAGATTTAGTCAGAACCAAGGGATACATAACGAAGTTTAATTCCATGAAGGCTCAGTTGCAAGCCATCAGCTTAAGGATCCAAAGTGTCAGAAGTAACCAGCAGATGGCCACTTCTATGAGAGATGCTACAAGGTTGTTATCAGGTATGAACCGGCTGATGAACTTGCCTCAGTTATCCCGGATAGCTCAGGAGTTCCAGAAGGAGAATGACTTGATGGACCAGAAACAAGAGTTCATGGACGATGCCATTGATGATGCAATGACCTTTGATGAAGATGAGTTGGGAGAGGAGGAGCAGGTGGATGAGATTTTGAGTCAAGTGTTGGATGAAATTGGTGTGTCTTTGAATGCCACCTTGCAAGACACTCCCAGCGGGATTGCCACAGAAGAAAAGGAGCAAAGAGTGGCACAGGCTGTGGGGGCCAATGATGAAGACGATTTACAAGCCAGGTTGGATAGTTTGAAGAAGTAATAAAGTAAGTAAGATTCTGATAAATAAATAAACTAAATGTATTTGTGGTCTTTCAAGTACTGGACGATTTGTTCTGCAGCTTGTTCCACGGTGATGTCAGAGTTGACGATGTGAATCTCGGGTTTTTCTGGAGCTTCATAAGGAGCTGAGATACCAGTGAACTCTTTAATGATACCGTCTCTAGCTTTCTTGTATAAACCCTTAGGGTCTCTCTTTTCGGCAACTTCAATAGGGACATCGACATATACCTCGATGAATGGAAAGTTATCCTTATCGTGCAACTCCCTAGCGGTTCTTCTATCGTTTCTGTATGGACTTATGAATGAAGTAATGGCGAAACAGCATGAATCATTGAACAACTTGGCCACTTCGGAGATTCTTCTGATATTTTCGTTTCTATCAGCTTCACTGAATCCAAGGTCTTTATTTAATCCGAATCTGATGTTGTCTCCGTCCAATCTGTAGGAATTGTGGCCATTTTTCAACAAATATTGTTCTAATGCACAGGCAATAGTGGATTTTCCACTGGCTGATAAACCTGTGAGCCAAATGGTTAACCCTCTTTGCTTGGTGAGCTCAGTTCTTTCCTCGTGAGTCAAGTTTGGGTGCCAGGTAATGTTGGTTGCCATTTTTTAACGATTATGGTAAGAAAAAATTGTTGTCTAAGACTTTTATTCAGATGTTGGTTAGATTGCAAATTTCATGATTTTACCATATCACGTGACCGTTGTCATATCTGCATCCCCAAAAGCTGCTATTTACGGTCGTGCGCGCAAGCACAAGAATCCTGCGGGTTCCGAAGAAGCTGAAAAATCTTTAGACACACAACGACAAGATGTATTACGAGCTTTTGGCAATAGCCAGAATCACCGATGGAGTGAATAAACACAAGGAAGCAATGAAGATTGCTAGCACAGTGGGGAAGTTGATCTTGAATAACAGAGGTGTCATCAGAGATATCACCAGCATGGGTCCCAAGTACTTGCCCAAAATCATGAGTAAGAACCAAGAGAGGCATTTTGAAGGATACCACTTTCTTATGGGATTTGATGTGAGTTCTACAGTTCAGCAAGAGTTGCTCAGAACCTTGAGAAAGGATCCAAGAGTGTTGAGAGCCAATATAATCAAGCAGGACACCCACAAACAGTTGAATCCTGGACCATCATTTATGACCTGAAAAATTCAAAGAACAGCATGTACATAATTACAATAATCATTTAGTGGAAATATAAACCAAAGAAGTTATTTATTAGCTATTAGTTATTAAGGATTACTATCGGTGAAAGGATTAAAGATTCGTTATCGTGAAATGGAATTTAATTTTTCTTGGGTCTTCTCTTGTCATAATCATCTAAGGATGTATCAGACTGAACAGTGCTGAGTTGATCAACCTCGTCGAACACTGAAGTGGCAGCAGAGTTTTCGATCGAAGAAATCTCCTCGTCTTCGATTGTTGGAAGATTATTGGTCTGAGGTAAGAAAATCTTGGAAGTCTGTCTGGATCTAGAGTAGTTTTCTAATTCAATGCCTAGGCTACTTTGTTGAGGTGGGACAGCCTGTTGCAGATATGGGTTGGTTAAAAGAATGCTATTTCTGGGGTCTTGTTCGACGTCAGGGTTTTCGAGATCATTGTACACAAACTCGTTGTTAAAGTTGAATGTCAATGGATTGATGTGGTTGACGTTCGCCTTGTTGATTTCAGTATAGCTCCACCGACAAAACTTTCTCTTGTCTACCACTGGCAAATGCATGTACTTCGTGTAGGTGAAGACTGAAATGGCCAATAAAGCACCACCAATCAAGTCAAAGAAATAGTGGTGAGTTAAATACATGGTAGACCACCAAAGCCAACATCCGTAACCCCACCAAACAAATTTAAGTGAAGGGAATAACCAGCACAAGAACAAGACATCCATGATAGCACATCCCGAATGCAACGAAGGAAAGGCACCGAAAATGACTGGAGAGTTGGAGAAAGTGGTGGTGTACATATCGAAACCAAGGATTTGGTCGATTCTTCCCAAACCACCCGGAGACCCGTTCATGGAATAGTTTGCAGGTTCTAATCCGTGCAAGTTCTTGTACCATGGGGGAGCAGCTGGCAATAATATTTGCATCATGACACCAAACAAATTCATGTATCCGAAAGCAAACCCAAAGGAGTTCAAGGCGGTCGGAGGACCATATATAAAGATCAAGGCAGCCACCACAAATGGGAAACTAAAGTGGATCATTCCATAGGGGATCCAAGCCAAAATATCGAGGGCGGAAGTGGTGATGGTGGCCAACACATTGGACAAGTCGTCACCGTACAAAATGGTTTCCATGGCCGGCAAGAACTTCACCAGAATGGCGGGTTTCCAGGAAGCCGGGATCTTTCCGCAGGTGAAGAACAATGCCAACCAGCAGAACACTGGCAATGCATGGATGAAAAACTGGCTGGTGAGTGGAACAAGAAAGCATAAACAAAACACCGACAAAATGGCCAACTTGATGAAGAAAGCGGCCGGGAAAATGAAGAACACAAACAAGATCACCGAAGACAAAAACCCAAAGTGGACTATCTCGTTTGGCTTCCACTGATGGTTTTTGAGCTTGTTGATGGAGATCGAAACATCAATGTCAAACTGCAAGTTTGCCAAATCCGAATTTGGGGCCTTCTCAGAGAGAAAGTAGTAATGGAACAACTGATACGGTTTCTGTATAACCTGCAACCTTAGTAGAGACATTTTCAAACCGTTTGAAGACCGTAACAAACGCAATTTATGGGCTGGAAATAAGGGAATGATTTGGGTCGAGAAAAGGCAACTATGAGATTGGGGGCTCGAAGTTTGGGATCTAGGTCTGGCACAAGGGTGGAAGATTCTTGATACTGGTGGCAATGATACGATATGTCACTTAAATCTAAAGTGAGTTTAATCAAGCAGAACTTGGTAATGGAGAATGTTGTATGATAAAATAAAGTTTCAGAGCAGAACATTGACATTTGAAAGATGCATGCGTGCCCAGACAAAACTTTCTGGATATGCGACAGAAAAAGAAACGTGACGTGTATATAGGGGAGCCGGCTGCTCCTGGGCGAGAAGGTTGTAGGGCCAGTAGTGGGAGGGCCCGGCCGAGGTGGTGCGAGGCTGGTTGCCGCAATATTGAATGATGGCGAAATAGGGGCTAGTTAGGTGCAACGGGAATTAAGTGCGCTCAACCCCAGGCGTGGTCATTATGTGTGGGAAGGTTGACTAAGAGGATGCAAGCGAAACAGGGTGCATGCATATGTATGCGCATCATCTGTGGTTTCTTTTATAGCAGAATCTGGTTGCGAGGGTATTAGCGATTACTCTTCTATATGGCACTTTCACGGTGCTGCAGCGCAATATTACCTCTCGACCCGTTATCGATAGAGGCTATCCGTGGGACTTTACTAAGCCCTGGATCATCGAATTACATTCGTATTAATATCTCAATTTTTTAGATATTTCCCACAACGATTTTAGCACACAAAATGGCTTTTCGACTGAATGGCTCTTCGACTCTTTTCTCTTGTAAATCAAGTGTATGAATACATACTGGTCCTGTGTCTATTTACAGTGCGTAGACGTACAGTGTCTAGTTGTATAGCATTTGTGTAGAAGGACAGTATTTCAACAAATGTCAACGGCAACCATACTCACCACAAACTGGCACTAGCCCACCGCGGTCACCGCCGGAGTTGACAGCACCGAGCAATTTGCGCACTGTCTCTGAGATTCAAATTATTGTTGAACCGAACCCTAGCTATGACTGTGGAAGAACACGACGATAAGGTGATTGTATCACTCGACAAGGACCCCAGCACCTCCGTGACTATTTTAAAGTATGGTGCCACTGTGGTGTCATGGAAACTCCGTGGTGTCGAACAATTGTGGGTGTCCGAGGCTGCCAAAATGGACGGTAGCAAGCCTGTAAGAGGAGGAATTCCTCTTGTATTCCCCAACTTCGGTAAAACAAAGGATGACTCTCATCCAACAGCTGCTCTTCCACAACATGGGTTTGCCAGAAACTCAACATGGGAGTTTTTGGGCCAAACCACTGCCGACCCATTGACAGTTCAATTTGCCTTGAGTCCAGACCAAGCCAACCCCGAGATCTTCAAGTTGTGGTCTGATGGCAAGAACGACTTCACCTTGATCTACTCTATTGGGTTGTCAGATAAGTTACTGACGAAAATTGAGGTTGAAAACACTGGCTCCCAAGACTTTGAGTTCCACTGGTTGTTCCACACCTACTTTAGGGTTCCCGACATCGAAGACATTATCGTCAACAACTTGACGGAGGAAAACTGCTACGATCAATTGTTGAAGACCTGGTACACCGAGAAGGCCCCAATGGTAAATTTCAACGAAGAGTTTGACAGGATTTACAAGGGTATTCCTGAGCTGAAGGTGTTGCAAATCATCGATAAGGGCAAAGTGATGCAAAACATCCACAGGTCTGGTTTGCCGGATGCGGTTGTGTGGAACCCATGGATCAAAAAGTCCGAAGGCATGGCGGACTTTGAGCCTAAGACTGGTTATTTGAATATGTTGTGTGTGGAAGCAGGTAATGTCACTGGTTTTATAAATTTGAAGCCAGGTGCCAGTTGGAGTGGATCTCAAGACCTCAGCGTAGGTGGCGAGATTCTCGTGCAGTCAAACATTTTTGCTTGAACATTAAGTGTGTATCTAGTTATATATCTATATATTAATGCAATGGCAGTTATCAACAGTTCAACGGAACTTGTTTTTAAAACGGGTGAAGCGATCAAGGGATTTCTGAGACGACGATAGTGTAGGTTTGGCGTAGCTGGAAAAGGAGTTGCCAGACGTAGAGGTTTGGGAGTTGCCTGAACTATTGTTACTGTGGTAGATGGAGGTGTTACTGAGCTCGGTGGTGGGTGCCAGCTGGTGCTTTCCAGACGGATGTCCAAGCGGTTTGTGGAGGGCTGGAACAGACGTTTGCCGTATAGTTGGGATCGAAGGTTTCTTTTGAAGGGTGGGAATAGATGGTTTATTTTGTAGAGTGGGAATGGAAGGTTTGTTATGTAATGTGGGAATGGAGGGTTTCTTCTGAAGGGTGGGAATAGATGGTTTGTTTTGCAACGTGGGAATGGAGGGTTTCTTCTGAAGGGTAGGAATGGAACTCTTCTTTTGAAGTGTCGGATGCCCAATGTTGGGATGACTAGAGTTCGACAGACTAGTATTGCTAGTGAGCAGTTGTGCCGACAGCTTACGCAGTAGTGTAGGAATAGAACTCTTCTTATGTAGAACCGGATGCTGATTTTGGGTATGCATTTGAGGAACCGGTGCTTTCATCTGGAGGTTTGGCACCTCACTTATGCGTTGGAAAGGCACCAGAGGATGCTTGAAACCCCCCTTGGTTGGAGATGGGGTTCGAGACTTGGGCACCGACAACTTCCGGGTGAGCATACTGTTCAAGTTGAAAGACTTCTTCGAAGGGGAAATCCGTGTGGGACTAGCTTTGTTGGGCAGTCCAGATGCAGAGGTCAAGGTGGTAGAAACACCACGAGATGGGAGCAAAGGGCTCTCTTCAATCCCCGTAAGAGTCCTTCTCTTTTTCTTTGAGTTAGAAAGTTCGACAGGGTTTCTTTTGATTGAATAGTGGCTCATTATGGACTCCATTTTGTTGAAGTGGTTGTTGTGGATCAGGTTGAAATCGAATGGAGATGACGGGTTAGGGGACAACTCCATCGACAGTATGGGACTTGAGGGAATGTTGGATGTGCTTTGGAGACGAAGGTTCATCTCGGTCAATACTTTATCACTAATCGAGTTCGAATAACCCCTTTCCACCATGATTTGCTTTATATCAGGTGAGTGAATGGAAAGCGACTTGATCTTCTTGATGGGGGTATTTAACGGGTCGTCTGAGTTCATGACTTCCATTCTGTGAGGTGGGGCACGGGAGAACTATGGGGTGTAGGTACTAAGGATATGTCCGTCGCAAGGTATCACAATCTGCAGCAGCTGTATGAAAAGAAGGAGGTAGAGGAAGAGATTACGATTTTGAAAATTTAGGAAAGGAATATGCCGTTTTGGGACTGACATAAACAAAGAGCAGACAAGTGCGACATTTTCCCAGTATGCCGCGATGGGGTACGACATGGTTGATGTCGTGGAGGTATTTTTGAGATGTCGCGTGGTCTGATGTCGCACCACTCAAGATCAATGTCGCGCGTTGGAACCTCGGGGCTATTGTCATGTGACTGGGTTACGGCTGCGGCCGGCTCTACTCCAGCCAACTGCGCGATGGCGATGAGGCTACATTGACAGTTGCTTTCGGAGCCACGGCTGCCGAGGGTACTGGGGTCCTTCTACCATCACACAACCACCACCAAGCATCTCCAACTGTGGCAGTCCCTACTTTTTCCTGTTCTCCAGGCATATCACGCTTTCACCCGAATACTCGTTTTCTTATCATCTGGAACCCAACATTCAAGCTGTAAGTAGCCACATGTGCAATCGGGAGTCCGTGCCAAACACCGGCACCATCATCGACATATAAGCGACCGGATGACGAGCTAGAGCTGGAAGTAGATATCCGTGGAGACATTCCAACTATTCGCCGATCGGAGTCCGGACTTTAACGAGGGGACTCAGGCAGGTAAAAAAGAGAGTCAACACCCCTACAACCAGGAAGACCGAAAGCCGCAGCCGCACCTTTTATAGCTTATACGGTTGGGCGGCATCTCGGAGAAAAGGAAGTTTCACTCACATTCTCACGTCTTGCCCCACCGCCTCGTATCGGACGATGCCATACCGCCAGCGCGGACCCGAGCGTTCTCAGACGAACTTTTTCTCCACACTTGTACAATAGTGGAGAAGCCAGGTTCTCCAAATATGCCATTCCCAAAACCTCGGAGTACGCTTCATATTAGAAATATAGATAAGCACTCGATGCGTAGAAACTTATCTATGCAGAGTCCGGTCTCTTTCCACATCATCAAGTCTATGGAGTTTAGGTGTTTCCGGACATCTAACCCCCTTTGAGCCCGAGAGTTTCCGACTTCTTCCGTGAAAATCGCCAGTAAGCTTCGTGCGCATCGGAGGTTTTTGGTCCATGCCACTCCTTGTACCAGGATGGTTCACTGTATTGGCTCACTTTTTAGCTCGGCTCTAAACCTGAAGTATCAGGAAGACTCACCCCAAATTCTCCGAGGCTTGAATTTGACAACTAGCTATAGCTATATAATTAACCCGAGGTCTGTTATCAGGTTCTTCTGAGTTTAGGCTGGCGTGTAGGCTCTGTCCTCTTACAGTCTAGCTCTCGAGCAACGCATCTGTCGAGGCTCTAGCCTCCGTAAAACATCTCTACCTCTGGCTTGCATCACAAGACAAAATACTCAAATATCCGAAGTAAAAAACTCGGACTTTCACTTTCCATGTGATAACCTGTCTTATCCGTAACCCCAGCTATAAATATATTTGCATTCCTTCAGAACCAGTTTTTTTCCTACCCAAATACATATCCAGAAAGCACAAGTCCAGTCATGTCATCGAATGATTTGTTGTCCTATTCCATAATGCAAGGAGGAAACAAAGTCGGACCAGTGTCTCCTGTCCGTTTGCCAGAGCTCTCGGCTCTTCCCAACTCTGCAAAGAAAATCGTGTTGCCTCCAATTGATTCTTTGAACCGTCTTACAGAACGGAACTTGAATACCTTTAACTCTACCTTGAAAGGTTACGTATATGGCAAGGGTATCGACTTGTTGTCTCCTCCTTCTCTGACCAGAGAAACTTCCCAAATTCCCTCTCCTTCGAATTCCGTGAAATTGGCTAGTCCACCCGCGACCGAGGGAGATGCCATCGCCGCCCTAGTGGCTGCCGCTGCCGCCACCGCGAGCTTACCCATCTCCGCACCAGCTTCTAATTCCGCAAGCTTGTCCACACATACCCCTATAGCGTCACCCAGTGCTGCTGCTGCTGTTCTTACTCCACTCGCTTCCCCAGTCTCTAGAGAAGAGGCTCCAAAGCGTCGACAACGCCTAGGTCCATCTTGTGACTCTTGTCGTATGAGAAAGGTGAAGTGCAATGCTGAAATATCCATTTTGGCTTCTGATTACAAGACTTTCGACTTATCGGAGTACAGCTTGTCTCCAAGCCAAGTCGAATCTTTGTATAATTCAGCCTCTGTTCATTTGAGTTCCACTGATTCTTCAGAACAAAACTGGATTCTTACTGTGTCTCATGAAAAGCTTATCAGATTCAGAGCTTGCAAGTCATGTGCCTGCAAAGACCTTGAATGCAAATTTTCAAAGGGTTTCACAAAGGAGGATATTCTTGCAAATAAAAAGAGCCTCAAAACGAAATGGGACAAGCAAAAGGTCGGCAAGCCAACCGTTGATAGCACTCGCAAGAGCAGTTGTTTCAATTGCCGTAAGCGTAAGATAAAATGTTCCGTGAACGGGGACAATGAAAAATGTGAAAGCTGTTCCAAAAGAAACAGCACTTGCAGTTTTATCTAATGAATGGTATGAATGGGTTTTATAACAGTGTTTTCAAGGGCAATGGTGATTTATGTCAAGGTAATTTTGTATATATCCAAGTAAAGGTAATGATAATGAATAGATAAAATAGATTAATTGTACTCGAAGTTTTCGTGATTGTGAGTATATAACTGTACACATGTAATTGAAGTAGAAGTTCATAACTCTGATTCAACATAGGAAAGGAAACAGTTTCCAATGTCCATTAAGAATTTTTGAACCTCAGCTATATCTATGATGAAATCATAGTTCAAGTTGATGGCTTTCTCGTAGTTGTTCAACAGTTTGAATATCATTTCAAATAGCTTCTTGTATTTCAAATTCTTAATATTGATATTGTCAAGCAAACTCAAGTTCAATTGCAATTTGTTTCCAATAAGGAATTTATTAAGTTTGAACCGTATAGACAACAAAATCTTGTCTTTTTGGATTTTTTTAGGGTTACTAGGATTGATATAGTTGAAACTAAACAACAACTGAAAGTTGTTGAGGTTCAGAAGCTTCAAATCAAAATATAGCTTATTGAGTCCGTTGGGAAGCCTTAGTTCGGCTGCTTTGGAATCTATGTGGCTCCGAAGCGTCCTGATTCCCTGAACTAAAGGCATGATCTGGTTGAAGTAATTAATCACGTTCAAGAGAGGGTATTGTTTATCATACATGATGGACTTGTTGACATAGTTGATGATCAATTTGATATCATTGGATTCATTTTCGTCATATTGGTAGTAATAGTACTTCATGTCTTTGTCAGGAACTTCGATGTAGACTTCTTGGAAGACCTCATTTACTTTGATCTTTATGTTTTGGTTGAATTCAACAACTTCCACGTTGTTTTCAATCACCTCATTCATCAAAGTTATTAGATAATTCAATTTGTTTAAAGAGCCGAAAATTCCTTCAAGAATATTCATATCTATATTGAGTTCATTGTTTCCCAAATTTATCTCTTGAGAAAGCACTATGAACTGTTGGTCATTCTTTTCCACTATTTTGATGAAGTCAAGATTTAAATTTTGGAATTCGTTTAACTTCAATTTCAACTTCGATACCAAATTGATTTTTATGAGCTTGGATTCTTTGCTATTGACCAACTCAATTTTCAAAATCAAACTATTGGAAGAGTTTTTTACTGGTAGGTACTCACCATTGTTGTGGATCAATATCATCAATTTATAGTTTTTGTTGGTATCATTGCCTTCCATGTTGAACTGTGTGAGTATCCCGTGATTCGGAGGTATTTCAATAAACCTGACATTCTTGCTAATCAACTCTTGTGTTAACATGTTGTCGATTATCTTGTTGGAACAGACCACGGACAATTTGTTGAAGAATTCAAAATTGAAAAGGGACTCAACCAAGCCCAAGTTCTTCACCCATTCTAGTCTCCACTCGCCCTTGATAGACTTTATTCGACTGACAAACCAATCAACTTTAAAATCCCTATGGTCAACCAAACTGATTAAAAACCATGAGGAAGGCCAATTTTTACACTTGAAATATTGTATTTTGAAGGTTGACCCCCTCAAGTCTTTGTCAAGTTTGCTTAATTCATTTTCCTTCAAGTTGATGATATGGTTAGATATCCATTCTATTGTGATCAACTTATTTTTTATCTCTGAAGAAATTGTGTCGAGTTTTAACTCAATCAACTTCTTATGTATGTACTGAATCAACAGCGATTCATTTCCGTTGTAATTGAACAGGTTTATTCTCTTTGCAACTTGGATCTGTGCTTGATTAGGCTCTGTGAAGTAGAATTGCCCCGTTAACGAGTCAATTGATAGTATAGTTGATTTTGTGTTTGTGAGCTTTACAAGCACCTGGTAAGGATTGATAAGCTTAAATATATCCGTGTTCATTTTGTAGATGCTGTTGATAAGAATTCCACAGTGCTTGTTCAATATGAGGTTTAACAAGTGCTCAATGTTTAGTTCATCATTATTTATGTTTATGTCTTCCGACTTCGACATTATTTCGTTGTTTTTGCACCACTGGAACTCAAGCTCTAAATCATCGTTCAAAGTTATCTCGATATTATTCAAGGAGTTGTTCCAATAGTTGATGAAGATTTTGTTATCGGAATACTTGTATTTTAAAGACTTCCATTTTAGATCGTTCAAATTCTTCAATTGTTGCTGGTATATCAAATTGAACTTGAATTTTTTCGTGAAGCTATTCAAGAACTGGTATAGCCCTGCTAGATTTGAGTTGAGTAGCACCGAGTTGCCTTGTTTCTCGAGTTTGGGCCAGAAACTTCGTGGGAGAGGAGTGGCTAAATCTGACTTCAAAACATTGTCGTCGTCTATTCCAAAGGCGAAATGGAAATCAATCAAGAAGTACGGGAACCCTAGGTATTCCTCATCCAGCTCAATTATCAGGTCATTGGCCACCGTAACAGAAACCTCGTACTTCTTGCTCAACTTGAATACAATTCTGCCGTCTCTGACCTCGTGGTTGGCCAAAAACTCGGCCGGAATGTTGTCACTTAATGCAATCCGTGTGGTCAAGGCCAAGTTTAAGTCCTGCAACACCTTAAGGACCTTTTCCGACGATATCTTTGGGTTCTCAATCAAATTGTACGACGGTAACTGGGGCCGTCCCTTGATGAACACCTCCATACTGGTGGTCAAGTCGCTATTGGGCAACTTGGCTCCACTGAACCCATTGAGCTCGTTGAGCCCTAGCGTCAACTGCTCAAAATAGAACTCTTGTGTACGAAACCAGTTCAACAAGTCAATCAATTTGCTGACGTCCTTGGCCCTGCTGGCCCATTTGACCAACGTATAGATCTTGATGAAATCCTCCCGCAAACCAACTATGAGAACCAAGAGTTTCTTCTTACGGCTCACGTCACTGTCCTTGTCCCGAGTCATCGAGAGATTTTCTATCATCGTGCTCAACTGCTTGAAGGCCTCTTGACAGTAAAACTTCAACACACTCGCCAACGGCACAATATTGCTCGTTACGTGTGGTAACTCTGGAACTCCTGACGTTGGCAGCTGGTGGCTCTTCCCGTTGGACACATCCGCCTGGCTGTGTCCTCCATTGGCAGTTGCTGCTCCACTCATGGTGCCAAATGAGTATGGAAGTGTTTGATATTTTTCAGTGCGAGTTTTCATTAAGATTTGTCTAAGTAGATAGTACATAGTATTACAGTAATACAAAGGGGGATGGTAGTTTACAGGTACTGGTGGAGCCATTGGAACTCGGGGTCAGCAAGGAGTTGCAGGACGGTTTTTCGGCGGTCTTTTCTGACCAACAACACCTCCACTAGGTGTTGCAATGTAGTAATGCAATTCTTCATGTGGTGGTCGGCCACGGCCATGATATCGTTGGCTGTGTACCAGTCCCAGTCGATCATGGCGATGCGGTGGGAGGTGGAGTTTTTGGCCATTCGTCTTTTGATGACGGAGGGGGAAATACCAGTTTGTGCCATATCGTTGTACGACGGGAGATCGAACGGAAGCCTGTTCTCGATAAGACAGTACACCACCACCCCCACGGTCCAGGAGTCTGTGAGGAACCCATTGTACTTCAACCCCATGAGGATCTCGGGGGCCACGTAGTCCTGGGACCCGCACCGGGTGGAGAGTAGCTGGTTTACATTGGAGAGCTTTTTGGCTAAGCCGAAGTCTGTCAAGCAGATGGTGCTGGTCCCCGACGATAAGGTCATGAGGTCCTGGATGGAATGGTTGAGAAGAATGTTCTCGAGCTTGATGTCTCGGTGGATGATGTTATTACAATGAATGTAATCCACTGCCCTGACCAACTCCCGGACTATATGGGTCACAACGTTCCAGTACTGGGGGTTCCTGCTGAACACCGGATAGTTGTTGATCAGAAACTCGTAGAGGTTACCTCCAGGGCAATAATTAAGAAAGAGAAGCTGATGGTTACTCTCTTGTAATGAGCGAATGTCGTTGACCAGGTTACTATTGGCCAAGTCCTCGGCCAACTGCTTGTGGTCTTGATCACTCTCATTTTCAAACGCATCGTCTTCTATGCTAAAGTCAATATTCAAGTTTATGTTGTAGTCCAAGAGCCTTATAACATTCTGGTGGTCGAGCAGACGGAGAATAGAAAGCTCCCGCTTCAAAAAGTACTTGAAGTTCTTGATTTGGGTCTTACTGGTCATTGGAATGGTGATGATCTTTATAGCGGCCTGCCGGCGTACATCCTCCACATCGTGCACGAGAACAACGGTGCTGAAGCTTCCAGAGCCAATGACTTTCACGAACTTGAACCAGGCATCGAACTTCTCAGAATAGAACATCTGGTCCTGCCAAACCTGTGAGGAATCTTCTTCGTTGCCGGACTCCTCCAGAAGAGTTCGAAGGTTCTTAGTCTGGAACTCCTGCTCCTGCGGAACCGATACGGTACGATGAGGCACAAAGGTCCTACGGTCAATGGGCTTGTATTCAGACAAAATCCGGTTTTTGTTCTGCTTAGACAGCTTGTGTCTCACCTTCATGTAGTCCAATTGACCGGATTCTACTGGTGAAAACCCTCCAAACGAACCACCGCCCAAAATCGGGGTGGGGAGCTGGGTGATGCTCTCGTAGCTGGCCTCACTGCCAGTAGGAGACTGGTTAAAGTTGGGGGCCTCCTTCAACTTCTCTACCACCGGAGATATCCCAGGTGACGTCTGGGGCGACTCCAGGTCCATTACCGTGCTGGGGGGAGTCATGTGCTCACAAGTGCCATTTGGCTGGCCATCTTTAAACCTATCGGAGTCTTTGTACCTATACAGTGGAGCCGGGACCTTGATGAACAATTGGGGCTGTTGGGGCGTCAACAGTGGAGCTGTTTCTGCCGACGTGTCTCTCGGCGGTGAAGGGGTGTATTTTCTGGCATTCATGGCTGAAGCTAAAGTTCCCCTACGTCAAATCGTAAATAATCGTGGAGATTAGACGACTGAAAAACTAAAAAAAAGTCTGGAAAAAAATCGGTGGATTTGCAAAAAAAACCTCAAAGTTTGAGGGCAAACTAATCCTAGCTCAAGTGTCTGATTGACAGAGATACTCAAAGGGGTCACCGGTATGCTGTAGGGCGGTTTCGTGCTTATTTGATTTGCAAATAGCCAGCACTGTGACTAAACAAAATATCTGACAGGCGCACGGTGCGGGCACGATTGCAGTTGTGGTATTTCCTAAACGGTATATCGAATTACATAAAGCCTTCTAGCACCCGAAGGGCTCGTTCGAGCCGGTCGATTCCTACGGCATACCGGTGTTCGTCTAGCACCATGTCCAGCGTGAGTCGCGAGAGCTGATCAACGATTTTCTCGATGAGCTGTTTCTCTTTGACCGGCAAATTGAGCTGGTTGAATTCCTCACCGATGATGGTTCCGTTAATACTCTCTAGGAGGTTGACGAGGGTGTGGTATGAGAAAGGCTTGAGTCCCGGAGGCTCCCGGGTTTTCTTACTGCCTTTACTCTTGCGACGGCTGGCATTTCTCTCGAGCTTCTTGGGGTGTTTTGTAGAGTCTTTGACTGATTTTCCTCTAGCAGGCTTTTCCACCACCACCGGCTCATCGATATCGTAATATTGGTCTTCGATGGCCTTGTCATCTGTTGCGGTGCCAAGTGCTGCCGATAAATGAGGAGGTGGGGGCGGCACCTGAACCTGCGGTTGAGAGATCTCGGGAGTTTTGAACTCGCCGGAGGCAACATCTGCAGTTGGGGCCCCCGTGGAAGGCTTCAACACTTGGTCAAGTTTCTCGGCGTACTCCTCTGTGGGATATACAGTTCCCGTGTGGTGCCCCAGTTCGACAGGATACGTGGGCAGATCCTGGTAATTGGATGAGTTTTGCTCATCGTCAAACACTTGTTTGGGCTGAACCAAAACAGGCGAGCCTTGGTAGTACTGGGAGTACTCAGTCTTGGAGTAGTCGGGGTTTTCTGTCTTCGAGAAGTCGTAATTTTCGTAGTCCGACTCTGAGTTGACGGACTTGGCTGTTGCGGCCACATCTGCTGGTGGTTTGGGAAGCTCTTTGGAGGCTGCAACAACTGACAGGGCCTTGGGGCTTCCGTAGCTGCCCTTGGGAGAGTAGTCTGCAAGCCCTGCGTCCGAGAACAGAGGTGCGAACGGCTGTAGAGGGGTTTGTTCGGAGGTTATCCTAGCTCCGTCTGCTGCTCCTGCTGCTGCTCCTGCTGTAGAGATCCCAAGGCCTCTCGACCCTTGGCTTCCAACGGAGCTTCTTGTCACGTTCGGAGGAGGCATCAAGATATCATCGGAATAGTGTGATTCGTCGTCACTAGTGACTGGTGGTTGAGGCAATGCCTGGGAAATTCTGTCTTTAGAGGAGCTGGACATCGGGGCCACCTTCTTTTCGTCCTGGCTTTGCTGCTCTATCTGACTCAGAATCTGCCTAGCACGAGCCAAGTTCTCCATACTAGGACGGGGTGGGACTTCAGTGCGCTTGGAGACGCTCAAAGGCCGCTCTCCATCGTCGGTGCTCTCGTTGCTGTGCAAACTAGCAGTCTTGAAACTCTCGGACAGACTACGCTTTTTGTCGAAATCCCGTGGCGGAGCTTCGAGTTTCAGTTCCACCGAACTGTCGTCGTTGTTGGGAAAGTCCTCGAAGGTGTATGTCTTCAGCTTGATGGAGTTGGCTCTTTCCATCAATCGGTCCAACTCGTCACTGATGCTCAAAGATACTTTGTGCCCACGCACAGTTTGCTTAGCACTTCCTTTTGTGGGCAATTGCATCGACTGGACTCTTGCTGGCATCTTACTCTTGTAGTTTTTAATGTCTTCCTGTAGATCACTGTGATCCACCACCTGACTCTTCGGCCTACGTTCCGATCTTGGAGGAATGGAGCTTTCGATGCTGGTATCGTAAGACCTCTCGGGGTGTAAACGTCCGCTGCTTCCCACCTGCGTCTCTAGTCTTTTCACACTGGCTGCACGATTAATGGTAGGAGATATTGGCTGGTTCACCACTTTGACCGACACGGTATGGGCCACTTGGCTTGTTGAGTGTGCTGAGTACTCCAGCAAAGACGACATGTATGAATCACGAATATCATCGGTCTTTTTCACTCGTGGTGGGCCAAAGCTGGAATAGTGGCTGGAATAGAAACTGTCGTTCTCGTCGTCTTTTGGAGGTTTGTTCAATACTTCTGACTCGGTATACGAGAACTCTGACTTTGCGTCACTGTCACCGGATACATGACGGCCTGTCATAACTTCTGTGCTTTCTTCTATAACGATTCTAACTTGAAAAGAACAACAATTTATAAATAGGTGGAATCGGCTCTGCAATTAGCTTGGTATGTCGCATAGTGCATATTTACATATGTTCTCGTTTAGGAAATGTAATTGCAGATGTGATGAAACGTGAATATAGATGTGGCACAATGGTGTCGACGTGAGACAGGTGCACTGCCGGGCTGCTCATGCTGGTCTGAGGCACCAGGAGCTGGCACCAGTATGTACTAGGAGATTTCAGGAGTTTGGTTTTTAGTTCTGACCACACAATTATCACGATGCGGACTCCTTTACTCTGAGCCTTTGTGCTGTGCTTGGTATTTTTTCCTCCTCTTGCTTACCGAGACGTAGTATGAAGCGAGGTTGACTCGGCCCCGTTGCAGCTGTGTCTACGAATCGGTTGAGGCCTGTACTAAACGCTTGCGTCATTAACACTTTAAATGTTGTCGCAGGCCTAATCGAAAATAGTGAAAAAGAGAAGAACAGTTCAACATGCGGTTTACAGCGTACTGTGGTATACAGTTACGTCGGCTTCTGCAAAGGGCCGATCACTTCTCTCGGTACCCACTCAACAAAGAGCTGCTTTTGAAGCGAATGAACCTTTTCGATTCTGCTAGTGATACGGTTCCCCATACTGTAATCTCACCGATGCTCATCGATTGCATCAAAGCCCATCGGAGGCTCCAGAAAGAAAACACTCATTCAAGAAACGTCCGTGGAGATTTCCTCTCAATAGCCCCTAGGGAGTCCAACACAGATCTAGAGTTTCAGCTATACACTTTTTTGCAAAAGTACGTTTTGCAACTGCAGAGGGACAATAACGTTCTACGCAGTTATTTATTTGAGCCACCACATCCCCTGAATCCAGCCAGCGTGATAGAACTAGTGTCGGATATATTCCTAGCAGATCTCAATGCTAGGGGTGCAAATATGGGAGTATTACGATTGGGTGTTGACCATTTTCTTATGCAACACGATTACCATAGTTGTTTCAAGCTCATCGATTGCACCATTCACTCAGACCAGTTCTCCCTGTATTCTAAATCGCAGTACAACAACCAGGTAACATGGTGGTCTGCGGCATTTGTAGCAGTGAATGCAGTTGAAATAGCGGTTCTTCCATTGGTGTTACCTCTGCTAATTGCTATAGCTAATACTGTAATCACGGCATATCTAATCTATGGGTTTACAAACGTTAAATATCCTAGACACCTTGGCCGTGTTAGCTGGCGAGGTTCGAAATCACCACGGGCTGGTGTTTTGCATAACCAAGAGCTATTTTTCGTCAATAGAATCATCACACACTTTGAAGAGAACAACGAGATAAATTTGAAAAACTACCATATGAGTCTAGTTCGGTTGTTCTCGAATCCCAAAGTCACTAAGTTTGATGACTACTTTGTTGAAAATCCCACATCAACGGAAGTAGGTACTATAGACGCTGACTTCAAAGATGAGCATGTGGTAGAATTGCAACAGATGTTTAGGGAGGAACTAAATAGGAGGAAAATCTCTATTAATGATCTACCAGAAGAACTCCATTTTGTGGAGTTTTGGATGACACACGGTGAAAACTTTGTGTGGGTTGAACCGGACCAAGACCCAGCGGAACTAGTCAAATTCATAAGGAAGCCATCTTAACATTCTAGGAATCTCATGGAAGCTGACACACAACTAGTCGTACACTGTGAAAAGGATTCACGATTGCAAGACCCTAATCTGGTTTTGTTTGACCATTTTGTTTATGTACTCCTACGAAATTAATTTACTCTATTCTTTGACGTTTTTCTATTCTCTTCTTGGAGTAGGCTTATGATGATTAGCTGTGTTTAGTTCCAGCATTGAGTGACATAAATCTGAGTTCAAAGTATCAAAGTATTTCATGAGACACACCATCCATCAGTGACACCAGCATAAAGTCGGGTTGTTGTTCGTAAATTTCAGGGTTGTAGATAGTCACTTTAGCTGAGTTGTTCATAAAAAAGCATACAAGATCAGATTTCACAGAGTAAACTAGAGGAGACTACTGCTTCAGTTTTCACAGCGTAAACTAATGAAACCAGCACATACGAGATACTCCCAGTTAGGCCGTAATCTAAAACATAAACTGAAATAGGTATGAGCTTCTGCCGATCGAATTAGTCGCATTTGATGCATCCTGCGACATTTCACCTCCTACATGATATAGTAATACTAACATGGCATCTCTCGACACATCACCGTTCATCAAGGTCGAAGTGCCCAAAGACTTGGATATAATCTCAGACTTGAAATTTGCCAAGTCGCAAGACCAATTCCTAGTTTCTTCATGGAATAATAAGTTGCTCTTATACGATTGCAGCTTTATCGATAATCCTCAAAATATCAACCAATTCGAGACTTCAGTCCCCATTCTCAGTATCCAGTATCTCCGAGATAGCAATGCATTTGTGGGTTCACTCGATGGTCTGGTTTTTCACGTTGACTACGAAAACGGAAGACTCGTGAAGGAATCGTTTATCCGTACTCCTCAATTAGAGCTTGACTCGGGCATAAATAATTTGACAAGTTTCAACGACAGCTTGCTCATCGCTTCCACCTTCAACAGAAACTTCTACATCGCGGACCCCCGATCTTCACAGCCCATTTTGTTGAAGAAAACCGACAAAAAGGTGTTGAAGATGGACACAACATCTTCGTATTTGACAGTTGGTATGACAGAACGGACGGTAGAAGTATACGATCACCGTAATTGGAATGTGCCCTTCCAAGTAAGAGAAAGTGGATTGAAGCTGCAAATAAATGACCTCAAAACCTTCCCAAACGGGGAGGGCTTTGCAATAGCTAGTGTCGACGGAAGGGTCTCCATTGAATACTTTGATCCTTCGCCTGAAGTTCAAGAGAGAAAGTACGCTTTCAAAAGTCACAGGCTATTGGATAAACTCACGCAAACAGATCTGGTGTATCCGGTGAATTCTATACTATTCAACAAGAAGTCCAATCACCTCTACACTTCTGGGTCTGACGGGTTCTTGAACGTTTGGAACTGGGAAACAAGAAGAAGAATCAAACAGTTTCCCAAGTTCAAAAACGAAGAATTGGTCGAGAGCATTGTCAAGGTCGATCTTAATTTTAATCAGTCGACACTTGTGGTAGCCACTAGCGATGATGGGTTCAAAAACAGTCCCTCTTTGGAGCAGACCAGCTCCGAGCCCCGGTTTCCAGGTTGCCTTTACTTGAAATCTGTGTCTTGATCCAGGCGTAAATACCGTAGGTGAAAACGAGGCTCTTATGATTATATACGAATAAATACTAGCAAGACTCTCTAAACCCACTATTGTCACTTTCAGCTCATCTACAACTAACCAACACACACCTCCATCACAAACACCTCAAACATCCCAAAAGCCATTTACACAGGCACTGGAGTAGCAACTATGGTGCGCAAAAAAATTTCAGATACTAGTTAAGAAAGGTCTTATCAGCTATAGAAAACCGTCCTTCGCTTCTCCAGAACGTTGATGACAAGCTTTGAAGAATCTACCGAGCAGTATGTGGAGTGGTTGAAGGCTGTAGGTGTCACTTTGTGTAAGAACTGTAGTATTGAGGATTTGAGAGAAAGGAACGAAGGTAGAGGAATTATTGCCAATGAAGACATCGAAGAGAACGAAACGATATTTGAAATTCCAAGAAGCGTCGTTTTGAACTTGGACAATACAAGCTTGGTCAAAAGACGTCCTGATATTAGAGAAGATTTGGAGCTTCTTAACCAGTGGGAAGCGTTGATTGTGATTCTTCTCTACGAAATCAAAGTCAACAAAGAAACCAGTTTTTGGGCTCCATATTTCAAGGTTTTACCAATCTTGGACCTGGAGAACTACACTTTCCACCAGTTGATGTTCTGGACTGACAAAGAGTTGGAAGACCTCAAGCCGTCTTTGATCACACAGAGAATAGGTAAAGATATGGCTGATGGAATGTACAATAACTTGTTTCCCAAGAAGGTGATCAAAAGATTGAAGCTTGTGGAGTTAAAGAACACCACTTTGGTGGAGTACCATCAAATAGCTTCATTGATCATGTCTTACTCATTCGACATTGAAAAATTGAATAAACACGGTGTTGTTGATGGAGCTGAAGATGATGAAGAAAGTGAAGAAGAGCAATCGGAATTCAACGAGGAGATCGATGGTGCTTTGAAGAATCAAAACCCGGGCCATGCTTCAGAAACACCCCAAAAAAGTAGTCCGATGTCCCTGTCTGACGATGATTTTCCTGATAGCTTGAAGAACGACTCTTTCTTGAAGGCTATGATCCCCTTGGCCGACACCTTGAACGCTGATACGAAACTCCATAATGCTTCGTTGGAGTATATGGGCGACAAACTCGTAGTCCGTGCTATAAGACCCATCAAGAAGGGGGAAGAGATCTACAACACTTACTCGGATCATCCAAATAGTGAGATTTTGAGACGCTATGGATATGTGGAAAATTCAGGGTCCAAGCATGATTTCGGTGAAATACCCTTAACAACTATCAAGAATTATTTCAGTGGATGTGTTAGTCCTATTTCTAATGAATTTTTTGACGAATTGATCAGTTTGTTTAACAGGATTGTACAGGAAGAGAGTAAGGACGAGGAGGTGGTTGATTTTGTCTTGGAGTCGTACGACTGTTTTGCCACCAGTGATGTCATTATCGAATTAATAGTGATAGTTCAACTCTTGACCATCATAGCCTCCATCCATGCTGTGCATTCTATGGAGCATTTAAGCATCGACTCAAAGTTTCAACTTGTTAGAAGAATCCACAGAAAGTGTATTCTGTTGATAGAGTCTAAAAAGCTTACCAAAGATTTTTTATCCAACTATTTGGCCATTATAAATGATAGAATTGACCAGTATCCCGAAATTGCAACGGAAGAATTTTCCGAATCATTTAAGGTTAACAGAAAAAGTATGGCTAATGTGGTATTAAAATCAGAGTATACTTCTTTGAGTAACTGTCTCGAAGTAGAAGAGGTTTTCACTACTGAAGATTCAAAATACCAATTCATAGATGATGAGAAATTGATAAGAAATATTGTTAAAAGAAAGTTTGACTTGCCTCTAGTAAGCGACTCTACTCCGAAGAAGCAAAAAACTGTATAAATGACTAAATAAGTAGCTATTTACATTAATTAATGTGCATCAACACTTATATGATTTTGAAAATGACTTTTCTCTCGTTAATGGCTAAACTTCATTATAAAAGACCTCATTCCGATTGGGTGCTTGAGTCGTCCTCGTACCTTGATTTGGTGGTTGTAGTGTTATTCGATCTGGACGACAGATTCCTGTCGATAGGCGTTGTTTTCACGATCAACGGTCTTGGTCTGGAAACTTCAAATCCTTTTACTTGATTGTTCTTTCTGAACATCGAATAAATTCTGGTACACAGCTTTGCTGCCTTCGGAACTTGAATTTTAGGAGCCTCCACGGGCACAGTATCCAGTGGTTTACTTTTTGCAACAGAAATCTCCGCCATGTTAGCAGACGGGAGTTTCCGTTTTCTTGATTCCCAAAGTTCCTTCACGTCTTCGTCAATGTTATCGTCCACGAAAAACCTCTCGTAGATTCTATCAGCTTCTCTGGTGGTGTAGTCAACCTTCTCCCTTCTCCTGATTGAAAACTCTTGCTGTTGCTCAAAACTTTCAAAAGAAGCCAGCTTAACGAAAGGGTACTTCAGGTTCTTGAAGTGAGTCTTCAAGAATGTGGATGGTGCAGAACGGTAATACATGTCAGCATTGTTGGTGTTGTCTCCAGAGACAACAGAATCACCATCGTCCGTTTGACCATCCCTATTTGTGCACTCGTCACTTACAGATACTATAGGATGAACAGGTTGGTATTCAAACTGACCGTTAAAGTCATCAAGACTTGCAACACCTTTGAGCTTCAGTTGTGTCTCTCCTTCCTTTTTAGGGTATCTGCTTCTGTATATGAAGAATATGGTAGTTCCAAAGCAGTAAATCAATTGTCCCAAAAATGCCAAAGCTATTATCACATGAATTAAAAGCTGAGTGAGAACAACGTAGGTTCTGGTGTTCTCGGAGGCTCTTAGGCTATCGATCAATGGCACACATAGGATTGTTACTAGTAGTCTAGCAACGGGGATCATCCATCTCGTTGTTGTCCAGCTTAGATCAAGGTAAAATGGTCTAATCATAAGCAACATCACAATACTCAGGAACTCTATTATAATCAAGCTGACCACTTGAGCCGTTCCACTTTTTTGGAGTAATGCAACACATGCCAGCTTAAGCAACAACTGTATCAAATCAAACACAACGTAGTAGTTCTTCTTGGGATGGTAGTGATGATACAAGAAAGACCACTTCAAAAGAGTATTGACGGAGGTATACAATTTTGTGATTCTTGGATTCATGCCTATTCTCCAATGTCTTATGGTGATCAAATACCTGAAAATGAAGAACAATGCAGTACCGACCCATACAGTGAATAATACACATCCCATAATTAGCGCCACAAGTCCCAATCTCGATCCAATCTCTTGAACAGTCTTAAAATCGTGCACTCTGGTTCCATTTGCGTAGACCCACAGCCCAGGTAAAAATCCATCAGCCAATTTGTGAACACTACTATACCCAGGTGTCGAATTGACTATTCCAATGAAGGTGTTTGGAGTGAATAGCTCATCGTAAGAGACATTTCTCATGAAAGAGTTGTCTCTCAAGGTGTTGAGATTGGGCCGAAAGACATGACTATTCTTGCCTGCCAAGTAGAACAAAGACATCGTTAAGACCAAAAAAGGATAAGCAAAAAGTGCCATGAAGTTGTTGAGTGCCAACCCCCCGCTGAATGAGATCCATCTTCGTATGGTGATGCCTTGTTCCTGGTTTCGTATAACCCGTTTTATATGAGAGTTTTTCATATACCTCACTAAAAAGAACAAGGTCTGGAATAGAATTTGGATGCAAATCCATATTATCAAACACAATATGAAATTATACCAGTTCCTTCCGGCGGTTTTAAATGTTCCAAAATATGATAGTGAATTCAAGCCTCCAGCATTGTAGGTGACATAGATGTTATCTTGCTCAGTGGAACTGTAGTAACGATTTCCCGGGAGCAAGGGAAAGCCAAGTAGAGCGTTCCACTTCAATAAAGATAGTAAGGGAGGGTAGAAGCCAGGATAGTTGATGTTAAGCCCCGCAGTAAATAATGCAAACTGAAGGTATAAGATGATTCGTTGTACAGTAGCATCTAGTTGCTTTAACAATTTTTCGTTACATATGGTTGAAGCTGTGAACAAGAAAGGATTCTTTGATTCCTGATAGGTGGAGAATATTACCGTCAAAAAGTTGATAAGCCCGGTCATTAAAAGCATCAGCAAAACACCGTACAATATTCCATCTCTCATAGGCTTGGGCAATGCTGGAGTTATGTAGGTCATAGTACATGATAGAATGTCACTCGATTCGTTGTTGGACAAAACTGCAAACCTGGCCGAGAAAGACCCTAGGCTTCCGACTTGTTCGGATATATCCACCTGATAGTACAAGTAGATCGAATCATTGACGTATAGAGGGCAGGAGATCAACTGGCCTGTGGAGTTACTGAACAAGTTCTCAATAGTAGAATTTGAAGTTGCAAATAAGGTGCTATCCAGTTCGTCTAAAGTGCCTGAATTGGCAACAGCCATTTTAAAAAGCGTGGACTTTATATCCTTTTCAAACAGCTCGACAAACCCTCGCCTACGGCTTTGATGATGTAGCCCCTTTTCTATGGGATCAAGACCACCTGGATTTGTCTGGGGGTCAGCAGTATTATCGTCAGGCTTTGGAGCAAATCGAGGGCGAGGGCCCCGCAAGTAGTCGGTGGTGTTTTTCACTCCAACCATATCACAGAATCGGAGGTTCTCATTACGTATCACCTGACCTTTGAACCACACAGTGGCATGAAACGTCATAAACTTGTTGGTGGTGGTGTTGACATCCTCTATTATGGGCTCCGGGTTCGTCTCATCGAAAAAGTCTCGGACTTTGGTGTTGATGAAGAACTTCAATATCTGCTTGTCCTTATCTATAGCCACATCCATTAGAGGCCTGATAAATTTGAAGTTACTATACTCAACTGAGTGACATCTGTGGGAACTCACAAGAGCACCGAAACTGGTAGAAACTAACAACCCCAAATATAGTAGCAATATACTTATATTGTGCCAGGGGACCATTGTAAATTTCAGAGTCTGCTTTGAGTCTGTGCCATCTATAAGTCGGTGAAGTGGGAAAAGTCTACCAAAATACGGGGTATGGGTTCTGGGTATAAGTTTTGGTTGTGGGGCTTCCGTAAAGTCCTTCAAACGTCTGGCTGTTGTGTTAGAGATCCAAGTTTATGTCCAAGCTGAGAGTCTTGTGATGATGATTTATAATGAGATAATTTCGTTAGAGCGAAAACGGTACGAATCAGATCAGAATAGACACATAAAACGGCAACAGTGAGCTGAAATAAACACAAAACGGCCTGCAAAGACTATCCAATTAGTAAACGTAAGCTGAAGAAGAGAATATACAGGGAGAACCAGTAAGACTTTTGAAGAAAGAAGCACTGTACGGAGGTAATGAAGTATGAAGAGGCTGCGAAGCCCAATCCTGTAACTAATCAACAGTAGGCCTCTATGACCTAAACTTTTGTATAACAGGATAGGGTTTACTTTGTAGATCTCTTACCAGATAAGCCAGCCGTCTTGGCCGTAGCAAATGCTTGGACCTCCTCATGAGCCCAAACTATCAGAAGTGCATCCAGTAAAGCATACTGAGCTAGATGGCTAAAGTTATGGAAAGGTCGTGAGACTGCTTTTGTACCTGATGATTCAGGACACTGAGAGGAGAACGAACAGGGTCGGTTAGAGAAGACATAGACCTGGACGTCTAGAAGAGTACGAGATGGCTGGGTTGATGTTATTATCGTTAACTATGTACAGTGATGCGTAATTTCCGAAGCCTTGCTCTGGTCATGTTGAAGATTTGCACAAGCCAGGTGACTATGAGTGCACCTCTCTTGGCGGTTTCGCTTCGTTCTGGCTGCGGTTGGTTGGGTGAAGCTTGGTCGATTCTTCCGGGCCTGGATCCTGACCCCTAATCGTTGACCTTTCCCTTCAACTTAGGATATAATCTGGAAGCATGGTAGTTGATCGAAGACACCTGCTGCTTCTGTGGCTTGAAGGTCTCCATGCACTTTTTCAACTCGGACTCAGCTTCCAAGCACAGACTAGAGCCCTCACCGTTAGCAGCCCAGCAGTTCAACAACGTCGACATCATCACTAAGCACTGGTTGTTGGACTTGTTCAAGAAGGGTTTTCTCACCCTCAACTTGGGCAAAGGAGGCAAAGCTGCCGAACTCTGCAATTTCTTGTATGCCATGTTGGTGAAGATTTTTTTCACCTGAAAAAATTTCGCACACTATAAAGTTGTATGGATATATTTCTCTGTCTATGAAAGCTTCAGTTCTAGGTCAACTAGCTTGAATTGCCGGGCCGACCTTCTGTAGGTGGAAGGCTTGCCGCTGGTGTAGTTATATAATCTCTTGAAATTGCGGGAGGAATTTGGTTGGAACATCACCGACTGGTCCACGGGAATGGTGTTCAACTGGTTCACTCTACTGAACAAGTTGAGTAGTTTGAACCTTATGATATTAGAGATCTTTGTGTTTAGGTTATTGATGAACACCTGTTTCCGATTGGAGTATTTCATGCGGATCAAGGTTTCGATTTGGTCCGTTAAGTTGATCAAGAAGAGCTTGAACATGTGGTTGAAAAGTCGTTTTTGGCTCCGCTTAGACTTGTCTGTTAAATAGTTGTATGGGATGAGGTTCAACTCCTTCATGTTGTAGCTGATTATGAAGGTGTTGGCGGAGGTGCTGCCATTTGGGGACCCACTGCTGCTGTCCTTGGAAAACAACTTGAATGAATTGCTCTTGAAGAACTGGTGGTTGAAGAGAAGCATGTTTGTAGATTTGTTATCCGAAGATAGGATTAACTCGATTTCCTTTTGGAGTGATGCCTTCAAGGTGTTGATTTCAGTCTCCACCATTGAATTGAACTTGTTCAAAAAACCGAACCTCAAGGTCTTGTACTGGTTTACATCCTCCATCAAGAAGAACTTCTTGGGAACATCAAGCTCATCGTATATCATGCTCATCACCTTATTGTACTTGGCATTTCCGGGCTTGATCAAGTCGTCGGGATTTATCGATATCGAATTCTCATTATACTCGATAAAGTCCAAATCCTTCTTGTGAAGCTTTATCTTGGGCGTACACTGTTGTAAATCCTGTACAAACTCTTGGGGATAACATATGTCTGTTAACCGATGTTTGCCTGTCCTCATAGGGAAGCCACTCAACGATCTGTCAAAGCCTACCACATTATACGGCAAATGGAAGAGGTTGTCCTTGAACAAAGAGGAGTTCGGATTCAAAAAGAGTTTGTCCAACTCGTTCCTCCTCAACATCTTGAACTTGTCACTTATGCCGTTGAACTCCTGTATAATACGAAGAATGGGGTCTGAGTAGTTTCTCAAATATCGCTTGTAATACTTCAACTGTACCGACCTGTCCTTGTCAAGTTTGCTCAAGTCCTTGTAGATCTTTTCGACTTTGGACAACGAAGTGTTGAATATGTCTATTTCTTCCGGTAAGTTCTTTAACAAGCTCTTCCTGTCCAAGAAGTGCTCGGAAGGAAACGATCGAAATTGCTTGCCCTCATCGAGATTCTGCTGAATCAAGAGGTCTTCGGTGGTCATGTGGGAAATGCTGTCATAATAGTTTTGGAGAATCTTATAGTTGTCTCGGTGTTCCTCGTCCATCTCATCTATGCCTAGATCGTCTCTTTTGTTTTCGTTCTTGTTGAGGTTGTTCTGGAGTGACATCCCCAAATTCCTCAACGCCTGTTTGTTTGCATCTTTGGCCTTCAAATTCACGGCCGAAGCGTGCAAAAATCGTCTGCCTGAAACTCCTGCTTTCGAGTAACTGTTAAACATAATTATTCCGGGTCTTAAAGCACACTTTACAATCCCATCTACTAACTATCAGAAACTCAGTTGATGATTCAGTGACAACCTTTTCCGCGAAATCGAAAATGCTGAAAACATCAAAAATGAGGCTGCAAAATGGAGACAGAGCATACGATGCGGTTTACTCATTAATGTCATTAGATATATAGCTAGGGTATGTAGATGGTAGTTTACTGAATCTTGAAGCACATTATGCGGTTTATTCATTAGTCATTAAATATATAGCTGGGATATCTAGATGGCAGTGTACTGCAAGCTCTCCAAGAGCTTGTTGAGCTTATACTGTTCGTTGAGGGCCGTCAACTCGATTAGAGGGTTGACGTCAGTTGGCATGGAGCTGAGCTTGTGACCTACGGTGTCGAGCCTGGGGGCATTGTGTTCCTGGTTTACGAAGTCCAAGGACTCGACTGAGGATTGGGACATTTGTCTGTAGTGATGGTCGTGCGAGGTTATAGACTCGATCGAAGAAGCAGAAGAAATCGATGCCGAGGAGGACTTTCTTTGGAAGGAGACTGGAATAGATGATGGAGATGGAGCAGCTGAACGCGTGCAAGCTGGGGAGGTGGGGGATCTGGGTGTTGGTGGGGATAAAGGAATGCTGGTGGTTTGAGGTTTGGATTGGGGTGATGTGTGCACTCTCCGTTGTTGGGCCAAGTACTGTTCCATTCTGCACTTGTTCATTAACTTTTCTTTTATTGGGGACAAGAATTTGGTGAAGTGATGGAACAACTCGAACTCCGTAACGAACAAATCCCAGTTCAACAAGTATAAGAGTTGTCTTTCCATCAAGTTAATGTCCTTCAAGTTGAACAATTTGTTTGTCAACTTTAACCAGTCGTAGTTCTTCATGCTGAAATCGTTATTGAATTTGATAGACAAGATGAGACATGACAACAAGATTCTGTGGCGAGTGGAAGTCAAACCTTTGCAGTTATTAGGCAACTTGGTCTTCAATCTGTTTAAATAGACGATGGTAGACATCAAAATTCCGTTGTTTATGTTTAAGGATTGGATAAGTGTGTTCAAAAACTTCAGCACCGATGGGAGCTTCCTGTTGTCTTTAACGGTGGCATTGGAGTTCAGTTCACAAGGAATAATTTGCAAGGTTTTAACAATAACCTTTTGTACCAAATCCTGGTCAATAGAAGATTTAATGAATGTTTCAATAGCTTTTGAGTCAATAGGATCCATGGTGGGATAGATATTAGGGAAAGTATTTAGTTAGTTAAACAACGGCGAAGAAAGTAGGCCCCTTGTAAACAAACACCTAAGCAAAAATAGTGCCAGGTAAAAGGTTCTTATAGTAAATGTTATGATTGGGAGTAGTGAAAAAAAAATCCTTAGAAGGCTTACACTGTCTGCAACGCGGTCCATCAATTCCGGTGTACAGACCGCAATCTTTGGCTAAAAGCATCAGCCTGCCCAAATTTTACTCCTTCCATCGCCAATTGCATACCGATCTCCTGCAGATTTGCCTGTTTGGGTGAAATTGGGCGCGTTAAAAAAATGCCCCCTGTTGTAATTGAACGCACTAAGGCAAATCGAAAAAGCAATAAGTCGTGGGCCTATTTATTGTTATTGGGAAGGTTTTATTTGAATTAGGAGAGATAACAATTTGTTCCTTGACTGGTGACAATAGACAGTGAAGGGTGCATGTCCAGACTTTTTCACCCTTTTGGGTCTCCACTGCCGAGTTGGGGCTGTATTCATCGCATTACACGATCTTACACTGACGAATATAATGTTTTTTTCCTCTAGAAGACAATCTCATTTCGTTAATGGGTTTGACATTGTCGCTGGTGACATTTCGGCTAAGTCAGGAATTGTGAGATAAGAATGCACTAGAAGCACGGGAATGCCGTCTACACGCTCTAAGCAATATACAAATGTTATTCACGAATGTCTGACTCCTGAGACTGATCGTAAACTTTTTTAGAGCCTTGAAACTTGAGCCTGTAACCGCCGAGTCATGCACATAGGTGCTGTTTACCAACTTCAATGGTTTTAAAGTTAGGCACTCAACTAAACGCCTTGATCTATCCCTTCATCACGGTGGACAGCGGCAGGAATGGACCTGGCTCTGTTTTATCGTGTGAGTCTCGAATACCTAATAAAATACGATACAAACCACTCTCATGTTTTAGAAGCACCTTATGGGTTGGAAATACACTTACAGACAGAAAAGCAGCCATGCGGTCCGACTAGCGTCACTACAAGCTAGACAGCTATCTTTTTAAATCTTGGGATATCAGCTCTTATACTCTATATAAGCCACATTGGGCAAAATTCACGGAATTCTTAGGCCTCATCTAATGAAATTGTTAGTATGAAAAGTTTTTATAATGTCTAACATTTCAGTGGTGTATCAGAAATTTGGGTATACTGGGTCTATCATGCAATGAGTACTCAGATTGGTGCACAGCATCGTTGTCTTCATCTGACCAGAGAAATGTTCAAATAAAACATACGTTTATAAAACAAGCTAGTATTGAATTGAAAATTTTTTCCTGAGAGGAAACCCAAATTTTATACGTGAGATGGAATGCGGGTAACTGGTTGCAAATTCATATGTATTATTTAACCTTCGATACCGGCCCACAAGTCGGCAACATATAAGTCATTCGGGATCATGTCAGTAAAAAGGTCGCTCTCCTCTTCCTTTTCGGTTGAGCCAGCTCCAGCAATTTGGAGCCAAAGCTTGTCAATTTCTTTGTTCTGCAACATATCAGTATACTTGGCATCGATATCAGTGGAGAACGTTTCATTCACCCCAAAATCTTGAGGAATATCAGTTTCGTATAAAGACCAGGGTGTGGGCGTAGTGGAGGTATTTGGCATGTCCGAAGAGGAAAATGAAACCCTCGAAAATAGCCTATTGGGAGTAGCACTTTGTAGGGTCTCACTTGGGTAAGGTTCAGGTCTTGAAAGATCCTCGGGCCCTGCATTGGTGTGGGTAGTTTTGTTGGTTTCCTTCTGCTCCGAATACTGCTTTCTTTCGCTTATTCTGTCTAGAGTTAGTTTATACAACTCAATCATTTCATCGATTTCAAACATGGGGATCTTTTGGACATTCTCAACAACTCTCAGAAAGTCACACTCATCAAATAAGTCAACACTCAGGCACATCAAAAGTAGAAAACTGTGACTTTTGGTTACCCTCCATGCGTAGTAGTACCGATTGCTCAATCTAGAAATAGAGGTAATAATGAACTTCTGAACTGCCTCCAAATATCTGGATAATTGGGAGTATTTGACAAATCTCTGTTGGTATTCAAATGTACGCATGTCAACTTGATGAGTGGTGGACTTTTTCAAAGCATGTACCGTGGCATTTATCTTGGTCATAATTGACAACGTAAACTGGCTAGTTTTGTGCATCACAAAAAGTAACAGAGGATTCAAAATTAGGTCCGCTGCATTTCCGAAATTGATATGATTTTTACCAATTAGCTCATTGTAGAAAGGGACTATCGATGTAGTGCCAAGGAACACTATTTTCTTCATATAAAATGCTGCCATTTGTATAATCCCTTTGGCTTCATAATGATGCATCAAGTGCAGCAACATCGAGATGATGAACCCATTCATATTGATGAAATTCTTACATTTCATGGTCTTCATAAATGAGTAGTGATACACATCTTCCTTGAATTCAGTCATATAGTCATCCAAATTTCCAAAAGTTTTATGAATATGTACTTCAAAATCCAGAATCATATCAGTCAATTCCTTCATGGTGTTCGATTGACGTAGATTCAACACCTTTTTTAAAATGTGGGTCATTTTCTCGTAATGGGTCTCAAAGTATGCAAAAGTGGATACTATGTCCTTTTCCATTGCAACGTCCCTGTTATTCTCATTACCCTTCTTATAGAATGGTAGTCTGGTATCATAGAAATCTTTAGAGACACATAAAGGATTCCCAAACTGATATCCTTGGATAGTGTCACTTATTAGCATGAAATACCACAATTTACGAAGCAAGTTGTTGTATTTTTCATCATCTCTACCTTCTTGAAAAACTTCTGGTTCCCTATGGATAGCCATTTGGTAAGCACTTTGAATCATCATGCCATTGGCAACTTGGGATGATCCACTGTCAACACCGTCACCTTCCTCTGGCCCAAAAATATGGTACAATCTCATCATATACATAAGTTGCAATATAACAATGTTTGACTTGATGATAACATCAAATTGGGCTAAACACTGTTCGGCCATGTGCACTGATTGAATACTTATTGGGTTCGACAAAACGAACTTCATCTCTTGTGCTTCCTTTCCGTCGTCAGCCGTTCTCAAATTAGCCTCGTTCACCTCCTGTCTATTTGAGAATAAAGACAAATAGGAAAGACGAAGCATCAACAAAAGAATTCCCAAATATGCATAGTCCAACTTCTTTTCAATCTCGATCTTTTTAACAGTTTCCAACAGATACTCTTCTGGGCCAATGAGTCTCGCAAACTCTTCTCTTAACGTATCTTCATCAAAGAACGACATGAATGGGTAGACATCTCGGAAAAACTTGTCCACCAACAACCAGATTCCTTTTTTAGTAGGCAAGACGCTACAAACTTTATCAGATAATCGTAAATCCTCATCGAGGGTATTCTGTGCAACAAGTCCCAACGACAAAGCAGAGAAACTACCTGTAGACTCATATTTATCAATTCCGGAGCTGGAAGTGAACCGAATGTTCGATGTTACTCCCTCCTTGAAAGGCTTCATGCTTGCGATGTCAGTGATTGCTTCGGTCTTGTTTTTGAATCTAGTGTCATGTTCCCCGGAAGAAACTGGGATCCGGGATGAAGGGTTCGCCATATTATCACCCTTTCCGGATGCCAAGTACCCCAATACAATTCTCAATCCCGGATCTTTGGCCAAGAAAGCCTGCCAGCTAAACACTCCAAAACTGATTCTTCTTTTGAAATTATTGACTAGCAAAGAGTCGATTCCTGAGTAAAAGTTTATGAGCTCATTCGGTGAGTCATAGGGGTTTCTACCCATGTACCCCATTTTGTTAGCAGTAGTTGGTTCCGAAAGAGAACCATACAGGGGAAACACCAGGACGTTGGAGTCGGTACTAGGTGTCCAATTCATTATAGGTAGTTGAACCGACTCACCAGGAGTTGTCGACCGATCTGAGACCATTGAGGGACTACTTTTCGAATCTTCCCCTTCGAGGGTGAAGTTTCTTGCCTTTGGATTTCTGAATGTTGGTCCATGTGTTATTACACCGGTGCCTATGTTCAGCTCCAAAATCAGAATTTTTCGCTTTATAAGTTGTAGTTCATTCTCCATGAGATTGTTACCATACTTTGGAACTGTCTCGGTGAATACACGGAATGATTCCAATTTCGATGGCACACTGATATCCATGCTACTTGGGATGGTGGAATTGGTAGAGCCAGTGGAAGACTTGAAAGGCTGAATCATAAAAGACGGTTTTCCACCAATCTGGTGGACATTCGGGCTGGAAAAAGTCCCGTTTTCGGCGTTTTCAAAGCCAGGATATTCACACATATCCGCCACATTATATCTCACACACGATGAACATGGTTTGCGTCTGTCACATTTGACTTTTCTCCGTTTGCAATATACACAAGACAACGAGATTCTGTTTCGCTTTCGGGGAACTTCAACCATTTTTGGCAACGTTGAAGTTATGCTTTCTGTCGATCAGGGGTTGGAAAGTCTTCGTAGAAAGGTATGTCGGTCACAGAAGCCAATTTTTTGGTATAAATTCAGCAAATTCAGTCTGCCTTATACTGGAAGAAATCCTTATGGCTTTCGCTCGGGCTTTTCGGAAATACGCACGTTTTAGGAGATGTTCGGCGATAATCCTACAGACAGGCTCAGGCTTTATGGAGTTAGCCACGCTTATGTATATACGGCTGCTATACAAACTACAACTGCACCATAAGAAACGACAGGCCTACTCCAAATGCGGGTCACTTGGATCACCGTAGAGCTCGAAGAACTTCATGAAATCGTCACTTTTGAGGTTGACGTCGTTAAGGGAATTGGCAAAATTCATCAGCAGAAGCGATGGTTCAATGCCAGTCATGGGAGAATCGGCAGCACTGCTTGGACCCATTCTTAGCATACCGGCGATGTCTTTCAACAGGCCCATTAATCCTGCGCCTTCGTTGTCATCATTATCGTTGTAGCCCCCGCTCCCGTTCATATCACCCAAGTCTTCCTCTTCTTCATCCTCTTCCCCAAACGTGCTGGCTTTTTGGAAGTTGAGACTGAACATGGCATTGGCTTTCCTTTGTCGCTCCTGGGTGTCTTTGGCAAACCTGAACTCTTCACATAGTTTACATAGATAGTTGATCTCGCTGGCCGAGAAATATTGAAGCAAATTGGTGGTATCCAAAATGGTTGACACATCACTCAAAGCATACTTGAAGAATACCTCGGCATTCTGCATACATTGTTTGAGCACATAGTATGTCAACACGTAGATCTTGTACGAGTTAACATAACGTAAACTTAATTGACGGAAGTTTCCAACGAACAATTCAGCTTCAACAAGAATCGTGTTGAAGAGTTTGTTGATTGCTTCGAGTCTCTCCGAAACAGTAGGCTCAAAGCTCTTGAACGTCAAGAGCTGTTTCTGGTGAATCAATCTGATGAAAAACGACGTAAGGAAACTGTGGGTTTTGATCATATACCGCTCATTGGCTGCCGTTAAGATGTAATCATAGTTCTTACCGAAAAGCTCCACCGAATTGTCGAAGACATATGACATAATGTAAACCAATTGCACCACACTCTTGAAGTGGATCTTGAAAAGTTCAACTCCTGAGCTGATACTTGTAGTTTTGTCATCGTTATATTTTCTTTCGTAGTTCATGGCTATCACGTAGTAGACCGACGATAAATTAGCTCTCAACAGAATAAAGGTCAAATACTTGATTATTTTCAAGTATGACTCTTCGTGTTCCTTACTATAAGATATGAAAGGAGTCTCTCTGGCAGGTTTACAAATGCAATCTTTGAAGAAATCCTTGCCAAAAAACTTAAGGAATATATGCTCCAACTTGTTTGTTTCCACTAACATGTCAATGATCTTAGGCTTTTTTTGAAAGTTGCTCAAAATGATGGACAACTTTCTGTAAGACTTGGATATCTCTGCTATGGTACGGTAAGTCTTTGAGAGTTCTGAATTTGGATCTTTGGTATATGGGGGAACGACGTCCGAGATATGAGCCTCATATATGTTCAAGATGGAGGAACGATGCATTGTTGTAGAGGCATCCTTCGTGACTAAGTAGTTCCACAAATTTCTCCAACACTCGATCAATTGCTTGTTATTTTTAATGGTGTCGTGGTCATAGTACTTCAACGGGTCTCTGTTCAAACCTATGGATAGGGCATGCCTTATTATTGTGCCGAATAAAACCTGAGAGTCGGCTCCCCCAACTCCATGACAATCGTTCGGAGCCACCTCTCGATAGAAGTGAACCAACGATAACAATTGTACCATTCTGACTGTACTTATCAGCGACGTGTGCTCATCGGGAATACACAAGTTCACGACGTCAGCAAATGTCTCATAAGATGTCTTTTTGCATTCATTGAATATCTCGAGCTCAAGCTCGGAATACTGGTTATGGATTCGGTGATTATGTATCAAACTTAAGTAGCCGAGACGCATGATAACCAACATCAATCCCAAAATGTTCAAGTGCTTGTCGCTTTTGATGTTCAATTGTGGATACTTGTCATTTGTAAAAGTCGGAAACTTATCTACCAATTGAGTGAAGTCTTTGACCAAGATATCCTCGCTTAAGATTGGAATAAAAGGATGAACCCATTTGAAGAACCGAGTAAATAGAGAAATGGTTAACTTGGGGGATGGGAATATGCTCAAAACGGCTTTTTCAACAAGCTTATAGTATTCTTTCCGGTTCTTTCTACCCAGGTATAATGCCTTAAGCCCTGGGAGAATCGATAAAGGTTCATCGTCGCTTTTGTCCTTAATCATGGCCTTCTCATTACCAATATTTATCTTTGTTATCACCAAAATATCTTCCTCGTCGCCTTCTTTATTGTCTTCGTCCCCATCGTCATCATCATCGTCGTCATCCTCGCCGTTGCTATCATTGCTTTCAGGCGTTGCCAGAAGTTCACTTCCCGGGCCAGGCTCGCTTTTGACACTCTTCATCGGCGTGCTGTCGTCTGGAGCAACCAACTCAGGATCATCATCTGGAGCAACTAATTCAGGATCATCATCTGGAGATACTTGAGTAGATGAGTCCTCCTTTTTATGGCTATCCTTAGCTTTAGAGGAGTCGTGAAAAAGCGACACATCTAAGGATTGATTGCCTTGATTAACACTGGGTCTCTCGCTGGTCATCGGCGTAGATAATTGAGAATGACGAGACTTTTTAGAAGCGGGTGACGACTCGTTGCTTGTAGTTTTCTTTCTCTTCTTCTTGGGTGGGACAAACTCTGTGATTTCTCCTTTCTTTAGTAAATCAACGGCAAATTTACGGAAGAATTTCACAAATCGATCACTTTTAGTTAGACCCACGTACGTCAAGAACCCGTGGTTTTGTAAGTAGGGACCATCAAGCAGCAAAGGGAAGCTGGCATTATCAAAAAACGCCTCTATTTCGTCGTTGGGGTTTATTCGTATCTTGGAATTGGGACCTATGGAAACCACCACAGTTCCATCATTGGAGCCTTTGATGGGAGGAAGCTGAACCGAGCCTTTTGACAGACCCTGTGAGGGCTGGCTTGAATTGGCCTGGCGATAGAGATCTCCATTCTCGTCGTAGTAGTTCAATGGTGGAATTAGATGGTGTGACATGATGGGAATGTTGTTGGGGGCCGGGGGCCCTGGAGGAGGTGCTATGTGATGCAAGGGCACCCCATACGGAAAAGCTGGAGAGGGGTTGGATGGTGGGCCTGACAGCGGCCCAGAAGGAGGTCCCGAAGGAGGCCCTGAAATAGAGCCACCTCCAGAGGGAGGAGCAGAGCTTGGGCCCGACGGAGGGCCGGCCATCAGATGGGTCGGGGGACCTGGCGTTCGCAACAATCCGTGCATCAGGGAGTTACCAGGGAAGTCGACGTGGCTGTTGACACTGCCATATGAGTCGTTACTGGCACCGCTGGGGTAGTAATTAAAGGCTTGAGTGGAGTCTGGAGCCGAGTGTGGTGGAAGAGGTGGAGCGTCCAATCCCGGCCCCTGAGACTGCCCTGGAACAAACATAGGAAGAGCCTGGCCGGCTGGCAGCACCTCCAACACTGTGACGTGCAGAGATTCTCTGGCCGAGGGCCGTCTCGTAGAATCTGGGGCATCTTCATTTTCGTAGTAGCAAAGGTGGGCAATTGACTTTTTACGACAGGAGCCACATACTGGTTTGACCCGGTCACATCGTGACTTCCGTTTTCGACATACTGAACATGACGAGGGGATTCTGTGTCTTTTCTTTGAAGGGTCCATGGCGTCGGCAGATGATGGGGAACTTTTCAATCGCACAGTCCAATCAGAATGACTAGAAAGAATCAGTTGCTGCAAGACAAGGGTTGGCAGTGATGTGGGTGGTGCTGCTGAGCAGTGTAGTTAAGTAGTGGCCGCAAGTCTCTACACGTAGGTGTATGGAGTTAGTTGGTAGCCTGGAGTTGTGGATTTCCTTGTTCGAGTGGCCGCACAATTCATTGCGCAGCGAAGAGTGAAGACGGCAGAGTAGAGAGCGGAGAGAACATTGAGTGCTTCGAAGAGTGAGGATTGAAAAGTGGGAAATTGAAGAGTGTTTCGAAGACTGGAGGAATTGAAGAATGGAAGCGTAAGAAGCGTAGAGCGAACCGCGTGGAACGATCGAGAGACTTGAGAGGCCGTGGTGGTTATCAATGCTGGAGTGCGTGAGTCCATTGGTGTGTTGTAGCCTGCTGGGTATCACTAACACTGTGTCTGTGTCTGTGTCTACTGTGTCTACTACCTTATAAAAGCCTGCCCCCGGCCTGGTCTGCAGTGGACCCTGCACCCTGACCCTCTGCACATCTCTTCCTCTCGCCCCTCCTTCTCGCATCTTACGGAGTCTCTCGCTAGATCTTTATTTCTCGCTAAATGTTTCTGCATTTCTCACTAATTTTTCACTATCAAATCTTGTAAATTCAACGCGTTCAGTTCTCACTCCATCACCCATCCACCACACCCACGCTCCATGAGTTCTGAGTCCGAGTCCGAGTCCGACGTGTACCACAGCCCCGAAGAGTTCGACGAGCTCAACGGGTTTGTAGTTTCAGATGCCTCTGAAAATGACCAAGACGACCAAGAACAGTACCAAGACGAACACCACGAAATGCCCCGAGATCGTTTACGGGAAATGGCGTCGGTTTTGAAGCCCAACGAAAATCAAACACAGAAGATCTTGAAGGCCCATATATCTGTGTTGGTATCTGCTTTGGGTGGGCCCGACTATTCCTCCAACAGAGTTCCTGCTCCTTATAAGTTGGGACATGACGCGTTGGCATGTCTCAAAGATATCAAAAGATGGATCAAATCGGTTGACGAACGGGGCCAGAGTTACGACGTGGCTCTTGCCTGTGCTGACTCGGGTCTTCTTGTCAACGATTTGACGGTAATGTTGTGCCAATGGGACACTCAGGCTTCAAGAAACGAGCCCATAAAGAATTCAAGAACCATGGAAAAGATCATGCTTGCCAGTTTGGAGTTGCTTGTGCTCTTGACGTGGCCTACTGAGTTGAATCCGGAGTCTAGTGAGAGCCAAAGGTTGGGATACTCTAACCTTAGAAAAACTCAGCTCGTGTACAAAAAGCACATTTTGCTGTATAATAAGGGTCAGACCTTGAAGGCTGTAATAAGGCTAGTTTTGCAAACGATGGCCAAAGACAAACTGGATAGAGAACCCAGAGATAACGCCATTATGAGGCTAGTGCTCTTTTTCATCAGAAACATCTTGTACATCGCTCCCATCTCGACCTCCATTTCCATGAAAACTACGAAGGATCTCTCGAGCCTTGACAGTATGCCTGCAAATGTTTCAATGGAGGATATATCTATGAACATGGTTTTAAACTGTTTCAAAAAGAACAAGGTGTTGATGTTTTTGCTCACAATATCCAACTCTGTGGGGTCTGACTTCGATAATCAAATGTTTGGCCCTGCCTGCCTTGAATGCATCCACTTGATTATCAAGAACATTCAAATTCCTCATCTTATGAATTCCTCTTCACAACCTGGTCCCTCAAAGCCCTCAAAAGCTCAAACTTCTGTTCCTGCCAGTGACACTGATACAAATATAGCCTCGACTACAGCTACCACAACGGCTGCGGGGTCTCAACTAACTGATCTATTGAAAGAAGAAACCAGAAGAAAGATATCCCAAAAGCAGAACTTATCGACCAGACACGGAAGATTTGGCTCTCTATTATCGATCCAGGGTGAAGAACAGTCCTACGTTATATCAGGTCAGGAAGCATTGATTAGCGCTAACCTGTCTTTGGACAAGCTTGATAAGTCTAAAAAATGGAAGAAGGCAAAGTCTTTCAGATACGATTCCGACGAATTCACTAAAACTGAAAGGCTCTATTTGAATCAAGGATCGATGCTTATATTAAAGGAGTTTGTAAACCAATTTTTGGTCGGAGACTGTTTCAATAATCTTATAAGCCAAGTGAGTAACTTGTTATCAAGTGCTGATGACCTAACTGTGGTTGACCCTTATGAAAGAGCTGTGTATTTCTTGACGCTAGCTTGGTTTTTGAGATACAAACGTGAGAGAAACATGATGTTAAGAGAAAATCCAGAGGAACTTCAAAAGTTAACTGAAGATGATGACCACGTAGACTTCAGTTCCGTCAGAGCTGCCCTCAGCCAAACAAATTTCATTTTGATTCTTAACTACTTCAGAACTTCGTTCAACATCAAGCAATGGAGTTCAGTTCATGTGGCCATGATAGCGTTCTTGGAGTTACTTCTCATTTCCCATACTCTCTTCATTACGAAGCCGAAAGAAAGTGAATCCGTTGACGATGAAGAGTCTCAAGAGGAAAAAGACAAAGAGCTAGGAGAGGGTATAATAAGAAACCTATTCACCTCTTACGACTTCTTAAACGTCCTTGTACTTCTTCCCCAATCTGCATCTAAACACTCACCTGAGTATTTGAAAACCTGCATTCATATAGTTCATATTCTTTTGAAAGCATTCGAATCATTCACAAAAGAGAATGTCAAGCTATACATTCAAAAAAGGAGGAGAAAGATCAAAAGAAAGGAAAACATGACGGGTGATATGGAAAGTAGATTGGTCCATAGATTGGAAGATAGATTAAACTACAGTGAAGATGAAGAAGCGGATGAAGAAAGGGCCAAAGAAGAAAAGGTCGACAGAGAGTTGGACCTTGCAAGAACTGAAATCAGGTTTTTTCATACCTCTACAATAACTTCATACATTGATTACTTATCAGAGTATGAAGACTTGACACATGAAGAAATCAAAAGATGCTTATCCTACTTCCATAGACTCTTCGTGATCAAAAAAGACTACACTGGTTTGTATCGTCTTGATTTCATGTATGTGATTCATAGATTGAGATCTTACCTCCCCAGGTCTTCAGGTATAAGAAAACATGTTGATGAATTCACAGTCTATTTCATGAAAAAGTTCAAGGTTGCATTTGCCAGATTCCCGAATCCTATAGAGATTTTGTTTCCAAGGTTTGAAGACCAAGAGGTAAGAGCATACTTAGCTACCGGTGAGCTTGTACTGAAGTATTCCGAGTCTAAGTCACAACCGAAGTTGGCCAAAGATATAGATTTTATCCACGAGTTCCCTTTCGAAGAAAAAGTCAAAATTTTGATTACTGCACTTTATTTACAAGAGAAAGAAGCTTTTCTTTCTTGGTTGATTTCGGCACTTGATGCGGTAATACAGCAAAGATTGTTAGAAGTGGCTAGTGGCTCGACTGATGAATCGAAGATTATCTCATTAATGGCCCCAGAAAAGTACAGAAGGTTCTTCATTAACAATCCATACATTCGATGTCTTCTCAAACTAGTTAAGTTTGATCTTCCAGACATTCTCGAAGAAAACTGTGAGATTCCTGGCTCTGTTACATCTGCTAAATTGGTTGAGTTCTTGGATTTGATTAAAGGTTACATAGCAGCACAGCCTATACATTTCGAAGACGGTAAGGATGCATTTTTCTTTTTGACCGTCAAGGATACTTACGGAGACGATGCTTATGATGCTGACTTCAATTATGGTGGATATGATCCTAATGATGAGGTCATTGCTTTCGAGACCCAGGGAAATCAAGAAAAGTCTCACTATATGGAAGAGCTCGATCGCTTGGACCAACTTGAAGCATCGATTTCTAAAAGTAGTGAAGCTATTGGCGTCGCAAGGAAGAAAAGAAAGAAGATTGAGCGGCCTGCAAAACCTTCGAAAAATCCAGGACATAGAGAAAGAAGACCCAGGGGCTCTGGACCTGGACAACACGTTGATCCTCTGCAAACTATTAAATCAGCTGAATATATCCAAGATTCAGATGACGATAGTGATGAAGAGAGAGATGAAGAATTCTTTGCTAGAGAAGAGAAGTTACGTCGCTTGTTGGTGGAATCTGGTGGAATTGTCAACTCTACACAGTTAGAGGATTTCAAAAAGGTTTGGCTGATCCTTGCTAATGATAATAACAAAGACATTGAGCTCTCTGTCAATAAAGCCGTTGCAAACGCTACAGAGAATATTCGTGCCTCACAGCACGAGGAGTCTCAAGATCTCAATGAGTACATGAGCTTTGGCGGTACTCAGCCATCTCAGCCATCTCAAGTCACGCAGGAGAGTCACATCAATAACTCCACCCAATTGCTGTACAGCTCAGATAATTCTAATACTTCAGATGAAGAAACTATCACCAAAGATGACACCCTCACCAGAGAAGACAACAAAGAGAATGAAAGCCCATTGAGCACTCAGGAACATTCAAGGAAACGAGCAATCACATTCAGTGACAATGAAAGCGATGACGATAATATCAGCTTTGTGAGTGCATCCGGAGATGCTCCCTCTAAAAGGAAGAAGATTGTATTAGATGACGATGATGATGAATAGATCTATATTTAAATGTACAAGTTAATCAGAAACACAGTGGTCTGATTCACCGGAGTTTTGCATGCTAGTTCGTATGCTCATGAAGGAGCTGATGATCATGACCATGAGTCCAAATGTAGCACAAGCTACTGACGGCAAAGTCTTTGTGAAGTGGAATTGTCTCTTTTCTGAACTATTCAAGCTCTTGAAGTCAACTTGTTCCCAACTGAGCTTCAAATAACACAACGGGGGGATAATGTAGGCCATCAAGGAAGCAGAGGTTGCTCCTATCAACTCAAGAATTATGCCCAAGTTGCAGGTGAACAAAGCAACACTCATACTAGAGAATACTAAGAAAGTTGTTATAAAGAAGTGCTGCTTCGAGCTCAACTCAAAATGGCCACTACCACTTTCTTCTCCATTACTGTGAAACATGAAATAAACAATGTCTCTCATGACGTCTCGAACAACAAATATCTCTAATGGGAATGTGGTAAGCATGTTCAATCCAAAACAGAACCTAGCGACGTTAATCCAGTTATCGTTGCTCTTGAAGTTGTTTAATACATTACCTTTTGTTTTCCCACCAAAATTTAGCAACCCATTGACTGCCATTAAAAGACAACATATCATCGAAATAATGCACACGACATGTGTAAGCCTGTCAAACCGCTCCTTGACTTTTCTCTTCAATGAGTTGTATATGAATGTTGTGTTGTGATGACAAACCAATGCAAACGAAATAACAGATATTCCCTGGAATATGTTGTAGTTTATAGTCCACTCTGCTGTAGTAAGTGGTTGTTTCAAGTCCTTGTCTGCGAAAGGGCCCCTTACTGCTACTAACACAACGATTATTAGCATACCGAAGAGGGCAAACCCTGATGCCCTGGCTAATTTTGAGATGTCTTTGTTTAATGACAAAGGATAGGAGATGCAAGTAGTGAAGAGTGTTATTATCACATTTCTGTGGAAAAGCCATCCAGCAGCATTTGAATCGGTGATTGAAGTGGGAATGAAAGCTCTTAATACATGGGGAATCGTATCACCGATTATAACGCAAAAAGCCATGCATCCTCCATAAGCAAAAGATCCCACTGAAAAAAGTAGCAATATCCTTCCGAACTTTCCATAGCAGTGTGCAGCAAAGTCCTGGTAAGATTTAGCCTTAGCCATTATAGCATTTTTCACGATTAATCTCAAAGTCCAGTCGATCAAATATGTCAACAATGCAAGAACAATTAGGCCTCCTGTTAGCCCTGTATTTTTGAATGCAAAGGGCTGCCCTATTATCCCGGCACCAAGTATAGAATTTGCCATGTTCATGAAAGCCATCTTCATGTCACTCTTCCCTTTCTCGTCTTCTTCTCCAACTTGCCCCACCATTTCTTCGTCGACAGCATGCTCAAAATCTAGAGAGTCAAGCGATTGGAGTTCTACATCTTCACCATATGATTCATTAAGCCTGGCCTCAACATTTTCGTCGGTATCATTTCCGGGAACTTGAGGTATCGAAGTATACTTCTTATTTTCTTGTGAGCCCGACATGGTTAGAGAAGCGGTCCAGTTTTGATCTCGAAAACCTCGCGATTTATGACAAAGTGCCCAGCTTTCCTGTCCTGCCGTAGTGAGAGGAGCTTACCCAAAGTTGTCACTACGATGGTGCAGATAAGGATGGAACTTTACCTTGATGAATATACAAAACCCAAAAGTTAACATGAAGGCGTCTAAACTTGGATGTAAGTTACTGTTCAATTCTCTCTACAAGTATCGCTAATCGTTAACTAAACGACATTTTTAATTACGTGCGACAGAATTTAAGATGCTCATCGGGAAATTTGTTAGGAGTAACATGAGTGGGGGAAGAAAATTCGATAGCAAGAAATACAAGGACCTTCGAGACTTCAAAAGTAAGGAAATTAAACGTTCCTTGGTTCATAGGGCCCGGTTGAGGAAGAACTACTTCAAGTTGGTTGAAAAAGAAGGAGGAAAGCCAGATCTCGAGTCAGAAGAAAACAAAGATGAGATTAAAGAACAGAAAGAACCAAATGAGAAGGAGCAATACTATGAAAGTGTCCCAAGAGATAGTCGGAGTTCAAGAGATGATCATCCGAAGAAATCGCTATCATATGCTGAAAAAGCCCAAATAATAAAACAGAGAAAGGAAGAGAAGAGAAAGACGAATCTTGATATGATAAAACAAAAGAGAGAAAAGATAGAACAGTCCAACAGGGCGAGAGATAGAACGAGGGAGAAGCTTTCACAAAAGACGAAGTCTGGCCAGCCTCGTATGGGCCCCCGGATCAATAACTTGTTAGACAAGATCAAGCAAGACATGAACTAAATACACTGAGATGACATGAGAACAATTTCTCTATATACATTTTATATTAACTAAATGATTTTCCAAAGTGGGCGAACATCATGTAGATATCGAATACAAATAATGAATTGAGTCTTTTGTGGTATGACCACCAAGCACTTATGTACTTGGTAAACCAGCTGAATGAATATTTTCTTACTTTCTCGGGGATCTTTGCCTTTGATTCCTGATATACAGTTTCAGCACAGTATCTAGCAAGAATCAAAAAGGTCCTTTCGGGCCCCAATGGACTCTTGAGGTTCTCATCGAGGTGCCTAGTGAGATCGTTGGTCTTCAAGATCAACAAGAAGATTCTCGGCATACTACTGAGAATGCTCATTAAGTCTTCCAATGCTCCTTCGGTGCTGTGCAACTGCTTTTGAATACTGAGAGATTCTTGGTCGGTTCTTCTAGTTGAGATATCGTAATTCATGGCAGTGTCCGGCTCCCTCCCAGTAATTGCAGATAAAAAGATCTTGAACTTCTGGTCCCCTTTGATTCCAGCAAGCTTCTCAGCGTATTTCTTCATTTCAGGTATATTCTTGTCTAGAACGGCCAACCAGAAATGTGAGTACTCACGCTTCATTTCGAGAGGAATATCTCTATAAAGGCCGTGGTCATATAAGACAATTTCAAAGTTGTGACCATTTTTGGATTCCATCTTGGAAATCGCCTTAATTGCCAAATTTCCCCCATGAGGATCACAATGTAATGGGGCACCTGGTTCAAAAATCATACTATTGAAGATATGGGACAAACATGATGACACTTGAGCAGGGTCAATACTATTTTCCCTCAAGTAATCCATGTTGTCTAATCTAGCACCCATAACACATTCCATTATCAATATCCGCTTATTAGCATCTATTATCTTTGGTATTCTCAAAGCAGTAAGTTTCTTTCTATCTTTGAAAAACTCGTCTGTACGTTGAGCGTTTCTGGCTTCATTAGTGAAGTCTAACTCTACAAAGATGGAATTCTGCATTTCATCCCCCAACCACGTTAAGGGGTATTCAGGGAAAACCTTGTACATCAATGTAAATACTAACTGGGTAAGTTTGACATCTAAAGGAACAAACTCTTTCAACGATGGATGCTGAACCTTCACGGCAACTCTTTGACCTGTTGCTCTCATTGTGGCCAAGTGAACCTGAGCAAGAGATGCCACCCCTATAGGCTTGACATCAAACTCGCTGAACATCTCATCCAACGTCACGTTCATATCCGTTTTGAACATTTGTCTGATTTCCTCCATGGTCGATTGCGGGCATCGATCTTGCAAAGGAATCATCGTGGAGGTCCATTCCTCCGGCAACAAGTAAGTCAAAGCTGATATGTGCTGACCAAGCTTAATATATATACCACCGTTTGTTTCAAGTGCTTTCAAGGTGATATAAGCAGCCCGTTTGTGAGTCCTTTTCAAAGCGAGTTCTCGATCTTTGGTTGTGTCGTATTCGGCATCTAGTGTATCTTTGTATAGCTTGAAGCATCTGAAAGTCGCAACGGTCACCACGCCAACTCTCTCCCAGGTCAATGCTGTATTTTTGGCTGTATCGTGGAAAGTCTGATTGGTGTTGTATAGGATACCACCAGCAACTCCAAGACCACCTACGACCTTTAAAGTTGTTGAAAGCCTGGCATTAGGCTTCCTGGTAACCCCTGAAGAAAAGCCTCTGTTTGATATACGGAATGACAGATGAATCCTCCTAGTGGAGGCTCTTGCGAGGGGAAATAGGTCTGGCTTCGCAAAGTTATTCTTAAACATGCAATTAACTTGAGTCTCCAATTCTCACTCGATTCATTTTCGAGTTGCGATGTTGTAAATTAAATTTGAATGGCCATGTGAGTCTTCAACAATAAATGTGTAATTCGAGGGGGCTTTATTACTAGGTGTTTGTGAAACACTGGCAGAAGTGCAAATGTCCAACCACCGATCGAAGAAGTTTTTTTGCTAGTTTTTCGAAGAGGTATTTTCTATATTTTGCATATTTTGCAGCAATGAAGATGAAAGTAATTTTTACAAAAATACCTTTGGCTCAACAGATGAACAACTGACCCAGGGAAAACTGTATACTTTTCCAAAGTCACTTCAACGAACATCTTGATCTAGATGAGGGCATAACACTTCATGTTAATTGTATCACTACCTAATACCATGATTTTCTCTTCCAAGGCTCGTTACATCTACTAAGTCAATTGTTAGACTTTGGGGTAGCCCTTCATAACACCTCCTTTCTTCCTGCTCCTCTCGATACTCAAAACCTCCTACACGTATATTTGTAAACCCAGATCGGGATCACAAGCTGCTCTCAAAACAGCTTTTTTCGCGAGAAGGTTGGCATCAAACAACTGTCGATGGACTTCCTTTCTAAGACGTTTCAAACGTTAACTGGCTCGTCGATTCCCTATACCATCAAGGAAGAGGTCTGGCAGAACCAAGTATGGCAGTTATTTGACGCGATCGATCCCAAGGATCACTCACAGGTATCGGTTTTTCAATTCAATGGAGCGAACAAACAAGAAGCATACAAACACCTAGCCAATTCGGGTTTTACAAACTCCAAACTCGTGAAGTACCCGGGTTTAATATCCATTACAGATTACTTTGAGCCTTCCAAAGAACAGCTCTATGTTGTAACTGAAAGAGTGAAACCTTTGCTGGTCGTTGTCGATGGATGTTCTAAGGATTATAGAGTTTTTGGGGTTTACTCAATAGCCAACAGTTTGGCCTTTTTAAATACCAAGTGTAAATTGGTACATGGCAACCTCACTGTTGATTCGGTTTTTGTAAACCCAGAGGGCACCTGGAAATTATTTGGGTTCGAGTTGATGAATGCTGTCGGTAGTATGGCCAAGAACGCTGTCAGCTATGGAAGAGGTTTGGTTGACTTACCAGAAGAATTAGTCAACAGCCAATTATGTAACTATGAATCCAGCATACAAACTGATTCCTACTTGTTGGGTAAGTTCATTGAAAAGCATGTCCCACAATGGACTAGTCCTACTATTAAAAGATTATCCACCAAGTTTGGATCAAGACTCTCTGTCGAGGACTTTTTGGCTAAAAATGAGCTGGTTTTTGGTGGTAATATCATCATCAAATTCAATGAAGAGTTGGATAATGTCAAGATTATGAATAGCTCTGATAAATTGTCTTTCTTCAACCATAATTTGTCAGAGTACTTGAACGAAGACACGTCCGTTTATCCTGAGGGTTTGATTGCAAATAAGCTTCTCCCTGAATTAGTCTATCAGTATAACCAGCTTCTGAAGTTCAAGCCGACTGTGAACACCACACCCGAAGAAACCTCGCAGAATCAAGAGATTCTCTCAATAGTGTTGAACGTTATATTGAGGATTTGTACAAATTTGCCAGTTGATGATTTCAATTCAAAGATTGTTCCCATTATCAAAGAAAGCTTCTCGAGCAACGATAGATCTGTTAGATTAATATTGTTAAACAATTTGTCTGGGTACAGGAAGATGTTGAACAATTCTGATCTCCAAATCATATTCCCTAAGCTTATATCTGGAATTCAAGATTCAAATTTTATTATCAGAGAATTGACATTAAACTGTATTAATTTGGTTGTCGATGGTTTGACAGAAAAAATAATCAATCAGGACTTATTAAAGGTTTTGGCAAAGTGCCAAAATGACCCCAAACCATCCATCAGAACGAATACTATAATCTTGATCATCAAGATATCGAGCAAGATTTACAAGAATTCTAGAAATAATGTAATCATCACTGCATTGAACAAATCTTTGAAAGACACGTTTACTCCTTGCAAAATGGCAGCCTTGAGGGGATTTGAATCATTGGAATCTGAATTTTCGATGGATGAAATTTGCAACAAAATATTGGGAATCTTAGCTACGGCTTTAATGGATCATAAGTCTAGTAAAGTAAGGAATGAATCCAGAAGGTTGTTCAAAGTATATTTTGAAAAGGTTGAGAATCAGGCTTCAAACTTGGGAGATGAAGAGGATGAAGAGTTGGAAGAAAAGGAGTTCTTGGCCAAGAATGCACCCAAAAACGACCATGTTACTTCCAGCCTGAATGCTCCACCTGCCAATAACAATGCCGGCTTTGGCTGGAGTTTGATGAACAAATTTGTATCCTCTGGTGTGGATGGAGAGATGAATAATGACTTCAACAAAAGTTCAAGTACCGTCAATCTAATTGCTCCAGCAAGTAAAACACCACCTATCAATTCAGTCACGCAATCAGCAGAAGATTTGAGCATCAAGGACGGGTGGAACGACTTCGATGATGGATGGGGAGGTGTTGAGGAGTTAGAGCAGCCCAAGCCAATCGTATCGAAATCAATAAAGCAAGCGACGATAAGGAAGCCTGTGACTAGTAGAAGTAAGACGTCCACATTAAAATTGGGTCACAAAGAGAAACCATCATCGTCTTTAAAACTAAACTTGAAATTGGTAGATGATGACCAGGAGGATGGTTGGGGTGGAACCGATGATTGGTAGGTCGGAGTTATAATTCATTTATTCGTAAAACATTAATAATTAATATGTATGAATGCTAGACTGAGTTTACTTCAAAGGTAACAAGTTCTGTTCTACACACAGCGTCCTACAAAGTGGACACTCTGGGTTTTCCCTAACCCAGTCTACAACACAGTCCCAGCAAAATAAATGTCCACAATTGGCAGCAGTTGGGTTCACCATCGGAGAGAGGCAAAGAATACAATTTCTCGACACCTCGGGGATATAAGGTAGTTGAGTATCATCTGATAAGTCAACCTCATGCTTAGAAGTTATCTGGGATATTTTCCTATATGTGCCATCATTGTCCTTCTCTTTGAAGACGCTTGTTTCCAAGTTCGTTTGATCTGTGTATGCCTTAAATTTGATGATTCCCTTCACTATGAACTGAAGCAAGATAATTAATCCAAGTAAAGAATAGTTTGAATTCTTAGCCATTTTATTTAAGTCCTTGTTGTGGCCAAATATATACCTCATTCCAAAAATCCGTTTGGACAAAGAATAGTAAGACCCTTGGAAATAGAAAATTGCCACATGCAAATTCATTATGGTGTCCAAAACACTAGTATAGCTGGAGAACACGTCAACGAACCAACGTTTTATTTTACTTTTCTCCTCCAAAGAAGTAGACGATTTGAACTTTTTGACAAGTTTGGAAATAATGTAAGGTATCAAAGCGTAAGACGCTACAAAGCCAAGTCTTCTCACCAAACCAGGAAACCGTTTTCCACTACGGTTCACATAAAGAAGATCAACGTATTCTTCTCCCAAAGTTCTGAATCCCACCAATGTCGTCAATATCAAATACAACAGTTTGGCTCCCACTGTTATTTCTTCTGGATACTTATTGATAAACCTCTGGCCCTTGAAAATTTGAAGGGCATCTTGAATGTAGCTTCGAAGAGATGATTCAAAGTATGCGTCTTTCTGGTTGGCCCTCACTATAGTAGCGGAGTTGGCGAACGGAAGCGCATTGGCATTCTGCTGCATGTTTGACGGCTGTGACATCTTTCTTCCCCAGACAATTGAAAGTGACCGAGCTTCAATTCTCCATTTTGGAAATGTCAAGTGCGAAATGATAGTCTTTGTGTTCTTGTGAATTAGGAAAAGTGCTTCGACACAATTCGCAATAATAGTCGTGGGAGCTTGGCACAGAAGCCTCGCTGGAGTAAGGCGAGGAAACTTTTGGAGGGTTTTGAGTTTTCAAAGAGTCTAATATATTATATTTTGGTTTCTTGGACTTGGCAATCGAAGCCTTTCCCAATGACGCTGGTCTCTTAGCTTTTTGAGTTGTCTTTGGAAAACTTGAGGGTACTCTTTTGGGTGCTTCTGTCATTTTGTTTTGCTCCTCGTACTTTTGGAAGAGCTTATCAATATACAGCTTATCGATCTTCTTAGAAATATTCTGCTCTTTCACTTTTGTGGTTTGTTTGGCTACTGCGTTCTTTCTCTCCTCTTCAAACTTCTCGAATAGGCTTTTTTGTTCATCGGTAGCTTTGGAACTTGCAAAAGCATCTATTGAACTCTCAAGCTTGACCAAACCGGTAATTGTGCAGGCAATATTGTGAACAGGAGGGATATCTACCTTGTTGTAGGGATGTATATGTTTGAAGTCTAGTTTGTCTACATTGTTTAGACGAGCTAAATCAAACATTCCGTTCAACAATTCAACTAGAAGGTTCATGCTGGTGGTGATGATGAGAGCTTCAAGTTTTTTCAAATCTTTTGTCACTGCAAGTGGACCTTGCTTTGAATTACTGGAGTTTTTGATGAGAACATTCACTGATATGGTTTTAGGACGTGTCAAGACCTCGAGTTCTTCGTCGAGATCTTCGAGTCGATTACACAAATCACCTGCAAATGTCTTTATCCAATCGATTGAGTCGAACAACGTCTTTATGGGATTATTACCCATCATCTGTTTTCTTGACATCATCGATTTTATTTCTACTCTATCACGTAATTGCTGAGAGAAATTGCCATGAACGATATTGTAGAGGTTGGGAAACTCGTCAGTCGTGAGATCTTCGGCAGATAATTTACTCAAAACCTCGATGGAATTTTGGTCTGGAGGGATATTGAACCTAGATAGTATCTGATCACCTGTCTTACCTCCCATTCCGTTGATATCATTTAACTCGAAATTTTTTAAAAAGTCTGGTATATGTGAATTCAAAACCACAGTTTGATTGTCCGGTTTCAAAAATCCACCTGCAAGCTTAGCCATATTCTTATTCCTGCTTATTCCTGCAGAGGTAGTGTACTCCAACTTCTGAAAAATTTCCTGTCGTATACCATACACTACATTTGAGCCGATCACAGTAATAATATCGTCCCAATCCTGTAGCAAAATGTCTTCCTCAGCATCTTCTCGATAAACATGCCCTTTGAACTTCATGTTAAAGTTTTCCGGTATCGGAGGCAATTTATCGTTGGGCTGGCCTTCTTTCAAGTATGGAAACATTGACACAAGTTTGTCATACACAATTCTTCCCAAATCCAAGTATCCCTCGTCCACACTTGCTTTTTCGACCAAGTCACAGTTACTACTCAAAACTCTAAAGATTTTACGACTCTCTCTTCTATAGGGATCCAAGCTTACCTTGCAGACTCCCTGAAAAGGTAGTTTATCCAAGTATTTCCAACTAGTACTTCCCTTCTCGTAAACTGCTGCGTGAGCTAGCACAACATGAGGACACTTTTTTTTGCATGTTTCTATGCTGTCCATTCTTTTGATACCGAACTTTCGGGCCGCATAGTTCACAGCTATTACTGACTGCCACTGAACGCAAACCACGGGGTCATCGATAGCTAAGTTTAGTCTCACCTGTTCCACCTGAGCAAAGAACGCGTTGAGATCAATGTGACCAATTATGGAGAGCTTCAGGTTGAAACTTTTCAGTTTATCGTTGAGTTGAAAGATATCTCGATACTCATACTGGGACGGCTTGGCCCTTACCTTGAACAAGGTTATCTCGGTATCATTTATCACAGACATCAAGTGTGCTCATCTGACTTTAAGTAGTGCGCGAGTGGATAAGATAAAGCGATGAGATGCAATAAGTCCAATGAAGGCATTAAATAGGAGTATGTGGGATGCTTCTACATCATGGACAATAAATGTAACTCTTTCCCTTTCTTCAGAGGCACCTAAAGTTTCTTGGTAGTTGCATAAGCTGAAAAGTGTACGGAAACACTGACTTTTTCATGAAAAACGGTGAAAAGGGCATCGAGAACCTTGTAGTCACACTATGCATGAGTTCAGGAGACATCTATATGGTTTATGACCACCAATTAGTAGGTTCATATGGTGCAACTCCTTGTTGCCAATTATGCTCTTACTCAAATTGGTTCTTGTTGATTCTGTGCGTACACTACTAGTGTTTAAACTTTTAGTTAAACACTGAACTAGAGTATGTAAACTATGAACTGAACGGGGTTTGTACATCTGAGTTGATACACAACATGCAAGATTGACAGGTTTCGTTATTTTAGGGTATATTAGTTTCGCTGTTAATTATTATACTATTTTCGTAATTTTCACAATAATGTACAAAATTGATTAACTACAAACTAAAGACCTCAGTTTTACTTAAAATATAAGGTTACTGTTCCCAACAATGGAGACAACTACAATAATAGTAGGTGACCCAGGAATTTGTCTTAGTCTCACCAGGATTCCCATTTCCACAAGGACTCACCTGGGTTGACCACTTCCTTATCAGATTCTCCAACTACAAAACCCTTATCAGGGCCAGCACTCCACGTGTACCATAAGAAAGTAACGAAGTCTTCTCGACCAACTTCAATCTGTGCTCTGTAAGTCTTGTATAATTCCTCAAACTTAATGTGCTTTTCTTCAAACTTACCAAGCTCCTTCTCATGCTCTGCCACAACTTCCAGGACATTTTTTTCTCCAGAAAAGATTGCATAGTAATCCTGAGCTTTGGATGGGTCTGTAGTGGCAATTACTGCCACTGTTCTTGCAATATCAGATGCTTTCGAAAAGTGGATCCGGTCAAATCCATCAGTCACTTTGGTGAAAACCTTATTTTGCAAGTCAATTCCAACAAAGCTAACATACTTGTATAAGTAAGGTGGAATTCTGAAGGCTGCAGTGCTAATTTGCGCTACTTTGATACCACTATCTCTGATAGCCTTGGCATGTTCAATTTTACCTTTTACAGCTGGGTACAGAACTTCAGGGTTGACCTTTCTGGTATCAAGTCCGAATTCAGACGGAATATAAAGCTTGGGCTTTACAGCCAACACAAGCTTCTCAAGACCAGCAAGTACTTCTGCTGAGGGACGAGCCAAAGAGACTATGACATCAATTCCCTTGAGCTCTTCTGAGAGGTCATCTTTGGTAAGATCTTTTGTAATAAACTTGACATAGTCAGTTGAATCTGCTGATTTGTCCTTTCTAGTTATAGCTTTTATCGGAAATTGAATTTTGGGAGCGAAAGTCGACTCTTGTAAGGCATCCAATACAGGTTGGCCTAAAACACCACTGATACCTAAAATAGCAATTGAAGTCATAGGTAAAGTCAATTGATTGAGAGGGAGTTTTACGAGGGAACAGAACTAAAATTCTAACTATTGCTACTCAGCTAAGTTTAATCCGGGGAACGGGCGTGGCTGGCAATTTTATAGGCAAGTTATGGCGAAGCTGAGGGTTCGCTATTTAATATAGCTGAACTGGAGTATGATTCTCTGAAGGAGTAAGTTCAATGATATGTCTGGTAACTATATACAAGTATTTTGAGCAGGGGCTATTTTTCATACCATGTAAAAATCATTCACTGTCTTCTTCTTTCCTATTTATTGGTTCAGTTCTTACTAAAATTTGGTTGCGAAAAAATTACTTCTACAACCCCATTGCTAAAAATGGAAGTCAAAAATTCCTTGGACATTGACTTCGATAAGACCAGCTTAGATTTCCGGGTGGACATACGCAATTTCGAATTGGAAACGAGTGTTCCAACTCCCAAAAGACGTTTTGGTTTATTGGAAAAGCTAAGACATTTGAGGAAAGGGTACAAACAAGAGACAATCAATAGCCGTTCACAAACATACAGTTTTTTTCCCAATGGAACTTTGAATAGAACAAGATCGTCTGACATTTGGAAAGAAGAGAAGTTGTTACACCACCACCATCATCGTCCGTTTAAAAGAATAGGAAGCAGCTCCTTCAACCTCAGTATGCCTCGTCTACACAGAGATTTGTCATCTACCAGTCCTAATCCACGGGAAAGGAATGATTTTTCTGGCCAAGGTTGGTGCTCACAAACAGGAACACCAGACTCCTTTGGATCATCCCAGGAATCTTCTACGTCAAACAATACTAGTGAAATGACTGAAAATGCAACCAAGAGATTGCCATTGAGGTCAATTCTCAAAAACAACAAAAATCTGAACTTTGAGATGGAATTGGAGTCTGTCAAAAGAAGTGATTTGGTAGGTATTGATGAGTTCTTGAAGATATTTGAAGAGAGAGAAACAACCAGGTTGAACGACTACTACAACTCTAGAAGCGAATTATTGCAGCTCAGCGACTATAACTATGTCAACTAGAAGGAAAGTAGACAGTTTTATGTCTCTAGAATGTCTCTTTTAATACAACAATTTGCTAGGCTTTGCAAGTAGATAAATTAGTAGAGAAAAGATTTCAACAGTAAAAGAATAGGAACTTCTTTTGTCAAATGAAGATAAAATGATTCTACACAATAATGACGCTCTCTTGGTGAAATGAACTACTAGACGGGAGGAGAAATGCTATCTCGGAAGCAAACCTTCATGTTCATCGTCTTGACGGGTGTCAACTCTTTTAGGAACAATCTACGAAATAAGGTATCTACGAGGGGGCCACATTCCTCGTCTTTGATAGTTGCAACCATTCCAAAAGCGAAACGTGAATTATTATTGGGCATGAAATTAGCCAATGAAACTCGACTTATTCACTAAGGTTTTTGTGAAGCTCCCATGATGGTTGCAAAAAAAGTGTGTGAGCTCAATATTCGCTCTCACTCAATGGGCTACTCATTAGCAGCTGAATTATTAGTTTACGCCTCCGGCTCTTATATACATAATCTAAGTCAGCCAGGAGTGTCGACCGCAACCTGCCATTTTTCATACTCGAAGTTTGATTCGACAAAGAAATGTGTGAATTCAGAAACAATGCTTTCAAAGAATATCTAGCCTTTACTAAGTTGCGACCGTATGTTGAAAAGCCTAGACGACCAGGAACAATTGATAGACATATAGTAAGTGGTCCTATACTTGGTCGTTGTATGGCACGTCCAATAACTGAATGTATTTCGCCATAGTTAATTAAAGCTGCTCGTCGTGTGTCAATTATAATCTTAGCAGAGTACGCAATGTCATGTGATCTTTGCGAAGACGATGTCTCTCCAGACAACTAATTATTAATCAAATCAGTTTCACTTCAATAGGAAGCAGACATTTTGTACATCCAGCATGCCTATAGAGATAACAACTGAACAGTTGAATCATATCAACAAAGAGCTCTCCAAGCTTACACCTGCGGAAATAATAAGGTGGAGCTACATAACTTTTCCACAGCTCTATCAAATTACCGCTTTTGGGCTTACTGGGTTGGCAACTATTGATATGATTTCCAAAATGAAACTCGATGTGGAGCTAGTATTCATTGACACATTGTTCCATTTCCCTCAGACCATGGACTTGATAGAAAAAGTGAAGCTGAAATATGGAAAGTCTGTTACGGTTCTCAAACCTGAAGGTTTCGAAACTGACAAGCAATTCACGGACAAGTATGGAAGTTTATGGGAAACTGATGACTTGAAGTACGATTATTTTGTGAAGGTAGAACCATTACAAAGGGCATATAAACAGTTGAATATCAATGCTGTTCTTACGGGTAGGAGAGGAAGTCAAGGTGGTGACCGTAGTAATTTGCAATACGTCGAAATAGATCCAGAGTTTAACATCATTAAGATTAACCCATTTCTTGCCTGGAACTTTGACCAGGTCAAGCAGTATATAACAGAAAACGAGGTTCCTTACAATGAACTTCTAGATCTCGGATACAAATCTGTGGGGGACTGGCACTCTACTGAGCCAGTGGCCGAAGGTGAAGATGAAAGAAGCGGCCGATGGAAAGGTAAGGCTAAAACCGAATGTGGGATTCACCTGACTTCTAAGTATGCTCAGTTTTTGAAGAAACAGGCAACTGTCGGGGAACAGAAAGCTGCCTAGAAAAACCCATGGAGTATTAGACTTTATTTATTGACGAATAGAAATACAGATATTACAGTATTATAAGTTCCGTATGTCACTGCAGCAACGGAATAGAGCGGATTTAGCTACCGCATACGGTAAGAGCAGATAGTGAGTCGCGCGGAATTTAGCGTTATCAAACTTCACTAATGAAGCATAAATCGGTGCTGATTCCTCTTTATCGACTGCTATTTTTCAGAGAACAGGAGACAAAGAGCTTATGAAGACAGAATGTTGAAGGAATTAATTTTAAAAGGATGTGAACTTGTTGAGTCCCATAGAGTGGCAACACTCTTAGGGTTATGTGCTGCAATATTACTATACAATATGTTGATATATCCGTTCTTCATATCACCCTTAAGACAAGTTCCTGGACCCTATATATTCCGTATATCAAGATTACCATGTTTGCATTATCAAAGGACAAACCAATGGGTTCTCAAAGTACACGAGTTGCACAAAATATACGGAGATGTTGTTATCTTAGCACCCAATGAGATTAGTGTCAATGGTGATCCAAAGTATTTGAACGAGATCTATACGAAAAATTTCCCCAAGTCCAAGTTCTATGAGAACTTCAGAAACCATGGGTTTAAAGACAACATGTTTAGCTCACTTGAGAACGACAGGCATTTGAACTACAAAAAAAATATTTCCAACATATACCTGAAATCAGCAATTTTCAATGGTAAAAATACCACAAGACCAGTGATTGTGCAAAAGGTTGAGAAGCTACTTAGAAATATCCGAGAATCAAGTGTAGATGGAACGAAACCTGACTACATTAATGCTGCGTCTGAGGTTAATATTCACGGAAAGGGCCACTACGAACAAGACAAAATGTGGTTTATGAAGGGTAAAACTCATAACTTGGGGATAGATGTGTACTCATTATTTGGAGCTTTAGCATTGGACGTGGTGACTTCTTTTGAATTGGGACCTGAAAATAGCACCGATTTGTTAGATTTCCCACATAAGCGAAGTATCATAACATATCATAGATACGTTGCCTCCATGGTATTCTACACCACTCTCATGCCTCGATTTTGGAATTTGGCTGCTTCCAAATTAATCAAGAAATCATCAGAAATTGTGGAAAAATGGCAGTTGAACATTTATCGTAAAGCAGAGGAGAACGTCCCTGTTTTCACCCCAGAACAAAACTTGACTACGTTGGAGTTGTTAAAAAAGAATAACTTGGTAGGTGAGTACGCCTATTCGTTCTTGAGTGACAACATATTTGCTGGCCACGAGACCACAGCTATCCAGTTAACGTACCTTACTTATGAACTATCGAGGCCCAAGCATATTTATTTGCAACGCATGTTGAAACAGGAGTTAGATAAGGAATTTGGATCTCCCACTGGTGAAACAGACTTGATCCAAGACTTTGAACGGGTAGACAATTTACCAGTTTTGAACGCATTGATTCTTGAAAATTCACGGGTGCATACATCCATTCCAGGAGCCGAGCCCAGGGTTGTTGATCGTCCCTACAAAGTTAATGGGGTGGTGATCCCTACGAACACAGTTATTTCTGTACAACCATATTCTTACCATAGAGTTGAAAGTATCTTTCCAAAGCCAGACCATTTTGTGGCTGAGAGATGGCTTCCAAAGGATAATGAGACTGAAGCACAGTTCACTGCACGGCTCAAGTTACAAAACAAGTACATGATTCCATTCGGAAAAGGAGTAAGAATGTGTCTTGGGCTTAACATTGCTCAAATAGAGATGAAAGTGGCCATTGCAAATATTTATTGGCATTACAACTCAAAGATTTGTGAAAATTGGACCACAGTGGTACAATACGACGATTCTGAAAAGCTTCCACTGCCATTGAAGATGGGCAGTGTGATGGTGGGTGAAGAACTTACTGACGAGCAGAAAATGACTATGTATGACACTTACACCACACGCCCCTATGATGACGAATGCTGGCTCGAATTTTATAGAAATACTTAGATGCACAATACCATTCAACCTGCTGGCCCAACCATGTTATTTTTAAAGACAGTCTCTCATTTCCACAGAGTCGCGGCGGGTGCAAAAAGTTGCAAGTGTTGATAGCCGCAATACCTGCCGCACTCTCCGAATCATCGCTTATTAACATCACCAGTTTATATGTTGGATGGTTTCCAATAAATTTGAAGATACAACTAGTTTGATATGTGGCCATTTGCAATTGAATATCCACAAGAACAAACCTTAGGATACTGGGGGGAGATAACCTCCACAATCGATTGGTGCGAGGAGAATTATGTGGTGTCTGATTATGTTGCGGAGTTCTTGAATACCACCACCAACTCGATTTTCATTTTATTGGCTGGATTTGCTATCTACCATGCATACATGAATAAGCTTGAGCTTCGTTTCATTCTCACTGCTGCCGGGTTTATGTGTGTTGGTGTTGGATCCTGGTTATTTCATATGACTTTGAAGTACCATTTCCAACTAATGGATGAATTACCAATGATCTATGCAACATGCGTTCCATTCTGGTCAGTATTCAGTGAGTTTAGAAATCACAAGGATTCCGTTATGATTGGAATAGGAATCTTTATGGCTGCAAACCTATTGACAATGATCTATCTATGGGTAAAAGACCCTACATTACATCAAACTGCTTATGCTATATTGAATGCTACAATAATCTTGAAGTCGTCATTGCTCACCCAAAAGTATGTGAGTGACCCGAAAGCTCGTTCCAACTTGAACAAGACCATGCTTTGGGGAATTGGAATGTTTTTGTTCGGATACTTTTTATGGAATTTGGACATTCACTTTTGTAAATCCATTCGCCTGATGAGAAGGAATATGGGAATCCCTTATGGGTTCGCTTTGGAGGGTCATGGATGGTGGCACATTTTCACCGGGTTAGGGGTGTACTACTACTTGGTATACGAGGAATACTTGAGATGCTTTTTAACTAACACCGATAAATTCTTCAACTTTGAATGGGCTTTTGGCCTACCTATTGTCAACTGCCACGATCCAGAAGGTTTAGAGAAGTTTAGAAAAGCCAAGCATGATTGATCTTTGACTATTTATTTCATTAGTTTATATGAATCCAACACTACAACATGGCAATTATCTCTGACACAAACTTATCATCAGCAGCCTTGTGCCCACTTGAGATTTGCTTTAATTTTTGAACAGTTTCTTCAGTAGAAAACAAGAGTTTGTTGTCTTTGAAGCACGTGGCTTTCCACTCCCTCAATATTTCATTCAAGTTATCAATTCCAACATTGATTTCATCCTGTGAGCATTTTGTCTTTTTGATTTTGGTGTATTCATCTTGGTTATCTTCATGCTGCAATTCGCTTGACTTTCTCTTCGCCATATTGATAATTTTTTGAGGGAATTTGACTAGCTCTGCAACGTTTATTCCAAAAGACTTGGAGGAAATTCCCGGCTCTACCTTGTAAACCAATGTTATTTCTTCCGTTTCACCAATTAATGCCTTCACCTGCAAATTTTGGATTTTATCATACTTAGTGTTCAACTCAGTGAGCTCATGGAAATGAGTAGCAAACAATGTGAAGCACTGTTTAGATTTTATGATGTACTCCAGAATGGAGTATGCCAATCCGAATCCATCGTAAGTTGAGGTACCTCTACCCAATTCGTCAATGATAATCAATGAGTTGTGTGTAGCATTAGATAAAATAGACGATGTCTCCAACATTTCGATCATGAAAGTCGACAAGCCTTTCAACTGGGAGTCTCCAGCTCCAACCCTTGAAAGAATTGAATCAAATATAGGTAAAGTAGCGGGCTCCTCGCAAGGGATAAAACATCCAATTTGACTCATTAGCGCAATTACTCCAACTTGTCTTATGTAGGTCGACTTACCTCCCATATTGGGCCCGGTTATTATGGCAAAGCTTTTGTCATTGTTAGACAAAGTCACATCATTTGGGATGAAATTCAAATCATCTTGGGCTTCCAAAATTGGATGCCTTGAGTTTCTCAAGTTTATCAGTCTTTCTCGGAATGCTTCATCACCGATTTCCTTACTCAATGGCTTAAGGGTTGGCTTGATGTATTGAATAGGGGAGAGTATCGTCGTGTTAGCAAAAGACAATAATACATCGATTTGACTCAAAGACATCGATAAGTCGAGAAAAATTGTTTCAAACGTCAAGGTGATCAACAAAATTTCTTGGATAATCTCTTTCTGCTTGTCGTTGTATTCTTGAAGAATAGCAGCATGCTCTTTAGACAAAATCGATAATTCCTTATTTGTGAAGAAAACCCCTGCTTTCACAGTTTGTAATTCAATGTAGTTGGTGCCTCTCAAAACAACGGAATCGTTTCTTGTCACTCTGAAGCACCAATGATGAATCTGATGATTCTCCAACTTTAATTTCTTGTCGATTTCAATATTCAAGTCGCTGGCAACCAATTCATGTTGTTGTTTGATTTCTTGCTCCTTCTCTTGCAATCGTCCATTGACGTCTCTCAAAGACTGCTCGAAGTCAGGATTCACATTGAAATCGGTGTTCAAGTCACTGACAGTGTTGGCAGACGTTAACGGGGACAAGTCTATAGCAGTCTCTACCAAACCTTGAAACTGTCTCAATTTCTCGTACTTTTCCGAGACAGGTTCTAACCAATTTTTTTGAATCAAGAACTTCAAACTATCAGGCTCATCATCACTTGTCATCTTGAGGATCTCGATCAAGTTAGGCAAGTTGAGAAACAACTGGTAGAGCCTTACAACATCCTCTAACTTCTTATTGTCATTACCACTTTTCTTCATGTTCGAACTAATCCTTTTAAGAAGTCTCTTAATATCTGGTACTTGTGTCATGAACTCTTGATCAATGAAGACTCTCAAGTTAGTATCGTTGATCAACTTCTCAACCAAAGTCTGTCTCTCAGAAATAGCATCAAGGTCTGTCAACGGTTGCTTCAACCATTGAGATAAAAGCCGTGAGCCACTATTAGTTTTACACTTGTTCAACAATTCGAAGATTGAACTTATTTGGTTCGAAGCAATATTCATATTATAGCCCCCAGTTTGTTTGACGGGAAAAATATTCAAAGCATTCAAAGTGGAAGAGTCTAACTTCATGTAGCTCTCGAGGTTGTACTTGTCGATAGAAAATGTCTTGGTCTCCAGCCCATCACCCAATAACTCCAAATAATGGATCAAGGCATTTAAACACGAAAAGGACAACTGGAAGTCGTTCGATGAAATCCCTTTAGCCCCCAAGATCAATTCGACATTAGTGTCTTCATCACTAAGTATTTTAACCAAGTCTTGCTCGAGGTCCTTGTTGGAGAACAAAGTAGCCTTTAAGGTGCTCATGACTACACCGACTTTGTCCAAAGTCTGGAACAACTTGAGAACATCGGTAAGCTGTTTGTTCTCCGGATCATAGTTGGCAGGAACGATCACCTCCTTTACTCCAAGTTGAATCAATAAACTCTCTAAGTTCGAGAAAAGATCATTGTCATCGAATTCGCTTACCTGGATGGAAGCATTAGATAAGTCGACCAAACAAACACCAACCTTCTTACCAGAGCCCTGTTGCAGGAACCTAACAGCTGCAGTGACAGGAGCGGAAGCATCCGACACCATGCTCTCTAAATCAACGTTGTACTCGTTGGAAATAGCTTCGAGATTCCCCGGTGTTCCCATGGCAATAAGAGAGAACGTCTTGTGGTCGTAGATTTCCACCTTGTAATTGTTTTCAATGAGGCAGAACTTCAACACGTTATTCAAAAACACTTGCGGGGCAATGGTCACATACTTGTTCTTGTTGTTTTGGTTGGACTTGATTACCGACTGGGTCTTGAAAATAGCATCTGCTATCAAGGCTGCGTCCTCATCGATGGCAGTGAAATAGTCCTTATTGTTGTGATCGGTGAACCGAATTAAGTTGGCTGTTTTCGGAGGCAACTGGGAGAACCGGCTATAGTACTTGCGTTCCTCCAAGTTATCTCCAAACTTAAGATCGGGGCGAGTGCTTGACATGGTTTGGAAGATGAATTGGGAGTTTGGAAAACTACGCGGTTTTGGTATCGCGTATTTGCACCCACAATTGTGCCCGCACACGCCGGCCGTTTCACAAGAGTCAAGATGACTTCGATGCGACTCTTCAATTATTAACATAATACAGTAGCAACAAGGAACACGATGGCTGCTTTACACACCACCGAACTCGACGGTATATTGCCACTTTTGTCCAGGGGAAAGGTCAGAGACATCTATGAGGTTGACGAGCAGACTTTGTTGTTTGTGGCCACAGATAGAATCTCTGCTTACGATGTGATTATGGCTAACGGAGTCTCATGCAAGGGAAAGATCTTAACCAAGTTGTCAGAATTCTGGTTTGAGTTCTTGGATGACACCATTCCTAACCACTTGCTTTTGAAAGACAATAGTGACGACAACTTGTTCAAGCACTTGCCTGCCGAGTTGTCTGCCCCCAAATACAAGGAACAGTTATCTGGAAGATCTCTTTTGGTCAAAAAGATGAAGTTGATACCCTTGGAAGTCATTGTCAGAGGATACATCACTGGATCAGCTTGGAAGGAGTACAAAAGGTCTAAAACCGTGCATGGCTTGACTATTGACCAAGATGATTTGCAGGAATCCCAAGAGTTCACAGCTCCAATATTCACTCCTTCCACCAAGGCCGATCAAGGTGAGCACGATGAGAACATCTCCCCTGAGAAGGCTGCAGAGATTGTGGGAAAGGAGTTGTGTGATAAGTTAGCTTCTAAGGCAATCGAGTTGTATAGCAAGGCCAAAGAATATGCTAAAACAAGGGGAATCATTATTGCTGATACCAAGTTTGAGTTCGGCTTGGATGAAAATGACAACTTAGTTTTGGTAGACGAGGTGTTGACACCGGATTCTTCCAGGTTCTGGAACAGTGCCACCTATCAACTTGGAAAGTCCCAAGACTCTTACGATAAGCAGTTTTTGAGAGATTGGTTGACTTCTAACAATTTGGCTTACAAGGAGGGTGTAGCCATGACTGAGGATATTGTCAGCAGAACAAAGTCCAAGTATGTAGAAGCCTACGAGCAGTTGACTGGCAGCAAATGGATCGATTAGGAAGTTGAAGTTGTCATTAGAGTTTCATACAAGAGTTCAAAGTAATCAAAACATGCTTTTTAGTATTAAATCATTAGATAATGCAAGATGAGAAACGTATAAAACAAGTAGTCGAGCCGCTGCTATTCTAGTGTCTGTAATTTTTGTTTCTGAGATAAAGCTCTTCATACTCGGGTATATTTCGTTTATCAATCGTGAGCCTTTCTAATTCGTCAGTGATTCTTTTTTTGTAGTTATTGCCCTGGATACGGGTAGGTGAAGGCGATTGGTTCATTTTGTAGTTGTTATAGGCATCATAATCATCATAGTCGTTACGTATTTTGAGTGGAGATCTTCTTGTGGGACTAGCATTTTCATCCGATAATTCTTTAGGACCCCGTGGTTTGTTGGGCAGTAGAAGCTTCTCATTCAGATGGTAGTGATTGTTCTGGTAGAGGAAGTTTTTGGCTTGAGTTGTTGACACGTCATTCTGGCGGGTGGGATCCGATTTCTTCCTCATCAACTCACTAGCTTTCTGACTCGAAAGGATTTCTTTTAATCGTTGTTGAACTTCTTGTTCCACAACCAATTTGAACTCTCGCTGGTAGTTGAGTCTGACCTCTTTTGCCTCTTGATCCATGAGTTTCTTACGAGTCTCAAACTCTTCTATAAGCTCATCTTCTATATGCTTTTTTTGTACATTACATTTCTTCTGGATGTTTTGGTATTCTTCTTGTAGTTCAATTTTTTGGTTGTATATCTTTTGTTCAATAGTGTTCAAGTATGACTCCTTTTTTTTCAAATCTTCACTTTTGCTTACCAACTGCTTCTGGTACTCATTTAATTCAGCTGACGCCTCCTTCAACTCCATCTCTTTACGCAAGAATCTAATTGGTAAAGCCTGAAGCAAATCAAAACACGAGGGCCGCAGCTCCGAGTCAACCGTTATACACTCCCGTATCATTGAAGTTAGTTGCAATGAATATGTGCTTGGAAGCTCTGGAATGATACCCTTCTTGATCTTAGACTGTAGTTGCAAATGTGTTTTAGCCTGGAAAGGAGGCTGTAAAGTACACAATTCAAATAAAACACACCCTAAAGACCAGATATCACACACCGGACTGTACGGGTTATCCATAAGTACTTCGGGAGACATGTAGTATGGAGTTCCGACGTAGGTTTTAGCAAAATCATTCTGGGAGGTTAACATCTTGGCTAAACCAAAATCACCCAACTTGATGGTCTGCCCAGAGTTCAAAAGAAAAATGTTATCGGGCTTAATGTCCCTGTGAATTATCACAGTTTCCGAATTGATGGAGGGCTCCTCCTCCTCAGAGGCGAAGAGGTTGACCTGTTTGGCATCAATACCATAGTGACACTTATGCAATGCCAATAATGTTTGCACCATTACCTGCCATATGAATTCTTCCGGAACACTTTCTTTGTTCTTCTTGAAATTTGTTATCACTTGTCCCAAGTCACCTCCATCACAGTATTCCATGTAAATATGGATCGACTTCCTGCTCATTATGTGATCATGTCGACAGTACTTCACGATATGAGGGTGATCCAACTCTCTCAAAATTCTAAGTTCAGAAATCAACTGGTTTCGTTCCTGGGTGTTCATTGATGAGTAGTCGATTTCTTTCCTCACGAACATGTGGTTATCCGACTTCTGGCGAACCTTCCGAACGGTTCCAAAAGACCCTTTCCCAATAACTTCTAATGCTTCGTACTCATCACTTATGCTGGTCATTGAATCAGTGAAAGTTGCTCCTAAAGCTTTTTCAGAATTGAGCTATCGTCTGTTGCGGTGTAGGGCCCTTACCCACCGAGTGGTTTTGTTTACCATCCGTACCAATTGAGTAATGGCCATCGCAGTTGACGATAATGGTACGCGCACGCAATTCTACCCACGGCTGGCTGATAATTGCAGCCATGAAAAATAGAAGGGTTCAGGGGAGCAGCGGACGCAACACCCCGCACGTAGTTACTCGCAACATTCTCGGTGAAGGGTGGCCGGCCGAGAGTTATGAAACATTCGAAAGGGGTGAACTTGCATCAATGGATACGAAGTAAACATTGGTCTTTAGGGTTTTCAGGTTGGCAACAATGCATAGCACCTGGGGCTCCTGATTGCCACACCTCCTAACCTCGACAAACATCTACAACTTAACCTACATTCCAGAGTTATTACTCACTCATTTCTCTTTTGTAATTGGTAATCACTCGGTGAACCGTGGATGTCCTGAAATAAGCTTTAAACTTTTCAGGTCTCCAATAGGTGTTGTTGACGTTAAATCCTATTCTATATAACGCCTTTTTTAAAATAAATGTCGCATGAACTTGGTCACTAATTTCAATTGACGTGTTCACCTACGAGTTTTTGGCATCACCTTGACACTTATCTGATCAGCCACCCCAAATTAAATGGCGGATGAGTTCAGTACTATGGTTCCGATTGTTCACGGTCTCTGCTCTTATTTTTGCAACTATATATTTTCGAGTTGGTGGCCATCTTCCAAAGTCGTTTGTTGACTGTTGCCAAAAGAATGGTTATCTAGTCACGGTTAATGGAAGTGTTCTGAAATTTTAGATTACTGAAAGGGTAGTAAACACTAGAGACTGTAGAGTTCTCTAATTGCTCATTTTTTCACCAAAACTATTTTAACTGAAAAACCTAAAACGTAAAACAACCCGAAACAGGACTAGGGCAGTCTCAATTCATTTTGTTAACACATGAATATTCATTAAGACATCTTTAAAATAAGGTTTATACAAGAAGCCAAACCATTAAATTCTGAACGCCAAACTTTTCAACTGAAAAGTAATTGTATTTCAGTTTGAATGTTAGAAAACGTTCTAAGGAAGCGACATTTTATATTTCTATTAAAGCTTATAGACAGCGACATTCTATTAAGAAGGTGACCATATAGAGTGGGAAACACTGTAACAGGGAACACCAGTGCCTCAGCACCTTACCGTTTCTGACTATTCCGGATTTACAGCACTTCCCCATCTGTTTTGGGTTTACATTTCTCGCATTCACCAGGCACAGACTCCTAACCGTCTCTCCGCTTTTAGAATAAGGTTTAGAATGCTCATTGGCCATCATTAACGTGATGCGACTATGAGCCACTTAGTACCTTAAATGACTTTGGTATCAGCTGGTATGGTATCTCCTTTTGTCTGTATGTTGTTGTTTGGAGTACCGTCATGGTTTTTTTTTATTTCAAACAATAACCTACGCTACATTTCTTATGATGTTGATAAGGAAATGTCAACAATGCAGACTTCAAAAGGCGATAAGAGTTATACCCACGAATGCAACTCAGGTGTATAAATTGCAGCAAATTTACCTGGTGGTGCTTGTAGTTTAACTTTTCAACAGAGCTTGTCATGTTTTCTAAGCTTCTTCAATTGATCTTGTTAGTACAATTGGTGCTCTCTGCTCCAACCACTTTAGTTGCACCTTCCAAAGATTCCTTCTATGCTGCTCCAGAAGGCTTTGAATCAGCTGCTTTGGGAACTATTTTGAACTCCAGAGTTACCCCTGGACCCGTAAAGAGTGTTTTCTTCGATGTTGAGATCAAGAATTCATGGCAGTTGTTGGTGAGGTCTTCCGATTCCTTTGGAAACCCAAGTGTCATTGTGACAACAGTCTTTGAACCATATAATGCTGACCCAACCAAGTTAGTGTCCTACCAAGTTGCTCAAGATTCTGCCAATATTGATTGTTCCCCTTCATATGGCTTCTTGAATGGTGAAGTTGTTCGTAATGTTCTTGGGGAAGCCGAGACTTTCTTAATGCAGACTGCGTTAAATGAAGGTTATTACGTCGTATCTCCTGACTACGAAGGTTTGAAGGCTGTATTTACTGGAGGGCTTCAAGCTGGACATGCAACTTTGGATTCAATCAGAGCAGCATTGTCTTCTGCAAAGCTCACGGGAATTGAATCTTCCGCTGAAACAGTGGTTTGGGGGTACTCGGGTGGTTCTTTAGCAAGTGGATGGGCTGCTGCCTTACAACCATCTTACGCCCCTGAATTGTCTTCTAATTTGATTGGTGTTGCACTTGGAGGCTGGGTCACTAACATCACAGCTACTATTACCTCTGTTAATAGTGGTCTTTTTGCTGGATTAGGAGCTAGTGGTGTGGCCGGATTGAGTAACGAGTATCCCGAGTTGTATGACTTTTTGAAGACAGCTATGCCTGCTGACAAGTATGCTTCATTCTCCAGGGCCTACGATTACTGTTTGATCCAGGATGTTCTTGATTATCCATTCCGAAACTTCTTCTCTGGACCAGATGCCTACTTTACCGATGGTGTTTCGGTCTTGAATGAGTCGCCAGTTAAGGAAATCGTCGCAAACAACACCCTAGGTTTGGTCCCAAGCCAAATGCCGGACATTCCTGTGTTTGTTTTCCACGGAACACTTGACCAAATTGTGCCTTTTAACCAGGCTGAAAGAGTCTACAATACATGGTGTGCTGCTGGAATCAAATCTTTCGAATTTGCTGTTGATGAAAGTGCGGGTCACATCAGTGAAGTACCCCAGGGATCTGGTGCCGCTTTTGCTTGGATCCGAGACAGATTCAATGGAAAGCCCGTGGTTTCAGGATGTCAAAGAACTAACAGATTGACCAATGTTCTCTATCCTGGTAGTCTGCTTGCCATCACTAATTTTCTCCAAGCATTATTCACCAATGCTCTTGGTCTTAACATCGGACCTAACGGTGAAAACTTGACTGTGCAAAACAGCAGAGTGGTTACTCATCAAAATGCCACTTCGACTTGAAGATTGGATAAGTTACGAAGGTCAGTGTCGTAATTATTGTACTACGTTTATATTAGGCTTGATATTCAATAAACACTTACGTGGAACTCCCATAATGTTTCAACCTCTGCCTATCTTGCAAGTGCAAGACAAGTGCTCTTACTCCTCTGAATTTTTATCTTAGCAACAACAATAACAACAACAATAGCAATTAGTTAAAACAAGAGCAGCGTACTTATTTGTACAAACTTCCATACTTCCGTGAGGAATATGTGAGTCCACCTGAAAGAGAATCTACATGGTAAGACCAGTAACACATCTCACTGCAAACAGCATAAAGGAGAGTTCATTAACTTGGCCGGGCATTCATCCTTGACATTGTCTTCGTTTTGAGGTTTTGCACGTCTTCTCCACAAAACAGAAGTTCGTACTCGCTATAATGTTTTCCCGAAACCCAACCACTTGGTCGATGAAAGTTATTGATTCACATATCCATTTACTGTCGGTATCACACCAACACATCTTGAAATGGCACGGTGACCACCCTCTCAATAAGAACCATCGCTTGGAGGACTACTATGAACAAATAGGCAACGAAGAAATTGAGATTGATGGAATTGTTGCGATCGAGTTCGATCCGGTAGCTAAAGACATAACAAGTTTAGAGGGATGCCAGGGAGCCATCGATGAGTATTTATACTTTGGACGTATGATAAGAGGTCAGTTACTTCCGGAAGAGGGTTCTAATGCATATAGTGATAAAGTCAAGGCCGTGATTCCATGGGCCCCCATGCCTATGGGCTCGGAGTTTTTACTGAAATTTGTTGACAGGCTCAGAGATTCTACTTTTGGCTATGTTAAAGGTTTCCGATACTTGCTTCAGGATAAGCCAAAGAATGTTATGCTCCAACCAAAGTTTATCGAATCATTGAAATGGCTTGAACGAAACAACTTTGTGTTTGATTGGGGTATTGACTTGAGATGTGGTGGAAGTTGGCAATTTGAAGAAACAATTGAGCTATTCAAAGAAGTTCCCAACGTGAAGTATATTATTAACCACATGACAAAACCAACTTACGATCCCAAGGATGTGGAAACTTGGGCTAAATACATGACTCAAATCTACCATTTAAGCCCCAATTCGTACATGAAGTTATCGGGAGGTTTCAGCGAGTTACCATTGGACTTGAACGACGATCTCGATAAATGCACAGAATTGATCTTCCCATGGTTCAAGGTTTGTTTTGATCTCTGGGGGGTTGAGAGAACTATTTGGGCCAGTAATTGGCCTGTTTGTGAACTTAGTAAAGCCAACGTAGTCTCTAATTGGTTCAAGGTCACACAGAAGCTCTTTGATAGAATCAATCTACCCCAAGAAGATAGGCACAAGATCTACTACACCAACTTTAAGCAAGCATATAATATTTAAGTATAGAGCAGGAGATCTAGTTATAATTCTTTAATCTTAGCCATACTCATTTCGTAGGCAAAGCCAATGGTCAACTTTGTGTGCTCCTTGACGTGGCCGAAGTCAATCCTGTCAATAGTATCCATTACTGAATGGATGTATTTACTGGTGTACTTGAATTCGGACTCTATGACAAAACTTGCGGGATATCCGTGTTCGAGAGCAGACGCATGGTCTGAGCAAGCATACCCACATTCAGTGGTGTGGTAAGGGATATCACAGTAGTTTGAGATTATCAATTTGATGAACTCATTCAAGTTTGGAGAAGTGTAATCATCAATCAAACCCATGTGCACATCTTCTGGGTCCATACCACCAGTGTATCCGGTCATATCTTGTTGTAACAAAGCTATAACAGTCTCATTGGCCTTGTAGTATTTATCATAGACATCATAAGATCCTAACAATCCTCCTTCTTCAGCAGAATAGAAGTGGAATTCCAATGTTTGATGAGGCTTGAACGCTCCCTTCTTGTAGTCGTTCATCAAGATTCTGAAAACCTCTAAAATGGTGACAGTTCCAGAACCATCATCGTCGGCTCCTGGAGCGGGCAATTGGTTGGGCATGATCAAATTGGCTGAATCCTGGTGAGCCCCGACTACAACCTTGGAGTCCACAGTTCCAGGAATACTGGCTATCAAAGAAAATTGTCGCCATCCGTCATGCTCAACTCGCAGAACTTTGACATCCGTGCCAGCAGTAAGGTCAAACAACTTTTGCTCTAGCCACTCGGCACTCTCAACTCCAGTTGCACTCTTGTAGTATCTGGTGTAGAAAGAGGAAAATTTTGCCAAGTTATCATACATCAAGTCGGTATCTATTTGGCTAATGTACTCTTTGACTTGATCTTCATACTTGACTTTCTTTGGATAGTCGTACACCTTAGGAGGAACAACTTCGTTGACCTGCTTAGACCCAAGGGAGACAAGTGATTGAAACAAGCTTTTGTCACCAACTTTGACCAAGCCGAGCTTCTGGGCTTCTTCGATATTGATTTTGTCGGTAATATCGATAAAGTTCCTGTTGTTCTTCTTGTACAGCAACTTAGTGCGTTCACTCACCAACTCGAACTGGTCGGGACCTAATTTGATAACACGGTTGGCTTCCTCATGTGAATTGAACACATCGATCAATGGGAAGCTTGTGGCAGCAGCTGCCAAGGCAATAATAGCAGTTAACTTCATGGATTCTGTTGCCTAACGAGTGACTTGAGTTCGCAATTTTAGGTACGGCACCAATCCGGAAAGTCTTGTGGAAGAAGACGAGGTGATAGGCTTGAGAACACTTTTGGGGGGAACTTATAAGTCAAGTTTGTTCTTGTGAGAGTACGACTGCAGGTGAATGCTGTGGTTTTGAGATGGGCCAATTTGTGCTGAGTTCCATCTGTTTAGCACAATACCACGTTTAAGTCTATGGCTGCGACTTTTGACCAGAACTCCTCTCTGTAACTCAAACAAACCAGCCAGCAAAAAATCAGTAAATTACCAGTGGTTCATCATTGAGACTCCCATAGCCCGAAGTAGATAAGCATAGTCCTCAGGGAACCGTTAAGTAACTGTATACATAATTGGAAACCGCATGGTTAGCACAATAGGTTCGCTTCCAAACACGGGAATAAAGCGATGCAGCCCTGTTCTGCATAAAAACTGTGGATTAGAACTTCAAAATGAATACAAGATGAGCAATGGCTAATTCATTTTTCACCAATAATAACAAATGGACAACGAGAAGCCTGATAGTTTAGTTTCATTGGATGAACAATCCAGTGTCGTCTCTCAAAGACAAAAGTTCGACCCTGTGTCGGGGGTCAAGAGAGGTCTCAAAACGAGGCATATTTCGATGATGGCATTAGCAGGAATCATAGGTCCAGGTGCATTTTTGGGGCTTCTGAGAGCCTTGAATAGCGGTGGCCCAGTGGGACTTTTGGTTGGTTTCACCATAGTGGGAATCTTGGTTGTTATCATGATGTTTTCTATCGGAGAGTTGAACTCCATGTTTGATTTTAATTTCAATTCGCATGCAGCGAGATGGGTTGACCCTGCTTTTGGAGCAGCTTTGGGCTGGAACTATGCATTTTTGTGGGTTTGTACTCTTATTTCCGAGTATGTTGCAGTCACCTCAACTCTTCAGTTTTATAGTACGAAGGTCCCTATCTACGGCTATTACTTGATCTTGTGGTTTTGCTTTTCAATATATCAAATGTTGGGGGTGGATGTTTTTGGAGAGGTTGAATATATATTGGCCTTTGTGAAGATCCTTTTCATTTCCGGTTTCTACTTGTTTGCCATAATATTTGCTGCTGGTGGAATCAAGGGGCATAGCCCTGGAAACCCTTTCAGAGATTATCCATTAGCCCATGGATTTAAGGGTATTGCAAAGTCATTTGTTTATGCCGCTCAATTCTATGTTGGGATTGAAAGTTTGTCGGTGACTTTCACGGAGCTGAAAAACGTTAAGAAGGCTGTTAAAAAGGCGGTACTGCAGTCTGTCTTCAGAATATTCTACATTTACTTCGGGCTTTCAATAGCTTATGGTATAACTGTACCTTGGAACGACCCCCAGTTGTCGCAAGGAAATACTATCATCAACTCAATTATGACAATTGCTCTCGAAAAAGCTGGTTGGTCAAAGGCCGGCTACTACGTGACCACCGTGATCCTCGTGACATGCGTGTCGTCAATAAATAGTGCAGTTTATTTCTGTGCTAGATGTCTCGTGAGGTTGTCCGTCGAAGGATATGCTCCCAAAATCTTAGGAAAGGTCAATAAAAATGGAGTACCTTGGGTGGCATGTAACGTTGTTCATCTATTTGGTTTCATTTCTTTGTTATCCATGGACAGTAGCTCTTCAGTTGCGTACAGTTACATTGTTGGACTCTCTGGTGTTAGTGCTTTCATTGTATGGACAGGTATTATCTTCACCCATTACAAGTTCAGAAAGGGCTGGATTAAACAAGGAAACAGAAGCTCAGATTTGCCCTTCAAAGCCCCGTTTTATCCATACACTGACTACATCGGGATTTTCTTGGGTGTATTCTTGTGCTTTGTGCAAGGATGGTCCGTATTTGTTCCGTTTCAACCAGGCCAGTTTGTGGACTTATACATTATGTTGCCGTTATTTCCCATGTTCTACCTCATCTTCAAGTTCTGGAAGAAGACCAAGTGGATCAACTCTGAGGACATGGATTTCAATAGCGATAGAATCGACCACGAAACTGACAATTTGGAGAGAAAAGACGAAACAGAAGCTACAGTAGAAGAAATTGAGACAACGGGACAGAAGTTCAGGAAAATCCTTTGGAACTATTTTTAGGTTTGTACGCTTATATGACTAAGCTCATCACCTAACCGTATGAAATATGCCTGTTTTATTTGTATTTGTAATCCTACTTCAATACATCCTACAACCTTTGCGCATTTTTTTAAGTACCATTTAATTATATGCAATATTGCCAAGAGTGCTTACAAATGGTCCCTGTGAGAGCTGGTATAAATGGAGAGCGAAGTCTGCTCACTGTCTCCCAATACAACTACTTCATTCTACAGTACAATGACATTAGATATACAATTACCCGAAGAAGCTACCGGCTCCAACGCTCCTTACAAGCTTGTTAAGGGATTACCCTATGAATACCCAATGCCCGAGGGATTAGTTGGATCTGCGCTTGAAGTTACCGATGAGACACCTAAATTGTTTCAGCCGCTTCGTATTGGTAACATGACGATACCAAACAGAATTGGTGTTTCTCCTATGTGTCAATACACTGCGGACAATAATGAAGCCACCGAGTATCACAAGATACACTACGGAGGTTTGACTACAAGAGGGCCTGGCTTTGTAATGCTTGAGGTCAACGGAGTTGCTCCTAACTCGGGTTCTATGGCTGATTTGGGTATTTGGAATGACAAACAAGCGGCCAAGCTCAAGCCGATCGTGGACTACGCTCATGCTAACACCTCGAGGATCGGTATTCAACTTGGACATGGCGGAAGAAAGGCTATGGCGTCGCCTCTCTTTCACTATTTGGAAAAGTGGGATCCTAGAGGTGTCAAAAATGATTTAGTCGGCCCTTCTGCTGTTCCATACAGACCCAATGGAAGGCTCCCAACTCCAAGAGCCTTGACTGTCGATGAGATCCATACAGTTGTGAAGCAATTCGGATCTGCTGCCAAGAGGTCAGTTGAAATTGCTGGTTTGGATTTCGTGGAAATCCACGCTGCTCATGGTTATTTGATCAATGAGTTTATGTCTTCTCATTCCAATAAGAGAAATGATGAATATGGAGGATCATTTGAAAACAGGATCAGATTCTTATTAGAGATTATTGATTCAGTTAGAGCCAACGTTCCTAAGGGCTTTCCCGTTTTCTTGAGGTTCAGTGCTTCTGAACTTCATGACTCAAATCCTGATAGCTGGACCATTGAAGATTCCATCAAATTGGCTCCAATTGTAGCCGACAGGGGCATTGATTTACTTGATGTTTCAGCTGGTGGAAATGACTGTAATGCAGACAGAATAAAGAGTGATTTTGGAACTTTCTTGGAGTTTGCCATTGCCATCAAGAAGGCAGTGGGCAACAAGGCATTAGTGAGCGCAGTCAATAAAATGCACGATCCTGTGAAGGTAAACCAATTGATCGAGGATGGTGTCATTGACCTTGCACTTGTTGGTGCTCCATTTTTGAAAAACCCAGGGTTGGCACTCGAATGGGCCGACAAATTGAACACTAAGGTCCACCATATTCCTTCTCATTGGGCTTTTAGACCAAAGTATGATGAAATGGTTGAGTATATAAAGAGTACCGAGAAATAGAGATTACATGTACGCCAGTTAGACAGACATGATAGAGCATTTTCAGTTTCATAGTTAGACAGACATGATAGAGCATTTTCGGTTTTATTTGTAGTTTGGTAAATAGCCAGTCCATAAGATCTTAGACCAATTTGTCTTCAACATCCATATATGCGACTTGTGGTGTCTTAAAAAGATATCTGCATATAAATTTGCAACCACAATTGCGTGATAACCAACTAAGCAAAGTCTATATAAGCAGATAACTCCGCATGGTAGTGGAGCAAGAACCATGACGAAAGAGAAGAAGCCGAACTTCATAATTATTGTTGCTGATGATCTAGGATTCACTGATACGTCTCCTTTCGGAGGAGAAATTGATACTCCAAACTTGAAGAGATTAGCGGATAATGGATTGAGATTTACCGATTTCCATACAGCATCTGCTTGTTCTCCAACTAGATCCATGTTGCTTTCAGGCACAGACAATCATATAGCTGGATTGGGACAGATGGCAGAATTTGCCAGAAGATTTCCACATTTGTTTGCTGGTAAACCTGGATACGAAGGATATTTGAATTATAGGGTGGCTGCTCTCTCAGAGATTTTGCAGGACTCTGGATACTACAACTTTCAATCAGGGAAATGGCACTTGGGATTGACATCTGAATATTGGCCATCTAAAAGAGGGTTTGAGAAGAGCTTTACCTTACTTCCTGGTGCTGGAAACCACTACAAGTATTTCCCAAAGGCCGAAGACGGAAAGTCAATCACATTCATGCAGCCATTGTATCAACTGAATGACGAGCAATTGGACCCAGATGAGCTTCCTGATGATTTCTATAGTACGAATTATTTCACAGATAAATTTATCGAGTACATGAACGAGGATATCAGGGACGTAAGACCCTTTTTTGGATTCTTGACCTACACAGCACCACATTGGCCTCTTCAAGCCCCACCAGAAGTAACTAAGAAGTACGCTGGTATTTATGATGATGGGCCAGCCGAATTGAGAACTAAAAGGTTAAAGAGTGCTATCAAGTTTGGATTGATTCCTGAAGGGGTCGAGCCTCACCAGGTTGAAACACAGCGTGATAAAGCTTGGAAGGACTTGACAGACGAAGAAAAGAAAGTCGAATCCAAAGTAATGGAAGTTTACGCAGGTATGGTGGATGTGTTAGATCTGAACATTGGCAGAGTTATCGACGAATTAGAAAGAAAAGGTGAATTAGAGAATACTTGCATTTTGTTCATGTCAGACAATGGTGCTGAGGGAATGCTCTTAGAAGCAATGCCTTTCTATGAACTGAACTTCAGCTTGAATATAAAGAAACATTTCGACAATTCCTTTGATAACATTGGGGCAGGAAACTCCTTCTTTCACTACTCAGACCAGTGGGCCCAAGCTGCCACCGCCCCTTCGTACATGTACAAAATGTGGGCGAGCGAAGGTGGTATCAGATGTCCCTTAATAATCCATCATCCGCAGGTCATTAAAAAGGAAGAGGAAGGATCAATAAAAAATGGGTTCATGACCGTGATGGACATTCTTCCTACAGTTTTAGAAATAGCAGGCATTGAACACCCAGGAAAAGTGTTCCGTAATAGAGATGTCATGCCTGTTAGGGGAACGTCTTGGTTACCTTATATACAAGGTGAACGAGATTACGTACATTCCGAAGACACTGTTACGGGTTGGGAATTATTTGCACAACAAGCTATTCGAAAAGGCTCCTTTAAGGCCTTATATATACCAAAACCCTTGGGTCCCGGTAAATGGCAACTATTCGACATTAAAAAAGATCCTGGTGAGATTAAAGACCTTTCTGAAGACAACCCTCTGAAGTTACACGAACTCTTGCAACACTGGACCCAATATGTAGCTGAAACTGGGTTGGTTGACTTCACTGACGACTTTCAAGTAGCGTACAAGTCCCTCGAAATTTAGACATTCTTCGGATTAACGAGGCCATCAAATACAAATGATTTCAACGTAAAACCCATGTATCGATCTCCAGCAGTATAGTAAATACAGTAAAGACCATCACCTAAGAGTGAAAGTGCCAGATATGTGGTGCTTTTAGAAATTTAGAGGCGTCATCATTGCTTTTACTACTGTTGACGAGTACTGATTGTGCTCATTCGTGGAGCATTATTTGGTTAATTATTGTATAAAAAACAAGACCTATTTACTAACGTTCATTAAGAGCTAGTTGAGATACTACCAGGAGTACATAGTCTCGAATATTTTTATAAAGAGGGTCCCAAGGAATGGGAAGCAGCTTGATAGTAACTTAATTTATGATCCCTGATTTTCTTTTCACTTTCGTGGTCACATCATTGAAACAACTCTATGGAGTTTCTGGAGTAAATTTCACGATTTTTGATAATATTTTCTACCAACAATTTCTTATCGCTGATTTTCACTAAAGCAGCTATTACGAGGAATTGTGGCTTTTCCATTCCATATCATGTCGGTGGTATTTGTGACAGGTGCAAACGGCTACATTGCTCAACACTTGGTGGTACATTTGATAGAGAAGGGCTACAAGGTCATAGGAACCGTTAGAAGTGAGGAGAAGGGACAGAAATTAAAATCCAATTTGCCGAAGAATTTCGAATATGAAATTGTGCCAGACATTATTAGGCCAGGAGCTTTCGATGAAGCTTTGAAAAAACACCCTGACATTGAGGGATTCTTCCACACCGCCTCTCCAGTTATAGTTAACAGTAGTGATCCCGAGAACGAAGTCATCATTCCTGCAATAGAAGGGACTAAGAATGTGCTCAGAGCTGTTCAGCAGTATGCTCCAGGAGTGAAGAGGTTCGTTTACACATCCTCAAATGCTGCAATCGTGTCTCCCAATGATACAAAAGACTCGGTTGTCACCGAAGAGTCCTGGTGTAAGCTCGGTAGACATGAAATAAGTGACGGGTTGTCTGCTTATAAGATCTCCAAGACGTATGCTGAAAAGTGTGTGTGGGATTTCGTTGAAAAGGAAAATGTTAATTTCACTTTCAACGTGGTCAATCCAACTTTTGTTTTTGGACCCCAAGCGTTTGACATGGATGCAAGAGGTACTTTGAACTACAGTGCCGACCTTCTCACCCGTTTGCTAACTTTAAAGAAAGAGGAAGATATCCCTAAGACACTGGGAGGATTCGTGGACGTGAGAGATGTCGCTCGAGCTCATATTTTTGCTTATGAGACTCACGTAGATAAGACGAGATTTTATCTTTTCGAAGAGAAGTTTACTTCTCAATTATGTGTCAATCTCATCCATAAACACTTTCCTCAGCTCAGCTCAATTCCAATTGGGGACCCAGAGACGGCCTTTGACTTCGGAAACAGTCCTAAGCTTGATAACAGCAAGACAAAGTCTCTTATTGGACCCTTCATAGATTTGAAGACCTCAGTTATAGACACTATCCAACAGGTGCTCAGTAACAATTAGCCCTTGTAGGTTTCACCTCCAGAAGTGCTTTAGTTAGATCAATCATTATATTCAACTTTTTAGCTATGAGAATTCTATGGGGTACAAACATGCTTACTCTTCATTCAACTCAATAAAAGGAGTACCTTACTTCTCCATCCGGATCGTACTCACGTCTGGAACTTGCTGTACCGCTTGGATCACCGATAGCGGTGACACCAGATATTATTCAATCTCTTATAGTGGGTTTTTATGTGGCATAAGTCAACTCCACAGGTGAAAGTTGTCAACTATTGGGGTCATTCGATGTTTCATTTTCAATTTCCGCCAAAAAAAACCTGTCCATATTTGCTTATCATGAAGTTTACGGCTTATCTAGGTGTAGTGATAGAGATGAAGCACATTTCAGAACGTGGTAGTAGAAATAATGCCATTTGGGGTATCGAATAAAACTCAATATTGACGGATTGGGAGTGGGGCTTCCTTCACCAATATAGGTGGTGATTACTACCCATTTTCTGTTCCTGGTGATACTATTTACTCCCAAGTTTTTCCAATCTTTTAGTGGTTATTGGGTATTCGAACAGAGAGGTTGAAAGTGTAAGAAAGGTAAAACTATTTTACTGTCTCACATGACGTGGGACAACTTGAACGCAAAAGACATAGACGTAAGGATAATCAATAGTACATTGTTCGGTGGACAGTTTTCTCAAAACACCAGAGGATAGGATGCATTCTCTAGGTTCCCATATTACAACTAAGAGAAGTTGCTGATATATTATCTCGAGTATTTGAAAAAAGAGTTGTTTTGGTTTAATTTTAGCGGACCAACCTCTCGTGTATTGAAATGTGTTGCTCCCGACTTGACAAACCACTCATAAACTGTGGAAATAACATTACAAAAACCACCATGCCAAGTCAGTGACATATTATTGTGCTGTAGTGACTTAAAAATGTCTTCAATCCCCAAAAATATTTGGGACTGTTAATGTATGATTGCGCTTCTTATGGTAAACTTGATCTGAGGCATGATCCAACTCTTACACTCAGTGGAACTGATTAAGTCTACGACAATATTTGAACAATACTAATCACATCTATTAATAAAGGTAAATCAATCAATAATCTAATTGGTGTTTTGGGTAAGAGCTCTTATACCTACACTTCCAGTCAAAATAGAAGGCTTGTCGAATGGAGCATCAATAGAAGGGTAATCTACCGTGTTATCACCTCCGCCAGGAGAGACGTCTTCTTCTCCAAGAGGAGATCCCCATCCTCCTCCTGATGGAGTTTCAATCCGAATTCTATCACCGGGCCGGACCCATACACTGTTTTGGCCTCCCAATGCAATTTTCTGGTACTTACCGTTGTCCAACTTTTTCAACCAAAAGTTGTAACCCCTTCTGCCTGGGTGGCCACCATTCATGCCATAAGGAGCAAACACTCTCCTTTGCATAAGACAAGTCGCTTGTAATGGGATCGTGAATTCGATTTCTCTAATCACACCATCACCACCGTTGTGTAAACCAATACCACCAGTGCCAGTATTAATTTCGTATCTTCTCAAAATACAAGGAAACTTCTTCTCGAAAGACTCACTGTCGGTCATACGAGTATTTGTTGTATGGACTTGGACTCCTGATTGGCCAGAGAAATTCTTGCCGGCACCACCTCCGCCTGCAATAGTTTCATAGTAGCCAAACAATCCGAATTTGGAGTCAGAAGAACCAAAGGTAAAGTTATTACAAGTTCCTTGAGAACCAGCACAAGCTTGGAAGGCTTTGAACAACACATCGGAGATTCTTTGAGCAGTTTCAACATTGGAACCAACCGTGGCAGCATCAAAAGAAGGTTTGAAGATAGAGCCTTCCCTGACTATGATTTCTAAAGGAGCCATACACCCACTGTTCAAAGGGATATCAACGTTGATCAAACATCTTAAAACGTAAAGAATACTTCCATACAAGACAGCAGTAGGACAATTAAAATTACTGTAGAACTGCTCACCACTTTCACTAAAGTCTAACACGGCACTTCCATCTTCCCTGTTAATTGTAACAGTAACAGCAACAGCGGTACCATCATCCAAGTAGTCGACAGCCTTCATTGGTTTACCTCCGAATTTGTCATAGGCAATTTGCAACAATCCTCTCACAGCCAATTCAGCTGACTTTTGGATGGCTTCCATATAAAGCTTTACCACCTCGTAACTAAATTCTTCAATTAGTCCTTTTAGCAACTTAATGCCTCTGTTATTTGCAGATGCATGGGCTTTCAAGTCACTGATATTATCTTGCAAAGCTCTCGACCCTTCGCACCCAGGGTATTGACTGGGTTTGGTATACAACAAGTCAACAACCTGGTCGTGCTGAAAGACACCTTGGTCGTAGAGCTTTTCAGACTCAATAGCAGCACCTTCTTGCCAGATCTCCTTGGAATTAGCAGGCATTGAACCTGCAGAAATGCCACCGATATCAGCATGGTGACCACGAGAAGCAGTCCAAAACAAGACTTCATTGTTTTCATCCAAAACTGGAGTCAAAACAGTGATATCTGGCAAGTGTGTACCGCCAGTCGAAGGGTGATTGGCCCATAATACATCACCAGGCTTGAGCTTGCCCTTCCATATCTCGTTTTGTTTTTCAACGGCAGAGAACATAGAACCAAGATGCCCAGGAATGTGAGGAGCGTTGGCAAGAAGTTTTCCATTGGCGTCAAACAAAGCACAGGAGAAATCGAGTCTTTCCTTGATGTTGGTAGAAATGGCAGTCATTTGAAGAGTCTTACCCATTTGTTCAGCAATTGACATGAACCTGTGTGCAAACACCGAAAGCTGGATAGGATCAACAACAGTAGCAGATAATTCAAGCGACTTGGTTTGTAACACTTCTATGAAGACCCAATCAGATAGCAAAGTAGCCACACAGTCGGGCTCGACAAGGATTGTTTGGGTGTTGTCGATAATGACAGCAGGTCCTTCGACAGTAGCTCCCAATTTCATATTGTCTAACAAGAACACACTAGCTTCTCGATAACCTTTACCCAGGAAATAAACCTTAGTCGTATTTTCTGAGGTTGGAGCTGGAAACTTTTCAATCTTTTCTTGCTCCTCAAAGGGGTTGACTACACCTTCATTTTCACTATGTACGATCAACCTAATACGAGCATCTTCAACCACCACGTCTCTTTCCAAAGTGAATCCAAACTCTTGATGATGCTGGGTGATGAACTTTTCTTTGAAGCCCCAACCGTCTTCAGGTTTACCGATCATAAGACAAGTATCAGTACCTGCGTATTTCATGTTGAGGAATACTTCAATCGAAGTGGCATTTTTACCAGTTTTTTGTTTCTTGTATTCAGCATCAACCTCATTTTGCAACTGCTGCAACTTTGATTTGAATTGCTGCAAATTTTCCTTGTTAAAAGTGATTGACACTGGACACTGTTTTTCAATGACAACATCCGCCAAAGCAATACCGTAAGCAGACAATAATGAGGAATACTTGTGAATGACTACGTTCTTAATGTTCAAGTTCCGGGCGACCGAGCAACAATGCTGACCTCCGGCACCACCAAAAACCGACAAGTTGTGGTCTCCGGTACTGTAACCTTTACCTTCGGTGATAGTTCTTATAGGCCTTGTCATAGCTTCATCAGCAACTCTAAGAAACCCACAGGCCACTTCTTCAGCAGTGATAAACGTATCTCTGTCTTTGTTGATTTCAACTGCTAACTGCTCAAACAACTTCCTGGAAGCTCCCACATCAAGTGGTTCGTCTTCGTTGGGACCAAAAATCAGAGGGAAGAACTCCGGTAAAAGTCTTCCAGTGACAAGGTTAGCGTCAGTTACAGTCAAGGGACCACCTTTTCTGTAACATGCCGGACCTGGATGTGCACCAGCTGATTGTGGACCGACAGTGAACATACCATTTTTCCAGAACAACATAGAACCACCTCCAGCAGCAACTGTAGAGATATCGAGTTGTGGAGTACTCAAATGAACTTCACTAACAATGTTGGAAAAGACATGTTCGAAAGTACCAGAGAATCTTGAGACGTCAGTGGAAGTCCCTCCCATATCGAAACCCAAAGTGGCTCTCTTAGATTTAGGTCTCGTGTCGTAACAAGTTTTTCCATAGCCAACCACACCACCTGCTGGACCAGAAAGAATTGCTCTTAAACCAGTGAACTTGTTCCACGGACAAAGCCCACCATTGGACTGCATGAATAGTAACTTGTTGCCCATGGCATTCAAACCTCCTTCGAATCCAGTTCCAAATCCTTCAAGGTATTCTTGTATTTTGGGCAAAAGGTAGGCATCAGCCACAGTGGAACTGCATCTGCTGACGATTCCAATAGATGGTTGCAATTCGGTGGACACAGACACTTGGAATCCCAATTGACGTGCAAGTTTTGCAACTTCTTGTTCATGAGTGGGGTACAAATATGAATGAAGAAAACAGACCGCCAAACTGCTGTAACCTTCTTTCTTCAAGTCAAGCAATTGTTCCTCTACTTCTACCATATTTGGCTTCTCGATGATCTGAATTACATCACCTGTGGTGGCCTCAACTAACAGTCCATCAAATTTGTTATTGTCAGCCAAAGTGATTTTCACTTCGGCACCACCACCTTCGGTGTAGTTGACGAGTGTGATCCTTTCACCAATCTCAATGACCTTGGTGTACAATTGGTCCAACTTTTTGGCACTAATGTTGAAAATATCAGGTCTGGTTTGATTCCCGATTCTCAAAACATCACGAAAGTCTCTAGAAGTGACTAGGGCAACTTTGGCACCTTTCCTTTCAAGGAGAGCATTGGTAGCGACAGTGGTTCCCATTTTAATTGATTCAATAGCATCGAGCTTGAGTAATTGTCCTTTAGGTATTGTGGTCCCTGTAGCAATTTCCAAGACCCTTCTTATCCCCTCTGTGGGAGCATCAGGATAATTGCCAGGATCAACAGATAAGAGCTTGAACACCAAGTCTTTTTTACCAGGCAACGATGCGTGAACATCGGTGAACGTTCCACCACGATCGATTGCGATTTTAACTCCAGAAATCATTGTTGAAGTAACTGAATATTTGGCCTAGAGATCTAGGCTAGTCATCGAATATATATGCTTGATTGAGGCAACTGCTATCAAGATCAGAGATCGGTATTCTGGAGACGAACTGCCGATTTAGGAATGCGAAATTACTATGTTGGAGCTCCAGCTGTAATGGCTGCAATATGTGCGGAACTTCGTATACAGGCACCTCATTTCCCTTTTTAACTAAGCTAGAGAGAGCAAAAAATGATGAGTAGCATTAAAGTATGAAAATGATAGGTAACGGAGACATAGAGAAACAGACCAGCGAGACTAGAGTGGTCGTAGAGGTCCCAGACCTTTCAAACGATGCGAACTCCAGTGACTACGTGGTAATTTCTGACGATGACCCCAAGTATAAAAGGTTTTCACCTCAAAAAAAGTCTCTCTTCGTCTTTATCATTTCACTAGCGGTATTTCTTGCACCGCTGTCGACAGTGGCATTCTTACCCGCTATCCAAGACATTGCGGACGATTTACACACAACACAGACCATCATTAATGTATCAAATGCGTGTTACTGCTTGGTTATGGCCATTTCACCTTGTGTCACCAGTCCATTGGGTGATATCTATGGACGTAGGATTATGTTCTTAATTTGCTCCTTCGGATTCACATTGCTGACGGTTCTTGTTGCCGTTTCCCAAAATTTGGCCATGTTCTTCGTCTTCAGACTTGCTTCGGCCTTCTTTGGAGTGGCATTTTTTCCTTTGGGTGGGAGCATTGTTTCTGACATTTACATTCCAAAAGAAAGAGGGAACGCTATGGGATGGACCTTATCTGGATCCCAGCTTGGGCCAGCCTTCGCCCCATGTATAGGAGGTCTCATCATCACGTATACTACCTGGAGGGTTATTTTCTGGGTACTTGCTGGCGTAGGTGGCCTTGCATTTGGCATTGCTTTCTTGTTTTTGAAAGAAACCATCACGGTGAAAAAAGGTGAAATATACAGAAAAGAGCACCCAGATAAAACCCTTTTTGGAGTTTTTGTATGGGTGCCATACAATCCATTCCAAGTGGTGCGTGCATTTAAGTATCCCAATTTGATTCTTGGAGGGTACATGAGTATGACTCTTCTTTACAATATGTATGGGTTGCTTACACCGATTCCTAACGTTATCAACCCCAGATTCCACCTTACGACACCCGTCTACGGATCGTTGTTCTACTTGGCACCTGGAGTGGGATATCTCCTTGGATCACTTGTGGGAGGTAAATGGGCAGATCATTATGTTCGGAAGTACGAGAAGATGAGAGGCAAACGAATACCTGAGGACAGACTCAGATCCACTTACGTTTCTTTTGGGTTGGTATTGCCCGCTAGTGTGCTTATTTTTGGGTGGCTGATAGAGAAAGAAGTGGGAGGAATGGCTCTTCCCATAATAACGCTTTTCCTCAATGGAGTGGCACAAACATTTTGCTTCCCCAGTATCAATGCCTATTGCGTGGACTGCTTACCGCATCTTGGTGGAGATGCTATTGCCAGCAATTATTTTGCCCGCTATATTGCCGGTGCTGTAGGAAGTGGCACTTGCCTTATGCAAATCAACACTATCGGAGTTGGATGGACAAACACCATTTCATCACTCTTGTTGTTTCTGGGATTCTGTTGTTCTTTGGTATTGATTAGGTACGGAGGAAAGATGAGAAGGAACATTGCAGATGGTCTGAAACAGGCATGAAGTTGATAACAGTATTGGGTCCCTTCAATTTATATAGTTAATACAGACTCTTGAATCTACTTTTTAATATATATATTGGGTTCTAGAAAGGGCAGGATGTACAGTTCGCTAAATATCGAGAATCCCCTGCTGCTCGGGCACCAACGAGAGAACCTTTCCAGTGAGTAGGCCCAGTCTGACATTCTCAATGACCCAATTTTCCATGTCAAACACCGTTTGAACAGCATGTGTTCCCATATGAGGCAAGGCCATAACATTAGGGAGCTCCAAGAGCTCTTTGGGTGGGCGAGGCTCATTTTCAAACACGTCCAAGCCTGCAGCTCCGACTTTACCAGATTTAAGATGTTTGATTAAGGACTGCTCGTCAATAATGGCACCTCTTGCCGTATTAATGATGATGACACCTTCCTTCATCTTCAGGATTAGGCTGTCGCTGATTAAGTGATGCGTCATCCTATTCAAAGGACAGTTGACAGATATGACATCAGCCTGCGATGCAAGCTCCTCTATGGAGCTCACATACTCACTGTCTTTTTCCAAATCAGCTGGCAACCGTTTCCGGTTGTAGTATACTATTTTTTGGAACCCAAGCGGTACACACCTATCCCTAAATGCCCGTCCAATTCCTCCCATGGCGATAATCCCCAACACCTTTCTTCTGGGGTTAAAACCTTCTTTCACACCAGCACCAAATCCCCCAGAAGGCCAATTACCAGCCATGAGTTGGCGACGTCCTGCTTCAAAGTTTCTCATGGCTCCAAGTAAAAGAAACAAGTTGCTATCAGCAGTAGATGCGTTTACGATTTCTGGACAGTGTGAGACTTGGATGTCCCTTTTAGTCAATGGTTCAATGTCTATTTGGTCGTATCCAGCACCCTGATGGGCAATGTACTTCAAGGTAGGCGGAAAGTGGCTGATCAATTCTTCGTCAAATCGGCCTACTTTACTGCCGGTCAAGTAGCCTCTAGCAATGGCAACCACTCTGCTATACTTTCCGTGAAGATCCTCGATGAACTGTTCACGAGAATACAGCTGGATGTGCACCACCTCTGCTATCTTTTCCATCTCTTCCCAGGGCTCTTGCCCATACCGTATAGGGTCAGTATGGAGTATCAATGGTTTGGTCATGGTGTCGTACGCTGTAACGGTACCATTTGGACACGAATATATAAAGTCGACTTTAGCACAGAGTCGACAACGGAAATCAATAATATTTTTGTCCGATAACGCGCAATTCCTTATCAAGATGGACGTGCGATGGACTGTGGACGAATTGATCAAATGATGGACGGATAGCGGTTTGATGCCCTTTAGCTCAGTTCCATCACCCATATTATCAATATATCACTACCTGTTTTTGTCACAACCATGAAACCATTGAATGTTTGAAAGTTTATTCGGAAAAACCGTATTAGTTACTGGAGCTTCAGCTGGAATCGGTGCAGCTACCGCTACAGAATTTGCCAAAGTCACCCGTGGAAATATCAGACTTGTTCTTGGTGCTCGTAGAGTATCCAAACTTGAAGAGTTTGCTCAAGGATTGAAGAAGATATACCCTTCCTTGAAGATATACGTGGGCAATTTGGATGTGTCTGATGTATCCAAGATAGAGCAATTTTTTGACATGTTGCCTGCAGAGTACCAGGAAATCGATATTCTTGTCAATAACTCTGGTAAAGCGTTGGGGCAGGAAGAGGTTGGAAATATTGATCCTACCGACATCAAAACTGTGTTTGATACTAACGTCCTCGGGTTGATTGCCATGACTCAGATTGTGTTGAAAGGTATGAAACAACGGAACAGAGGCGACATTGTACAATTGGGCTCAATTGCCGGCCGGTGGACATACGCCGGTGGCAGCATCTACTGCTCATCCAAGGCAGCTTTGAGATCATTCACAGAATCTATGAGGAAAGAGTTGATTTCTACCAAGATTAGAGTTGTCGAAGTCGCTCCTGGAAACACTAAGACCGAATTTGCGTTAGTAAGATTTAAAGGTGACAGCGACAGAGCCAGACAAGTGTATGAAGGCGTGGACACCTTACTTCCTCAAGATGTCGCCGAATTGATTGTGTTTTCTTGCAGCAGAAGAGAGACAGTTGTGATTTCTGAGTCTATCATCATGCTGACGAATCAAGCTGGACCTCAAGACTTGTATAGAAACCTGTGAAGTTAGAATTCAAAATAAAAACACCTGTGCGCACGGAACTCTTATCTTATCTTTTTAGAACAATTATTTACTATTTGAGAGCGATATTCTCTCGCGAGATGCAGCAGTTTTTCGTTCCAGGTGGATACTACTGAGCACCTTTTACAGTCTAAAATGGAAGAGAAGTCACGCCCCTTTGTGTGTAGCGAGTGCAAAAAGAGCTTCACACGTGCTGAGAATCTTATGCGTCATCGTAAACTGCGTACGTACCTTCCAATTCTTTGCGATTCTAGCTATCTACTAACCGATCTCATAAAGACCTCTATCAGAAATACACATGTCCCGAGTGCCACAAGGTCTATTCGCGAAGTGATTCGCTCAACGTTCACATAAGAAAGGTGCACAACATCAGCAGTAAGCCCCTACCAGACGTCAAGGTCGAATTGGATAAATCACCTTTGGTGGGAATTGATTCCGAAACCATTTTAAGCTACCTTTTTCTGTACTGGAAGAACTTCCATCCTTCATTTCCCATATTGCATTGCAGGTCCTACTTATTACCCCCTAGTTACCTGAACGACTTGTTGACGAATGTCATTTGTGCCATTGGTGCCCGGTACATTGACGGAGGGAAACCTCTTTCTAATCGCATCTACAACTACGTGTTCCAGAAATTGGATCAGTTCCCCAAGTCCCCCCTGTTGCAGGAAGTCCAGGCAATATTGTTGGTTTCTTTTACCGGACTTTATGCTGGTGGTGAATCATGGTTCAAAAAATCGTTTCTGTTGCACTCGCCTTTGGTGAACTGGGCAAGGGAAATGTCCATTTTCCAGTACAACCCACTCGACAACTCAGATCTGGACTGGATGTCTTTTGTTGAAACTGAGAGTAACAAGCGGTTATCTTACGGGTTGTATTTGGTGGATGCCCTCATGGCTATACTCCTTAACTATCCACCATGTTTGTCGCACTACGAGATCAAACACACTCTTCCATGTCTGGACGAGATGTGGGATGCTGAGTCTACTGAGAAATGGCTAGAGCTATCCTCTAAGGTCCCGACTCAGAGAGGTCCTCACTTCTTCGAAGCCCTACAACAGGTATTAATTTTTGGCCGCATTTCGAATCCTATTTCATCATTTGGGGGCACTGCGTCGCTCCTTGCCATACATATTATGATTAGAAATATGGCTCAGTACGCTGGTATACTAGAGACATCACCAGTTCACTCTCAGGATGCATTTTCCCGACGTTCCCAATTGGGGTCCGCCTTAAATGGACTACGGACGTTGATTCCCAAGCGACACCAGACTGGGAAGCTTTGTGATATGTGGGACCTTTTCACTGTCACATGGAATTTGGCATACATTCATCTACATCTTCCGGATACCATAATTACATCTGGTATCGTGGAGGTGTCCCTAGACGAAACTATTGCAACTGCATCAGCCTTAGCCAAACCCCAATCTAAACCGCCACCTGGCACCGCCTTGTTGAGTAATGACTTTACGGATATTCCCTACCAGGTGCTCTCGTTGACAAGCAGCCACGTGTTCTATTTTCTTCACACCTTCAATAGCCAACTGAAAGAGACCTCACCTGTATTCACCTTCATGTTTTACAAAGCAGCCCTTGTGGCTTGGCAGATCTTGAATGCGTTCAAAGTCATCAATAATGATTCAAAAAAGCAAATGATTGACCATATTTATAGTCAATCAGCTAATTCGAAAACGACGGAGAAGGTGTACATGCTAAAACGGCTTACGGACGATATGCTAAATTGTATTCAACTAGAAAACGAAAACCCAGTAATATTTGAAAAGTGGGTCGAGTCTGTGTTAGCAACAAAGGATACCTGGGGGGTTGGCACCTGCGGAGCTGCATCGTTTGCCCTGATGGTAGATGAGATATGATAGTGACAATAGGCTACGTCGTAGATAAAGCCACAAAAGAATTCAGCATTGGCGCGGGAGTAATTTTTTCTTATCGTATTGTGGAGCTCCATCGATGGAAGTTGATGGATTAGCTAATTGTCAACCACTGATTGTTCGTATCGAACCATTGTGTGGCACTATATCGCTTATAAATGAGCTACATCCCCTTTTAATCTTGCTGTAAATAACACTATCTAATCATGACTGGTGCAGAATATACAATCAAAGAAGAACCTGCTTGTACTCCACGCAAAATCAAGATCATCGTTATCGGAGCAGGAGCCTCGGGCCTTAACTTTGCCAGAGAGGTGTATCAAAACATTCCAACTGCTGAGTTGGCTCTTTACGACAAGAATCCATCTATCGGTGGAACTTGGTACGAAAACAGATATCCTGGTGTCGCTTGTGATATTCCTTCAATCAACTATCAATATACTTGGGCCCCAAGTACTGACTGGAAGACGTACTATTCCTCAGGTCCAGAGATCTTAAAGTATTTTAAGAAAGTCGCAAAGGAACATGGGTTGGACAAAGACGTTCATCTCAATTGTAGAGTCGTTGGATGTAAATGGATAGAAGAGAAGAAAAAGTGGGACGTCACCATTCAAAGAGGCGATGATCCTAACGACACCTTTACTGACTCTGGTGAACTTTTGATCAATGCGACTGGTGTGTTGAATAAATGGAAATGGCCTTCCATTAAGGGTTTGGATAATTTCAAGGGACCTAAGCTCCATTCCGCTAACTGGGACACTAGCTTGTCTTTGAAGGGCAAGAGAGTTGGAATTGTTGGATCTGGTTCCAGTGCCGTTCAAATTGTTCCGAACATTTTACCAGAAGTGAAGTCCATCACACAGTTTGTCAGAAGTAAGTTCTGGATTACTGCTGGCTTTGCCCAAAAATTTGCGGGCCCAAAGGGTTCAAACTTTGAGTACACTGATGAGCAAATAGAAATCTTGCAAAAAGATCCTAAGAAGTATTTGACTTATAGAAAGAATATTGAGTCTGATCTTAATAAAAGGTTCAGATCGGTACTCAAGGGAAGTCTCGAACAAAAGGAAGCCAGAGAGTTTGCCGAAAAAGAAATGAACACAAAGTTGGCATCCAAACCTGAGATTGCAGAAAAAGTTATTCCTCAAGACTTTGGTGTCGGATGTCGTCGCCCAACCCCAGGCAATGGATTCTTAGAAGCGTTATGTGACGAGAAGACTAACTTGGTGTTCTCTGATATTGAAGAAATCACTGAAACTGGCTTACGTACGAAAGATGGAGAGCACCACGAGTTCGACGTGTTGGTATGTGCCACTGGTTTCGATGTGTCCTGGGTACCTCACTTCCCATTGATTGGTAGAGGTGGAAGAGATTTACGCGAGGAGTGGAAAGAAAAGCCCGAAACTTATTTGTCAGTGGCAGTTCCCCACTTTCCTAACTACTTGATCTTCATGGGTCCTCATGCCCCCTATGCCCATGGTTCTGTCTTGCCTATGACTGAAGCCATTGCTAAGAACTTTATTCAACTTGCCAAAAGAGTCGCCTCAGAATCTGTTACCTCATTTGAACCAAAGCAGGAAGCTGTTCAAGATTTTATTAACCAAAGAAAAACATTTTTGGGGCGTACCATTTGGAGCGATCCATGTAGGTCTTGGTTTAAGCAAGGAACCTACGATGGTGAGTTAATGATGTGGCCTGGATCTCGTATTCATTTTTTCGAGGTTATGCAAAGTCCAAGATGGGAAGACTACAACTTGACTTATGAATTGGGAAATCGGTTCTCCTACTTTGGAAATGGATTCCATGTGAGAGAATTTGATAATCGTGACTTGAGTTGGTATTTGGGTTTATTAGATGGGAAAGATGAAGAACCCCAATATTCGGATGAATATCTTAAGGAGTTCTTGGTTAAAGCTTAGTATTTATTTTGATAGGAATTTAGATTTATCGAACAGTAAACGGCTAAAACCTACCACGGTGTTTATTTATTTGTTCGACCGATATCTGTGGTACACGGCGAAAGTAGTGGCTACAATCATAACTTATGAGTCAGGTGCACTATTGTGCTAAGCTCCCATCGCCTTCAAACTGGTGCTCTGAGCGTTTTTATTTTGAAAATATGGTCCACGCATGGTTCTTTAGCTTATCTCTCATTTTCCATTGGTATCTGCAAAAACGAATACTACGAGTTTGGTCAGTAAAACATATTGAGAAGGATTAGGTGAGCACTACACAGTAATGGAACTAGAAGTATCAGTGGACAAGAATTGGATAACTGATGTGAGCAGGTTGTATTGCTTACTCGGGCTTATGTTTCCTTGCCTCCCTGGAATTGCAAACCACACGATGGCTGCGAATTTTTCAACTCACGCGGAAAATTATCACTGATAAGATACGATTCCGAATGTTGTTGGGTGCTGATAACTATATGCAGGCTTTATCTATAGTGCTCCTCTGGAGCTCCAGTTGTGAGAGAAATAATTAATAGCGTAAAGAATTTGGTAAATACTAATTTTGGAAGGCACTGGTTGCAGGTATCGTTGGACTGTTATCTTATCTTATATCGCCACCACTTTAACAGCTTGCATATATATGGGTATAGACTTACAGGAGTATTTTGATTCATAATAGATATTCAAATGTCTACAGAAAAATTTAACCATGAGGTTCTCGTCGAAGAACAAGGTTCTGTTTCCATAATTATGGACCCAGAAACATTGAACCCTATGAAAGGACTTGATAAGGCCTTCGAATTTTTGGAAGGTAGAGATATCAACTACACGGAAGAGGAAGAAAAAGCTGTTTTAAAAAAGGTTGATTGGCACGTTATGCCGTTACTCTTTTTGTTGTATCTTATTCAATTTGCTGATAAAACATCATTGAGCTACGCATCCTTGATGGGAATCAGAGAGGATACACATACTGATATGGGACAGACATACTCTTGGGTATCCTCCATTTTCTATGCTGGTTATATTGCTTTTGAGTTTCCCACTACATACTTTTTAACCAGACTACCCATTGGAAAGTTTCTCGCCTTCAATATCCTTGCTTGGGGTGTGGTGATTACTTGTACATGTGCTGCTTCTAGTTACCCTTCTATGCTCGTTCTTCGTTTCCTACTTGGAATGTTTGAATGTAGCATCACACCTGGTGTTGTTTTAATCGTCAGTATCTGGTACAAACGTTCAGAGCAAGGTAAAAGATTGGGAATCCTTTTGGCAGCTAACGGTTGTGCTACTATCTTGATCTCCCCTGCCGCTTTCGGTTTGTCGTTTGTCACTGGCGCTTCTATTGCTTCGTGGAAAATCCTCTTTTTGATCTTTGGCTTGGTGACCATTTTGTTAGGCATCTTGTTCTTTATTTTCTTCCCAGACAACCAGTTAAACGCTCGTTTCCTTTCTGAAGAGGAGAAGGTTATTGCCACTCATCGAATCAGGACAAATTTTCAAGGTGTCGGGTCTCAGTCCTGGAAATGGTATCAATTTGTCGAAGCCTTCAAAGACCCAAGGACATACTTGTACATGCTCTTCTCACTTTTGATGAACATTCCCAACGGAGGTGTCACCACCTTTGGGAGTATCATCATCAAATCGTTTGGCTTTGATGCCCAGCATGCCTTGTTGCTTTCAATGCCTGGTGGGGCAATTGACATTCTCTTTAAGCTTCTCATTCCTGCTTTGTCTGACAGATTGATGGACAAGAGTCTTCCAGCTATTATTGCCATCACTTTCCCAATGATAGGTGGTATCATGATGGCCACCCTTTCTGTTGACAAGAAAGGACCACTTTTGGTGGGTTACTACTTCATTTCTGCTGCTGGAGCCTCTTGGGGGTTGGTGATGTCGATGATTGGTGCCAGTAGTTTGGGATCAACCAAGAAGAGTGTTGTCAACACTTGTCAGATTGTATGTTATGCTGCGGGTAACTGGATTGGCCCACAGCTTTGGCTTACTCGTGAAGCCCCTGTTTACACGACTGGTAAGTTATTGGTAGGTGTTTTTTATGGGGGTGCCTTGGGAACCTTGTTGGTGATTAGACTTGTTAACATTATGGAAAATCGTAGAAGAGATAAGCTTCAGGCAGAAGGAAAGATTCCCCCGGCACCAAAGAATGCCGAATTCTTGGACTTGACCGACTTTGAGCAGCTTAACATGAGATACATTATCTAGATGATAGTGTAGATTATTGTGGAATAATACATTCACTTCGTGCTTGTAACCTAAAGTGTAGAGATGCGTTCAAAACAAGGAGCCACCCAACTGGTAGTGAAGTATCAAAACCAACCCTAAGTTGATTTTTACAGTTTATGGTGAACAATACAGAGTATTTTTTTATCTACCTAGCTATCCGAAGATGGGTATCTTTCAAAGTAGACGGCATGGGAAATAACTTGGCTCAAAGACGTGCGCAAGGAACCAATTTTTTGGAGCCGCTTTCTGTAGGTCTGTCCATCGTTGTCCATCATTTTCAGCTGCCCTGCAGGATAACTCAGCGAAGATTGCAAATGCTATCTAGCTAACGTTGTCCATCTGGACTACAACCTATATATTGTAGGTAATCTTCGTCTATCCCACCAACACTACAATGAGCAAGTTTTCCCACCTTGAGCTTCAGCCCGCAGACGAATTCAATGATCTTAGGATCAAGTTGGCCAATGATCCCAATCCCAACAAGATCGATGTCAGCGCAGGTGTGTACAGAGGAGAGGATGGTGACTCTTTTACTCTCCCTGTAATCCGGGACGCTAAGTCCTTGTACCACGACAAAAACTATGGCCACGACTATACATTTTGCTTGGGTTTACCCGGATTTGTGAAAAATGCTGCTAAGGTAGCAGTAGGAGAAACAGCGGTTTCCAAGAACTTAGTGGCCTCGTGTCAAACCATCGGTGGAACTGGTGCATGTCACCTAGGAGCCTTGTTTCTCACGCAAAGTGCAGGCTATAAAGAGTTTTACCTTGGAATTCCCGCTTGGCCCAATTATTTCCCTTTGATTAAGCAAGCAGGAGGAACCATCACCACTTACTCGTACTACGATACCAAACAGAAGGATATAGACTTCGATGAAATGGTGGCCCAGCTCAATGCTGCTCCGTCTAAGTCGGTGTTTATTTTGCAATTGTGTTGTCATAATCCTACTGCTGCAGATTTAACGATGGATCAGTGGCTGCAAGTTGCCAAGATCATGAGGAAAAGAGACTTGATTCCATTTTTCGACGCTGCCTACCAGGGCTTTGCAAGCGGTTCAACAGAGATCGATGGATTGCCTATTCAGAAATTCATCGAGTTGGGTTGTGAGGTGATCGTTTGCCAGTCGTTTTCCAAGAATCTTGGGTTGTATGGAGAAAGATTGGGATGCTTGCATGTGGTACTCAATGACCCTGCCAACACTCCGCTCGTTTCAGACCAGTTGAGATACTTATTTCGTGCTGAGTGTTCCAGTTCCCCCGCTTATGGTGCTAGATTGATGGCTCTTATCACCAAAAATAATGAGCTTTTTGCTCAGTGGAAGAAGGACTTAAAGGATGTGAGTGCTCGCTTACAGACCATCAGGGCCACTCTTTATAATTTGATTACAGAAAAGTATATGACCCCCGGAACCTGGGAGCATATCAAGACACAAAGAGGTCTTTTCTGGTTCTCCGGGTTGACCGAGGAACAGAGCAAGAGGCTTCTAGATGATTACCACGTCTACCTCCCGAAGAACGGGAGAGTTAATATCGCCGGATTGAACGACAACAACATTGATGAGTTCTCCGCTGCCTTTGATGCGGTTGTTAGAGGTTAAAGTTTAGTTGGAACTAGTAGGTTGGTGTCAGAGCTATCCTCAATTTATATGGCTGATCAAAAGAGTGCATGATATTTAGCAATGCTGAATAATGTTTTCAAAAGGTTACAATTCTGTCATCGCCTAACTTTAAATATGTAATCCGGCAATAGTGATCTACACTTTGCTCTCGGGAATTATTTTGTTCTTCTTGTAATCATATGCACCCTTGAAAAGCTCAGGTAACTCTTTGATGTAATCGAAAAAGGTCCATTCTCTTTGCTCCCAGTTCTTGTCACAAGGAAGCTGATCTCCCAACTCAGCAGCAATATCTTCATTTTCTTTCCACACCCTCATTACGTTTCCTCCCATCATTTTTACAAGGTCCTCTTCGGCGGCGGAGGTCCGTTCAGCTACCTTTTGAATCAAATCGGGATACTTCGAAACATCTTCAAGTCCCTTCGGCCCATTGGGAATCCCGTCGAAATCAGACCCGAAGCCTATATGTTCCCACCCGATCAAGTTAACTACGTGAACAATGTGGTCCACCGCATTATCGATTGTCACCTTATCTTCTTCTTCAAGCAGCAAAAAGAAGGGGTAGAAATTTATACATATAACTCCATTGTTCTTCTTTAGTTTGAGTAGAACATCATCTGGAACATTTCTATGAAGATTACACAACTCATAGACAGAAGAATGGGAGAAAATAACAGGTGATTGAGTGACTTCAAGAACATCATGCATAGTCTTCCAACTCACATGAGCTAAATCCACAATCATCCCTAGTCTGTTCATTTCCTTTACACATTCTACACCGAGACTTGTCAAGCCTCTATCTTCAAGACCATAATCCACAGATGAGGCAGCTGTGGCAAAAGGGTTATCACAGTTATGGGTCAAGGTGATGTATCTAACTCCCAACTCAAAATATAATCTCACAACTGCCAATGAGGTGTCCACTTGATGTAGTCCTTCAACTCCCAATGTCACAACAAGCTTGCCTTCTTTGAATGCCTTCCAAGCTTCGGTAGTATTATGAACCATTGCTAAGTCATAACTTTGACAAAGACGTTTATAGACGTCAATCTGTTCCATGGTATCTCTAACAGCAGCATTTGGCTTATTAAAGTCTTGATAATACATATCAGGATCTTTGCACTCAATAAAACAGCTGAAAAATTGGACCCCCACCTTACCTTTCTTTAAACGAGCCAAATCTGTGTGAGCAGAAGTACGGTTGAAGTCGAACTTAGAACATTCGTTGATCTCGTTATGGAGCTGGCATCTCAAAAGGTACGCAAAATCATTGTGAGTGTCTACAATTGGGCTCTTTTTGCAAAGTTCGTCGATGTTCAACTTCCTCGGAGTCAGGACACTAGATAGCAGAAATCCCATAATGCAAAGCTCTTAGATCTTACTTCAGTGGATCCATTCGTGTTGAAAACTCGGGAGTGTTCGATGTCCGCGCATAAACGGCGTAAGAGTTTAGGTGCCTCGCGCCTAAGCGGCAGAATAATTATGCACATTGGTTTGAAATTTATTCCATTATAACTCTCGCAACTGGTTAGGGCTGTCTACTATACTGTTTCCAAACCTCTAAGCCGTTGAGAGAAAGAAAGCTCGCTGTTATCACAAGCGTGGTATAATCTTGTGCCAGTAGCAGCAAAACCTTGCACTAACTTTGAAGTCTCCTCAGCAGATTCTTTTGGAGAGATACAGAAACCACCTGTACTACAGCTACCTAAGAAGTTTTGGGTCGAGCTAAACACTCACTGGAGTGGTCTTGTTACTCTTCATGTCAACATTCCATAATTACCAATCACTATGTATAAATAGACCAAACTCATAAGGACGGTTTCTCGTTAGAACGCCTGATGATTCTCCCTCCACAGTCCGCTTTTTCATAGTCGATGACTGCGATGACAATTGCTTTACCATCTTGAAGGGCAATTGTAACTCTAAAGTTGTTCTCGGTTTAAGGTTTGGATCAATGTTGAAGATGCACTGCTTGTCCTGTGAATCATTCGGAAATGTCGTTGGTTTAGGTAGTCCGCAGGAGTCCGCAGTTCATGGACACTGTGAACAACCATAGTAGAATTAATATGTAGTAGACTAAGTTATCTAGCCGAAAAAAGTCATAACAGTAATAATGACCAGCATACTTTAAGAGACGCAAAATCCCATGTGTCTAAGTATCAAGGATAATACGTTGTAAACTCCAATATTGTTGTTGGGTCCACACCTCTGTGGCTGATGAATAATGCATTGCTAGTCCTGTTAATCATGTAAAAGTTTTGTTGGTAACTTTACAATTATCAAACCAGCTACTGGATACTCTCTAGAGAGCACGCAGATTACATGAATCTTATGGGTCTAATGGAAGAACATCTACCTTTGAGCACACAGACAGTTCGCAATACATCAAGTGTAAGAACAGAGTTTGAAAAATGTTGTTGCTGATGGAATATAGAAATTCAGATGGGATAGCATCAGTCCATGATAAAAGCATGATCGTAGGTGCAGCACCAATGCAGACTTCGAAGGTGATCTGGAGGGGAGAGGCGAATCCGAGATAACTCATTTGTATTTAGCACCAACAAACTTGACGATTCTGTTGACGTAGTTACCAACATTTGCCAATAATTCGGAGTTGTTCTTCACAAAATCAGTCCAGCAGAACTGTGAGTCTCCTGTTTTTGGCCTGATAGATGCCAAATAATATCTCCAACTAGAGGCAGGGATTCCTGTGTCTTTAGCGTTATTACCAAAAACTCCTACACCTCTCGACTTAAAGAACTTGCCTCCTTCGTACTGCAAATATTCTGTGGGACAAAGAAAAAAGCACTTGAGGTGGCCCGAATGACGTCGTCTACTTATGGATCCTGACATAACAAATCCTCGTACATCTTACAGTTGATCTAGACATGTAGCTACAGTCTGAGTTTATGGGTCAAGAAAGGAAGACTGGCATATCCATACACCAAGCATATAATGGGGCATATAAAATCAGTGAGGGCCCCGTTAAGCTTTAGAGACTTGGGAAGTCTACACCTCAATTTACCAAAGAGCTATTCCAAGCTCTGGCAAATAACCAAAAAATGCAAGGAATAGTTGGCCTGAAATCGTACACTCAACTGGCAATTACCAACAGCAATTCCTGGGTGCTCGCCGGTATAGATATCAACATCACTGAGTTGGACACAGCAATTCAGATCCATAGGATGTGGCACCAAACATTAGACTGAGCCAGAGTTGTGAGAGGCACATCTTTCTTTAGCGAAGGACATCGGAGTCGAAACAAAGAGCATCTCATGCCATGTGGAGAAGCAAGTGATGGCACAGACTTTCTGCTCAAGTTTAAACAAAGGCAAGTTACCCTGTTGCTACACGGAATGTGATGTGTGTATCACCAACTGGAAGTACAGCTGAGTTATGTGGCTAAACAAATGCTATTTCTGTACGAAAAAAAGTATTACACCGGCGTAAACTTCGGCATAAATTTTTCAACGGGTACAACTCATACACCTATACAAGAGGGCTGGTCAATGGTACTACATGTTTATTATCATGACAGGCGTATCAGTTTTAACTCCTATGCTCTGCATAAAAATCCTCTTTGATCCACTTTATAGTCTGACTGAGTAATCACATTGGGTAGCCAGTTGAACAATTGCATGGACTCTTTCTTTGTATGTTCCTCTGCTGCTTCTGTGGCTTTTTACTTTTCTCTCGTCTCCACTAACTGGAAGCTGTGATAAACCAACTCTTCTTGAATTTCTCTGGGTAATATTAAATGCCAAATCTTGATGAGGTTATATACTCAGGAATGAAGTTCAGGTGTTATTTTTGTGAGGTGCAGAGACATCGTCGAGAATTCATTGAAAAGGAAAAACCGCCCGTTATCACTTAACTCTCTACCGAGTCTATATCTAAGGCTTGCTCACAAAATCAATCAGATGCATTTTTTTCGAAACTAATGAAAAGAATGGAGGGAAGCCAAGCAAAATTTCGAGGTTGAAAATGATTCTTACCAGCCAACGTAATATGACATGCTGGTGAGCCACACGTTTTGGTGAACAAATTAGAGACCATTTGCCAGTATAACATCGCTTCTACTTGTAACTTTTAGTAAACTAATAACACTGTAACGAACGAAGTTTTTTCTTGGATAAGAGTTACCTACTAATTCATCATCATAATTTGTTTAGCTATAAAGTTGTGTTACTTTTTTACAGCAAACTATGTAATAAAACTAGACACAAAGTCTCGATTAAAACACATTCTTTGTGGTAATACTCATACTCTAAGGTATGGTCTATACAAGTTGAGTAATTCTCGGGGTGCAGCAATGTAGCAAATGACACATGCAACCTACTTCAAACTCACCCGTCACACACACGCCCTTCAATTTGAAAATCATCCTAGTAAGTTTATCCGTTTCACAAACAGCAATTTGTTTTATCCAATATTCGACTATGTAGCCTTAAATAGGCATGGTAATTCTCTTTGTGGAATACAGATTCGAGAAATATATATCCATTTTAAAAAGAGGATACCTGCAAAAGAAAAAAAAACTATCTCGCTCCCTTTAGCTACTTTGACTCTGCTTCTAGAGTAATTTCATCTGCCCTAAAAATGGACAATCGATTTCGAGTGCATTCATCCTTGACTCTACATCTTTAATTCTGAAAAGAGAAATGTTGGGAAACGAAAACTAACAGGAGTTCTTTGTTGATTGCGCTTTGTCGCCTTCGCACAATAGGATAATAACTCTTTCCACAGATCGACGATAGGTTATACTAAAACGACCAATTCAATTGTTATCAAACCGCTTCAAAGTGAAAATTCTTATTTTTAGACAACACATTGTTCCAGAACGAGAAATCTCATTTCCAGCAACTAAAGTCGGCAATAGAAATACGGGATTACATGAGTACTTTCACATAGTTGAGATTCATCAAAAAAAGGCAGCTTTACCGAATGCCACGAGATGCTTTTGTTTACTCCTCAAAGATGGTGTCTCAATGTAGGTGACTTTCACAAGATAATTGGGTAACATAAAAGCAGAGATGTCGCAAAATATGGTTTGACATCAGATATTCATTGAGATGTAAACATCAGAAAATTGAACGACCAAAAAAGTAAATAGGGCCAAAAAGAGTTTTGTTTCGTGGTTTGTTATTTCCTACATACCGTATTGATGAAAAAGTAGGCCAAAAATGTCCACGCGATGCAGGAATGACAGTGCACGGACTGAAACTTTTCATGTGCACTCGATTGGGAATTTTTCTATTGTTTTGCGGCAACCCAAGAGGTACTAGCACAGCTCTTTCGGACAGCCTAATGGATTGTTGTTGTTGCAGATCTCAAAGAGCCGGTGCCAGCCACCCTTTGGAGCATGAAGAGTTCCAAATGGGGCCCAAATTTGGCCATTTAGAACCTTTTGGGATTTTCGGCTTCCTAATCATACCGTGAAAAGGGTAATATCCTACATAGAAACTATAATATTATACACTGAAAGGTGGATTTACAGTATCGGATCGGTAGTATTGGGGATAAGCGTGTTCAAAACTTCTATTCTTGTATTTCTCGATATACTGAAAAACGTATAAAAACTGCAGTATCCTTACTCTTCAAACTCTCTAACAACGTCCTAATGAAGCTTAAATACAGTTTGCTTCTTGCAAGCTTCTTGCTGTCTTTTGTTGAGGGCTCAGGATGTGTGCTCGATACTAGTCTTGTACTGCGTGGTCTTAGAGTCCAATACTATGACAATATCCCACCTCAACAGGTCGTTAACGAGAATGATGTGCAAAATGATTTCAGACTAGTAGATGCCGGTACACCTTCTTGGGCCTACAATGGAGTCACCTGGCTTAACTTCGATTGGCCAATAGATAATACAAATCCTGGACCTGTATATCGGAACTTATACGGTACTTCTCAAAATGTTAACTACTTTGGTTTGAAGATGGAAGGTTACTTCTATGCAAAGACCTCCGGAACTTATGTTTTTGACATGAAATTCGTAGATAATGGAGCTGAAATAGCCCTTGGGTTTGATTGCTGTGAAAACCCCAACATAGATTCTGGTGCCTTCCTGAGGTTTGGTAGTGGAACAACATGGACAATTGAATTCGAAGCAGGTAAGTACTACCCAATCAAAATTCTTTATGTAAATGCTTACTATACTGCTAATTTTGGCCTCCTTGTCTATTATCCCGACGGAAGCGAACATGGTGATGATATAGATTGGTACAATAGAGGTCTTGATAGAAACTTCATTTGTGAAACTACAACCACCACAGTTCCTTGGACTGGCTCAACTACTCAAACTGTAGAGTACACAAGGTCTGATGGTGTTGTCGTTGTAACTGTAGAAACACCACAGGCAACTACTACCACTACCTCAACAGAAACAGGAACTGGTGCTTACACAAGTACCGTTACCCCACCAAATCCATCTGACCCTGTCACAGTTATTGTTGTTGTTCCTCCTGAACCTACTACTACTGTTCCTTGGACAGGAAGCTACACATCAACTTTGACTTCCGGTAGTACTGTTTATGTTGAGACTCCAGAGTCGACCACTACCACTACATCAACAGGATCCAATTCTGTACCTTACACAAGTACAGTAACTCCACCAAATCCATCTGACCCTGTCACAGTTATTGTTGTTGTTCCTCCTGAACCCACTATTACTACTACATCAACAGGATCCAATTCTGTGCCTTACACAAGTACAGTAACTCCACCAAATCCATCTGACCCTGTCACAGTTATTGTTGTTGTTCCTCCTGAACCTACTACTACTGTTCCTTGGACAGGAAGCTACACATCAACTTTGACTTCCGGTAGTACTGTTTATGTTGAGACTCCAGAGTCGACCACTACCTTGTATAGTGTTGGAAGCGTCCGTACCACCTACACTGAAACTCCCTCGAACCCAAGTGACCCAATCACTGTGGTTATTGAGACACCTCCTGTCAAGTGGCAGAACTCTACCACTCAGTCCTCCATCCAATCAGTTACACCAACTCCTCCTGGTGATCAAACTGTTACTACCCCATGGACCGGTCACTTCACTTCTACTTATACTACCACTGGTACCGATGGTAAAACGATTGTTGTTGTTGAGACACCAACTCCTCACCACGAGCAATCTACCGTGGTGGTAACTACCACTTACACACCTCCAGGATCTCCAGGATCACCAGGTATTCCAGTGGTAACAACTTATACAACTGTCACTCCTGTACCACCTAAGACCGTTGTAACAACTGGTCCTCCAAACGGTGACTCAGGCTCCAACGGTTCAGGTTCACCAAACGGGGGTGCTTCCGTGCCAGCAATTTCTACCTATGAAGCCATGGGATCTAAGAACTCTTTTAGGTTCTTAGCTGCATTGTGTGCTCTTTTGTGGATCACCTTCTAAGTGTGCTTTTTGTATGTGTTCTTCTTTTATTGTTTGGAAGCTCCTCTCCTTCTTTTTGTTTAATTTGTTTTTTTCGTGACTATTGATTTCACCCAATCAGGTTTAATTATTTCTATTTACATTGTTTCATTATACCAACTTTGAATACGTAGAAAACCAAATCGCTCTTTTGCATAGGATGTCATGGGATCGCTGGAGGCAAATTTGAAATTGATTCGAACCCTTCATTTCATCGATGAATATCCAGACTATATTTATCAACGGCATATACTTCAATATTACACATCATTCAAACACTCGATTATACCAAAGATTAATTTATTCTTATAGTTTCTCGTTTGAATTCATTTTACGTAAATTTCGCAGAAACCATAGTTATACTAGCAACAAATGTTGCAATTGTATTGGAAAATAACTACTGCGCTGACTTAACAGATTGTGAGCAGCTTAAACACGTGCTACAGAACCTTGGAGACAAGGATGACACCACCGTTCTACCAGAGGCCAATCTGAAGGTGAAAAGAAATCGAAACCTTGAAAACCAATGCTTATATAATTACAGATTTGAGGAAAGGTACTTGTCGAAGGATTCACTCATTTTACCTTCCTTCCCAGCTCTAAGTTTATTGGCAACTCAAGATGAGATATACCTCGTTTAAATAAACCTACTTCATGCTTACGTAGAAACCAAAAAAATCTTCTGTATTGGAGATGTTCTTTACTTCGAAATTTTGGATTGTCAAGTCACTACTTCTGAGCGGCAGTCAACTTTGCGAAACTCCAAAGTATATTTGGAGCTCATCTTATGTAGTGAACGGGTGTTACGCGAAATCAGCTAAATCGCACTAATAGTCTCCAATGTGTCATCTCCGAAACCTGATTTGTGGAAGGAAATTAAAAACTGCCGAGTATTTAAAACCCATCAACGGAATTAACTTAGCACGTAATATTCAAATGCCTAAAGTGGATGCTCTTCCTATACAGTGTATTTATGTATTATAGTTAACAGTATTAACAATCTCAGAGCTAAAAGACAAAACGTTCTAGGTATAGCCCCAGCACATATACCACAAGAAGGCTGCAAAGGCTAGTTGTCTGGCCAGTCTGGTGAGAATCAGAGCACTCTCCTGGTTGAGCAGAAGCAGTACAGAGTGCCCATGGCAGGTTTCAATCACGAGCTTCAGTGAAGAAATTGTGCTTATCTTGCGGCAACAATTACTACTTCGAGTGATATTCTCCCTTAACAAGAGAAAGGAGGTGATAAGACATACACAAATACAGCAAAGAACCGCTCGCACTCGTGGTAACTGCGTCTGTGACAGAGTCAACAACCTAGACACCTAACTCAAGTGCCACATTTGACCCAAGCGCCAATAGCAGTTAATGAAGAAAGTCAGGAAAAGACTTCCGAGGATCGTATTGTGATCGCGTTCATGCGTAGTTCTGGGAATTATGCACGTATCCATTTGTAAAAAAATCCAACATCGGTTTCCAGCAGCTCAATGTACGAGAAGGCTATAACTCACCCACTGTAGGATTTGTGTACTGTATCACACAATATGCAGTTTCTTCCTATATACGATGCTGTACAGTGTGAACATTGAGCTTGGGACTCGACGGTTGGTATTATAAGCGGTATTCCGTTTTGAAATCTTATGGTTTGATTTTTCTGTAGGAATGTAAACATTGAACCTGGCAATTGCAACTGAAATCATGCAAAGATTCGCCTCAATGATTAATTGTTAAATTCATTCTCACTAATTAACGCCTCGGCTACTCCCTTGAAAGAGGAGCTCTCTAAATGTATAGGGATGAATGTATGGGATGTAATGATCAAAACAGCTTCAATGGAAACCGACATATGACATATGTGGGTTGTCAAGTTTTGTTTCGACAGCTGCCATATATCTTCGCTGAACTTAAAAAAAACCTACGGCGATCAACGGATTTGCTGGTTTAAGCTACCCCTTCCTGTTAAAGTTGCGCCCGATTCGTTTCCTTCAACAACTAATTTCCAATTCGGACTCTGGCATACACACATTGCTTGGCGAATGGTCCAATTGAAAGCATTCTTTGCCCAATTGGGCACAACATAAAAACCACCGTGTAATGAACGAATTACATATCCTGATAAAGAAGGTGCTTTGTTGCCTTTTTGGTCAACAAATGTAAAGATCCTGCATTAGAAAAACCTAACAATTATGAGCTATATACAAACCAAATCTACGAACCCTTTTCAAGACACAAAAAATGCTTTTCGTCTATTTGGTAGCTTAGAATCTACCATTTTAGGCTACTTTAAGTTATTCAAATGAGATTTCTATAAATTGAGGCTCAGAAGGTTACTGATTAGAAATTTTATCTACCAGATCCAGCAAGTGATAACTTGCATATGAATCTGATTGCCTATTTTGTTGTTGTTCTGTAAATATGGTATCTTGATGAGCTAATTTGAGACTAAGGTTTGACAGAAAAAGATTCTGGGTTTCAATCATGTTCATTCCTGTGCTATTTTGAGATTGACTTCTACTACTCACAATGGAAGAACAGATGTTCTTGAACAATGAGAGCTTCTATTTAGGTAATTTGTTCTATAAATGGGCTCTTTCGCAAAACCCATTTGTCATCCAGCCTAATGCAATAGAGTTTTGTCCATTTCTGTGGTACACTGCATAAAAAGGCGAATGATTTTTGTTCTACTGGAATAACATAGGTAAATATAAAACTCTGTGAATATTGCAACTTTGCATCCAGCAAGAAAATGAAACTCTTACATCCTCTATTACTTCTAACAATTGTTAGAACAGTGTTTGCAATAGATGGATGTGATGTTCCTTCTGCTACCCGTGGACTTACTGTTGAGTATATTGATACTGCTTATGACGAAATGGACGTAAAAGGGAGAACCTTTTACCAGGAGCTTGTTGCTATAGACGCTGATCAAGCAGAATACACATGGAATGGTGTGACTGATCAAAATTTTAAAATCACCCCCCCTCAAAAGAATTCTTCACCTTATATTGGTACACTCTACGGAAACCAGGTAAATGTCAACTATTTCAGTTTGAAGCTTTACGGCTACTTCCTCGCTCCTATCAGTGGTGACTACAGTTTTGGTATCAAGGAAGTGGATGATCTGTTTCTTTTGACTCTTGGTGCAGGGAAAGCAATGGATTGTTGTGCTCCATCACCCATTATTGGGGATGTGAGTTTGGAAGATTATGGACAATTTCAAAAAACTTCAACACCGTATTCGGTTTCCCTTTCTGCCGGGGTGTACTATCCTGTCAAGATTTTGTATTACAACACGGGCTATAAATCTGTTATGGATATGTACGTCACTTATCCTGATGGTGTTACACATACTTCTGATATAGACTGGTATAGTTTAGCTGGCAGTGACTCATCCGCTTGTCCAGTACCTACAACCACAGAACCATGGACCGGCTCCTTCACTTCCACATACACCACTACTGGCACAAATGGAGACCCAACAGTTGTTGTTGAAACTCCTATCTCCACAACTACCACTACCACTCCTTGGAGTGGCTCGTTTACTTCGACCTATACTACCACCGGCACAGATGGTGATGCAACCGTTGTTATTGAAACTCCTGAAAGCAGAACAACAACTCCATGGACCGGTACTGTTACTTCCACTTACACCACCACTGGTACCGATGGTAACCCAACTGTCGTTGTCGAAACCCCTGAGTCGAGAACTACTACTCCATGGACCGGTACTGTTACTTCCACCTATACTACCACTGGTACCGATGGTAACCCAACAATAGTTGTGGAAACTCCTTTCTCCACAACTACCACTCCATGGACTGGCTCAGGCACCTCCACTTATACTACCACTGGTACCGATGGTAACCCAACTGTAGTTGTCGAAACCCCAGAAAGCAGAA